>CM057143.1:7792244-8468785 GCA_029964075.1 Patiria pectinifera
TGTTTTCAGATGGTCCGATGGCACTCCTACCAGTTCTGATGAAAGAGCTACGTCATGGAGCCTAGGCCAACCGGACAGTGATGACGATGATTGTGCCGTCATTGAACTCAAAAGTAAGGGGAGTGGGTGGGGCTAAATGCATGAACCCCTCCCCCCTTGTGCCCCCCGCTCAGAAATCTGTATGACAGTAGGACCGTACACACCTTATTTGTGGGGTCCTCGTACAAAGGGAACGGTAATCCACAAGTGAAATCTTTAGAAAAAAAACGGTATCGCACAGGTGACATCTCTAGAAAAAGGGATAAAAGGACAACAATGCTCCTACCCCCAGAACTCCCATCCGCTGAAACATCCGTAAGACCAGCTGGCAGTAACTTTGTTCTCATGGTCTACTATCATTCATTTAACAACAACCTCGTGCTGGATCTATCACTAGCTACGAGCTGCCCACAAACATTTGAGGCGGTGCAGCAATAGAGGCCGCCGTTGTAGCTAGCACAGAAAATTTTGACAAAAAAATTTGGCGCGCATGATCAAAATCAACATGCGTGCTAACCAGAGACTGACCATTTTTTTTTGCCTTACTAACGGCAAGATTGAAGATGATCAAAGCCAGTTCTTTACTTGACAAAGCTCAACATCTGCCATCACAAACCAAAAACTAAGTCCCTTGTTCCTTCACTTTAAGGTACCTATGAAGAGTGGAACGACATCAACTGTGGGCTATCGCGGCCCTTCATTTGCAAGAAGGCACCCGACTCTCCAGGCCTGCCTACTCCAGCGATGACGCAAGAGCCGCAAGGGGGATGTCAGTCTGACGGAACGCGCATTGGCACTCATTGCTATAAAATGAACTGGGATCCACTCTCCTGGGACGCTGCTCGCACTGAGTGTGCAAAGTTTCCTAATGGCGATCTAGCCTCCATACCTATCTATGCTGTGCAAGGTAAGGTCACCTGAATTAAACGTACTTCACTAAAAATCTTCTGAAATATTGTGAATGTCTGAATTCTCGACCACACGTGTACTCGTGGCATGAGTAATATTAATAGAATTGTTCAAAAAGCTCTGAGAATAATTAACCATACTGACTTTCGGGCCAGCAGCAATCCTTTATTTTATAAACACAAACCACTAAAGGTCAAAGATATTATAAGATGGAATTTTTTGCGTCGGGGTGATATAAATCAAATTAGGTTTTGCCCTGAATGTTTTGAAGGGCAAAACCTAATTTGATTTATATCACCCCGACGCAAAATTCCATCTTATAATAGTTTATGCGGTACCCGCTGCTATGTACATCAGATTCGAACCAGCCAACCGATCCCGTTAGCTCGGTGGTCGAGTGGTACGACATCTGCACTAGAAAGCAGGAGGTCGCGGGTTCAAGTCCCACCTGAGTGATTTTTTCCAACTTTCACTCGGGAGGTAACACACTGAGTATACAGTGTTTAAACATCGGTGTAGGGCAAAACCTAATTTGGTCAGTGACATTTACCTTCTACAGCTTGGGGCCTTCATGTACCAGCTAATTCCAACAATAACCTGCCTAACACTTTCTGTTCAATGTTTTGTAAAAATCAGGATGTTCACCATCAGTGCACTAGGCATTAGTCATGACATTCATCAGACCTGGGCTCATACAATTTTAGCTGAAAAAACTGTTGAACATGGAGGGTCCAAGCTGAGGAATTCTCTTGATTATTCTCTTAAAGACGAATAAAAAGTAGCATTATTCAACCGCAAACATAAAAACCAATTCATCAACAAATATTTGGTGGAATAATGTCCTTTTGTAACACCAAATAATCATAATTTTAATTCCTATTACTAGCTCTGTACCAACTTATTATGTTATTTTTTACTTCTGTCGTTGCCCTGGTAATTGTAATTGTTAATTTCACACAGTTGGGTTTCCACTCGATTAGCTCAATGCTTTTTGGAGACCTTCATTCATACACAATGATTCGAATGTAAAATAATTGTATATGCATGCACATTTATGTGTTGGTAAAAATGAAAGATCTTGATTGATTGATTGATTGTTTGAAAAAAAAAAAAGTTAAATAGGATACCTTCACCTTTCAGCCCTGATGGCGTCACTGCAAAGCCAGGTCCCAGTTGACAGCATCTGGATTGGACTGACCTCCCGGATGCCGAACAGTGACTTTGTCAGGGCATTCCACTGGATCGATGGCAGCACCTTGACTTTCCAAAACTGGGGAGCTGGACAGCCTAGTTTACCCACGGATGAGGTTCGTTGACAGTTGTAAACCTTCGTTGAGTTACTGGGGATCCAGACAGTGTAGCTAAGGCCTAAAAAAAAAAAAATACTCAGTCTCTGGTCAGACCAAAGTTCCGGAATTGATGCGGCGACGCGGTTTTTTTTTTTTCTCAAGCTTGGATTGTACAGACAAGGTGGGGTACAATTTTGCTTGTTTTGGTGTGCTCATGTACATTGGTGTCCTCCATAATTTGTCTTTGTGCCCTCGATCAATTGCCTTGGTGCAATTTCCCGTTCCTTGGTGCTCTTTCATACAAAAATTTGAGGTGCGGCAATAGAGGGCGCTGTTGGAGCTACCACAGAACATTTTGGGAAAAAAAAATTGACGCGCATGATTAAAATCGACGCACGCGCTGACCAGAGACCGACTATTTTTTTTTTGGCCTAATATCAACTACAGTAAACTCCGGCCACCAGTCAACATCGTACAACTTGCCAAATCGCTTAAGTCGGCCCTCTGACTAAAGTCCCAATTGTCTGAAATGCATTTCCATTGAATTTTATATTTCTAAGTCGGTTTTATAAGTGGCCATTTCACTCAAGTCGTCGTGTTACTCTCGGTCCCCTTTCCATAAAAAGCACAACAAATCCTTGTGTAAGTCAGCATTAAAAAAAAATCACACATTGGCATTGACTTCCTGCACTAGCGGTTGGCAAGAAGTGTCGAGTGAAAAGTGGTTTGGCACGGCCGGTGATCGCTGCATTGGTGTCGCTGCACAGCCAAGCCAAGGGGTGTCCCACTACTGACTGCATCGTGAGCATATCAATACCAGTACCCCCTCTAGTCCTGTACGCATGCACTCTGTCTATTTTGGGGGACATCCTATTGTGTGATTTCAGTCAATACCATGCACGCATTTAATTCGTAACTGTACACGTACATATATTACTATTTTGTACACGTGGTCTCCGCCATCAATACCCCACACGTGATGATAAAATTTGAGGATTAATTTGCTGGAATCAACTTAAGTATTAAGGAGATGAACCAGGATAAATCGAAGCCAATTAGTGCAGTGAATCATATGTACCAGAAGGCCATTCATGTAAGTCGGCAAAAGGACGACTTACAGCAGATGTCTGCATTTGTGGAAGTCGTCACAAATATCCGGGTCCCGAGAGGTGCCGACTTGGTTGGAGTTTACTGTATATGAGGTTTAAACTGGCAATACTTTTCACTAACTGGAAACCCTGCAACTTAGTTTAACAACAGATGATGTTGGTTAAACCCTTGATGCTCTTGAAGGATAACCATCATTATCGCCGACCAGACTGTAAAACTGCCCTTCCACACTGCTATCCTGCTATTGAATCACTGGGGATTCAGACAAATTAGTTTGTCGACTATTGAGGCCTTAATTGTGCCTTTTTTCTACCTAACTTGTTTACTGTAAGTTGTCCAGATCTGCTAGATAAACGTACAATTTTAACAAGCCTCATACGTGTGGAGTGTCATGGCCTAGCGGTTAAGAGCACTGGACCCATGCTCTGGTGTTTCAGAGGCAACAGTGACGTGGGTTCGAGCCCACCGGGTGGACACTTGTGCCCTTAAGAAAGGCACTTAACCATTATTGCTTCGCCCTTCGGATGGGACGTAAAGCCGAAAGTCCCGTGTGCTGTGTAATGCAATGCAAGTAAAAGAACCCAGTGACACTTATCGCTAAGAGAAGGGGTTTGCTCCAGTGTTTCTGGTCTCCTGTATAAACTCCCACGCGGAGTATTTATTTATTTATTTTTTTTTTCTGGAATCAATCAATCAATCAATCAATCAATATATTTATTGTCCACGTTAAAAAAACATAGAAATTTGACATCCACTGGCCAAATACAAGTACACACGGTCAATATAAAAACTATATAAATTACAAAATAAGACAAGTTTGAAATACAAAGCAACAAAAGACCCACACACCAAAAAAATGCACCAGCCAAAACAACGCCAACCGGTCACATGGGACAACATCTTAGGCAACATCAGGCTGGAAGGATACAGAGAGAAAAGAACACCCAACCTTCCTACCCCCGTAGCCCCCCATGACCAATTAACGCTGCCCCGACCAATCCATTCCAAGAGTGCGAAAAATACATTATGAGACCATGGTAAAAAGTGCTAACAAACCTTAGACCCTGCTTGCATTGTCGTTGAACATGTGAATAGCATTAGGAACAAATGATCGTCTGGTGCGACATAGTGAAGTCCTAGGAACAGAAAGACGAATACCCGATTTAGGAGAAGAACCAACCAAGAACCAAAAACCAGAACGTGCTTTCTTAAAATATCTAGGAGATCTGGACAACCTTGATTAAGTCTTGAGATTAACTTGAACACGAGGCTTACTGGTAATAATCTTTTAAGTGAGGATCATTTTAGATCAACTTTGGCTTTCTGGCAAAAGTGTAGGAGATCAGAACAAACTAATTGACCAGTTTGCTATGACGTTCACTTAAACTTGATGGATTCTTGCTATGACTTGAACTTTCCCTAACTGGACAAACTGGTTTATCAACTTGAATTTGACGCTTCTTAAAAATAACCGTCACGAAATAACTTGGAGTGTGGACAACGTAGTTCATCAGGCAGTGAGGCTTTCATGCGCAAAAGAATTTCTGTCATCTGAAAACTAGTTTATCGACAAATAACGCACGATTACTCAAAAAGTTGAGGCTTGGGTTATGTATGAATGTTGATATAATTATCCCTGGAGCTAAAACTGATAAATCAGAATTCAAATAAACATTTTTGATCACAGTTTGAGTCAAATATTCATATATTGATGTGACAGGATTACTGTGTGAAGATGTTAACTGATCCTGATGCGCCAGGCAAGTGGTATGACGACGACTGCAGCAAAGAATATACATCTGTCTGCAAATATGACTTGGGTGAGTTCAGGTTCATTTGTTAATCTTTTTTTTTTACAGTAATTCTAATTGATAAAAATGAACCAGTTATGAATAATGAAATTTCAGCTTTTGCTTAGTTATGTCTGTATTTAGAGGATATATTGTGGTCAGCAGAAAGATAATTCCAGTTGGAACTGATTGAAAATTCTCTTTATTTGCCTCATTGCAACAGATCCAAATTCTCAGCCTGTACCACCCGCGACTTTTGCACCGTGCCCGAATGGTTATTCTGGCTCGGCACCATCATGTTTCAGGATCGAAACGACCGAACGTACCTTCTCCAATGCAATGGATGCATGCGAGAGAGTCGGCGGTATCCTAGCTCCAGTCATGGACGGCTATGAGAATGCTTTCACCGAGCTGCTTATGTACAATAGCGGCATTGAGTCGGCGTGGGTCGGCCTCCGTTCAGATGCTGTAAGTCGTCTTTGTATTTTGAGATTATTTGTTTGAAAGTTGTGAATGTAATTTGTTGCCAGTCAGCAAGATGTGCTAGTGAGCTTCTCATGCAGTAATTTGGAGGATGTAAACCCCAATGAGGGTAAACTTCCAATTGAGTGATTCTTAGGTGCGGTTCTATGGGGAGGGGGGGGGGGCTAGAAATTTTGTTAAGCCCCCCCCCCTCCTCCAAATCATATGCCATAACAAAAAATCAAACAGCATTAGTGAATGAGATTGAAAATTTATAATAAGACAGTGCATGTCCATCAGAAGCGTAGCCCCCCCCCCCCCACTGATCAGGGTAGACTCCCAAATGAGTGATTTGGAGGATGCAAACCCCAATCAGGGTAGACTCCCAATGGAGTGATTTGAAGGCTGCTCTCTCCCCTAAAAATGTCTACGCAGTAAGGCCTAAACATGGGGCGTGTTCTCAAGGCAACGCTTGTTTTGGAGGGTTAAATGTTTTAGAGGGTTTAGTAGAGCATGGGCTGATCAGTCAACTCCAGAGATGCCACTTTTCCGGTTTTAACCGGAATTCCGATTTTTAAAAAAAATCTCACAAAATTCCGGGCGTGCTTCACCGCGTGCGGGCGTGTTGTGTGCTAAGCACACGTAGCATTCAGCCTGGAAATCAAGACTATCATTTCAGCTATTGGTGGTTTCCGATCGCAGTGATATATGTGAATACAAAAAAATGCGGGTACCAACCATGTTTTCATTGAGCGCATCGCGTAGTGGAAGGATCATGTACGCCGACAGTGTTGTGGAATCGTGCGTGTTTCGTGTCGAATATTACGTTGGAAATTCGGGTAGGCAGAATAAATATTAGGAATATGGAAAAAGTCAAAGTGATTGAACGAACCGACAGCTTTAAAGGCCATAGAAGCAAAATTAAAAAATAAACAGAACTTGGCTTGGCTACAAGATAAAGATGACAACGGGGACTTTGTGTCGGACACGGAGTGGCTTTTTCACACACAAAAAAGTTCCGTTTTTTCAAGCAGCCGTTACGTTTTTTTTCAAGCAGACCCTGTGGCGTCTCTGCAACTCAGAGATAACTTGAAATTAGACATGGATTCTATATTTAGGGACTTTAAAGTTGTGAAGATTGTCCATCACAAGGTTTGTCCTTTCTCCATTGTTTCCTTGTTTTGTTTTTTTGTAGAGTACCTCAGGAACTTATGAGTGGATTTCTGATCAGTGGCCTAAGAAATACCTCAACTGGGCTGGCCAGGAGCCGGTGCTTGAGTTGGGATGTGCGGCGTCCATGTACTCCGAGGGCTGGAAATCTATGGGCTGCACTACTGCAAGACCGTCCATTTGCAGATCCAACCAGGGTGAGTCGAAACTGATGAACGGAATGTAGTGCAAGTCAAGCTTACAGAAGGAACTCAAAGTGTTTGGTTTGCTCCTATCCTCCTCCAAAAGAAGTTGCCTTCCTTATTCCTATCGCCGTGTCTGTGCAACACGGTTGTATCTCCTAAAATGGTGTGTGACGTCATGTACGTGAAACGTGAGTTTTCACTGTCAAAAGGTCATATGCCACTTAAAATAACTGGAATGTACACACGATACCCGAGAAACGACCTTGTTGCACGGAGCGCATTTGGGCGAGATACGACTTGTTGCAGAATCGAGTTACGACCTTGTTGCACTGACGCAACAATGTTCTGTTCAGCCATTCCTGCAGTATGATGGAGAAAAAAACATTCTTACAAACCTCAATTCCAAAAGAATTGAAACATTTCGGAAACTTTTTAAATGTTTGCACTTGTTGAATAACTTATGTGCCTATATACTCTTTAATATTGTACATCATGGCTTGGCGTTGAGAACGAAGATTGATGAAGGCTGTCCACGTGGAATGCAGGCACGCCGGTGGCTTAGGGGAACTATCCGGGAGAGACAGATCCTACTGTAGCGGCTGCAGATAAAAGATTGGTCATTGGGCTTGGCCTGTGGGTTCTTTCAACAGTCACTCTTGTCCTCTGAGCAAGCGCATTATTGCACATAGCCATGATACACTCAACCAAAAAAGAGAGTCCCCCTTGATACTTTTTTGTCTAATTCAAAAACTTCTGGGCACATCTTGCTCAAATTACGACTGATCAGTACAGAAATTCCTTAACAATCCAGCCATACTCTTTGTTTGGCCCCAAAACAGTGATCATGTGTACAAAATTATGCAATTTAAATTGCATAATGTCGTACACATTATCACTGTTTTGGGCCAAACAAAGAGTATGGCTGGATTGCTAAGGAATTTCTGTACTGATCAGTCGTTATTTGAGTGAGAGGTGCTCAGTAGTTTTTTAATGTTAGATAAAAAAAGTATTGGAATGGGGGACTTTCTTTTTTGGTTTGAGTGTATTAAACCAATGCAAGTGAACTATGCCCTTTTACGAATCCCCATACTTTTCATCATGTTTACTCTTTCAACTTTTCCTTTTTTCTTTGCGATCCAAACGACCCCTCAAGATTGTCATCACTTGTCTGGGTATATACTCACTAGTCCAAAACCTGTCTCACTTTGTTTTTTATCCAGACATACCCCCGACTTTCCCCCCTGTTGGCCCGGGTCTGGAATGCCCAGAGAACTGGTATCCATTTGACAACCAGTGCTACCTGATTGACACCGGTTTCACCAGTGACAACCTGCTGAACACTTACTTCAAGTGCGCGACGATCAGCGCCTTGCCGCCAAGCATTCACAGCCGGGATGAAAACACCTTCATCAGGATCAATTCACTCAATGAAAAGACTGGGAAGTTTGTCTGGATTGGACTGGTCACACAAGGAGGTAACTTTAGATTAATGCCGGTGAAGTTTGAAGTAATGTCACTCATCGGAGGGAATTTGGCATCAGGCGATTTAAATCCAATATTTGGTTTTGCCCTTTACAGACACAATGTCGTTTGTGAAGTTACATTGGTGAAGGGAAAATCCCAATATTGTAACTGTCGTGTGCTCTATAGGCAATTCCACGGTTACTCGTGTTACATTTTCGTAACGTGAGTAACCGATTTTGTGCGTCTTGTTTATCATACATAACACATTTTTCTGGATGTCATCTTTGGTGCTTAGGTAGATCTAGGTCGACTCTATCTACCATGGGGATAACAGTTATTAAACCTTTTCAGTAAGGTAATTACAGCCCAAGGAAACTCAAAAGTACATCAAAAATGTAACGTGAGTAACCGTGGAATTGCCCCTATGATTTTTTATATAATGGTTCCTTACACGGCTTAAGATACATATAAGTATGAAAGACATGCCTACTAATATACTTCAAATGGCTCCACAATTCATTTTGCCAAAAGTACGGAGCCTAAATCAGCATTTGGATGGAGCAGCAAGTATTTTAAAAGATACGGAATTGCACTTAAAATTGACAGGAAATGACATTTTGTTGTTCAATCATTGATTGTGGGATGTGCAAACAGCGAAATGAGCTCACATCCAAATATTTGTCGTTCAAAACTAATTTATTTTTTGGTCTGGCTGTATAAAAATAGGCTTTAGAAATCCTCTAAAAGTTGGGTTTTGTTGTTGTTAATTTTGTACCATTTGTAGGCACATATGCCTGGATGGACGGTAGCGTTGTTGATTTCACCTACTGGGCGGACGGGGAAGAGCCGACGCCGAACGACGGGAAGGAATGCGTGGCGATGGTCCCTGAAATGGACGGCAGATGGCAACGGAAGGAATGCAGTCTACAAGCTGAAGTAGTCTGCATGCTGTTTGAACCAAGTCAGTGTTGAACCCAATAACACTTGTATTACATTGTATTACATTGTATACATGCCTGATGAATCAATATAACCATACAGTGCTGGAGTAGTCTTGGGCAGTATAGGGTGTAACTGGCAGGGTGGGGTGGCACAGGGATTAATGGTTTAAAAACTTTGCGACATACCTTGAAAATCCAGGATTTTTATAATTGCTGAGGTGGGTTTTTTTCTACACAATCTGACAAGGCCAAAAAGAGGAAAAAAGTTCTACTTCTGGTTACTTAACCCACCCTATTTTTATGGCTGAGACCCTAACATATTTATTGGAAAATTAAAAAAAAAAAATTAAAAAAAATGCTGTAAATGCTGAAGGCACGATGGAAATGCGGTAACCAGTCTATGCATATGGCTGACCAACATAGCCTAACACTGCAGAGTACACTGCAGTTGCAGGTCGGATTGACATTGTCAAAATGCCAAGTAAACATCGATGGAGAAAGAAGATTTCTGCAAGTTAATTCACAGAACTTGATCTCCCTTGTCTGTGTATGTATTTTCCGTGGTCATGAATTTATTTTGAGGTTGTACCGTTCGTACTTACAGCGCAGCGTGTTTCCCCTAAATTTCCTGCCGCAACACGAGGTTCGTCGCCCGCCATACGTAGTGCATCACGCATACTTATACCGCGCGATATACGGACTGTGTTCGCCAGTTTTCCGTTGTTACGAGCATTGTACATATGGTGTGTAGGACCTGAATTCTCCATCATTTTTCAAAATTATCGACAGTAAATATTTTTGACGTTATTAAGGCAATTTTTGTCACTTTTTGTGGCCATTTTATGTGCAGCTTTTGAAGCGCAAATGGAAACAGTTCGGGCTGAAATTGGCATGTAATTGAATCCCCCATTCAATTAGCACAAAACAAAATTGGCCAAAAGAAAATTGTCAGACCTACCTACCGTATTTTGGAAAGCATGTAATCGGAAGCAGAACTGTTTTGAGGGGTTTTTTTTTGCTTAATCTAACAAATTGTGTTCTTAAAGCTGCAAATGATTACTCTCTACCTTTAAGCATTTTCTCGTTTATTTGAAGGCATACCTACTCCTACCACAAAACTTACAGACAAGCCAGAACCACCAACCGAAAATGTTGTCACGGAGCGACCCCCTGGTAAGTTTTTAATTATTTAATGGTTTTATATGTATAGATAAATCTTGTTTAGCATTGAAATTTAAAAACTGCGAAACAAAATTAAAGTGTATTTTGGAAGCTGAAAGCATTGAATAAAGTTGAAAGTTGAGCGTTGGAGAAATGGTAGAAAATGATGATTTTCCCTAGTTAAGTTTCAGCGTAATTACGTGTATCGATATGCAACTAGGAGGCGGAGTTTGTACTTCCTATTAAATACATTTTTGTAAGACAGTCAGATGTATTATCTGGTTATAAAAGTTGTTTTTGATTTTTTTTTCAAGCTCGGTCAAAGAAAAACTATTACTGCGGAACAAATGGGTGGGAAAAAAAGAAGAAAAAACGAAGCCTACTACCAAGAAGCTGCTAGCCCTTAAATCTTCAAAGTAACATTCAAACACAAAATTAAAAGCAAAAAACAAAACTTAAACTAAACAATAAATCATTCATCAGGTTGATGCCTCATATTCATTTCGTCTCTTTAGTTGTTTTTTTTTCTACAAGTTAATAAAGTGCATTCACCTTGAATGAGTTATCTGTGTACATTACTGGACCTAAACCGAGATTCCACGTCCGGACTCGACAAGTCTGGCCTTGTTAGTAAGTGGATCCGCGTTGAACCTGTCTCATGTTTCTTGGCTACACAGTCCTAAGCACCGGCGCCATCGTTGGTATCAGTGTCGGCGGCAGCGCCATCCTCCTACTCTTCATCATCTGGCTCTGCTACTTCTGCGAGAAGCAGATGAACAACAAAAAAGAGTGGGAGCAGCGTCAACGAGACGACAACATCGACGTGGACTACGGCGTCGAAAACGTCCAGTACAGCGAAGACATTGAGCTCCGGAAGAAAAAAACCGAGCAGGTCGCCGTCAAGGTGGAAACCGAGTCAGATGGGAGCGAGGACTCCTCGTCGGTGTCCAGTGGTTCATCTGGAGGATCTGGAAAGGGTGCGTCCGGAGGAAAGGGTGCGCCCGTAGGAAAGGGTTCGGCTGGAGAAAAGGGTTCCGCTGGAGGAAAGAGTTCAGCTGAAGAAAATGAGTATGAAGCAAAATTGTAGATGCTCACGCTCGGTTACAAATTGTTTTGGTCTGAAAAATCAATTTACGGTTTGATGTAGGGGGTTGATAATCAAACTTTGTTGTGGTACATGATACGATCAAATGAGCATCATTTCAAAATGCTCAAAATAAATTTTAACAAAAATGATGACTGGTTTTGTATTCAAAGGCAATTGATACTCTGATTGCAGAACGTTTGATTAGCGTGTTTTGTTTAAAGGTCCCATGCAATGTAATAATTGTTAATGCAATTGTTGAATTGAAACTACACCTGTACTTGATGTCCCATTTAAGTGTACCTTATTTCAATTTTCATTTTGCCACTTTCAAGGTTTTTTTGGAGCCTTTAAGGTTTTTATACTAATGTAGATTTCCATATATGAGCAAAAGTGTGATGTCATTGCAGACAAAAACCTCTTATGTTACCAAAAGCACCAAAGAATTTTTGATATTTTGCTGTCGTAAATTGTCTTTTTTCGAGTGATTCGTTGTTGTGTCAGTACATGGCAGTATAGCCAGTGAGCAAACTTTTCTCACAAACCTTTTTTTGTTCAATTAGCAAATTTTTGGGTTCACAATTTGAACAGAAGTGTCTACCTGAAATCACAGCAACAGCGCCCTCAGGTGTCCGGAAAAAACATGGATCATTTGAAAGTTTAAAGAAGTGCGCTTTTCAATCAATTTATCCCAAAAGGGATGTCAAATAGTTTTCATACATTCAAGAGGAGTACAAAGTTGCACAACATATGTTCCTAAGAAAAATTCACTTCATGCACCCTTTGTGTGTTTAAAATTGAAATATTAATGTATTGTATGTAGAATATTTGAACGTTTAAAGGGAAAATACAACATTTGCAAACATCGAAAAATAAAACTACCAAGTTTTTACAAAATACCTTACTAGGATGTTGGTACATGACAGTCTAAAAGCATCCTGTAAAATTATGGCACCTGGTGAGAAGTCATTTTCCAGAAAATTGCATTTTTGTATACATTTCCAACGGTGGTCGGCCGACCAACGTAGGAAAAACCTAACTATTTTTCACTACTGCTCCAAATTTACCATTTTCTTTAGTCCAAATTTTATTTGCTATTGGTTTCATGTTCATGAATGGGTGCAGGCCAGCTAGACTGGTTCCCTAATACATACAAATTTCCGGCATCTGTAAATTGATCCATTTCATCTTCAGTGGAGTCAGAGAACCAGACTACTTGAACATTTTTGTTTTTCTTGGTTTTTCCAGCGTTTTCCAACAAAACTTCAAACATGTCAGTTTAACAATAAGTTGAGTATTATACGAACCCCTCAAATAGTTCATTTCTGAAAATTAAAGCAAAAGCCAATGATGTACATTCCCTTTAACATCTTGGTTTGATTTTTGAAAATTCTTTCTTTGCATCGAATAATTTTTTATTAAAAAAAAAATTTGTTTTGTTTTTAAATTAGTTAAAACGGGAGAATGTGCCTAGGCCGAAATATTTAACAAAGGAAAGAGAATTATAAACAATCGAAATAAATTGACAAATCATCAATCAAAGCAGCTTGTAAATATGCATAAGTAGGAACTCTTTAAAATGAGTTGCTTAGAAACAAAGAAATTAAAAAACAAAAGCAAAAACAGTTTGTGTGTGTCACATCTATCTTGATTAACCACTTAGTCAGTCTTCAAAAGTGTCAGATACTTAGTTTTCATTGTAGGCCGTAGAGTTGTTTGCATTTATATTATGACATTTGTTTCAGCAGTATTAATCAGCTTTTGATAAAGATCGAATTAGTAAAAAAAAAAAGACATTTGTGTTAAGTTTATCAAGTCATGTAAATTGTCACGTAATAGATGTCGGACAATTATGTTCTTTAATTGTGTACATTTTTTATACAGTATTCATTAGCTTTTGATAAAAGTTGAATTACATTTGAACTCTCATCTTAAAGTGTATGTAGTTTCATTGAATATCACCAGAATGACTATGGGACAAGCTGCGGAAATTATTGAATTCAATTATTTGCCGATGTTTTCAAAAACCTTTTCCTCTGGTTAAAAGTTAATTCAATTATTTTCCCCCACTACTTGGAAATAAATTATCTAGTGTGGACTTTTACTGTTAGGAAAACAACTTGTTGAAAATTTGTGGAGATTGATGTATAAATAAATTCCCCATTTGAAAAAATCAGGTCCCCAAATTTTGGTGAAATTGTCTTTATTTGTTTAAACCACTTTTTTTTTTATAAAAGCTGCATCAGTATTCTGTATCAATATTGAATCTCGCATTTGATGCATGAGAATAAATATTAAGGAATCATAATGTTGTGCAGGTAATGTTGCTTTTTATGGGAACTCTCAACTGGATGAGGTAAGCTAAATTGGCATCAGCTCCTAAATATACCCCCCCCCAAAAAAAATACCAGATATTGATAATGATAATAATAATAAAATAATAATAATTAATACATAAATATGTGTCATTTTCTCCTGTTGCTGAAATGACAGTTGTTTCAATATCTCTATTCATACTGCCTTATACCCTCCACATGTTGAGCTTTGTTTTGTATATATCTGGTCATTTTAAGGCGAAGTAAAACCAAAAACATATTTCTCGTCCCCGCCCGCTTCCTTTTTGGAGGCCGCCTGGATTTTTTTATAATTTTTGTATTTTTGAAAAATGCAGTAAAAAAACACCGAAAAAGTCCACAAATTCATCGGAAAATAAATTGTAGACCAATACAAGTCTAAATGACACTGTAAATATGTTCAGTTCTCTTGTCCAACTTATCTTTCATTTTAAAAGTGTCTTTGAACAGTGGAAACACCACCAATTGCAGGAAATTTTTAAATGGTGGCCATCTTGAAACAAATAAAAAATAAAAAGCCCCGCTTCCTCCCTTTTTTTCGAAAACCCCGACGAGAAACATGTTTTTTTTTTTTTAATTTGGCCTTATAGAATGTACCAGGGTGACAACTGGAATGGGCATGGGAGCACCTCACCCCCTCCCTTAAGCTATATGGGGAGAATTTGAAGACGAAATGCGCAAAATGTATTTTTAAAACTATGACCAAACCCAGAAAATGAGGAGTAGGACCACCAATGCCCCCCCCCCCCAACTTGCAAATATAGGACTCTTACATTGCGAGGTCTACAATCCCGGCAAAAATGGTTGGGACACTTCTTGAGCCTGCCACGGTCACCCACTCCCCCGCTCCCCGGTCAATGTTGTTCTCCCCAGCTGATGGAGCACACACACCGCAATGAGAGACAACATTGAACGGGGGCCGGGGGATCGCGAGGGTGGGGGCCCAGCGAGATTTGGCCAGGATTTGTAGGTACAGGCCAGTAAATCGGTCCGAAATTGCCTACGCCGGCCAAATCACGATTTACATGCCCTCATAATTATTCAGTATTTGAGCACATTGGGGATTCGTACAAAATAAGGATGGGAGCCGTGCACTGGAACGTGAGCTTGTATTTCTGTACAATTTGGATGAAATTGGGGCCCTAAAAGCGCTCTCTTTTGCAATGGAGTGTAGGCACCGTTTTTCAAAATGGCGATGGGCTTCAGGACTATATTTTAAGGGATGATCATATTCGGGTAGAAATTTCTTCAAAAATTCATCAAGTTAAAGAAAAACCATGAAATAAGCTTTAAGTTTGATGTGTGTCTCGAACACCTTGGAGAGTAAATTGTGAGTATATTTCCTGACTTTCTGAAGTGGGGCCATTTATCATTGGGGTCTTTATTGCACCCATAGGGACACTGTTATTAAAGCGGGCCGGCCGGGAAGGGCTAGGCTGATGAGCTTCACAGAATCTTGTGAAGGAAGTAGGGATGGCATTCGGGGTAACTTATCAGGGTGCACACCTGTAAATAGTCCAAAAATTATAGAGTTTTGAGAGCCATAAAATTGGGGAATTGAAGAGATATGGTAATGAACCTCTGGCCCGGACTTGGGGCTTCCAATTCTGAGCATTTTGGATGCTATTGGGCTCGAAAGTGGCGCTATTTTGCCATGTTGTGGAGGAATCGTTTTAATTTCAAGATGGCTACTTTTCCGCTTTGGGGAATATAGGGGTCGTCTTCTTTGGGTGAGAATATCTCGAAAAGTCAATGGTCAACCCACCAAAAATGAAAAGAAAATGAAAGATGACACATTGATCATTATTTTTCTGTGCAGCTTGAATACCTGAAAACCGGAATTGTGGGTAATTCTTTAAGCATACGCAATGCGTTCATCATTGTTTGGGCAGTACCCCCAGCTGTGCCTGTACTACCCATAGTGCTATGTGCATCATCTATGCATTGAGGAGTGCATGACACATGGTCTGAGCTCCACTGAGGCACCTGTCCCGTTTAATGATCCAGTTACCTGATAATTTGTTAGCATAAGCTGATGTAAAATTGGGCAAAATTAGATGTTTATGAAAAAAAATCAAATTGTAAGGGGTTAACCTTGCATTTTTTTTAGCAAAATGGGGAAAAATCAGATGTTTCTGGAAAATTGCAGATTGTATGGGGTT
The DNA here is from genome assembly GCA_029964075.1 of Patiria pectinifera. NCBI lineage: Eukaryota > Metazoa > Echinodermata > Asteroidea > Valvatida > Asterinidae > Patiria > Patiria pectinifera. The sequence goes on from CM057143.1 coordinate 7,808,365, forward strand.
AGATGTTTATGAAACATTTCAAATTGTAAGGGGTGAACATTGCCTATTTTAGCGAAATTGGGCAAAATCAGATGTTTCCGAAAAATTTCAGATGTAAGGGATTAGGCCAAAAAAAAAAGTCTCCGGTTTCTGGTATGCGCGCGCGTCGCCGTAGCCATGCGCGTCGGCAAAATGAAAAAGTTTTTTTTTCAATGAAAGATGATGTCGCAAAAAGGCCAAACTCACTGGTTTGACTGGAATCCTGCTGCTGCACAATTTTAACGTGTTTTTAGATTGGGTTATGGTCGAGAATAAGCTTTATGTGGCCTCTCTGGACTCCCATATATTTGCACTAAGTTTAGTCGGGCACCATTTGCAGTCATCAGCCGACATTTGGAGCAAAAAAATCAGGTAAAAAAAAAAAAGCCGCGTTGCCGCACCACTTTTTGGGCAAGCTCCATACCCGAAACCGGAGACTTTTTTTTTTTGGCCTTAACCTTGCTTTTTTTAGTGAAATTTTGCAAAGTTAGATGTTACGAAAAATTTCAAATTGAAAGGGGTTAACCTCGCATTTTTTTTAAACGAAAATGGGAAAAAAATCAAATGTTTCTGGAAAATTGCAGATTGTAAGGGGTTAACTTTGCTTTTTGAATAAGATTGGGAAAATTAGATGTTCATGACAAAAATTCAAATTGTAAGGGGTTAACCTTGCATTTTGTTTTAGCAAAATAGGACACAATCAGATGATTCTGGAAAATTGCAAATTGTTAGGGCTTAACCTTGTATTTCTAGCAAAATTGGGCAAAAAGAAATGTTTATGAACAATTTTAAATTGTAAGAGGTGTACCTTGTATATTTAGTAAAATTTGGCAAAATCAGATTTGTATGAAAAATCTAAAATGGTAAGGGGTTAACCTTGTTTTTTTAGCAAAATTTGGAGCATATTTTACTAACATTGGGCAAAATCAGATGCTTCTAAAAAATCCAGATGTAAAGTTTCCGCAAAAACAGCTGTTGAAAAAGAGCCCAATGTTGAACTTTACTGAGTCTGAGGTCTATCGAGGGGACGATCCTTATTTCAACTCCCGGAGATTCGCGACAGTCTCTATTTCTCTTTTTAAGAAAGTCGAAATAGCTGAAGAGGGAGGTGAGAATCTATATGTGCCCAGATACAAAGAGTAGGAATCTACGCGTCTGCCTTTTGAAAATACACAATTGCGGTGTTCATTGTTGCGTAATGATCCGCCTAGCACACGACTGTTTTGCACATTAGGCTGTGTTATGCAGCTTCCTAACAAACCAAACACACTGGGCTCATTATATCGACTTGTTTTTACCCATTAAGGTAAAGCAAATGGACCCAGTAATCTTCCTGGCTTCTTCCTGCTCACCTATAAAGACAACTTTTCTCAGTTTAAGGAAAATTCTAAGGTAACGAAATGGCCGAGTGGTTACGATTCGTCGTCCACGGTTAGCGGGGTCCCGGGTTCGAATCCCGCTGGTGTCTTTTTGGTTTTTAACGTATGAGTTCAATTATTCACTATAAGAGATTTAATTTTCCGTCGTAAAGTACCAACAGTACCTTAGCTTAATCGGTAAGCACTGCTGCTGGTACTGTCCGCGAGTTCCAGGTTGGCGCCTTCGTACAGGTTCAGGGCATGTGGTCCACTCGGAGGATCAGGGCTTAGGGGCCGCCCTGTTCCTCCCTTAGCTCTTTGCTTTTACATGGTGCCTGGCCCTCCGGGGTTATATGGATGGATAGGGAAGGAAGTGTGTATTGGTCGGGGACGCCGAGACCCCGGAAGAGAACTAAGGGATCGGCTGGGGCATTGTTATGGCTCAGACCGATCCCTGAAAGCTTGACTAGCACATAACTTTTTGATTTTTTTACCCTCTATCTTTTATACTTTGGTTTAGTTTGATATCTACAGCTGCTCGGCAGGTCTACGGGTAGTATCAAAATTGAAACAAAGGTGTATGTCATAAATCAATGAATATTTCATAATTGACTATAATCAAAACGGAGTTTCGTTTGATCAATTTGACTATCATTATATAATGACGCGATTGCCAATTGACGTAAGAAACGCCATAAATTATACCGGGAAAGAATAAAGATGTACATTGTAATATAGATATTATTTAACATTGTTCAAATAACCTGTCTTTAATTGTGAGCATTCCAAACAATACAGTAATTCGCATTAGTAATAGAATGGTATATGATAGCACGATCAATGCGTCTCTATTAAATTTAAAAAATATAATTTAGGCCCCTATTTGTGAAATATTCTTTGATTGACTATGAGCATTCCATACGAATGAGTTAATTCGCAAAATATAGCAACAACAAAAGAGAAAGGAAAAAGAGAAAATTACTTTACCCTAAAAACTGGAAAAATTATTTGTTTTAAAAAAGTCAAATGGGACACTTCATGTATTGATTTAACAGTTTGCAAGGAGTTAGCCTTACATTTTAGCAAAATTGGGAAAAATCAGATGTTTCTGGAAAATTGCAGCTTGTAAGGGGTTAATCTTAGATTTTTAGTAAAATTTAGATGTTTATGAAACATTTCAAATAGTAAGGGTTGAACCTTGCATTTTTTTGCGAAATTTGGCAAAATCAGATCTTTCTGGAAAGTTTCAGATTATAAGGGGTTAACCTTGCTTTTGTAGTAAAATTTGGCAAAATAAGATGTGTATGAAAAATTTCAAATTGTAAGGGGTTAACCTTGCTTTTTTAGTAAAATTGGGAAAATTTAAGTGTGCATGAAAAATTTCAATTTGTCAGTGGTTAACCTTGCATTTTTTAGCAAAATGGGGCAAAATCAGGAGTTTATGGAAAATTTCAGATTATAAGGGGTTAACTTTGCATTTTTAGCAAAATTGGGCAAAATCAGATTTGTATGAAAAATCAAAAATTGTAAGAGGTTAACCTTGCCAAATTAGAGCAAAATCAGATGTTTCTGGAAAATTGCAGATTGAAAGGGGTTAACCTTGCTTTTTTTAAGCGAAACTGGGAAAAACCAGATGTTTCTTCAAAATTGCAGATTGTAAGGGGTTAACTTGGCATTTTTAGCATAACTGGGCATTATCAGATTTATATGAAAAATCTCAAATTGTAAGGGGTGAACCTTGTATTTTTAGCGAAATTGGGCAAAATCAGATCTTTCTGGAACATTTCAGATTGTAAGGGGTTACAACCTAGCGTTTTTAGTGATATTTGGCAAAATAAGATGTGAATATAAAATTTCAAATTGTAAGGGGTTAACCTTGCTTTTTTAGTAAAATTGGGCAAATTTAAATGTTTATGAAAAATCTCAATTGTAAGGGGTGAATCTTGCATTTGTTTAGGAAAATAGGGCAAAATCAGGTGTTTATGAAAAATGTCAGATTGTAAGGGGTTCACCTTGCATTTTTAGCAAAATTGGGAAAAATCAGATTTGTATGAAAAATCAAAAATTTTAAGGGGTTAACCTTTGCCAAATTAGGGAAAAATCAGATGTTTCTGGAAAATTGCAGATTGAAAGGGGTTAACCTTGCATTTTAAGCGAAATTGGGAAAAACCAGATGTTTCTTCAAAATTGCAGATTGTAAGGGGGTAACTTGGCATTTTTAGCATAACTGGGCAATATCAGATTTATACGAAAAATCTCAAATTGTAAGGGGGAACCTTGTATTTTTAGCGAAATTGGGCAAAATCAGATCTTTCTGGAAAATTTAAGATTGTAAGGGGTTAACCTAGCTTTTTAGGTGATATTTGGCAAAATAAGATGTGAGTATAAAATTTCAAATTGTAAAGGGTTAACTTTGCTTTTTTAGTAAAATTGGGCATATTTAAATGTTTATGAAAAATCTCAAATTGTAAGGCGTGAATCTTGCATTTGTTTAGGAAAATAGGGCAAAATCAGGTGTTTATGAAAAATGTCAGATTGTAAGGGGTTCACCTTGCATTTTTAGCAAAATTGGGAAAAATCAGATTTGTATGAAAAATCAAAAATTTTAAGGGGTTAACCTTTGCCAAATTAGGGAAAAATCAGATGTTTCTGGAAAATTGCAGATTGAAAGGGGTTAACCTTGCATTTTAAGCGAAATTGGGAAAAACCAGATGTTTCTTCAAAATTGCAGATTGTAAGGGGGTAACTTGGCATTTTTAGCATAACTGGGCAATATCAGATTTATACGAAAAATCTCAAATTGTAAGGGGGAACCTTGTATTTTTAGCGAAATTGGGCAAAATCAGATCTTTCTGGAAAATTTAAGATTGTAAGGGGTTAACCTAGCTTTTTAGGTGATATTTGGCAAAATAAGATGTGAGTATAAAATTTCAAATTGTAAAGGGTTAACTTTGCTTTTTTAGTAAAATTGGGCAAATTTAAATGTTTATGAAAAATCTCAAATTGTAAGGCGTGAATCTTGCATTTGTTTAGCAAAATAGGGCAAAATCAGGTGTTTATGAAAAATGTCAGATTGTAAGGGTTTCACCTTGCATTTTTAGCAAAATTGGGAAAAATCAGATTTGTATGAAAAATCCAAAATTGTAAGGGGTTAACCTTTGCCAAATTAGGGCAAAATCAGATGTTTCTTGAAAATTGCAGATTGAAAGGGGTTAACCTTGCATTTTAAGCAAAGTTGGGCAAAATGAGATTTTTATGAAAAATCTCAAATTGTAAGGGGTGAACCTGGCATATATTAGCAAAATTGGGCAAAATCAGATGTTTCTGAAAAAAAATCCGATATAAGGAATTAACCTTACTTTTTTTAGTGAAATTTGGTAAATATTAGATGTTTATGGAAAAAATTCAAATTGTAAGGGGTTAAGATTGCATTTTTTAAGCAAAATTTCGCTAAAAAATGCAAGGTTCACCCCTTACAATTTGAAATGTTTCATCAACATCTAAATTTTACTAAAAATGCAAGGTTAACCCCTTACAAGCTGCAATTTTCCAGAAACATCTGATTTTTCCAAATGTTGCTAAAATGTAAGGTTAACCCCTTGCAAACTGTTAAATCAATACATGAAGTGTCCCATTTGACTTTTTTAAAACAAATTATATTTCCAGTTTTTAGGGAAAAGGAATTTTCTCTTTTTCCTTTCTCTTTTGTTGTTGCTTTATTTTGCGAATTAACTCATCCGTATGGAATGCTCATTTGATTTGTCATACAAATCTGATTTTTCGCAATTTTGCTAAAAATGCAAGGTGAACCCCTTACAATCTGAAATTTTTCATGAACACCTGGTTTGCCGTATTTTGCTAAAAAAATGCAAGGTTCACCCCTTACAATTTGAGATTTTTCATAAACATTTAAATTTGCCCAATTTTATTAAAAAAGCAAGGTTAACCCCCTTACATCTGACATTTTTCAGAAACATCTGATTTTGCCCAATTTTGCTAAAAATGCAAGGTTCACCCCTTACAATTTGAGATTTTTCATAAAAATCTGATATTGCCCAGTTTTGCTAAAGATGCCAAGGTTAACCCCTTTCAATCTGCAATTTTCCAAAAACATCTGATTTTGCCCTAATTGGGCAAAGGTTAACCTCTTACAATTTTTGTTTTTTCATACAAATCTGATTTTTCTCAATTTTGCTAAATATGCAAGGTTCACCCCTTACAATTTGAGATTTTTCATAAACATTTAAATTTGCCCAATTTTATTAAAAAAGCAAGGTTAACCCCCTTACATCTGACATTTTTCAGAAACATCTGATTTTGCCCAATTTTGCTAAAAATGCAAGGTTCACCCCTTACAATTTGAGATTTTTCATAAAAATCTGATATTGCCCAGTTTTGCTAAAGATGCCAAGGTTAACCCCTTTCAATCTGCAATTTTCCAAAAACATCTGATTTTGCCCTAATTGGGCAAAGGTTAACCTCTCACAATTTTTGATTTTTCATACAAATCTAATTTTTCCCAATTTTGCTAAAAAATGCAAGGTGAACCCCTTACAATCTTACATTTTTCATAAACACCTGATTTTGCCCTATTTTGCTAAAAAATGCAAGGTTCACCCCTTACAATTTGAAATTTTTCATAAACATTTAAATTTGCCCAATTTTACTAAAAAAGCAAGGTTAACCCCTTACAATTTGAAATTTTTTATTCACATCTTATTTTGCCAAATATCACCTAAAAAGCTAGGTTAACCCCTTACAATCTGAAATTTTCCAGAAAGATCTGATTTTGCCCAATTTCGCAAAAAATACAAGGTTCACCCCTTACAATTTGAGATTTTTCATATAAATCTGATATTGCCCAGTTATGCTAAAAATGACAAGTTAACCCCTTACAAGCTGCAATTTTCAAGAAACATCTGATTTTTCCCAATTACGCTTAAAAAAGCAAGGTTAACCCCTTTCAATCTGCAATTTTCCAGAAACATCTGATTTTGCCCTAATTTGGCAAGGTTAACCTTTTACAATTTTTGATTTTTCATACAAATCTGATTTTGCCAAATTTTGCTAAAAATGCAAGGTGAACCCCTTACAATCTGACATTTTTCATAAACACCTAATTTTGCCCTATTTTGCTAAAAATGCAAGGTTCACCCCTTACAATTTGAGATTTTTCATAAACATTTAAATTTGCCCAATTTTACAAAAAAAGCAAGGTTAACCCCTTACAATTTGAAATTTTTCATTCACATCTTATTTTGCCAAATATCACCTAAAAAGCTAGGTTAACCCCTTACAATCTTAAATTTTCCAGAAAGATCTGATTTGGCCCAATTTCGCTAAAAATACAAGGTTCACCCCTTACAATTTGAGATTTTTCATCAACATCTAACTTTGCCAAATTTCACTAAAAAAGCAAGGATAATCCCTTACATCTGAAATTTCCAAAAACATCCGATTTTGCCCAATTTTGCTAAAAATGCAAGGTTCACCCCTTACAATTTGAGATTTTTCATAAAAATCTGATATTGCCCAGTTTTGCTAAAGATGCCAAGGTTAACCCCTTTCAATCTGCAATTTTCCAAAAACATCTGATTTTGCCCTAATTGGGCAAAGGTTAACCTCTTACAATTTTTGTTTTTTTCATACAAATCTGTTTTTTCGCAATTTTGCTAAATATGCAAGGTGAACCCCTTACAATTTGAAATTTTTCATAAACATTTAAATTTGCCCAATTTTATTAAAAAAGCAAGGTTAACCCCCTTACATCTGACATTTTTCAGAAACATCTGATTTTGCCCAATTTTGCTAAAAATGCAAGGTTCACTCCTTACAATTTGAGATTTTTCATAAATATCTGATATTGCCTAGTTTTGCTAAAGATGCCAAGGTTAACCCCTTTCAATCTGCAATTTTCCAAAAACATCTGATTTTGCCCTAATTGGGCAAAGGTTAACCTCTCACAATTTTTGATTTTTCATACAAATCTTATTTTTCCCAATTTTGCTAAAAATGCAAGGTGAACCCCTTACAATCTGAAATTTTTCATGAACACCTGATTTTGCCCTATTTTGCTAAAAAATACAAGGTTCACCCCTTACAATTTGAAATTTTTCATAAACATTTAAATTTGCCCAATTTTACTAAAAAAGCAAGGTTAACCCCTTACAATTTGAAATTTTTTATTCACATCTTATTTTGCCAAATATCACCTAAAAAGCTAGGTTAACCCCTTACAATCTTAAATTTTCCAGAAAGATCTGATTTTGCCCAATTTCGCAAAAAATACAAGGTTCACCCCTTACAATTTGAGATTTTTCATATAAATCTGATATTGCCCAGTTATGCTAAAAATGACAAGTTAACCCCTTACAATCTGCAATTTTCAAGAAACATTTGATTTTTCCCAATTACGCTTAAAAAAGCAAGGTTAACCCCTTTCAATCTGCAATTTTCCAGAAACATCTGATTTTGCCCTAATTTGGCAAGGTTAACCTTTTACAATTTTTGATTTTTCATACAAATCTGATTTTGCCAAATTTTGCTAAAAATGCAAGGTGAACCCCTTACAATCTGAAATTTTTCATAAACACCTGATTTTGCCCTATTTTGCTAAAAAATGCAAGGTTCACCCCTTACAATTTGAGATTTTTCATAAACATTTAAATTTGCCCAATTTTGCAAAAAAAGCAATGTAACCCCTTACAATTTGAAATTTTTTATTCACATCTTATTTTGCCAAATATCACCTAAAAAGCTAGGTTAACCCCTTACAATCTTAAATTTTCCAGAAAGATCTGATTTGGCCCAATTTCGCTAAAAATACAAGGTTCACCCCTTACAATTTGAGATTTTTCATCAACATCTAACTTTGCCAAATTTCACTAAAAAAGCAAGGATAATCCCTTACATCTGAAATTTCCAAAAACATCTGATTTTGCCCAATTTTGCTAAAATGCAAGATTAACCCCTTACAATTTGGAATTTTCCATAAACATCTAATTTTTACCAAATTTCACTTAAGAAAAAAGTAAGGTTAATTCCTTACATCGGAATTTTTTTCAGAAACATCTGATTTTGCCCAATTTTGCTAATATATGAAAGGTGCACCCCTTACAATTTGAGATTTTTCATGAAAATCTCATTTTGCCCAATTTTGCTTAAAATGCAAGGTTAACCCCTTTCAATCTACAATATTCCAGAAACTTCTGATTTTGCCCTAATTTGGCAAAGGTTAACCCCTTACAATTTTTGATTTTTCATACAAATCTGATTTTTCGCAATTTTGCTAAAAATACAAGGTGAACCCCTTACAATCTGAAATTTTTCATGAACACCTGGTTGTGCCGTATTTTGCTAAAAAATGCAAGGTTCACCCCTTACAATTTGAGATTTTTCATGAACATTTAAATTTGCCCAATTTTATTAAGAAAGCAAGGTTAACCCCTTACATCTGACATTTTTCAGAAACATCAGATTTTGCCCAATTTTGCTAAAAATGCAAGGTTCACTCCTTACAATTTGAGATTTTTCATAAATATCTGATATTGCCTAGTTTTGCTAAAAATACCAAGGTTAACCCCTTTCAATCTGCAATTTTCCAAAAACATCTGATTTTGCCCTAATTGGGCAAAGGTTAACCTCTTACAATTTTTGATTTTTCATACAAATCTGACTTTTCCAAATTTTGCTTAAAATGCAAGGTGAACCCCTTACAATCTAACATTTTTCATGAACACCTGATTTTGCCCTATTTTGCTAAAAAATGCAAGGTTCACCCCTTACAATTTGAGATTTTTCATAAACATTTAAATTTGCCCAATTTTACTAAAAAAGCAAGGTTAACCCCTTACAATTTGAAATTTTTTATTCACATCTTATTTTGCCAAATATCACCTAAAAAGCTAGGTTAACCCCTTACAATCTGAAATTTTACAGAAAGATCTGATTTTGCCCAATTTCGCTAAAAATACAAGGTTCACCCCTTACAATTTGAGATTTTTCATATAAATCTGATATTGCCCAGTTATCCTAAAAATGCCAAGTTAACCCCTTACAATCTGCAATTTTCAAGAAACATCTGATTTTTCCCAATTTTGCTTAAAAAAGCAAGGTTAACCCCTTTCAATCTGCAATTTTCCAGAAACATCTGATTTTGCCCTAATTTGGCAAGGTTAACCTTTTACAATTTTTGATTTTTCATACAAATCTTATTTTGCCAAATTTTGCTAAAAATGCAAGGTGAACCCCTTACAATCTAACATTTTTCATAAACACCTGATTTTGCCCTATTTTGCTAAAAAATGCAAGGTTCACCCCTTACAATTTGAGATTTTTCATAAACATTTAAATTTGCCCAATTTTACTAAAAAAGCAAGGTTAACCCCTTACAATTTGAATTTTTTTATTCACATCTTATTTTGCCAAATATCACCTAAAAAGCTAGGTTAACCCCTTACAATCTGAAATTTTAAAGAAAGATCTGATTTTGCCCAATTTCGCTAAAAATACAAGGTTCACCCCTTACAATTTGAGATTTTTCATATAAATCTGATATTGCCCAGTTATGCTAAAAATGACAAGTTAACCCCTTACAAGCTGCAATTTTCAAGAAACATCTGATTTTTCCCAATGTCGCTTAAAAAAGCAAGATTAACCCCTTTCAATCTGCAATTTTCCAGAAACATCTGATTTTGCCCTAATTTGGCAAGGTTAACCTTTTACAATTTTTGATTTTTCATACAAATCTGATTTTGCCAAATTTTGCTAAAAATGCAAGGTGAACCCCTTACAATCTGACATTTTTCATAAACACCTGATTTTGCTCTATTTTGCTAAAAAATGCAAGGTTCACCCCTTACAATTTGAGATTTTTCATAAACATTTCAATTTGCCCAATTTTACTAAAAAAGCAAGATTAACCCCTTACAATTTGAAATTTTTCATTCACATCTTATTTTGCCAAATATCACTAAAAAAAGCTAGGTTGACCCCTTACAATATAAAATTTTCCAGAAACATCTGATTTTGCCCTAATTTGGCAAGGTTAACCTCTTACAATTTTTGATTTTTCATACAAATCTGATTTTGCCCAATTTTGCTAATAATGCAAACTTAACCCCTTACTATCTGAAATTTTCCATAAAGACCTGATTTTGCCCTATTTTGCTAAAAAACATGCAAGGTTAACCACTGACAATTTGAAATTTTTCATAAACATTTAAATTTGCCCAATTTTACTAAAAAAGAAAGGTTAACCCCTTACAATTTGAAATTTTTCATACACATCTTATTTTGCCAAATTTTACTACAAAAGCAAGGTTAACCCCTTACAATCTGAAATTTTCCAGAAAGATCTGATTTTGCCCAATTTCGCAAAAAAATGCAAGGTTCACCCCTTACTATTTGAAATGTTTCATCAACATCTAAATTTTACTAAAAATGCAAGGTCAACCCCTTACAAGCTGCAATTTTCCAGAAACATCTGATTTTCCCCAATTTTGCTAAAACGTAAGGCTAACTCCTTGCAAACTGTTAAATCAATACATGAAGTGTCCCATTTGACTTTTTTTAAAAAAAATTATTTTTCCAGCTTTTAGGGTAACGGAATTTTCTCTTGCTATATTTTGCGAATTAACTCATTCGTATGGAATGCTCATAGTCAATCAAAGAATATTTCACACATAGGGACCTAAATTATATATTTTTAAATTTAATAGAGACGCATTTATCGTGCTATCATATACCATTCTATTACTATTGCGAATTACTGTATTGTTTGGAATGCTCACAATTAAAGACACGTTATTTGAAAGATGTATAAATAATATTTATATTACAATGTACATCTTTATTCTTTCCCGGTATAATTTATGGCGTTTCTTACGTCAATTCGCAATCGTGTCATTATATAATGATAGTCAAATTGATCAAACGAAATTCCGTTTTGATTATAGTCAATTATGAAATATTCATTGATTTATGACATACACCTTTGTTTCAATTTTGATACTACCCGTAGACCTGCCGAGCAGCTGTAGATATCAAACTAAACCAAAGTATAAAAGATAGAGGGTAAAAAAAATCAAAAAGTTATGTGCTAGTCAAGCTTTCAGGGATCGGTCTGAGCCATAACAATGCCCCAGCCGATCCCTTAGTTCTCTTCCGGGGTCTCGGCGTCCCCGACCAATACACACTTCCTTCCCTATCCATCCATATAACCCCGGAGGGCCAGGCACCATGTAAAAGCAAAGAGCTAAGGGAGGAACAGGGCGGCCCCTAAGCCCTGATCCTCCGAGTGGACCACATGCCCTGAACCTGTACGAAGGCGCCAACCTGGAACTCGCGGACAGTACCAGCAGCAGTGCTTACCGATTAAGCTAAGGTACTGTTGGTATTTTACGACGGGAAATTAAATCTCTTATAGTGAATAATTGAACACATACGTTAAAAACCAAAAAGACACCAGCGGGATTCGAACCCGGGACCCGCTAACCGTGGACGACGAATCGTAACCACTCGGCCATTTCGTTACCTTAGAATTTTCCTTAAACTGAGAAAAGTTGTCTTTAATATAGGTGAGCAAACGCGCCAGGAAGATTACTGGGTCCATTTGCTTTACCTTAATGGGTAAAAACAAGTCGATATAATGAGCCCAGTGTGTTTGGTTTGTTAGGAAGCTGCATAACACAGACTGATGTCTATGGAATAAACGCTGTGTAAAAATGAAATAGCGCCACCATGCGATGTAATTTGATTTCATTGCTAGGAACGCTTTACGTTGGAGATCACTTTCGATATTTCGCGGTTTCGGTTAGAATTTTGTTCCTTAAAATATGCCTAGTTGAATGCCCTTCCCAACCAAAGACTTTATGCTGCTATGGTTTGTGATATGATTTCGGCCTGGTCTTCTCGAAGGTAATGCATTTTTGTAGATTTATGTCGTAAAAATATCGCTGGTTCGTGATTGACGATAAATAAATGAGCAGATGATATGAGATGAAACGTCACTGCACTTCGTGTACTCCACCCAATCGGGTCGATATGCCATTGTTTGCTGCTGGGACTGACTGGGTCGTCAGTCCTTTGAGTCAATACATTTGTACTGAACTAAACACAGTCGAATGGAAAGAGTTCCAAGCCCATGATACCTGGACATCACTTGACCCTATCTGCACAAACCCGTCCCTATGAGTTGGTCTGAAAAAAGTGTTTGGGCGATCGTGTAGTGTAGGGCTGCTGTTTTGTTTGGAACAAATTAGCCTAGATTTGAAAATGTATTTTATTGCTCAAAAATCACCTTTACAATCAAAAGCAGACTTTTCTCCTTCTAAAGACACCCATTTTGCAATTTTGAGCAGTTTCTTGGGGTAGAAATCACAATTTTCCTGCGCGGTTTGTGCCTTGCGTGTTATTGTCGCCGTGCTGTCATCGTCATTTTACCCTCAAATTTCCCTCAAAAAATTAAAACCCTGCCCTCTATCTATGAGTATGAGTAACATACCTGTTTATTGAGAATGTTGCCAACTAATAATTTTAAAGTGGAATTTGTTCCCTTACACTAAATCGGGCCCTACACTACACGATCGCCAATGTTTTCTCAGTAAATGAATACTTCAATATTTTCCCTGGTAGGCCTAGGCCTAAATCATTTTGTAAATTTGACGTTTAAGGACATGTTATTGCTTTTGATGGCTGAGGTCACTGCAGGGAAAAATTAGTGATATCCAGCCTGTTATGGAAGTCTTCCGGGCGAATAATATTACAAGATAAATTAATCAAGTAAGAAGTTTGTGATCTGATTAGGCCTACATCTCTTGCCTTCAGTTTCAGGCATGCAACTTTTCCTCGGATCAGCTGATTTCCTCTTTTTTTATTCTCATTTCTGCCATTCAAAATTGAAAATCACTGTACAAAGTCTTCTGAATTTAGGAATTTCCTCTTTTTTGGTGAATTTACAGTTGCATGCCTGCAGTTTCCTTGAATGAGATCGTTGGAAATCAATCAGATGTCAGACATTGACAATGTCGTGAATGTTGTCGAAATGTTTATGGAAATTGACCATTGCACACAGAGACTATTAGCCACTACCTCAATGGTATACAAATAGTAACAGTTGTATTTTTATCGTAACCACAGGCCATGGGACTCATCATAGCAGAGATTGACTTGTTTGAAGACTAACTAGCAAACCCAGAGGGAGGCCATCATGAAGCGTTTTCTGTGCACGGACAGCCTACTGATGCTGCCCATATCCGGAGCGTTCCTCACGTTGCTAGGGATTCTTCTAATAATCCTGTACATCGTTGCTCGGGGACTGACTGCCTCACTGTACTACGTAGAGGGCGCCCTACCAACATATGTTGTCGCTGTTTTGGTTAGTGTGATTCAGTGTGTATAATTGGAACAATTCACTTTAACGGCACCAAGAACAGTTAACCATTCAGAGATGCCAGTTTTGCAGTATGGAAAAAAAATGACATCAATATGGACAACTCTTTCAATTTGGAAATGATTTGTGAAATATATTAACAAAATGACAATGCTTGTCAATAAATTATAGTATTATAGTTATAATAATATGTAGAAATGTTTATAATATTCACACCCGAGGCAGTACATGTGCATGTCTTTGTTCTTGTTACATATCCCCTAAAAGTCTCAAGCATCTTTTGAAATCATGGCACCTGGTGTGCTGTCATTTTTAAGAAAAGTATAATTTTTGTATCAATTTCCAACGATGGCCGGCCAACCATCGTTGGAAAAACCTCAGATTTTTCTCAAATACTGCCCTCAATTTACCAAGCCAGCTAGTCTGGTTCCCTGACCTGACAATTCCCTGACGTCTATAAATTGCTCCCTTTTGTCGGAAAAAGGGTCAGTGAACCAGGCATCTATGAACACAAAACTTTAAACAGGTCAGTGTTACAATATTGGTTGTAAAATACTAACTCCCAAATCCATCCATTTCTGAAAATTACAGCAAAAGCAAATGTTGTATTACCTTTAATAATTGGTTTTAAAAATACATGTACTTGTTTTATTCCCCTTAATTTACAGCTGATTTTGACTGGTGCTGCAATGATTGTTCTCCTGAAGAAACGACCAAATCTTCTGGTAAGCTCTTGTGAAATTTATCTGTGATATATATTCATACAATTCTTTCTTGACATGTGAGAGCCAAGTCAAAAAAAAAAGTTTGGTTCGTGTACTTGACTAGTTTGTGCACATTCCAACTTGAAGCTCTGAGCACAGATCAGCAATGCCTAATTACGTAGTCTAGGGGTTAGACGTTGTTATGGTTTGATACGCAATAACCCTCCGCCGCGATAACCCGCCGCGGCAAGAGGGCGTTATCACAACCAACCAATATCACCCACAAACCTGTCAGGAACAATGTCTAGGGAAATTTGTAAAACCTCCCCCCGAAAAATGGGGGAAACTAGTGTGCATGCGCTACTTCTGTAGGCAATTGCGGTCCATTTTCAGTCCCTAGAAGAAATTTAAGAGTTTGGTTTGGATCTTCAATGAAATGTTTTGAATGCGCTGCGTATATAAGGCCAAACAGGTGCCGCGTATTGCACAACCAATACAATTTCCCTAGACGTTGTTCCTGACAGGTTCGTGGGTGATATTGGTTGATCGTGACAACGCCCTCTATCTCGCGGCGGCAGGTTATTGCGGCTGCGGGTTATCGCGTATCAAACCATATCAGCGTCTAGCCCCTAGACTACTACTTACCACGATAAGAGTGTACAAAAACAAACTCTGAGTGTACTTGAACTGTTCACCCTTGCAGGATGTACACAGACAACAAGATGAATTTGTGTTGAAGATAGACCCTTTTTATTAAGAGCATTTTCATTCTTGTTTTTTTTGTGCTCTTTGAATTGTGGGGTCTGAAAAAAAAAGTGCTTATGGAAAGACAACATTACTCAACAAATACCATTCACATTTTTCAATCACAAGTCCAGTCATAGGGAATGAACGACGACAGAATTATCTCTATTATTTTGTGTCATGGTTTATTTGCATGGTTCCTCACTCGACTTGGGGCCAGATGACTCTGACAACAAAATGTCATATAGTAATTCTCAGATCATGTTTGATCATTCTCAGAACGATATTTTGATAGCTTTTGACCCATACATATCTTTCTTTTGATATAGATCTACTTAGCTGTTGGACTCAACTGCATAGTATTCAGTCTATCTGCCCTCCAGGCTATCTCTGTAGGAATCGTGTCCATCCCATTCCTGGGTAGTTTCAGCGCCTGTGTTTACCACAACTCACTGTCGGAATGCCAGTGCTATATAGTGACAGCCAAGGAGAACAATAGCACGGGGATAATAGTACCCGGAGGTGAGAATAGAAACTATTATATAACACCTGAATGAATCGCTGTCATCTAATGGACCGATCCAGTAAGCACCACTCCATGGTGTAATTCTGACCAATCACAACCGTGATTTATGTCCCATGTGCGTGCACAAAAGTCTGACATGCGTGCACGAACGTGTTTGATGCGCGCGGCAGGAAAACGCAGTGTGGCACTGGAGAGGAGCACGTGTTAATAATTTGCCCAGTGCGCAATGGGCGGAGCTTACTGGATCGGTCCATTGGTGCGTCGTGGATCACATGTAAGTGAAATACTCATCCCAACCCACAGCACAGCCATACTGCAAAAATAGAAGTTTGATTCCACAGTATTATAAGTTCCATTGCATGGTCACCCTGTTGGTGGCTCTGACCAATCAGATGACGAGGATTAAAGGGAAGATACAACATTTGCAAACATCAAAAACGAAATGATCAAATTGTCACGAAATATCTTACTGGATTGTAAGGGAATGACAGTCTAAAGCATCCTGTAAAGTTGTGGCTCCTGGTGTGCTGACATTTTCAAGAAAAACTGTATTTTTCCAACGCTGGTCGGCCGACCAGCGTTGGAGAAAACTGGCTTTTTTCAAAAAGTGCTCCTACTTTTTTATATTTAGTTCCTCTGCATTTTCTTTGCAATTGATTACACACCTGTGAAGACTACAACCCTGCTAGACTGATTCTCTGATCTTACAATTCCCAAAAGGCTATAATTACTCTGTTTCATCTTAAGTGGGGTCAGGGAGCCAGACTACAAGAATATGATTGTTTTTCTTGGTTTTTCCAGCATCTACGAACCCAAAACGTAAAACAAGTCATTGTAACAATATTTGCTATAGCATACAAATCCTCCAAATCCATTTATTTCTGAAAATTGCAGCAGAAGCAAATGTCGTACATTCCTTTAATTCATGTGTTGTGTAAAAGCAAATAATGAATGTTTCACATTCATGCAATGGAAAGAATAATTTCATTCGGTGACGGATGGAACGTCCACTCGGCATGGATACTTTCCGTCCGTCACCTGATGAAATTATTCCTACCATTGCACTCATAAACATTCATTATTCTTATCTTGGACTGGCACTTCGTTCATGCATGTCAGCAATTAAGGTCTGACATCGGATATTTACTGGCCATTTCCTTCGAGTATAATTTAAACACTCTGCTAGCACAAAATGGATTAATGTTGTCAATTTTCGTCAAACAGTTTTTCATTTCTGACAAGACCGGTATTTCATTGTGAAGTGCAAAAGGCTGCAAATTTTTGACAAAAATCTCCAAAAAGTGTTAAACTCTCCAGTATGTTTTAAGTGTTGTGCTGAGTATAACTCGGTAAAGAAAATGGTCGAACTTTATTTTATGCATTACATTTATCTGCTGGCAGAGAGTATCCATAGTCTATAAATATATCCAACAAAGACATTGAGAATGTTGGAGACTACCAACATAAGGCAAAAAAAAAAAAGTCTCCAGTTTCTGGTATCCGCGCGCGTCGCCGTAGCCATGCGCATCGGCAAAATGAAAAAGGTTTTTTTTCAATGAAAGATGATGTCTCAAAACCGCCAAACTCACTGGTTTGACTGGAATCCTGCTGCTGCACAATTTTAACGTGTTTTAAGATGGGGTTATGATCGAAAATAAGCTTTATGTGGCCTCTCTGGTCTCCCCTAATATTTGCACTATTAAAGTTTAGTCGGGCACCATTTGTAGTCATCAGCCGTTTGAAGCAAAAAAGACAGGTAAAAAAAAAAACAAGCCGCGTCGCCGCACCACTTTTTGGCAAGCTCCATACCAGAAACCGGAGACTTTTTGTTTTGGCCTAAGGCTAGATAGCTCAATTGGTAGTGCATCGATACAGAACTACAGAGGTTGCTGGTTTAAATCCAGCAGCAGTCATTTTCATTTTTAACCGATAGCGCCAGTACTTCATTGTGTTACATTTTATAGTCGTGTTCCCCAATGTGGTGCACTTCGAAGCTTACCCGACTTTCCTCGTGTAGTGTTGTCAAACCTCTTTGTTGACAAACCTCAAATTCATGCAGTGAAATACTAATACTTTTACCTTATTAATGCTTGCTATTTAACCTCTGTGAACAATTTCAGTTTCAAAAAATTTTATCCGAAATTCAAAAACGGTGGCGTCCGGAAATTGGGCACAAATTGGCGGAGTGTTCCCTAACGTGGCGCACTTGAATAAATCTTGGAAAATTCCAAATTAACACTTAAGAATTCCTGTAAACTTGATAAATTCTGATAAATAATTATTATCTCTACTTACATACCCAGCCAAATGTTTGTCAGAAAATTATTTTCTTACTTTTCAGGGCATTTTCAAAGGGTTCACTTTGCACTTGAAAATAAAATCGGGAAATCATGCCAAAATAACTTTCCTTCTAACTATGTTACGGGTAAATAAACTCGCGATTTATGAACAGGAGTGTTTAGAACTTGATGAAATTTCACTTTCTGTGAAATTTCAGTTAAAACTTTTGCTCTAGGTAGGTGCTACAGGCGAAAAATCAAAGTGCGCCACGTTAGGGGCCGCGCCACATTAGGGTACATCAACAATATACAATGTATACTCCCAGATGAATCCATTAACCCAACTCCCTAGGGGGTATGCAAAATCGTATTGAAATTGGAGGATTCAGGACTGTTAGGGACAATGCAACGCTTGGTTGGGGTACAGGTATTAACTGCTTCAAACGCAACTTAATTTTTAATTTTTTTTTCATTTTTCAGCTGACAGTGAGAAAGTGACTTTCCAAGCGGTCCGTAGCTGTGCCGTCATCGAGCATAACATGATCGACTGTCTGTACATCCTGTGTATAATCTACGGCTTCGCTGGTATCGCTAGTCTGGTTACCGGCTCACTCTCGTTCATGCTGCTGTGTTCACAGAGGCGGGCTACCAAGGAAGCGGTGGGTTCACTTTGTTTATCGTTAAACTTATATGTTAAAAAATGTACATCGTTTGTCTTTATTTCTCGACATTTGTTGTACTGCATTTGTGTATGCGTGAAATAAATACGATGTTCTGTGTTTGTTTCTTGGAATCATTTCTTTCTTATCGTGTACTAAAAGATTTTGACTTTGAAAATTCAGTTTCAAAATGCCCCTATTTTAACCAGAATTAATTTCCTGGGCTGAAATGCGGACTCAGTATCCCTTAGGCCAAAAAAAAAAATAGTCGGTCTCTGGTCAGACCAAAGTTCCGGAATTGGCCGCCCAGCTTTTTTTCTTTCTTTTTCTTCAAGCTTGGATTGTACAGACAAGGTGGGTACTATTTTGCTTTTTTGGTGTCCTCATGTACATTGGTGTCCTCCATAATTTACCTTGGTGCTTTCGATCATTTGCCTTGGTGCAATTTCCCATTCCTTGGTGCTCTTTGGTAAAAAAAAATTGAGGAGGTGCGGAAATAGAGGGCGCTGTTGGAGCTACCGTGGAACAGACCAGAGACCGACTTATTTTTTTTTTGGCCTTACATAAAATACTTCAAATTGCGACAAATCAACACACCTTGGAAATTCCTAGTTTTTGAGTAAATTCCATATATCTATTTCGTGATACCCTTGTGGAGACGTATTCACCTATAGAAATTGCCCTGTGGAGACGTATGCAATCTTTTGTTCCCTATTATGCACATGTCTCCACAGGGTACCGTGTACCAGATCATTGGGTTGGTTCACGTGCTTTGTTCACCGGTTACATAAGTTGGTATACGAGCAAGAAATTGTACCAACGGGTGTCTCAATATCAGTGCTGTTTCCCGTTTTCATTAAGTGGGCACTTGTATGCTGAGTCCACTTTGCTGGAACTATTATTTTATTGAAATTCAGGGTTCAAATCCCAGATCATTGGCGTTTCCTTGGCTGAATTCAAAAATGATGTATGACTTTTTGGGTATTTGCTTTCTGTTATCAGCATGCACTCCAAGAGGCTGGCTTGTCCAGAAACCGAAGACAACTGTCAGATAATGGTATGTAATTCATTGATATTGACATTATGCTCTAACCTAGGGCTGTGCCGAAAATACTGAGTTTCAGAATATTCAATCATCCACCGCGTATCTGAATAGCATTTTTACCAAAGAGAGTATTCGGAAAAATAGTCTTGAACAGTTGACATAAAAAAAACAATGTGTCTTATCTGTGATTTTATACCCAAAATATGCATCTTTAATATCTGTCACATATTAGCTAGTCAGCTTTTTTGAGAAAAATATATCGATACCTACATGATACATGTCAATGTTCAAATATTTGAATATTCACTGAAATCCAATTTCCAATAATCGAATACTAAATTATTGGAAGTTGCAGAGCACTACTCTACATCTGCCAGATCCTTCAGAGGGAGTATTATTTTACAGGAAAGATACAGGTTGAGCCAAACCACTTTATTCAAAAACTGAGACATTTGTTTGTGTCTACAATGGGTTTGATAAAACTTGGCAGTTAGTACATGTAAAGTATTAAAACCCTCCAAACAGTACAGTTGTCAATGGTCCATTCACTTCTGCACGATGTGTAGAGGACAGGCTAAATTTAGTGAGTTGATCACATTGATAAATATTTATTTACTTCACGTTCCATCTTGCATATCTTCAGGGACGCCGCAAACTAACGACACCAGCAGAGAAAGTAGAACTCAGCCCAGCACTGAGACATCCAATCCCACCGCAGCTAGTGCTACTTCCACTAGTAATACAACCGGGCCAGGACGGAGGGCGACCATAGGTCACCACGACGTCAGGAGCGAGCGACCCCGCATAGTTCAAAGGTCATCCAGCACCAGCGCAGCCCATGGCAGACAGGCTAGACACAACTCGGGCGACGCACGTGGTGCGACGGTTCGGGGGGCATCAGCCCCGCAGCAGCATTCCAATCCTTCACAGCGGCAGGGCACTAGACCCCCGACTCTAGTCCGAGGGGGCTACCTACAGATCCACGTCAACGGCCCTTCCATACCCGTCTACGTCGTCCCTGGTAGCAGTAACGAGGCCTTCATTGCCTTGACGGACCTCCCATCTCTTCGGCTCCCTTCATTGGACTCCGTCCCAGCCTACGTCTCTGAAATCGCAGACCTCTATCCCAGCGATCAACCCCCTCCATACAGTCCAACACCGGATGAACATCACCCTCCAACATTCTCTGCAATCATGGAGTCGCCATCCACCCCTACTTCTGGAAATAGAAGGGACCCAGCTCAAAGGCTGGTGTTACTCCAGGAAGAGTCCACTGATCAATCTAGGGAAGAACAGGCTCAAACACAAAATGAAATATCAGCTGAGTCTGCTGCACAGAGTGTGACACCTACAGACAATCCAAATGAGCCTGGCTCTAACCAGACTGGGGCAGTCCAGACCAGTGTGATTTCCGAGAGTCCAGACCAATCACAAACTGCCCATGTATCAACAGAGATAGCAACTCCGCAGTCCTCACCGGGTGGTCCCGAACCGGGAGCAGAATCTACCCCAGTGAGTGGGGTTGATGTTGCTCAATCTCGCGAAGATACTATACAAACAAGAAGGGTCTCTCCGAGAACTGAGGAAGCAACAGAGCCTCCAGCAACAACATCTAGTAACACTGAAATAAACTATCCAGGAAATGTCCAGGACAATCAAACAAGGGACAGCCCTACTCTCCCTGAGTCAGTTGAGAGATTGCCAGC
Source organism: Patiria pectinifera (assembly GCA_029964075.1). Lineage (NCBI taxonomy): Eukaryota > Metazoa > Echinodermata > Asteroidea > Valvatida > Asterinidae > Patiria > Patiria pectinifera. The sequence goes on from CM057143.1 coordinate 7,829,795, forward strand.
CTCATCCCAAAGCCAAGGTGCACGCCCAAAGCAAAGGCAGAGTCACCCCCGTGCGGGAGAGGAAGCCTATTTAGCACACACCAGGAGCTCTTCCCCATCAAGAAGCTCCCCTCCACCCAGGACTCCTTCACCTCAGAGAGGGCCCCCACCAAACAGAAGGTCTGTTTCTCCTAGAAGACAACAAACAGTGAGTGAGATCTCGCCAAGAGAGTCGGTCAATACTACAAGGGAGGCAACAAGAGCCAGATCCAACTCTAGAGGCAGGCAGAGACAGCTCCCGGATATCCTCCCAAGGATGAATCATCTCCCAGACACCGAGATCAGAAACTCATCCAACCGACCACAACCAGCCAGTTCCTCAAACAGGGAAAAAGCCAGTCAGAAGAAGCACCATCAACAGAAGTCAACCCAGAAGAGGCAAGAACGGGTTCCCCAGCAATCCTCTCACGGGGAGACATCCTCAAGAAGACCACCAAAAAATCCAGACAAAACACAGCCTCAGACCAGCTCCAGGTCCAAATCAAGAGACAAGCCATCCCAACACAACCCCGACTTGAAGAAGAAGGATTCTTCAAGGAGAGATCACAGGCATCGCAGCAGCTCTGCCAAGCGCGCGTCGGGAAGTGCCAAGATTGAGATGAATATACCCCCCAACCCCAGTCTCTCAAGCACAGAGAGCTTGACCAATATCCTAACGCTGGTAGAATCAGTCCATTCGTCAGTGAAGGCAAAGCCTAAGAAACACAGAAAGACCAGCAATGAAGAGAAAGTCAACCTAGTAGACAGCAGGGTCTAAATGTGTACTGTCTGTGATGCAGTACACAGTGGCCTACCACTGAGAGGTGTTATCATGTTAAATTTCCGGGCGTTAAACTCCATATTGTGGAGTGCAGTGGCCTCATGGTCTGGAGCATTGAATCCGCGGTCTGCGATTAATTCTGCAGGTTGTGGGTTCGAGTCCAGCCTGCGGCTATGGTGTGTGCCCCCTTAGGCAAGACACTTTGTCACTCATTGCTTCTCTCCACCAAGGTGTAAATGGGTACCTGTGAGGGCAAAGACGGTTATTGTGATTGATTGTAGCTGCTTTGCGACGAAATGGCAGCATGGAGCTGTATACTCCCCAGGGAGATGAGATGGTTTTTGGAATGTTTCATGTGCCCAACGAGCAGGGTAATAATGATGTAACGCCTTGAGCACCAATAATGATGGATACATGCGCTGTATAAATACCCATTATTATCATTATTATTAAAGGACTATCTGCCAACGATGGAACTGTAGAAAACAAGTCCGAACGGTCATGTTTTCCCAGTGCATTGTCGGAAATGGCCGACAAAATCGCAGCGGGGACATTTGAAATTGTTCATTTTTTTTGTAAGGCGGCAGAACGCTATGCTCCAATTCATAACATATCAGATCAAGTTGTCTACTGACACTCATTCAAATGGGCCATGTTTTGTCGACCGTAAACTTGAAAAATGGACTCTCCATGGCAAACTCTTGGTGGCGCACTGCATTGTGAATCGCCCGAATTCAAGCATACATTTGCCATTTACGTGAAGCTCCTTACATGTAGATAATTAAGAATATACATGAACAAGGATTTGTACACCAGATATTTACAAACGTACCGCGTATTAATTTTTATTTTTTTTCATATTTCTTGCCGTTGATATTCTTGAAAAGTATGACCTACGAGGCTGTTAAAAGGTGATAAATAATATATATTTTTTATTTCAAAAGTATACATGTACTATTCAGATAAAGGTAGGCCAAGTAGTGTAGCTGTCATTTTGTAAAACCATTTTTTCATCATGTTTGGATTTTCATAAAAATGTGTACTGTTACATAAGGACTGCCCTGAGTAACGTTTGATCAGTTTCAATCGGCGGTTGGAGTTTGCTTGTTTGTGATGTATACTGATGATGCAGAAATATACCCAATAGTTGAATATTTGATCATCAACACACTGGTTCCTAGTCTTAACATCTGCTTCTGCTTTCACATTGTGTTGCACAGCATTGTATTATGTATTTACAAGCTGCCTTGTGATGTACATACACATAGTTATATATTTCAAGTTATGATTTTATATTTATTTCAAGTACTTTGTGGATTTTTAGTGTGTGTAAAGGTATTTATGTTTTTAGTGTTAAACAGGTATTTAATGACATCCGTTGCCTTGATAAGATTATTTTTGACTGCTAAAAAAAAACCCTTTTTAACCCCAAAGAGGCTTTATATAGTGCCTATGCCACAATTGTGCCTACATGTATGTACTTATGTGATAGTGTATGTAATTACATCATCCTCACAGTCATCGATTCCTCATTATAGACCTACGCTTGGTTGGCAAACTGCATTTTTGCCAACCACGCGCTGCAAAACTATGGAAGGTCAAACACTGCAAAAATGAAGAAGAGTTATTACAGATAACCAAAATATTATTTGATTGTTGGAAATACAACATTGTCAACAAAGCTACAACATAATTCCTAAACATGCCTTTGTACTATGTATTGAGGGCGTTATGGGGACTTTTGTTTTGGAAAAATATGTTGCCAACCACGGCTTCAATTTAAGCGTTTGCGGCAGCCCTGAAAAATGGCACCAATGTTTACAAACAAAAGAAAGGTCTATAGACCCCTCTCATAGACAGCCATCTCAATAAGCAAATTACAACTGCGTTTTCAACGCACTGTGCGCGCAGTGTACAAAATGTTCTAAACACGTGCTCATGTTGCTCAAAATTTATTTGAAATACTACACAGCGCGTAACAAAAATACATGTATGTGACTCCCAAAATGCCAATGCATGTAGCAATCTGTAGGCAGTGACTTCATTTGAGAGGGGTCTACTCTATTATGTTGTATTTTGTTACAAAGTGCCAAAACCTTGTGTTTGCAACGACATTTAGCTTGCAGTTCCATGCAAAAGGACCTTGGCAAAGTTTTTAAAAAAAGTGTCTTTAATGACATACCAGGTCAGTTGAAACCATGCGATTTATAATTTTACATACTGGCAGGTTTTTAGCATGGATTTTGAAACAGGGTTGCCAAGTCTGTGACTTACATGTAATGACCAAAGATCCATACTGCCTCTCAATTGCAACATTAGTTGCACGTTTATTTATCTGTACTCGGTAATCTTATTACCTAAATATGTACACGTTTAAATGGAAAACAAATTCTATATTCATTGGGCCAAAGGAAAATCTTTAGCTTTATTAGTTGATTCAGTATTATGATGGATAAAAGTTTCATGCATGTCGTAAATGAAAGAATAACAAATTTACAATTTTCCAGATTTGTAGTTTGACTCTTCATGTATTTTGGAATTGATCAGCATTCGATTTTCTAGTGCATTTTTAAATATATTAAAGAATATTTCTGTATACCATGAATGCGTTCACGTGAGGTTTCCTTTCTTCACAACTTTTTTATATACCTTTGTATATAAGTTGTCTCATGATGACAACTAGTCTTTTTATGCTCATTTATGCTCAAATCCACTTGTTTTCATAGCTGGCTGGTGGCTTGATCTAGTTCAGGGAACATTTTTTCGGGCCTCTCTGCGAAACCTTTAAAATCTATAAAAACCCTCAATTCGGGAGCCTATTTTTGTTTTTAAGTAACCTATATAACCTATAAAATCCTACAGTTTTATTCTGCCATATATTTTTATAAAAATGTTAAAGCAAAGTTGTCATAATTTGACCCACAGTTTAGTTATAATGCAAAAATTACCGCAGTGTCAATACACCTCTCGAAGTTTTTCAAAATTGGGCAGTTCGCATAAAATTGGTTTGAGGTACCGGTAACTCTATCTAGTGTGGAATTCTTGAGGTGAGCAGTTCACTGTTTTTCTGCTGCCTGGAGCTGAAAAGTTGCATGGTTTTGCACCCTAACACTTATAAATACCTATATTTTGCCACTTTGAATTTTAAAAAACCTATAGTTTGATATTTTTTAAACCTATTTAAAAACCTATATGGATGAAGAGGGACACTCTGAGGCCTGCTTTTTCTTGATACGCAGGTTACTCTGTGAGTTGACATTTATCATACCGCGGTGGATACAGAAGGTCTTTGTTATGACCCAACTGCCGTCCTAATTTCAAAACGCTGTGTGGTTTACCGACATTGGTGCACTCCACACCCTTTCCTTTCTTCGACGCATATCCAGATGCTTGGTTTGTTCCATGGACCCTCGCCTGCCAACCTACCCCCTGCCCCCTTAGCCATGCCACAGAGAACCCTATCGGTCTTACAGGCATGCTTCATACAATCTTCCTGTGTTTATCATTGCCATCTTAGGCATAGGCTGACTCACCAACAAAGGGGGAAATAAGCTGGAAGATGCAGTGTATCATCACCTTGGCCGCTAATTGGTGTCATCTGCCGACTGTAAAGCATGGCCAAGTGACCCACTGTTTCCATCTGCCTCAACAACTTCTGAAGTTCTGAAGTTGGACTTGATCAAATGTTTGGCCTGTCTTAAAATCTTGTAAGCTAAGGATGTTTTAAGGATGTCATAAAGTTGTGGCGTTTCATTGTCAGGTGAAACTTTTTGTGTCGACAGTAAATTTTGTTGATGGCAGTTCATTGTTTCTATCCTTTTAGCCCATGAGACAGTTATAAAATACTGCAAAACACTCCAGCGATCGCCACACCCAATTTTAACAGGCGTGTTCTTCATGCAACATTTGAGCGGCACGCAGTTGCAACTAGCAGTTTCGAATATCCAAATATTCGGTCAAACACAGTTTCGAGTAATCGAATACTAACTTATTCGAATATGGACAGCCCTACAAACGTCTGATGCTTTTTGGTGCGCTGAATGGCAGAAAATGATAGAATTATGTATTCATGTAATTGTAGCAATCACTGCAAGTTCACAATTAATAAAGTGCTATTAAATCAAACGTTCAGCTTTCATCAATTGACCTATCGCGTTAGAATCGCGTTAGAATCGCGTCAGCGCAGCTAGTAAAATATTGTCCAATTACATGATATACAAATGGACGAGGAACGCGCAAAATCTGAGACAAACAAAAGTAAGTGTACAAAAACTGCAAAGTTGTCTAAGGGGCGTGGTTAACTCGCAAACAGAGATAGGTCAATACTACTTGAAGTTTGATCTAAAAGTCTTTGTCTTATTGAATTTTATGAGTCAGCAGAGGGCAGCATTCATCTCTTAGTTTCCAAATCATAAGAAACCACTCTGCCAAGTTATCATGGGAAACTTGGGATACAATTTCTTCAAAAATGACACATTTGATGGAATCATTTCACAGGGTATACCAGTGCTGACTTTATAGCCGTTATTGTAATATGGTTGTTTAATATACTTTTGGATTAGTCACATTGTGAGAAATGATTTTCGTCCTTATTGCTCATATGTTACCACTAAGTTTTTGACAGCTGGGCCGGGGGTAGGTGGGTTCTCAGTGACTCAGACTGAAGGAGGGGAAATACTTATAAGATGGAGCTCTCTTCTCTGGTTGAATCAGATCCTGGCTTGGGATAAAGTTTCTAATTACTAGTGGGCCGGTGGAGCATCACCGGTAACCCCGGCCTAACATGTGGCTTGATTGTCAAAGGTGACTGGTTCTCTACAGGGAGGAGGGGGAGAACACAACTCCTTGTAGGGCTCTAGCGTTTGTCTTCTTATACACGCATATCCAAAACTTCTCAAGACAAAGTTACAGAAAATTTTCTTGGGAAAAAAACACCTCGGTTAACAATTAACGAGGTAAATTGATTGTATTATGAGTAAGGATCAATTGCCTTAAATGCACAATTAACACAGTCAAATATAATGTCTTGTAATCTCACTCACGCGCCATTTTGAATAGATATATCAGATGGGCCAAATGCAAAGTTCAGACTCTGAAGTTGAACATGCTTGAAACGAGACCATAATTTTACGAATCGGTCTCTTCCTTGTTTTCAATCATGTCATGTTTGAACAGATTGATTCATCATGTTGGGCAATACTTCAAAAAATATCAGATGCACAGTTCAAGTGGGGGATATCTCCCCCGATCTCCGCCCATGCCTTGGAGGGGCGACCACTGCCTCAATCCTGCAAAATCCTCCAGCAATCACCGTCAATATGTTTAGGCAGAGCCAGTGACACCTCCTGGAGCAATGCAGAGGATTTCAAGTATATACATGTAGGCCTAAATTTATGTACGGCGGAGCATTTATAAACAACACAAGGTACAGCCCAAGACCTTGGCCAAGTGCATCCTGCAAAATCAGCCACACATTTTTGCCATAGGCCTATACCGATTGCCTCAATCCTGCAAAATCCTCCAATTTGAACAGGGGATTTGGGAGGATTTGGGTTCATTTGTTAGGTAGGTGGAGTAGACCAAGCAGGCAATAACTCCAGCTCGTTTCAAAATGGCTCTTGCAAAAAATATAAAACACATTTTCCCAAATGACGAATTCCCAAATGGTGAATCGTTTACTGTCATTTCAAATGAAACAAACTAAAAAAACAGGACCTCCGGAACATAATAGGTTAAAGACATTATTACTTAATTTATTAAGATAACTAATAGCCCGACATAATGCATTGAACATACAGAAGTAAAAAACAAAACACAATTGACAACAAAACAAAAAACAATGGACACCGTTTTCAATATTCGTGGTCACACAAAAAAATGCTTAAAGAAACAAAAATTAGAAGTGTATGAGTTTTCCATTGCCTAATCTATCATGCTTGTCATTCACAAATATTGTGGCAACTTGCGTTCCATATGAAATTACACACACAAAATAAATAGAAGTAATGAAGGCGTTTCCTTCCGATAACTCCAAACCTAATTATTTCTTTATATTGTAAATCGAACAACTTTCCTGGTGTCATTTACATAACTTCCCTGCACATGGCTTCATCTTTGTGAGGAAAAAAAAATCAATCCTTTCCAGTATTGAACTGACAAATTGTCCGACTCCTTAATTGCTGAAGCACTCGTAAAAAACTTGCCCATCCTAATTCGGATTCTGTTAATGAAAAATCTATACACTCTTCTAGTGTCAAGTCATATTTTCTTAGTTTTCATTTTAATAAGCAAGAAGGTTTCTTACAGAAAGAATATGCAATTATGCATGAAGGTTACCTGTACAGGTACGGTAGAACTCAAACAATATGCAGTGAAACTTGGACAGGAAAATACTGCTATGATGAACGTCATGTTTCTTAAAGAATTTCTCCTTTGGATACCAATGCAATGCACATCATCAACAACTTCTTTGCAAAGCAAAACTTGTTCCATTTCTGCTCTCAATGTGCAGGTTTTTTTTAAAAGACCCAAAAATATCTTTTGTCCTGCAAGTTCCATCCAATGATGGAACTCACTCACTTGCATAATCAGCAAGTTTTAAGGAGAAAATTCTTTAAAAGCACAGCCTGGCCATCTCATCAAGTGTGATGACCAAATGACCAAGTATTAGGTGACAATTTCTACTGTGTGTATAGTTGACTACAGTTGACAGCGTTTCCAAATTTAAAACATAAAACATCTATCCTGATCTCAGTTTCTTCTTACAAAAAAAAAAAACCCAACTGCTTGTGTTTGTAATTGCCCAAATAACCACAACCCAATAGAGGACAGTATTTATCATAACAACAAAAAAGGGTTCAGAACTGGTCACGATGGAGAAATAAGTATCCCTTTGAGAACGATCAATTTGGAAGCACTATGTAGTTAACACATTACCCATTTATCGTTTGTATCAGATGAGTGAATATGCAACACACGTTGATCTACTCGTACAATATGCTGTAATGAATTATGTGCTTCTTTCTCGGATTACTAGTAAACACTACGTACTTTTTAAACAACACATCAAACGAGTGGACAGTGTGTCAATATTTGATCTTCATGCATGCTATACCGAAATCAATACGAGTGCCTTGTTTCAATAACAAAATCATTCAAGTCAATTTGAATTTAAACAACCCCAGGAATATTATGAATGTTACAGATGAATCTTTCACAAATATATCTAAAAAGTACAAGAAAAGGAGTACATGTGATGGCGTCGGATTACAATGTATGCACCTGCGCATTTTGTGTTGTTTTTTTTAATAATCAGTTTTCACAACAGAGTGCTTAGTTTTCCAACACAGATGTTCTGAGAAAAAAAATGAAGTAGTTGATATGATGCAATGAAAAGTTCTGGTAACTGAAGTCCAAAACGTAACCTTGCACATTTGTTATCCAGAATTTGTGAACGTGTTTCTTTACTTTTTAAATGGATGAATCACACGTCTACTAATATCGAAATATGTCACTCATTTGAAATTGCGTTTCGGCCTTTTATATACATGTATGAATTTCAGCTTTACTTTTACAATTACTTTTCTGTGGCATAATCAAAAAAAGAAGAAAAAAATCCAATCATAAACAGCTAGCTTAATCAATAATAATTGTGTATTAGCATGATTCTAGATTAGCATATTATACAACTGTTACATTTTTTTGTAAAGTTAACTTTTGATCCATTAAATACCACAATTGCATGCAGTCAAGTGATGTTAAAAATTAAAATCTCAAGTATGAAATATTGTAATATACATGTAAAGAGTACTGCCTGGAAAGGGTCATTGAGGAGTGAGGACAGAAATGGTTCTTTAAAATTAATTACTTTTTTTTTTAAAATAAGTTGAGTCACCTTGCAAGAGAATCTTAACATGAAAAAAAAAAACTTCTGCATTTGCTAATTTATATAATGCCTGCTTGTAAATGGTTATGATTTATGTTTGTTGTGCATAAAAGTTCAAGCTAGCCCAGTTTTGTTTTCAGAGGGATAAACGATATTAGACAAAAAGAGAAATTTTAGAAGGAAAAAAGGGGAAATTTGGGGAACATTTCAGACTCGCTTCTCACATGTTAATCCTTGTTGTGTGCTCTAATGCAACTATTTGCTCACAGAGACAGCAATAAAATGGCAAAGCCTAGCGAAATACTGTAGGGATTTTTGGAAATCGTCGGCATGCTTTTGTATGTTAAACAGAGGGTGAATTGGTATGTTTGAGGTGGTACAGGTTAATACAGTTCTCTCCCTGATTACAAAAATAGCTGTTACATGATGCAACCGACAGGCCCCTTAAAATGATCTATTCAATTCTGAAACCCATTTTTCAATCTGTCACCGGCTAACTATTTCACCGGATTGTCAAGAAATTAAAAGTCTTGCATAAGGTAAAGATGCCTTACTGTATTTACAGAGAGTTACTGTGGTTGATTGGTTTTTAAGAAGTGGAGGGGGGGGGACAGCATTCCCAAAACCTCAGAATGTTGATGGCAAATGTGAGACAAGAAAGTGGTTTTGTACGTACACGATGTAACTTCATTTTTCAAAACGATATTGAATAGAGGAAAACGTTAAACTTCATGGGTTTTTACACAAGATTTTGTCTACAAAATTAATATAGCGCTTCTTTGGGTGGTGCTTCAGATAAAAAGAAATTACTGATGGGGTATAATGTTTAAATGAACGCCAAGCCACACAGTTATTTGTTTTTGTTAAATCAACTTTCACATGAAACAGTCCTCAATGTGACCAACTATTTTTGTTTCCAAGTCTTTTTTAGATTGCCTCTAAAATGTTGCAAAGGGATTTGTGGGTCCCTTCCAAAAAAAAAGAAGAGGCATCAACTGATTTGTGGCTTAGCGAAGCATCGAAGCGATTCATGTCGAATTATTTGGCATTAAATCAAGAAATAAGTTATTTTGGAGAAGCAGGTGGAAAGAAATGATAGTAGAAGACAAATCACAGCAGGTGTGTGGACAATGCTTGGGCAATTAAGGTAACGTTGCAAAGGATCAAGTACAAACTGTACACATGTGTGGCAATGTTCTCACTAAAGTTGGTGGCAGATTTGTTTTCATAGCACGAAACAAATCAGGGACGATATTGTCAATACTAACCCTAACTCCCTACTGTGTTTTACTAAGAAGACCAAGTCCGCCAAAATCCATCACTCACTCGCTCTGCTTCCAATGGAATCCACCACTGAAGTACTGGTGGTTATTGACGGACTTAGTACACATGGCTTACATGACAACAGCAGAACAGGATGCTGGGCAAAATCAATCGGATTCCCCCAGCACTGCTTCAGGGGTGCTGTGGTCCAATGGTTACGGTGTTCGACTCATGTGCCGTGGTACATGGGTTCGAATCCTGGGAACATGGTGCTTGTGCTCTTGAGCAAGGCACTTTACCATTATTGCTTCGTCCTTCGGATGGGACGTAAAGCCGTAGGTCCCGTGTGTTGTGTAATGCACGTTAAAGAACCCAGTAACACTTGTCGCTAAGAGAAGGGGTTTGCCCCGGAGTTTCTGCAGGGGCTGCAATATGCGCCGCAGCACCTTGTATACCCTTTATAAAGGTGCTTCATAATGGGTCTCATATTTGTCATAAACTTCATTTACCCGTCTTTAATAATAGACATAATTTCTAGCGCCTTGAGTACCTACATGCAATTGTTGGTAGATACCTGCGCTATATAAGACGCCGGTATTACTATCATACTCCATCAATATTTAGTCGAACAAGGCCTGCAGGAATAAGTCCCCCAAAATCCACCAAAAATGGGGGAATGGATTTTGACGGAGTTGAGGAGGTTAGGGTTGGAAAAGTCTGCCAATTGGATAAAAGATGCATTTTTTTTTACACCGACGATGTCTTTCTCTCAGATTCAAAAGTCTGATTTCAGACTATAAAGTCTGAAAAATATCACGCCTACAACGTGCAAATGATTTGCTGCGAATCCAGTTTTACATGTACGTGTTCGGACCTAATGCTCAAGCATTGCATACACTGCCCGACTGACTGACAAAACTGAAGATGAATCACAGATATTTCTAAGTATTTTTCTTTTCTGTACAAGAAGTCTAGTCTAACTGTCAACAGCAGCTACTCAAATCATTACATTGCAGCAAGGTAGAGACACTCGGTTTAAATGACTTCGGATTTTTTTCTTCTGCTTGAAAACTACATGAAGATTTGGTGCTGGCGGTAATGATGATGATATAAGATGATCAAAAATGACAAAGATAAGAATGAAATTCTGCAATGGAGAGAGGGGCGTTTCCCTGCGACGAGATCCCCTTTTTTTGTGAACTATCAAAAAAATGCCACGCCTTGCGCGCAGCGGAGGGGATATACTGTGTTAATCTATAATATACATATATCTGCACAGATTACAATTTCTGGATTTTTTCACCGACAATGACAGGATTGTTCTTCCTGATTTCCTCCTGGCCGTGCAACCGGTAATCAAATTGACATTCGTGTTTGTCCGAGTAGCGGTGTATACTGCAGAAGAGGCCCCCACACCGACATTCAAAACCTGCCAAGGATAAGGTGAGAAAAGCTCATTAATATTAAGAATATCAGACCACATGGAAGTAGTTTAATCAAACAGGGCTGTGCTTAACAATGGCACTGCATAACTGATAACCAAAGTTGCAGCAGTGAGGTCACTTAATCTATTTCTGGCGTGGATCCTTCAGGCATGAGAATGGACTGAGAAAAAAACCCCTGAAATTATAATGTACCAATGCGAAGCGCAGCGAGCGAAGCGAGCGTAGCTCTCGCGGCTCACGGCCTGGGGTCCAGGGGCCCGCCTTAGGGCCCCTGGCGGGGTCCAGGGGGCAGCGCCCCCGGAAGCTCCTGGGTTTTAGCAATTGAAAGGGCAATTGGAAGCCATTCTGGAGTACCAATTTTTATAGAAAAAGGAACTAAAAATGTACGAATTTTTACTAATAAACTTCTATATTCTGTTTACTACATACATGTATTTCAATAGTACATGTACATAAATGCACTTTCAGCTTGAAAATGACAACCTCAACCAACTTCATGGCTCATATCAAGTTACAATGAGTAATGTATTTGAATATAATACAAACAATTTAAACATTTTGTTCTGTATCTCAATACATGCTGACTTTACAACCAGTTTGTGGTGGACAGCCACGTTTTTTTTTTCATTTCAAAAACAAAACCAGCCATCTCCCTTTCCTACATGTACCTTATAAAAATCAGCTCTGCTTTTAGCTCTCTGGTTCCATTTCACTTGCAATTTGCCGTAAATATAACACTAAACATAATAGTACCGTAATTTTCGGAATATAAGCCGCGGCTTATACGTTGATTTTGCCCATGAAAATGTTTACTGCGGCTAGTTATACGCAGGGCGGCTTATATGCCGAGCCTTGAAGAATAAAAATAAGACATGTGTAGTTAATGTACTGGTATAAGAAAAGAGGTGTTGCTGAAATGAATTATCAATTAAGAAAGTCATTAACACACCGGAACTCAAAAGGTATCGAGCGGTAAAAAGTACGGTGAAAGCTGTCTTCGACGCTTGCCAGTCGTACGTGATATGGAGGAATCCTCCATGGTGAGAGCAGCTGCATGATGCATGTGCTTTCCCCAGTGGACCACACCATTTGTGGTAATGAAGGGGTGTACTTTCTTGGGAACAATAATTACCAATATTTCCGCTGTTAAAAAAATACAAAAGACGACTAATACTTTTGATGGTGTTCAAAACATTTCTTTATTAAGTAATCAGTTGTTCAACGTCACAATATATATTTTTTCTAGAAATGTATTCAAGAAACGATGTAAAACTCAAAACAGGGACTAAATCACCCCTTACAAAATTAATGGACTCGTCCTTAAAAATGTCAACTTCATTTCCTACGGCGCTGGAGGTTCTTTGGTTTTGACTAATAATTTTTGAAGAAAGTTACGAAACTTGAATTTTTAACGTTAATACTCGCTAGAAATCACAAAAATTTGATAGTTTTTGAGGTAAAAACAGACATGTTCATTCTTAAGACAAAACAAATCAGCATCTGTTGCCATGAAAGCAAGATTTGTAGGACTCCAGTCAGACAACACATGGGTGGGTTGCATACTCTCTCACGTAGATTTACAATGTATATCCACCATGGCTGACTGATGTTGGGTGATCATTTACTTGGCTCTGATTGGTCAATATGCGCTGGCTGGATACGCGGAGCTAAGTGGATCATCGTGGAACGCTCCCGTGTCGTATTCATTTGTGAACGCAAATGAATAGAACATTGCGATGAAAGAGTCCCGGGCGCGATGAAAAATATTTTTCTGACTTCTGAAGTTCCAAGCACTCGAAATAACTTCTAATTACGAGGAAAATTCCAGGTCCTGACTGGAAATACATGTGTGACCCCTCACCCCTCACCCCCCCCCCTCCCCAAATTTTATTTTAAATTCACATTGAACTCGGAGACCACAAATTTTGATGGAAAAAAAACGGAATTCCGTTTAAAAACGGAAGATTTTCATGCCTGATGATTCCTTGAGGACGAAAAATTTATGGTGAATAAAACAAATAATGAGGGTATGTTAGACTGTTATACAACAAAATTTATGTCATGTTCTTGTGCATTCAGGGTTCATTCTGTTAAAGTTGTTTAAAACGTTGGTCTCAACAGAAACAACATTATTTGCTTTTGAGATAACAGAATTAATGTACAAAGTTAACTTCAGAAACAAGCAGTTCGTTCACTTCATTCGCTAAACTTGAGTGCTGTCATAAATATCCCTTTAACCCTAAGTCCCTAGGCATTTTCGCCAGGATGCAACCTCCATCCTGCAAAATCCTCCAATTGCCTCCATGTAAAAATTGCATACAGCCTCAATCGTGCACAATCCTCCGTTATTTCTTGAATGTGGTCCTTGGAGGGGTGACCACTGCCTCAATCCTGCAAAATCCTCCAGCAATCACTGTCAGTATGTCGAGGCAGAGCCAGTGACATCCTGGAGCAGTGCGGAGGATTTCAAGTATAATTTATGCACGGCTGAGCATAAACGACACAAGGTCCGGGCCCCAAGACCTTGGCACAGAGCATCCTCCAAAATCAGTAACACATTTTTGCCAAATGGCAAAAATGTGTTACTCAATCCTGCAAAATCTTCCATTTTGCAAAGAGGATTCTGGAGGATATCTGAAGGTTAGGGTTAGGCCGTGTCCGAAGTACTTGGCTACGGCTTGAAATTACACATGAGTCTATGGAAAGTGGCTGCAGCCGCTACCATAGACTCGTGTGTAATTTCAAGGCGTAGCCAAGTAATTCGGACACGGCCTTAACCCTAACCCCCTAGGCTCTTGCACTAGAAAGGATACCAAACCTAACAAATTTCAACAGCTGCATACAGGTCTGTAAGCACTGGTACCAAAACTGCCAAACTCCAACAGGCCTTGTACGGGGAACAGTACTAAACCTGCCAAACTCCAAGTGTTGGAGTTTGATTGACTTGGTATGGATGGGCCTATGCATTGTCGAGTGATTGGATAGGGATGGTACCAAACCTAACAAAATAAAGCAATATGTACATGCACATTTGACCACAAGCTGTGCCGAGGACCGTGGGTGAGCATACCCGCGAAGAAATGCCAGTGAACTCCAACGTGTTCACAAATCTCATGCCCTTCTGCCCCGAACCTCACAAAATTCAACAGGGTCTCCCTGGGCCTTTGGTACCCAGTCAATCAAAGTCCAACACCAACTGGCCAGTGTTCAGTACCAACCCTGCCAAAATCAAGCAAAACCTGCTGTTGGAGCTTGATGGGCTCAGGGTTGTTAGGGTTAATACACTCTAAATGAGCTCACCTGTAAGGCCCACTTTCTTACGGCAACTTGCACATCGGTTCTTTTTCTTTTTGCCTTTATCCGAACTGTCGGACCCGCTAGGGGAATCCGAGCAGGAGGTGCTGGGTGACGGACATGATGGCAACTCCGCCTCATCGAGGGGGCTCTTTGCTGTAGCGCCCTCTACCTCCGGTGCGCTGACTCTCTCGTTAGCATTGCTGGCTGCACTGCTAAGGGCGGTTGTGGTTGTTGTATGGGTGGTAGTGGTGGTAATAAGGGAGCTGGCGTCTGTGTTGCTGGCGCGGATGAGACTGGATGAGGCTGGAAATAGAAAAACACTGGATTAGGCTTAGGTAATTCCAGTGAATTCACTGTGAGGTCATTGAATAATAAAAGAGAACAAAGACTTAACTTAGTATCTCAAGTGTACACAGACTAGTCACATGAGACATTTAGGCCTGGGCGAGTAGTTGAGTTTTACTACTCAAGTACTCACAAAGAAATTACTCAATCAAGTACTCAAGTGAGCAGTCAAGTACTCACCAGTAGTTAACCGAATTCCCATAAAAGCAGAAAAATGACACGACGGACAGTAACTACAAGCAAACGGCGTGCAAGTTACACCTCATTCTTCAACACTGAGTTATCCTTACTGAGCAACACATTGGGTCATTTACCGGTACTTAAAACAATTTTTGGACAAATAGAATCCTAGGGAAAGAGAGGTGGAGGGAGTGATTCCCTGTTGGCAGGGGACGTGTTAAGCCTGGAACCCTCAACCCTAAATTGCTACTCGCAAGTACCCGCTTCTACTCACGCTAGGACGAGAACTCGAGAAGATGAAAAACCACGAGTAGAACAACGAGTAGCATAAATTACTCGCGAGTGCTCGAGTTACTCGCCCAACGGTCAAGTCAATAGCCCATTCACCGTTTATAAATGGTGAAAACATGAAATATATCCACAGATATGTACATTGTAGCCGACAACATGTACTGTATGCCCATCACTTTAATTAATGTATTCAGATTTACACACATACAAGTACGATACATACATGTGTACAATGTATGTTGTGTATGTACACGTACATTTTGAGGAAGTAACCTTGTGATTTTGTCATGTTGACAAAGTAAAAAAAAAATATTGGTCAATGTCACTAGGCAGAGCAAAGTGAGTGAATACAGTCATTAGTCATGATGTCGGTAAGCTCTAAATGTAAAGTATGGCACATGTGTGCAATCAAACTCTTCTATAATTACATACATGTACCGGTACATGTATGGACATGAATAAATACATGTTACAGACATACACATGTACCTGTACCTTTACTTCTGTACACATGTACCGGTACAGTTGTACAATGTACATGTACAAAAAAAATACAATTGTACGTCATGTACCGGCACATGTACATGTACATAGTAAATACTAGTACATTTATATGTAACAGTCATGTGCACACTGTACATGTATGCACTTCTGTACATGTACTGTAAAGTACATGAGTTATTGTGTTTTACAAAATGCTTTTTTACGAGGTACATGTACTGGTACATGTACGACAATTATCATCATCATCAATCTACAATGCATACATAAAAAAAAAACCTTGGTTGATGGATTTGGTTGATGGATTTCATACAATAAGGTCTTCTCCATTGGATATCGACCTTTGTCATTAACTAGTACATGTACATTACAAACAGAAGATGTACTATAGGCCCCGGGTGCAAGGCCACTATGGCCTTTTGTTCAAGGACGCAGCACTAACTGGCTTCATCACATGTACAAACAGCTGAGGCCAGTCATGAATAGTTTGAATATAAACAAGGGCATGGTCAAACCATGGAGGATTCCTCCATGGTCAAATCTAACAAAGATGCATGTAGTGTACTGAGGATGGTTCATGACAGTGGATGATGACCACTGCGTATTTTGTTCCAATAATGTGCTGACTGGGTGATTACCAGAGTGCACCATTACTGGAGTGCTGCAAAAAGGGCATTAATTTCCCACTGAAGTCCTTGAACTGATTCACAGACTAAACTTTTTAAAGAGAGTGTAATGGTTGCTCAGGTATTTTCGACTAGAGTAAAGCCCCCCGCACACCTTTCTGATTCTACCTGTTCACCTGTCCTCCAGATCACGAATCTGTTTATTTTTCACCGTTGCGGAGACCGCAACGTTTACCCGCACATATGCCAGATTCCTATCTATGATTCGGTCACGTAATGATCAATCATATGATGACCGTCACCAGTCACATGATGACAAAATGGCAGCCCTTACTTTGAATCATGTGACTTCCTTAGTGAATCTGATTGATACAAATCGCGTCCGGTGAAATCGGATGTTGCTCGCACACCTTTCCGGTGACACTGGATCCGGTGAAATCGGTAGTAAACAAATCAAACATGTTTGATTTCATCCGGTCGCCCGATGTACGGTCAGATTGGTCCGAATTTTCAGCGTATACCTCTTAACCGGAAAAATTGGCAGGCTTAACATCATCGTCAAATTAGGCAAAAATAGATACATGTAGTGCATCTAGCCATTTGGGAGTTCACGTTTTACCTACACAAGTACATTGTATGCATATTTGTAACATCGTAATATTCAATGCAGGCAATTCAAGCATGTAATTTGTGCAGTGCATGGTATATATTTAACGTGCTTCTTCAATATGAATCTACATGTACATGTAGTTATGAAATTTTACTCCGGACTATGGATCTGTCACACCTGTTCAACGAGTCAATGTCTACATGTACCATGCCATCATACATGTCATGTACACGTGCAGGTACATGTGTACATGTAAGGGGTACGTGCATCGGGTCTGTACATGTACCGGTACATGTGCGTCAGTCATTACAAAAAGATGTTGGTTAGGATTCTTTTACGTGCACATATTGATTATAGATCTACACATGCACTATGTACATGTCTACATGTACATGTGCACCGAACATGTGAACTGTTGCTGATTTTACATCACACTGTGTTACATGTACAAGTACCTTTTGTACGTATGTACAGTACATCATGTACAATATATGGGCTAAGCCATAAACGTTCATGCCTCTCTGCATACATGTAATGCACATGAATCATTGTGCTTGTACCCTGTGAGTAGGGAATCCATCAGGCTGTGGACAATGTTCTATCAAGGCTACAATGGTCTATTTACTCATACACTGTGTGTACATTGTACGTGGGTGTATTTGAAACACACAGTGAACGCAGACATTAGTTATGCTTCACGTACATCATAGTGTACACGGATTTGGAAAACTAAATCAAATCTCTTTTTGTCAGAGGCGTTAGTGCAGCCCCTACCGCATGCAAATATGTACTGCACACATAATTTTGCTGACTTGTGTTAGAAGTGGGTTGTCCAAAATGACAAAATTCATTTCCTGCATTGGATCCATTCACTGTTTGCAAAACGGGGTGAACTCATGAATCAGGTGTACGTTCGTGCATTGTAGGCACCAATGTAAATGAAATGCACAATGTACATGTACATAATGGCGTAGAATCACACCCCCTCCCCATTTAGATCAGGAATGCACACTAAGCATATTCAAGCATATTACCGGTATTTGAATCATAATTGCGCCTTCACCGTAAAATTGAAGCATTAGCTTCACAGCTCGGAATATGATCATGTAAGCTCCATGCATATATAGCTTTTCCCTCCACCGAATATGATTCAATACAAGTTTATGATAATTGTTGACAATGTCTTTCACTGTAAGTGTGATACAAAAAAAAATAACGCAATCAAATCATTACATGTGTGCATACTGTACATTCACTCCACACAACTTGGAAAAGAACTTAACCCCAACATTCAAAATCCTCTTCGCAAAATGGAGGATTTCGCAGGTTTGAGGCTACATGTGTACCGGTATGTATATGGCAAAATTGTGGGGCTGATTTTGGAGGATGCACTGTGTTAAGCTCTCAGGCCTAAATGCTCAGCCGTGCACAAATTTAGGCCTGATTATACATGTACTTGAAATCCTCTGCACTGCTCCGGGATGTCACTGGCTCAACCTCAACATAGTGACAGTGATTGCCGAAGGATTTTGCAGGATTTCGGCAGTGGTTACCCCTCCAAGGACCACATTCAAGAAGTAAAGGATGATTTTGGAGGATTGAGGCTGTACATGTATGCAATTTTTACATGGAGGCAGTTGGACGATTTTGCAGGATTGAGGCCGCATCCTAGCAAAAATGCCTAGGGAGTTAGGGTTAAGTATGCACAGGTACAACTACCAATGCTGTCGTACGGCGCGGGGCACATACATGTACCGGGTATCAGTACACGAAACAGTCGTTGATTAAGCGCGACTTGTTTTTTCTTTCAAAGTGACGTCACACACGCCCTCAATCGATCAGCTGAAAAATTGATGGCACTGCTCGGTGGAGACACATGTGAGCGGAAGTTTTTCAGAATATTTTTGATTTTTTTTCTCCAAATTACCGGTTGTGGTGAACAGTTTTAATGTCATGAATGTGTATCTATCCATAGTAACTTTCTCATTTGTATTCTCTTTACCAGTTTTGTGGGGCCTTATGTCCTCCAGGGTAGGTAGTATGGAGTACGGAGGATACAGCAGTTCCAGCACTCCACTCAGTAGAGCTACATGTAGGTTGTGTGCACGTTTATATCCTACTTTCAAATGCTCTTTCCAATTAACATCATTTCATTTAAAACGGGTTTTGTAGCCCAATCGGGCGCATTCCAGGACGTAATGTTCCTTTAAAAAGAAGTGTTTCATTTGTAAAAGCTTTGTATCTCACACCTGTTTCAGACTAGCACTCCAGAGCTGTGCCGAACCAAAAGATATTAGGAGCAACTCAGGTTGATCCAAATAGATCTTGGTCTCGGACAGAACTTTTTGTAAAATTTTTCATTTGATTAGACTCCAGAGTCGTTCTAAATATCTGCAACTGATAATCTGTCGACGTGGACCCTTCTGTTTCCTCAGAATTTCATTAGCGTGGCTCTGGTACCGGAGCCTGAAACATGTGTTACGTAATGTGACTCCACACACAGTAGCGAGAGTCACGCCTTTTGGACAACACTGTAGAGTTGCCTACCTGCTTCATTTTCCTTGCCGTGGAAACCTTGAAACGATAAGTTGCTAGCTTGATGCGTCTGATGGCCCAGGGGTTGCACTGGTGAATTCTGCTTTTTCCTCTGGTAGTCCTTGAAACATTTAGAGCACATTCCCTCCGTGGCAGCACTACCGTAGAACCCACAGCCATTCCGACACTGGTTAGGCGCCACCTCATCACTTCCTTTACTACTGTCCATCTCGATGAGGTTAACGTGGTGGCAACCAGTGTGTGTGTACGGGAAAGCCTGGCGGGTTGTGGTAGGAATGAAATAAAACTGATTTCAGTCACAAGAAAACAATTGATATCCAAAACAGTTTGACTATTCTGCCTCGTTCCTTTTTTTCCCTTCAGTACATAAATGTCACTGCATGGAACCTGTAATAATGAAGCATTAGTGACTGCATTCCGCAGATGTATAACGTAGCTCAAACTATTTTTTTTTTTCAGACATCTTTCTCCAAAAACTTTTCCATGTCAAATAATTTTTTGGTTAAACTGCTGTTTCACTTCTAAGTAAGATTGTGTTGTCTTTTCAGAGGATCGAAATGTGTGAAAAAGATCCAGTTTCATGTGAATTTGTTTAGAATGTAGAAACTAAATATTTACAAAAGAATGCATCATTTGAATTAAAAACACTCACAATTTATTGAGGGTAGAACAATGTATCTACTGAAGGAACACTACACGAAACCAGTGTTTTTCAAAAGATCGGGGAAAACCCCTCCCTGGCAATGATGTTGCAACTGACAGAATTTCCCCATACCACAGTTTACACACAGCGCATACCAGATGCATTACACGTGCTGTACATGCACGTGTCTCTTTGTAAATCCCCAAAAGCAGGAAGTATTTGGCTGACTTTCCTGACCTATCATTATGTTCCAAATAAACATGTGGTAAGATTTGAGAAAACTAATCCCGACAGTAAACTCTTGTTTCTGCACTGCAATTAAATTTTTCTAGCGCCGAGTCAACACAATACCTAACTTCAAGCAATACAGAGCCCTGATGCTGAAATCCAGAGAATTTGATGAAAAAAAAGTTGAAGTTGGGGAAAAACTCCCGACAAAACTTTGATCAAGTGGGGACCAAAAACCAACCAAAAATAGTCCCCATGACAGACTGAGGAGTGGTCTTTGTCAAAGACTGAATTTGGATGTTATTCCCCTTATAAAGCGGGTCCGTGCACAAGCGAAGTCGCTACCATATCAACAAGACCAATCAAATGCAGTCTTGGTAATATTGGCAGCGCTAGCCAGGAAATTCTGAGCATAGCTCCTGCGCGCTGTATTCAAGCTTAAGGTAATGGGTAGGGCTTCCAATATTGCCAAGACTGGATTTAATTCATCTTGTTGATAGAGACCTCCACTGCCGAGGCAATTTAAATAAGCACGTTTGTCACGGGTCTAGCTGCAAAATAGGGGAATACAAATCCAGTCTTGGACGAAGATGAACTGAGGAGTCGTCATACCCAAGTCAAAGAGGTTGAAGACAGGTACTTGTACGACTACCGCACACCAATCAGAACTCTCCACCTTTCCTTTTGGTCTTTAAGTCGCAAGTAAAATAGCTGCATCCATGCCTAGCTTACATGTATGTCATCAAACTTTTGTTTGAGGAATGTCCACCTCCCCATAATAGGAGGAAAAGGTTTACAAAAAAAAACCTAATTGAATTTTAACCCACCAGAATGATATCCATATCCTGGACGTCATGTTTTATGGTTTTGACCAGCAGGCAGCATTCATTGCAACAACATGTTTAGCCCGACTGCCTCTGGCTGTACACTATCACAAGCTCTTGTAGTACGGCCAGGGTGGCGTTACTCCCCTAAACACTAAAAAGTGATGTAGCGATTTTGCTACCGATTTTGACGAGATTCAATCTTCTCATCCAGGCGCTTGGGGCAAGGTTATGAAGATGCATTGTACAGTTCAAAACCTCGTGTTTGTATGGCCGGCTGTGCCGCGCACCCGACAACACAAGGTCATGAACTGTACAATGCATATCCATAACCTTGCGCACGCCCGCATAAATGCATCCATAAACGACGCGCAAACCAGTCCGCCATTTTGAAATCCCATGGAGGAACATTTTTGAGACAATTTTGTGGGAGCTGAAGACTGATCATCGTTTCTTGGCCAGATGGATGAAGATTTTTAGATAAAGGTAAGTATTTGGGGAAAAGTATGAGTTCCTCTACGAGCAGGTACTCTAACTTTGGAAATCTCGATCAAAATCGGTAGCAAAATCGCTACATCACTTTTCAGTGTTTAGGGGAGTAATGCCACTCTGGCCGTACTACAAGAGCTTGTGATAGTGTATGGCCAGAGGCAGTCGGGATACAACATGTTATGTTACAGTCTACAGCTGGTTCCTGGTCCACATGAGACAGGACCATCAAGTCATGTGCTCATTATGAAACATGATCCGTGCCTATCTGCCCTGGTCTATGGAATTATATTCTCTTACCATTCAATACCATCAAGCAACTATTTCCCCATTTGTTCTGAAGTCAAAACACTGTTAGCATAAACAGTTTGAGATGGGGAAAAGGTTATAGGCCAATCATATATTACATTTCGTAGATCAAACAGATTTTGTTCACTGTTGATGCCCCCTACAAACATCTTTTAGACTGTCACGTTTTCCATTTACCTTTACAGAAATCCATTTCCATTTTGGTATGATGTGGTTTTGTCATGCACATTATACTTTCCTTACATTTTCTCCCTTAACATTTACCCAACATAACAATAAGCCAAATCGAGGTTTCACTCGCACATGTGCCAATTCGCACGCCTTTGCTTTTTTTGGAAAAAACAAAACAATTCTTGCGATCCTCGTCCAAAAGACGGCAAAATTTCAGCATGATCACGTGGATTTGTTTATACAAAAATTTGGGAAAAAACGTTGCAACCTGACGCCACTTGCCCGATTGAGGACAATGTCTACATGTATGGCGGGTCAAGACAATTTTTGAAGTACTTCCTAACAAAATTGGAAATGTTTGTCAGTCCCAGATTCATGTCTTATCATCATTTTGCAATGAATGACCTTCATTGAGATGATATATGAAGGAAAAAGTGGTGTCAGGTTGAAACATTTTTTCCAAATTTTGTCCCACAAAAAAGTGGCAAGCAAGCAGGCGGAAAAATTCTGCTAACCGGACACCACTTTTTTCAATTAATTTTCTAGGGCCAAAAGTTACCTCTTTTATGGTTATTCCCTCCACTTTCCCTCCTCTACTCTCACCCCGTCCTTTCCTTAATTTCTATTTATCAATCAGTCGCTCACTTCCTCGAGATTCGAACCTCGGACGCTTGCTTGATACACGAGTCTCTTAACCGCTAGGCCGCGCACGATCGCTGTTGCAATGATCAATCTTTGGACGTATTTGAAGTATCCATTGAAATAAACTAAATATTCATGAGAAAATAAATATTCATAATGACGTATTGCACTATCATTGGCCGGCTCATGCGACGTCTCATGCGACGTCATGGTTATCGATGTCATGCGTATAACGTACCGCTGTTCCAGACACTTCAATCAGTTTTGACCGGCTGCTTCAACTCAGATCTGCACTACATGTGCATGCAAAATGTGCTCCAAAAACACATTTTTACCAATTTTTTTTCGCATGTCCACTCTTTCCTGGATTCCTCTTGGTTGAAATCACAAGGTGAGGTGAAAATTTGGATGTTTGGCGGCAGGTAAGTGGTGTCCGGTTGGCAGAATTTTCCCAAGCAGGCTTTTGAAAACAACACAAAATATCTATCATGTTTATGCTTAAAATTAGAAGAAGAAAAAAAGCTGGGACAACCCACAAAAAAAAACATAATAAAAAAAAGTTATAATTTAACATTACAAAATTACAAAATTGCCATAAGGACACAAAACAGAAGCAGTATCTGACGATACGACCAGTCACAGATGTGATGAACAATGAATCATTAGGCCGAAGGTCAACCAGTCAACACGGATGGTCAAACACAATTTAAAACATAACTAAAATTCAAACATCTTAAACACCTAAAGGACATGGAAGGAAAAGAAAATTAGTTAAGAAGAATATGTATGACACTGATACTCACCCTAAATCATGGGCAAAAAGAAACAAAAGGCTCCGACAAATCTGTGGGCCTACTTCAATTTCTCGGAACAGCTGAAATGCCAATACATAACGATTCCTACATAACAATTAACATGGCTCCATACACGACACGTAAAAAATGGCGTCGTCGGAACTTGAAAACACCACTAAAAACCCCTTTTAAACGTCATGATAAAATATAACATACAAATTTGCTACAACACTTACCAGATAAAAGTATTGGCTTATAGAATTTGAAAAATCTAATATTAAAATCCACCAGAATAGACGAAAATTTGCGAAATTTAAGATGATGACTTCGCTCTTCTAATGCTTCGTTGTTTCTGCTGAATGACCAGAATGACCGGCCATCGGTGTCTAGGTCACGTGACGTACAGTTTAGCAGCTGATTGGGTGGGACTGAAGAAGGATCAGGAAACCTTTAATGACGTCACCGAGTTGACTCCCTATGGTCTGGCCACGAACCGCTATTTTACACGTAGTTGAATAGGGCGGAAAGATGCTGCACAGACTAGTGGTGATAAACACCGGATATCATTTTGTTTACAATTACAAACATAGAGGACAAAGAAAAATAGAAAGATGATGGTTACCTTTAAATTTCATCTCACAAACGAATCACTTAACTTGAAAAATCATTTCCTTTCCAGCAAGAAAAGGTTTCATTACCACAAAGAAAGAAAAAGGAGTTGTCAAAACTCCTATTTTAATTTTCACAATGTACTTCCGTCACTGAGCACGGAAATTTATAAACTCGGAGTTTATTTGTCTCCTGGAAACTGCACTGCTTTTATAAATATTCATAACTTTTTGTTTCAACAAGAAAAATAATGATATTGTCACGAACTATAGGAAATGCATTAAGTGTTTCCGGTCATTTTAATTAATTTATTTAATCAACAATTTCCCCTTTGAACTTTTCTTTGGGGCATTTGTAGGAAAATTAGTACCAGGGATGGGAGGGAGCCGACAAGAGTGCTTTATTTCCCACTTGCCTAAAAAAAAAATCATCTTTCATTTATGAAGGTCAATTTATCCCCCCCCCCCCAACATAATGTAGACACTTTTTTGGCAAACTTTGTGAGTGAAGAGGTTATTCAGAGTATTTCACAAGAGGGCGCTACATAGATGTTAGGCGCTATTATTGCATGCATCATATATTATTGTCATAAAAGTTTGGTATCTAACATTTCTATGCAAAACCCCCTACACAAGGGGTTTGTGTAGAAAATATCAGACGGTTATTTATGACTCCCCATCACGCTCAATTCGGCAGCGACCGCAAGCCCCATTTTAAAGAATAAGTTAAGACAGGATCAAACTATAGTCCTGCGAAACCCAGGGCCGGGTGAAACTAGCAAAGTGGCCGCGGTACTATCGGGTATTTAGGGACTGATATAATGAATTCCGCTCTTTTCAAGTTTCGATTTTCCCCTTAATTAACTAATTTTTAATTGGTACATTTAATCGTTACGGGGTATTTTTTTTGGGGGGGGGGCGTCTGCAACCCTCTGAAAAAAATGTTTTTATGTTGGGTTGAATTGATTTTGCGTCTCTAGTCTAACCAGTCTAACGCACAAAAATGTTCACAGTCAGCAACTAGGTGTACGTCAAGGATGCATCCTGTCTCCAGCCCTCATCAACATACATTCGGAAATGATGATGCGAATACGCGCTGGAGAACTCCCACTGGGGGTACCAACTTCGGCAGCCGCTGTGTATCCAACCTCCGATACGCTGACGACGTTGCCTCGATCATATCGCAGAAAAAAATATAAGACTTGCTTCTAACAATCAGCGCCGCAAGCCAACAACAGTACGTCTCAACATACACAAATTATGACCTGCTCAAAAATGAAATCAATATTGACATCCAACTATATGGTGAAACTGTTGAACAAGTACATGACTTTACATACCTAGGGGCCTCATTCAACAGCTCATGCATGGATGGATGGAAGGAGATGAAAAAGACCGGCAATTGCAAGACCGAGCAAAGTAAACAGACATCCAGACATCTTTGAAAATGAAATCTCTTTCAATCAAAACCAAATCCAGACTCCTACACTCTCTTGTATTCCCAGTTGCATGGACAATGAAAACAACAGATAATCAAAGAATAAATTCCTTTGAGATGTGATGCTACCGCTGTATTTTGCAAGTGAGATGGACAGACAGCTACAGAGGGACAAAAGAATCAATATTAGCTGATATTCTACCCAAAGAACGTCTCATAGTTTCTGTCCGCTGGACTCGGGGAAGTGCTGGGGAGTTAGGAGCAACAATCCTAGAAGGCAAAGAGGAGGGGAAAAGACAGGCGCGGTTCTACGGGGGGCTAGGGGGGGCTGTAGCCCCCCCCCCCAAATTTAGTCTAGCCCCCCCAAAATAAATTCCGTAAAAAAAATAAAATTGCATTAGCAAAAAGAAGGATTGTGATGTACATGCGAACGGTCCCCCCTAAAGAAATAGTCGTGACAAGGGTGCATTAGTTAATATAGTGTGAATGATTTTAGGATTTTATTGGCGCTCCGGCATTGAAAATATGGCATGAGCCCCCCCCCCCCCCACCCCACCTATTGATTTGCGGAGGCCCAAGTGTCTGGAAAAAATAACCGGTCTTCATTTCAGCACGCCTCCCTGAAAAAATTTTCTTGATCCACCTTGTTAGCCCCCCCAAAATATTGGTTCTAGAACCGCGCCTGGGAAAAGATACTAGTAGGACGACCCAAAGCAACTTGGGGAGACGACAGGACTGACCGGACTCAGCATCCACACAGCTGACGTGTCAAATATCACCAATCCTGGATGATGTACTAGAAGTTGGCTGCCACCCACCCTCTGTCAGCGAGGACCGTGTATGGCGTGTCAAACGTTGCAATATTAAATATTTTGCAATATATATGTTGGATGGTCAATATGTGCTTGTTATCTTTTACATTTATGTGCGATGTTCAATATAAGTGTGCAATGTGTTTCATTATTTGCGCGATGTTTAATATATTTGTGCGATGTTTTACAATATATGTGCGATGTTCAATATAATGTGTGCGATGTTTTACATTTATATGCGATTTTCAATTTATATGTGCAATGTTTTTGACGATATATATGTGCGATGTTTTCAATATTATGTTCGATTTTTTGCATTAAATGTGCGATGTTTTTCGATACAATTGTGTGTGTTGTTTTACAATATATTTGCGATATTCTCAAATATGTGAGCAATGTTTTACACATATGTTTGACATTTCGAGCTATTTGTATTCGATGTTTCATCGGTATGTTTGCATTCGATCTTTTGCAATATGCGTTTGATGTTTCCCTTTTCTTGATACATCATTTGCTTTTGCTGTAATTTTCAGAAATGGATGGAATCGGGGGGTTGGAAATATATAGCAAATATAGTTACACTGACTTTTTTGAGGTTTTTGGTTCGAAAATGCTATAAAAACCAAGAAAAACAATCATTTTCCTGTAGTCTGGTTCCAGATGTAAGGGATTAACCTTGCTTTTTTAGTGAAATTTTGAAGAGTTAGATGTTACGACAAATTTCAAATTGAAAGGGGTTAACCTCGCATTTTTTTAAGCGAAAATTTGGAAAAAAATCAAATGTTTCTGGAAAATTGCAGATTGTAAGGGGTTAACCTTGCTTTTTGAATAAGATTGGGCAAAATCAGATGCTTCTAAAAAAATCCAGATGTAAAGTTTCCGCAAAAACAGCTGTTGAAAAAGAGCCCAATGTTGAACTTTACTGAGTCTGAGGTCTATCGAGGGGACGATCCTTATTTCAACTCCCGGAGATTCGCTGACAGTCTCTATTTTTCTTTTTAAGAAAGTCGAAATAGCTGAAGAGGGAGGTGAGAATCTATATGTGCCCAGATACAAAGAGTAGAAATCTACGCGTCTGCCTTTTGAAAATACACAATTGCGGTGTTCATTGTTGCGTAATGATCCGCCTAGCACACGATTGTTTTGCACATTAGGCTGTGTTTAATATGCAGCTTCCTAACAAACCAAACACACTGGGCTCATTATATCGACTTGTTTTTACCCTTTAAGGTAAAGCAAATGGACCCAGTAATCTTCCTGGCGCGTTTGCTCACCTATAAAGACAACTTTTCTCAGTTTAAGAAAAATTCTAAGGTAACGAAATGGCCGAGTGGTTACGATTCGTCGTCCACGGTTAGCGGGGTCCCGGGTTCGAATCCCGCTGGTGTCTTTTTGGTTTTTAACGTATGAGTTCAATTATTCACTATAAGAGATTTAATTTCCCGTCGTAAAGTACCAACAGTACCTTAGCTTAATCGGTAAGCACTGCTGCTGGTACTGTCCGCGAGTTCCAGGTTGGCGCCTTCGTACAGGTTCAGGGCATGTGGTCCACTCGGAGGATCAGGGCTTAGGGGCCGCCCTGTTCCTCCCTTAGCTCTTTGCTTTTACATGGTGCCTGGCCCTCCGGGGTTATATGGATGGATAGGGAAGGAAGTGTGTATTGGTCGGGGACGCCGAGACCCCGGAAGA
This sequence comes from Patiria pectinifera, assembly GCA_029964075.1. Classification (NCBI taxonomy): domain Eukaryota; kingdom Metazoa; phylum Echinodermata; class Asteroidea; order Valvatida; family Asterinidae; genus Patiria; species Patiria pectinifera. The sequence goes on from CM057143.1 coordinate 7,858,240, forward strand.
GAACTAAGGGATCGGCTGGGGCATTGTTATGGCTCAGACCGATCCCTGAAAGCTTGACTAGCACATAACTTTTGATTTTTTTTACCCTCTATCTTTTATACTTTGGTTTAGTTTGATATCTACAGCTGCTCGGCAGGTCTACGAGTAGTATCAAAATTGAAACAAAGGTGTATGTCATAAATCAATGAATATTTCATAATTGACTATAATCAAAACGGACTTTCGTTTGATCAATTTGAATATCATTATATAATGACGCGATTGCCAACTGACGTAAGAAACGCCATAAATTATACCGGGAAAGAATAAAGATGTATATTATTTATACATCTTTCAAATAACGTGTCTTTAATTGTGAGCATTCCAAACAATACAGTAATTCGCAATAGTAATAGAATGGTATATGATAGCACGATCAATGCGTCTCTATTAAATTTAAAAAATATAATTTAGGCCCCTATGTGTGAAATATTCTTTGATTGACTATGAGCATTCCATACGAATGAGTTAATTCGCAAAATATAGCAACAACAAAAGAGAAAGGAAAAAGAGAAAATTCCTTTACCCTAAAAACTGGAAAAATAATTTGTTTTAAAAAAGTCAAATGGGACACTTCATGTATTGATTTAACAGTTTGCAAGGGGTTAACCTTACATTTTAGCAAAATCGGGAAAAATCAGATGTTTCTGGAAAATTGCAGCTTGTAAGGGGTTAACCTTGCATTTTTAGTAAAATTTAGATGTTTATGAAACATTTCAAATTGTAAGGGGTGAACCTTGCATTTTTAGCGAAATTGGGCAAAATCAGATCTTTCTGGAAAATTTCAGATTGTAAGGGGTTAACCTTGCTTTTGTAGTAAAATTTGGCAAAATAAGATGTGTTTGAAAAATTTCAAATTGTAAGGTGTTAACCTTGCTTTTTTAGTAAAATTGGGAAAATTTAGATGTTCATGAAAAATTTCAAATTGTCAGTGGTTAACCTTGCATTTCTTAGCAAAATAGGGCAAAATCAGGTGTTTATGGAAAAGTTCATATTGTAAGGGGTTAACTTTGCAGTTTTAGCAAAATTGGGCAAAATCAGATTTGTATGAAAAATCAAAAAATGTAAGGGGTTAACCTTGCCAAATTAGGGCAAAATCAGATGTTTCTGGAAAATTGCAGATTGAAAGGGGTTAACCTTGCTTTTTTAAGCGAAATTGGGAAAAATCAGATGTTTCTTGAAAATTGAAGATTGTAAGGTGTTAACTTGGCATTTTTAGCATAACTGGGCAATATCAGATTTATATGAAAAATCTCAAATTGTAAGGGGTGAAGCTTGTATTTTTAGCGAAATTGGGCAAAATCAGATCTTTCTGGAGAATTTCAGATTGTAAGGGGTTAACCTTGCTTTTTTAGTGATATTTGGCAAAATAAGATGTGAATGGAAAATTTCAAATTGTAAGGGGTTAACCTTGCTTTTTTAGTAAAATTGGGCAAATTTTGTATGTTTATGAAAAATCTCAAATTGTAAGGGGTGAATCTTGCATTTTTTAGCAAAATAGGGCAAAATCAGGTGTTTATGAAAAATGTCAGATTGTAAGGGGTTCACCTTGCATTTTTAGCAAAATTGGGAAAAATCAGATTTGTATGAAAAATCAAAAATTGTAAGCGGTTAACCTTTGCCCAGTTAGGGCAAAATCAGATGTTTTTGGAAAATTGCAGATTGAAAGGGGTTAACCTTGCATTTTTAGCAAAACTGGGCAATACCAGATTTTTATGAAAAATCTCAAATTGTAAGGGGTGAACCTTGCATTTTTAGCAAAATTGGGCAAAATCAGATGTTTCTGAAAAAATTCAGATGTAAGGGGGTTAACCTTGCTTTTTTAGTAAAATTGGGAAAAATCAGGTTTGTATTAAAAATCAAAAATAGTAAGGGGTTAACCTTTGCCAAATTAGGGCAAAATCAGATGTTTCTGGAAAATTGCAGATTGAAAGGGGTTAACCTTGCATTTTAAGCAAAATTGGGCAGAATTAGATTTTTATGAAAAAAATTGTAAGGGGTGAACCTTGCATGTATTAGCAAAATTGGGCAAAATCAGATGTTTCTGAAAAAAAATCCGATGTAAGGAATTAACCTTACTTTTTTCTTTAGTGAAATTTGGTAAAAATTTGATGTTTATGAAAATTTCAAATCGTAAGGGGTTAAGATTTCATTTTTTTGGCAAAATAGGGCAAAATCAGATGTTTATGGAAAAACAAAAATTGTAAGGGGTTAACCTTGCCAAATTAGGGCAAAATCAGATGTTTCTGGAAAATTGCAGATTGAAAGGGGTTAACCTTGCTTTTTTAAGCGAAATTGGGAAAAATCAGATGTTTCTTGAAAATTGAAGATTGTAAGGGGTTAACTTGGCATTTTTAGCATAACTGGGCAATATCAGATTTATATGAAAAATCTGAAATTGTAAGGGGTGAAGCTTGTATTTTTAGCGAAATTGGGCAAAATCAAATCTTTCCGGAAAATTTCAGATTGTAAGGGGTTAACCTTGCTTTTTTAGTGATATTTGGCAAAATAAGATGTGAATGGAAAATTTCAAATTGTATGGGGTTAACCTTGCTTTTTTAGTAAAATTGGGCAAATTTAAATGTTTATGAAAAATCTCAAATTGTAAGGGGTGAACCATGCATTTTTTAGCAAAATAGGGCAAAATCAGGTGTTTATGAAAAATGTCAGATTGTAAGGGGTTCACCTTGCATTTTTAGCAAAATTGGGAAAAATCAGATTTGTATGAAAAATCAAAAATTGTAAGAGGTTAACCTTTGCCCAATTAGGGCAAAATCAGATGTTTCTGGAAAATTGCAGATTGAAAGGGGTTAGCCTGCCATTTTTAGCAAAACTGGGCAATATCAGATTTTTATGAAAAATCTCAAATTGTAAGGGGTGAACCTTGCATTTTTAGCAAAATTGGGCAAAATCAGATGTTTCTGAAAAATCTCAAATTGTAAGGGGTGAACCTTGTATTTTTAGCGAAATTGGGCAAAATCAGATCTTTCTGGAAAATTTCAGATTGTAAGGGGTTAACCTTGCTTTTTTAGTGATATTTGGCAAAATAAGATGTGAATGAAAAATGTCAGATTGTAAGGGGTTCACCTTGCATTTTTAGCAAAATTGGGAAAAATCAGATTTGTATAAAAAAAATCAAAAATTGTAAGAGGTTAACCTTGGCCCAATTAGGGCAAAATCAGATGTTTCTGGAAAATTGCAGATTGAAAGGGGTTAACCTGGCATTTTTAGCAAAACTGGGCAATATCAGATTTTTATGAAAAATCCCATACAGCTATTTCGACTTTCTTAAAAAGAAAAATAGAGACTGTCAGCGAATCTCCGGGAGTTGAAATAAGGATCGTCCCCTCGATAGACCTCAGACTCAGTAAAGTTCAACATTGGGCTCTTTTTCAACAGCTGTTTTTGCGGAAACTTTACATCTGGATTTTTTAGAAGCATCTGATTTTGCCCAATTTTGCTAAAAAAACAAGGTTAACCCCTTACCATTTTAGATTTTTCATACAAATCTGATTTTGCCAAATTTTACTAAATATACAAGGTACACCTCTTACAATTTAAAATTTTTCATAAACATTTCTTTTTGCCCACTTTTGCTAGAAATACAAGATTAAGCCCTAACAATCTGCAATTTTCCAGAATCATCTGATTGTGTCCTATTTTGCTAAAAAAAATGCAAGGTTAACCCCTTACTAATTGAATTTTTTTTCATGAACATCTAATTTTTCCCAATCTTATTCAAAAAGCAAGGTTAACCCCTTACAATCTGCAATTTTCCAGAAACATTTGATTTTTTCCCATTTTCGCTTGAAAAAAATGCGAGGTTAACCCCTTTCAATTTGAAATTTTTCGTAACATCTAACTTTGCAAAATTTCACTAAAAAAGCAAGGTTAATCCCTTACATCTGAATATTTTCGGAATCATCTGATTTTGCCCAATTTCGCTAAAAAATGCAAGGTTAACCCCTTACAATTTGATTTTTTTTCATAAACATCTTATCAGGTAACTGGATCATTAAACGGGACAGGTGCACATCGCCTTGGAGCTCAGACCATGTGTCATGCACTCCTGATCCTCAATGCATAGATGATGCACATAACACTATGGGTAGTACAGGCACAGCTGGGGGTACTGCCCAAACAATGATGAACGCATTGCGTATGCTTAAAGAATTACCCACAATTCCGGTTTTTACCGTTTAGGTCTGGCTCTAATCACTTTACGCGATCCCCTGACGTCTCATACATTGACTTCAGGCAAAATAGTCAGACTTTCGCGGTCTAGTAACCAGACTTTGACTCTTAACGAAACATCGAATGAAAAGGGAAACATCAAATGCATATTGCAAAAGATCGAATGCAAATATACCGATGAAACATCGAATACAAATAGCTCGAAATGTCAAACATATGTGAAAAACATTGCTCACAAGTTGAGAATATCGCAAATATATTGTAAAATAACACACACAATTGTATAGAAAAACATCGCACATTTAATGCAAAAAATCGAACATAATATTGAAAACATCGCACATATATATCGTCAAAAACATCGCACATATAAATTGAAAATCGCATATAAATGTAAAACATCGCATACATATATTGAACATCGCGCAAATAATGAAAAACATCGCACACATATTTAACATCGCACATAAATGTAAAAGATAACAAACACATATTGAACATCCAACATTATTGCAAAATATTGAATATTGCAACGTTTGACACGCCATAACCGTGCACCGGATAGGATTGACCTAACGCACAACTTTATTCACTGCAAATTTTACATTAGATTTAGAATTACATTTATTCCATACTAAAAGGGGCAAGTTTTTTTCGTTCGATGTCCGGCCGGATCCCATTAAAAAAACTTTCATAGTGATAGAAAATATTGATTCAAAAGAGGAATATATATATATTTTCTGGATGAAAATCGAAAACAGGACGAAGAACAAACTAAAAGGAATGTTTTTGTTGTGGTGTTTGTAAAATCATAACTATTGCAAATAACACTCGTATTTCATTTTGGCAGGTTTAAGATGGTTGCGCTCAGGTTGTCTGACTTTCGGTCACGCGCCATTTTATCTAATATGTAACAACTTTTTAATTTTATTTTTGTAATAATCGTCAATTCATCACCTTATTATTTTAGAGGGATGGTAATCCGACGTGTTTATGATTTCTTTTCATCAGTGACACCAATTTAAAAGATTACATTTTAGTACTTCACGCGAAATTATTCGAGGTTATCAAAAACGGGATTTTTTTCTGGGATCAAAATGTCAGGCCTTCCTGTATATTGTTTAATTAGATTTGTACCAGAACGTGAACATTTTGCACTTTTCACCTCATACATGTAATGCTTGATGGAGTCAAGATCAGCAAAAGGCGATGAGACTCCCCCCCCCCCACCCTCGCCCCTCTCGTGACTCTTGGATTTCTATCAGGGCGACGTCCCTTTTTAATATTCCTATGGTTTTCAAAAATTGCAGCTGCACCCTTGTAAAATAATGTCCCTTTTTAATATTCCTATGGTTTTCACAAATTGCAGCTGCACCCGTATAAAATAATGTCTGAATTAAATGATGCCAAGTGCATTGTATTGCCTCCAGTTTTGTTTATTGCAATGAGTTTATCATGAGTTGATATCACTGATTTTGTGGGGTTTTTTTTGGGGGGGGGCGGCAAGAAGTATAGGCCCAGTTGAACTACATTATATCTGTAGCAAGCAGCGCATTAACATGCACCTATTAGGCTAAAAAAAAGTCTCCGGTTTCTGGTATGCGCGCACGTCGCCGTAGCCATGCGCGTCGGCAAAATGAAAAAGTTGTTTTTTTTTCAATAAAAGACGGATGCCTCAAAACCGCGAAACTGACTGGTTTGACTGGAATCCTGCTGCTGCACAGTTTAAACGTGTTTTTAGATGGGGTTATGATCGAGAATAAGCTTTATGTGGCCTCTCTAGCTGGACTCCCATATTTTTGCACTAAGTTTAGTCGGGCACCATTTGCAGGCATCAGCCGGAAACAAAAAAAAAACAGGTTAAAAAAAAAAGCCGCGTCGCCGCACCACTTTTTGGGCAAGCTCCATACCAGAGACCGGAGACTTTTTTTTTGGCCTTATGATGATGGAGGCGTACAAATCTTCGCGTAAAAAATCTGGTTTTTTATTTAAGTTCTGCGTCTGCTCCTGTTTCGGTACTGCGTTAACACCCTCTGGAGAGATGTTATAAACGCGCAGGCGTATCGCGCTGGCAGCACGAACGTCTCAGTATAGTTGAGAGGCTACTCCTAGCAGTGTTTGTGAGATCCTTAATACCCAAAGTTAACAAATGTGATTTGAAAGTATCAGCAGTAGTGGATTTTCAATATAGATTTCCAAATAATAGGATACAGAGGCTGATTGCCTGAATTTTGTATTCATTATTATTATTTTATTTATTCGTGTTTTCATTTTGTTTTCTTTCTTGGGTCGGGACTCGATTGGAAGCCCAAAATAGGGCTGTCGGATTGGTTTTTATTCCTCCATGGTCGGAAATAATAACCAAAGAAATAGTTTTAAAAAGACAGTAATATTAAACACTAAGATCTGGCGATCATTAGGCAAACTTCTTGTAGAAATCGTGTTGTTTCGATTTCTGCAACTCGTTCTTTAATTACTCATGTTCTCCATCTACTATAATTGTTTACTTAGCTGCTTGTTGTTTGCTTTGTAAGATGAAGGTCAAGGACGAATAGACTGGTCCTTTTGACGTCTTTCCTAACTACCCTTATGAGACCATAGAGAAGTCTGGTCACCCGTCACAATACACACACATGTATTTTTCGTGCCAGTGTTGATTGTGCACAAATGAATGAGATTGACGATTTATTTTTGGCGCAGATTATTTGCTCGTTTCTGCATTTTTTTCGTCTGATAGGATATTACAAGGTGAGTATTCGGTTAAGGGGAAGAGAATGCACTTGTCATTCGAATTTAGAGGGTTGAACATGCAGTCATTGCGAAGAGCTAGGGGGTTGTTTGCGCAGTGTCTGTGTGCTGCGCGCTGTTTTGTGTGGATCACTATCCCGTCGTTGACGCGTATGACCAGATGACGGGTATTGTCATGATTGTGCAAAAAGGAAAACCGATCTTGGTAAATTACATCATAAAGTTGTTAATCAAGAAGTGTAGCTTTTTCGCTGTTTGAACACCAAATGAACCAACCTGAACTTGGCTTTTTACTATGAGATTATTTTTCTAGTGCACTGCAGGAAAACAAGAGTACTAACATGACTAAAGTTAAAAATTGAATACCCTGACCTGAGCCGAGGCCCCACAATAATAAAATGGTAGGCCTAGGCCTAATATTAATTTACTCTTAATTTATGATGGGGGGATACTAAAGTAAGATCTTTCTGAATGTGCTGGCCACGTTTTTTTTATATTTGTGAACAGTTCAACAGTTTTCTATTTTGACAATGACATAGTGGATATTTTGCCGTGATCGACCGGCAATATACCTCACGCTTTTTTGCCGTAAGTGCCATGAGATCGTGAATCCCTGGTTCGAATCCCCCAATGCCCATATTTTATCTACTATTTTCCTTCTTCAAATTTCTAGTTGGGGTAGTTTTCATTTGAGAGAAAAGAAGAGTCCGAGAACCTGAAGTGTCTTGTAGTGATTCCATCGAAACTACTGACATGGGTTCTCAGAGCACACTCACGGCAAATTAGCGTTAGGAAGTATAATGCTGGTGCCGGCAAAATATCAGCTGCCTTTATATTTTAACCCGTTTTGTTGACGATAAGCATCTGAAACTTTTGTCGTCTTGCTTAGTGTGTCAGAAGAGTACGTGTTGCTGGGTATAAGCACCGTGGAATGAAATACATGCAGAATATAATAACTTGGAAGTGCAAGAACCGAGTGCAGATTCTTTTAGCAGCTGTTCAACTGCAAAATGGCATTGATAATCATAAGCGTATTTATTTCAAATGCTTGTTGTTCTTACTTGGTCATATATTACTTAATAATACTCAAATAATCAATGACGTTTTCCCTTGCCCTATGTAGTAACTGAGTAAAGATGTCGTGGAGACTACAGCTAGATGGGGGCTTAGCCGCGGACTTTGATTCCAACCTGAGCGGTTTGGGCACAGAGCTTGGCACGGCCGCTTATAATATGAGGTATAGTACATGTATATGTCCCAACTACAGCAATAGCCCCAACTAAAGTTGGAACCGTCCAAAGTATAGTTGGGACGGTCCAAACTACAGTTGGGACGATGCTATAGTTGGGTGTAATTTTTTGTCTAAACTAGATTAATAATTTGTAAAATTAAAAACTTCTTCTTTTTTTCCAAAGTCATGTCATTAGTTAATTAATACTAAATGATTTTGATTACTTTTGGGTCACCTCTTCATTTAACGATCCTGCCTGATTTGTCTTTGTTTCAGTGAGGTACTGGCCCTGCCAATTTTCAAGCAAGAAAATGTTGAAGATGCGTAAGTATATTTGCAGCATAACTCTGTATGTCGCTTGTCTTGAATTTGCAAAACAGAAGTGTTCTTGAAGTAACAAGCCAACTTTTTGACTGCGAGTGCGAATCATCAAAATTAAAAATCTTGATATTGCATTGTTCCATTGACAAATTGAAGGTGTGCGGTAGAATGTAGAACCCACATTTTTGGTGAACAATTTGTCAAAACCTAGGGTACAGTTACTTGTGTTTTGGTTTTTCCTTTCTCCTTTTTGTTTCATCTCAAAACATCACTACTATATTTTTTTTATTAACCCTAACCTTCCAAAATCCTCCAAAATCCTCTTTGCAAAATGGAGGATATGGCAAAAACGTGTGACTGATTTTGGAGAATGCACTGTGTCAAGGTCTTAGGCTGGACCTTGTGTTGTTTATGCTCAGCCGTGCATAAATTTAGGTCTACAATATACTTGAAATCCTTCACACTGCTCCAGGATGTCACTGGCTCTGCCTCAACATATTGACAGTGATTGCTGGATAATTTTGCAGGATCGAGGCAGTGGTCATGCCTCCAAGGAATCATTCAAGAAATAATGGATGGTTTTTGGAGGATTGAGGCTGTATGCTGTTTTTACATGGAGGCAGTTGGAGGATTTTGCAGGATTGAAGTTACATCCTAGCAAAAATGCCTAGGGAGTTAGGGTTAACAGTGTGTGTTTGTGATGGGAAACAACCAAACTGGAATTGGTTATTTGAGAGCAGCGTAAACAACAGGTGTTAGTTCAGTATCGGTTTGTACAACAATTATAATTTCTTATTATTTATATTTTTAACTGCTTTTAGATTTCAGTACATATTAAATGCAGCCACCTCACCGGCCACCAAGGTGAACGAAGAAACACTGACGTACCTCAACCAAGGCAAGTCGTATGAAATGAGACTGAAGAAACTAGGAGATGTCTCGCAGTTTGAAGGCAAATTACTCAAGGTAAGGAATAGGTCAAAACTTCCCAACGGTCCTCACAAGTATACATGTAGACCCTTTGCAAAGAGCGCCCTCACAGATAATATGCATGAGTAGACACTTTCTACTTTCACCTTCTCTGAATGAAAATAACAGAAGGTTTCCTCAGGAAGGCGAGGCATCCACTGAAGTCACTCTGGAAACTTATTTTGCTGTTTTTGAATTGAACATCTTGAAAAATTGACTTGAATGAATGTGTTACAATTAGTTTCCTTTTTTTTTTCAAAGTTGAGCCACATATGAGATTGATGCATTACAAATGACAATTTTCAATTACATATTAAGAAAGCTTAGAGCACACAATGGAATTATTTTGTTGAATATTTGTATGAGATGGTTGCACCTGAATGTGGATGAATGATGAAAATAGTGCCCTTATCCTTCCGTAATTGTCATACTTGTTTCTGCACTTTTAGAAGAGATAGTTACGATTGAGCCTATGGGCTCCGTGCACAAGTACCCCTTCAACGGCCAGCAAAGGAGAGTTCGGGGAGACCTAGACTGGTTCCCGATCCATCCGTTGCGGACTTCGAATGATCCAAAGTTAGTGGGGGCAGGGATTAGTCTTGGAGACCATCGCAAGATAAATTAAAACGCATTCGCGCGCCGACGACGCCTGCCGCTCACGCAAAGACGCCACGGCTAATAGCTTTGGCACATTCAGGTAGTCATGCAAATTTTGCGCGCGAACCAGTACAGTATGCACACGCCGTGTGTCTCATCCATGTGGCTCTCAAAAGTGGTAAAAAAAAAACGCCCTCTTTTGCTGGCGCACGGAGCCCATAAACCTCCCTCAAATTTTCTCCAAATGTCTAATCTTTGCAGAGTGTAGTTCGAGTTCTCTTCAACGACAAACGACTCCAGTATGCCGAGTCTGAACAGCTGGCCTCGTGGCGGACCAATCGTCCCGGTGAACGCCTGATCAAGTTAGACGTACCACTCTCACACAACCTCATCGAGTACAACGCCAGCTCCAGCGCCCTGAATGCCGTGGAATTCCTCTGGGACCCTACTCAAATTGCTAGCTGCTTTGTTCAGGTATCTCAAGATAGTTTTTAAAGCAATGTTCCATTTTTCTTTATCAACCGTCCTTTTGTTCAATTAGTCACAGACTGTCACAATCCTGTTCCCTTGCCATGCATTTTACACAGGCTGGTCACTAACAGTCAGATCTTATATCTTGTAGGCACTGTGACAGTCAAATTCCATCAACAGACAAAAAGCAGGTGACTGGTAGGCACAGCTGGCTTATCAATCTCCTACAGTCAAAGCATTTAGCTATATCAGGTTTCGTATAAACAGTCACAGCCAGTCAATCCTGCTTTATGAAGGCAGGGAGAGCACTCAACAGTCATTTGATTTATTTTGACTGCTGAGCTGGCCTTGTTGAAATTGCCAGCCAGAGAGGGAGGGTTAAAGATATAGTCCATCATTTGTAATTTGTGCATTTTGTTCGTTTGAAGCAACAAAAGTGTTCAAAATCTAATGAAGGATACTGAACAACTAACCTGATGAAGTTTCAGCTCAGCTTCAGCTGTATATTCCGAGAAAAACAGCATTCTAGGATCTCAATTTCAAATCAAAAGTTACTGAATCATGTTTTGAATTGTTTTGAATTGCAGCTATACCCGATGTCGCGCACTGATCCGACGAATTATACATGTAGCAACCGCGCGCGCCTGTGCGTCGTGCCAATGCTTTGTGCGCGCTGCGCCGAATAACAAAACGAACTACTAATTTAAATTTTCCTACGGTGCGTCTTAAGTAGATAGCCATTTTAGAACTTTCTTTTGACTTTTTTTCCGCTATTTTAACAATATCCCACTTTTGTACTCTGTTAATGGTCCTTTTATGGCATTGAAATACTGATGGGCAATCTGCAAATAAGCAGTCCTTCATTTTTAAGGAGCGCGATCGCGCAGGCGCTCCTACTGCGCTCCTCGACTGTCTCGAAGGAGCGCCAAAAATAGCGCTCCTCAGAAATCCAAAAGAGGGCACAAACACGGAAGTAAAAAAAAAAATAAAACGCAAAGGATTTTAAGTCTTAAGCTACACATATTTTTCATTGGTATAATGCCCAAACTCACGTTAATATGCCGCTGGACATCTAAAAACGAACACCGACGTACTGTATAAGATCGTGTGTGTACAGCGGTTGTATACTGTGCGGAATCTGCATATCGCGTAGAGCTGCATGAAACACGTGGGCCCGCACGCGCGAGTGCAGCAATGACTGGTCCCGCGCACTAAGTCCCAATGAAGGCAGGATGAAAATGCGGTAACCAGTCAATGTAATAGTCGCGGACGGAATAGACATCGTAAAATGCCAAGAAAACAACGATTGAGAAGGACGATCTTTGCAAGCTTATTCACAAAACTTGATCTCTCTTGTCTGTGTATGTATTTCCGTGTTCATTAATTTATTTTTAGGAAGTTTTACTGGTATGTGAAGTGAAACGATGCAGCGTGTTTCACCGAAATCCTATACCGTGAAACGAGTCTCATTGCCGGCCCACCACACACAGTACATCACAAACGCTCGTACTAGTGCGAAGTTCAGACGTTGTTAGCCAGTTTCTCGTCGTGACTAGCATTTTCCATTATTTTTAAGATTATCGACGGCAGATATTTTCGATAAAACTTAAGGCAAGTTTGTGTCATTTTGAGGTCCTTTTTGTGAAGCTTTCGTAGAGCAATTGAAATAGTTCAGGCTGAAAATTTCATATAATTTTAACGAATCTGAAAGCAAATTTTCAGTTGCTTTTTAACTCTCCATTTTCCAAGTATAATCAAGTGATGAACCAACTGACAACTGTATTAAAAAATGAAAGCCTGAGCAGTAGTCAAACCTTTTATTAATCTCCATTTAATTAGTTTTTTAAAATAAATTTTACCTTGTCTTACAGTTACAAAAGCGAAAAAAGTAACGCAACTTGGGCATATGTTATTATGCAAAAACTAATAATAATGCAGCCCCTTGAATAAATCCTTATATTCAAAATAAAACAAAAACAATGGTAACCCGTCGTTTTACCGCTGTTTATCCGTAGATTTTAAGGAGAGCGATTTGCTCTCCTCGAATATTTGAGGAGAGCGATTTATAGCTCTCCTGGATTTTCTTTAAATGAAGGACTGAATAAGCTGCAAATTATAAAAATACTGTGACTTTTTTGGTGTTTTTTTCCCAGGTTAATTGTATCAGCACAGAGTTCACACCCAAGAAGCACGGAGGAGAGAAAGGCGTTGTCTTTCGTCTTCATGTGGATACGTACATCCATGGCAAGGAACAGGAGAAACCCTTTCACTCAGCTAGCTGCCAAGTCAAAGTCTTCAAGGTACCAGACTTACTCAGCTCTATCTTAGGCCCTGTTCAAAACAGTTGTCCAGACCTACAACTTAGTACTTCTAATTGTAAAAGAACAAGACAAAAGTGCAAGACGAGATGCACACAAGGCCTACAGAACAGACATCTCCAATAGCTGTTTATAATAATATTCAAATAATTCTGAAATAACCTTGTAGATTTTTCTGGGCCCTACCTTCCCCAATCCTGATTTTTTTTTTAAACAAAACTGCTTGGTGTTTTTTAAAGACCTAGGAGGGTTAGGGTTGATTTTCTGTCCACTTTCCTTGTATTAGTGATTTCTTTGTCAAATTTTATTTCCATGTAATTTTAATGTGAGGGCTCCTTTGGAAAGCAATTTGTTTAAAAGCTGAAATGGATTCTCGGTAAGGATTACAATTAAAAAACCCCAAAGAAAACCCCACCAAAACGCTGTACATGACATGGGTACCACCAAATACCAATACTACGACAAAACTCTTTTGACACTACCCCAAAAAAGAATAGATCATCTCAAGTGTCCTAGAATTTCCCAAAACAATCCAAAGATATCACAAACATTGACAGCTAATGATATTGGCCCACTGATGTCCACGACATCAAACATGCTCAGCTGAGATTTACATTGATGCTTTTTTGTTGCTCTCTTTCTGCATAAACAGCCGAAGGGAGCAGACAGAAAACACAAGACGGACCGAGACAAAATGGACAAGATATCCGACTCGGAAAAAGAGAAATACCATCCGTCCTATGAGTGCACAGTCCTGACCGAGGTAAGAATAATTTGTGTACAGTGCTGAGTGAGGTAAATATGATGAGTGTGCAGTCCTGACTGGGGTAAATATGATGAGTGTACAGTACTGACTGAGGTAAATATAATGAGTGTACAGTACTGACTGAGGTAAATATGATGAGTGTACAGTCCTGACCGAGGTAAATATGATGAGTGTACAGTCCTGACTGAGGTAAATATGATGAGTGTGCAGTCCCGACTGAGGTAAATATGATGAGTGTACAGTCCTGACTGAGGTAAATATAATGAGTGTACAGTCCTGACTGAGGTAAATATAATGAGTGTACAGTCCTGACTGAGGTAAATATAATGAGTGTACAGTCCTGACTGAGGTAAATATAATGAGTGTACAGTACTGACTGAGGTAAATATAATGTGTGTACAGTCCTGACTGAGGTAAATATTATGAGTGTACAGTCCTGACTGAGGTAAATATAATGAGTGTACAGTCCTGACTGAGGTAAATATGATGAGTGTGCAGTCCCGACTGAGGTAAATACAATGAGTGTACAGTACTGACTGAGGTAAATATGATGAGTGTACAGTCCTGACTGAGGTAAATATGATGAGTGTACAGTCCTGACTGAGGTAAATACGATGAGTGTACAGTCCTGACTGAGGTAAATACGATGAGTGCACAGTCCTGACTGAGGTAAATATGATTGGTGCACAGTCCTGACTGAGGTAAATACGATGAGTGTATTGTCCTGACTGAGGTAAATATGATGAGTGTACAGTCCTGACTGAGGTAAATATAATGTGTGTACAGTCCTGACTTAGGTAAATATGATGGGTGTACAGTCCTGACTGAGGTAAATACGATGAGTGTATTGTCCTGACTGAGGTAAATATGATGGGTGTACAGTCCTGACTGAGGTAAATATGATGGGTGTACAGTCCTGCCTGAGGTAAATATGATGGGTGTACAGTCACGACTAAAGTAAATATAATGAGCATAAAGTTGAGGTAAATTGATTGAACATTTCTGAGGTTAATGAACATCTCCAAATCTTGCTTTCACCTTGTGACGTGGATTTCTGTATTTTTTTTTTCTCATTTTGAAGCAAGAAATGCATTTGTCTGGATCAGAAAGCAACGGGAAAGTGCCGCCGGTAAGATTAAACATCATTTTAACTTGAAATCTTTTTGAAATATCTTTTGTATGTGTGACAGTTTGAATTACACGTACGCAAATACCAAGACTAGCATGCTGCGCTGGCATGTCTATGTGTTTACTGTTAACTGAAAAGTGGACCTATGTATGTGATATGCAAATTAGTTCTGATCTGTTCTGACACTAGACTCCTTTCCAGTCCTACATTAGGATACACACTCTGTGGTTGGATGTACACACTGCATGATCGAATTGGAAGCTTTAGTGCTAAAGCACTGGTTAGACCAACAGCATGCAATGATTGTTTCGCAGTTTCATTCATTACATTTGAGACAGCCAAAAAAAGGCCTCATAAAAAAAAATCCTAAGTTTGCCATCCTTGCCTCTAACAGCTCTGACAGTTGAGCGAATTTCAATTTCATCCAGAAAACATTTCCACTTTGCCATGTAGCCTAAGTTACAGGTATGCAATTTTCCTCGGATCAGCTGATTTCCTCGTTTTTCACTTCATACTTATGCCATTAAAAATTGAAAATCACTGTACAAAGTCTTGTAAAGATTGGAGTTTCCTCGTTTTTTGTTTCTTCCAAGTTGCATGCCTGAAGTTAGCTGCTGTGGCAGTCAATTTTCTCTCTGGAAATCTATTTTTTTTGGGGGGGACAGTTTACAAAATACCATAACAAAGTAAGCATATCCACCAAGTTTTATAGGTTATGGGATGATAAACAATTGTTTTTGTTATGGAGCCTTATATTGTCACTGCTAGAAACCTTACCATAATGAAACATTTTAAAAGATATTTTATTCTGAGATTGCTATTTTCTTGTGGATCATCTTATGTTGTTTTTCATTTCAGAGTCCGTCAGAGTTAGACTGGTCGCTGGGGCAGAGCCCCTTAATGCACAAGCATGTTTCCCCCTTCCGAGTGAGCTATAACCACATCATTTTTAAAGGGCCAATGATTTTCTGTATCGCATCACAGTAATTTAACAAAAAAATCATTATCCAACTGTGATCATAAGGGCGACGTAGAAATACTTGATGTCACATTCCATCATGTGAGAACTGTTGTAGTAGATATAAACTAGAAAAATGGTTGAACTAACTGTTTTGGTGAAACTCTTAGTGACACAGCATTCAGATTAACAAATTAACAAGATGTACAATGCCACATGTACATCATGCTTGGAAGTAATGTATTCCAAAGAGGATGCATTCAATTTCTTACGTTTCATATTTTGTACATACATGAGCACAAAAGAGTGTGTTTCTTGCATTTAATTCGATTTCATAGAGGAAAAAAAAAAAACTAAAAACAACCGATTGCTTGTACCTTTGAGTGGAAAATTATTGGCCAGCAATTTCTATACTGATCTAACTGAGACCAGTACTCAATGCAATATTAACCCAAGGTTTTTCCTAGCCAAAAAACAAACAAACTTAGTATTAATGTCAACATTTTGGGCTGATGAGTATAGCACGCTTTGTGTCATTAGTATAGATATATCACAGTTACTAGTGGTAGCAGCACTGTGACCAAATGTAGGTGTCTGCAGGGAAGGTTTCAGGGGGGGGGGGGGGCTGTATTTGTTTGTCGTACTCCCGTGTGCCTGTTCATTCATTTCATGACACATGTGCATTAGTAGTTCAAACATTTGGTGTTATTCGTTAATTCTCATCGTCAGGCTGTCTTAATTTTAATGAATGAAAAGTATGGTTTGGTGTTGACTTTTCCATGATGAAAGGTGTTTTTAATCTGTTAAGTTCTTCTGTGTGTTTTGCAGTACTGACATTAGTTGTCAAACAATCTAACAATACACCTTTTAGTCAGATCATAGTGTATAAAATGAGTTTATCGTTTAACCCAGTAGTTTCTGTAGTGCTTCAAACTACCCTGCTCGTTACTTCCTATACTGCCCCAAAAATTGGGCCCAGCAGCCGACTTCATGAACCTTACGCAATGGCGCAACTCTGCTTACACCACAATTTATTGCGTGAGCTGCGCAACATTTCACACTGCGCAACATTTCACTTATGATAATTTCCCGAAAGTCTCATAGTGCGTAAGTCTGCGACTTGCGCAATAAATTATGGTGTAACTTGCGCAATAATTTTAGGTGGTGTAAGTTGTGGCGTAGCGACTGAAAATGACCTATTTTACCAGCAAATCGTGATCTACGTGGAGCCCGTTATTGCACAACTTATCAAAGTTGATACAAGACACTCACAGCTTTTTGTTTGAAATAAATGAATTTCTATTTTTCTAGTGACATTAGTTTTTAGTTGCCGCACGATTCAGAAGAAAGTCGGACAAAATAATTTTCAAAATGGTGGGCTGAGTTGTTTCAACGACTGTTTCATGAGCGAACAAATTCGTACACAAACAGCCGTCATAAAGGCTGTTATTATTCTCGTCCAAGATATTTAAAATATTTATAACGTTGCACAGTTAAGCCAAGTTTCGTTAAAATGATCGTAAGTTTATTGTGCAGCTATGCAACAAATTTGCTGCGTAAGTCTTACTCATGGCGCAAGCTTTTTCGTGAAATCGGCTGCGGGTACCTATGCATTAAGGATCAGCCAGTTAATCTTGGACTACATATCTTTGTGGTTGACGTTCACAGTTACCTACCGAGAACATCCCTGTGCCCTTACAGCTGAGAGAGCAGTCGCCCATCTTCCATCCCGACGACTCCTTTGGATCATTTGAAGAGTAAGTTGGGATTAAACCATCCCACTCACACATTGAAGCATTTATACAGGGTGAGTCAAAAAGAAGTGTCATAGCCGAGCCGTTAGGAGCACCGGCCTCAAGCTCTGGTGTTTCTGACCAGCAGAGTGTGGGCTTGAGTCCCGGTCTTGACACTCGTGTCCTTAAGCAAGACACTTAACCATTATTGTCTCGTCCTTTGGATGGGAGGTAAAGCCGTAGGCCCCGTGCGTTGTACAAAGCAGGTAAAACAACCCAGCAACACTTGTCGCTAAGAGAAGGGGTTTGCCCTGATGTTTCTGGCAGTGCGTATATCCTCATAAACATGAGGCTGCACTTTCAAGAAAGGAAGAAAGAAGGCAGAAAGTGACCAGGATCAACGATTTCCCCCCCCCCCCCTAAAAGCAATTAAATTTGACACACCAGTGAAGCATATTCGATCCATGCTCTCAGAAGTGAACGCGTTTTACTAAAAGAACCCATTTTACAGCTGTCCATGGAATGCCATATTGAAGCTATTCAGCTGAGTGAGAACCAGAGATTACACACAGGCATTGAAATACAAATGAAATTTTTAATAATTTGAGTCAAAACTGAAACTTTAATTTCACTGTCAGATTTTGTATATATGAGGAACATAATCAAGTCTTTTCTTGTGAAATGATGATGGTGATATTTGTAAAGTTTTCGTTCATTCATAGAGGAAGAAAAACCTCCATGGGATATTGAAAATATTTTCATCAACATGATCAATGCGTAGCATTGTAAACGATCACTGGTGGACAGCTGAATTTTGTGATATTTGTATTAAAATTAAAAAAAAAACCTTGTGAATAGAGTTTGCAAATTATAAGTGAAATTTTCACAGTTACAAGTCAATAACATTAATGGAGCGAGCCACATATTTAAAAAAAAAAATTTATGTCTCGGTCTCTTTCTTTTTGACTCACCCTGTAGTTGGCAAATTTGAGATTCTGCCAGAAATCAAGTATGGTTTCATAAGGCCAACCCAAAAAATTGTTGTGTTTCCCTCATGGAAAATATCAGGAGGGTTGTTCTGGTATTTATTTTATTAATTGAGCACAAATTTAATAATTAATCACCCCTCCCCCCGAAAAAAAGCTACTTTGAAACCTCTGAGTGAATGGTTCAAATGTTCTGTCCTGTAGTTCAGCTAACAACCAGTCGTCAAGCAGTGAGACAGTGGAGCACTTGGGCGCAGGCAACTTTGTGGTAAGTCTAAGATTTCTCTTTGGAAAGTGGACGTGGGAACTGCAGTTTCTGTTCACTGATTACATCATCCTTTTGAAAAAAATCAAATGTTCAGTTTGTGGGGTTGCAATTAAAGGGAATGTACATCATTGGCTTTTGCTGTTATTTACAGAAATAAACTATTTGAGGGGTTAGTATAATAGGTCAAATATTGTTACACTGACACGTTTGAAGTTTGGTGTTCGAAAATGCTGGAAAAACCAAGAAAAACAAAAATGTTCAAGTAGTCTGGTTCCCTGACTCCACTAAGTATAAAATCGATCAATTTATAGATGCCGGAAAATTGTAAGGTAAGGGAACCAGTGTAGCTGGCCTCTGCACCTGTTCATGAACATCTATCCAATAGCAAACAAAATTTGGACTGGAAAAAATGGTAAATTTGGAGCTTTAGTTGAAAAATAGTTAAGTTTTTCCAACGGTGGTCGGCCGACCACTATTGGAAATGTATACAAAAATACCATTTTCTTGAAAATGACTTCACACCATGTGCCATAATTTTACAGGATGCTTTAGACTGTCATTTACCAACATCCTAGTAAGGTATTTCGTAAAAACTTGGTAGTTTTTTTATTTAGATGTTTGCAAATGTTGTATATTCCCTTTAATAAAGAACCCACTTCGTAGATCGGTCCTTGCAGTGGTCAAAATTTACAACCAATCTGATGTGTTTTTGTTTTTAGTTTAAAAGTTTCAACAGCAGATTAGTAGTATTATCATTTTGTTTTTCAATTGCCATTTTTTGGTTACATTTTTTTACTGAGGTTGAAAAAGTATGATGTACGCTTTTGATGAAAAAAAAACATTACAGCAAACATATGTCTGCCACATTTAAAAACGAGAGTATTTCCGTATCTTTGGTAACAGTTGTTAAAATTGCTAAATCAACTTCAAGATATTACACACATTTGTCCAAGTCTGTTAATTTAGACAACACAGCATCTTCACTTGTGTTTTCCTCACAGTTTGTGTTTTGTTTCATTTCAAATTGTATAGGGTACGCCATCTGTCGGGACAAGCATTCAGGACACTCAGGATTGGTTGAAGCAAAACCGCTTTGGTACATACACCAAGCTCTTTCAAAACTTTGCAGGTAAGTGGCAGGACCACAAGTCGCCAAGTACTTCACACAACAAATACCTGACCTAAATCTCTGAAAATACATGCAAGTGCACAACAAACGAAGGGCATCATCGACCCCAATCTACAAAAAAAAGATCATTCGTAAGGCCCAAAAAAAGGCTCTGGTTTCTGGTATGGAGCTTGCCCCAAAAGTGGTGCGGCGACGCGGCTTTCGTTTTTTTTCCTTCAAATTTCGCCTGATGACTGCAAATGGTGACCGACTAAATTGAGTGCAAAATGTATGGGAGCCCAGAGAGGCCACATAAAGCTTATACTCGATCGTAACCCAATCTATAAACACGTTAAGAGTGTGCTACAGCAGGATTCCAGTCAAACTAGTGAGTTTGGCGGTTTTGGGACATCACCTTACATTGAAAAAAAAAAAAGTTTTTAATTTTGCTGACGTGCATGGCTACGTCGATGCACGTGCAGACCAGAAACCTGAACCTTTTTTATTTTGGCCTAATGAACTTTCATGTTGCTTTGGAAATGAAATGGGTTTAAAGGCATTCTATATATTTTTTGTGAAATGTATGTATTACTTCGAGGGCAGATGAAGTAAACATTATGTCACTTTTTATAATGTGGGTTTCGTTAAAACGTTTTGGAAAAACATATCGATTAAACGTGAAAACGTCACATCCTTAATCTAGATCGTGCTCGATAAAGAACCACTTGGTCAAGAACGGGGTGATCAGAGTTCACAGATGTTAATTTTCCCTCAACAACCCTCCCCCCCCCAAAAAAAATAAAAAAATTGGAAAGCCTTTTTGTTGTCAACACTCTGAGTCCATTCGAAAATTTTAATGTTGCTTGTTGCCAAAATGTTGCATGTTGGAAACTTTTTATCAGAGTTTTTTTTTCTGAATTCCGGTTTTTTTTTTTGGCGTCAGGTGCTGATCTCTTGCGACTTGGTAAGCAGGATCTAATACAAATCATGGGACCAGCCGACGGAATCAGGTTAAACAACGCACTCCAGAAAAGGTCAGTCATATAGTATAAAATTAGTAAACATTATTCATTTTACTCCCAAAGGTGATGGTGATTGCTTTATCGCTTTCAAACAAATTGTGACGGCAATATGTACAAACCCGTCCAACGGTTATGGGAAGCTTACTACCCTGATCAATGCATGTACATATTATATGCAACAAACAAGGGCTGTTGTATAAGAGTTCAAAGATATTATATTGGAGGTCAAAGTTTGCAGAACAAATGAATAAAACAATTTGCATCTATACTGAATTTCGTTCACAGAGGGATCTGATTGAAATAATGAGAACTGCAGCTGATTTCACGAAACCTTACGCAATGGCGCAACTCTGCTTGCGCCACAAGTCACAGCGTAAGTTGCGCAACGTTTGACCCTGTGCAACATTTCACTTATGATTTCACGAAAGACAGATAGTGCGTTAAGTCTGCGACTTGTGAAATAAATCATAGCGGAACTTGCACAATCATTTTAGGTGGCGTATCGACTGAAAATGACATTTTCGGCAAATCGGGACTGTCGTGGAGCCTGTTATTGCACAACTTATCAAGGTCGCAATACGAGACTCGCAACTTCACATTTGAAGTAAATGAATTTCTATTTTACTCGTAACATATTTTTTAGAGTTGCTGAATGATTACGAAGGAAATCAGACAAAATAATTTTCAAAATGGTGGGCTGAGGTGATCCAACGATCGTTTCGCAAACGAATAAATTCACACACAAACAGCCATCGTAAATGTTGTTGTTATACTCGTCCAAGACGTTTAAATTATTTTAAATGTTGTGCAGCTACACCAAGTTTGTGAAATCGATTGTAAGTTTATTGCAAAGCTGCACAGAAATTTGTTCATACGCATGGCGCAAGCTGCTAATTGTTTTGGTGAAATCGGCTGCTGTGCCCAATTTCATGAAACTCATTGTAACTTAGGATGCATCGCAGCACTGCGACACGTCGTATCCCTACGATGCGTTGCAGCTGCATCGCGTCCTGTGATTCATTTCACAAAACACGTCGTAAGTGCAACACGTTGTAGGTGTATTTAAAGCAAAACACCGTAACCATTATATGTATTTTCCAGTAACAACTTGGCACACATTGCCTCGGTATTATAGTCTTGTTTATGTAATTTTTATGGAGTAAACCTGGCTCAGAAAAGGACGCTTCTTATTTCTTGATGACCACTAGACACGTAACTTTTGATGTGTTTTAAGCCTTGTCAAGGAATATATGATGCGTTGAACACATCATAATATTTGTGAAATGGCTCATAAGACGCATTGCAAGTTGCAACGGGTTATGCGTTGCAACTCCTGCAACAGTAATTGAAATGTTTCAAATCTTGGTTTTGGTTTCATGACATGTTTCCTTCTGTTTTTGTTTTCCCCAGACATGTTAGACCGAGACTGACGTTGTATGTGTGTCAAGAGCAGGAACAAGGTTTGGGCATTGCCGTTATTATTTGGCTGAGTGAAATATGAAACATTTGTATTAAAGCTATAGTCCATCATTTGCAGCCATCCGAAAAGTAACTGGCATAATTATTGTTGAAAAACAAACTTGGTTGAAAGATAGTAAGGGAACTAAACTCCCTGTGGAATTATTCTTTCTGGGAAGCTGTCACTTTGAAGTAATCAACGAAAGATGGCCTTTCCAACGGTGCGTCTTAAGATGCACCGTAGAAAAATTTAAATTAGTGGTTCGTTTTGTTATTCGGCGCAGCGCGCGCAAGCATTGGCACGACGCACACGCACGCGCGGTTGCTATAATTCGGTGGATCAGTGCGCGACGTCGCATATAGCTGCAATTCAAAACAATTCAAAACATGATTCAGTAACTTTTGATTTGAAATTGAGATCCTAGAATGCTGTTTTTCTCGGAATATACAGCTGAAGCTTAGCTGAAACTTCATCAGGTTAGTTGTTCAGTATCCTTCATTAGATTTTGAACACTTTTGTTGCTTCAAACGAACAAAATGCACAAATACAAATGATGGACTATATCTTTGAAATGAGGTGTACATGTAATATCAATTTTTATACCATTTCTCATTGTCCCTCCGTTGCTGTTTGTTTTCGCAGTGTATCATGCTGTGTACCTAGAGTTGCAGACGTTACAGGAATTACGCGCCAAACTGGCCACATTGTATCACATTCCCTCAGAGCATATATCCACAATACTACGACAAGGGCCAACTGGTATCCGTGTTCTTGTCAGTGATGAGGTGAGTGGGCCAATCACATCATTGGTAGTGTGTACATCAAAAATAAATACAATTAATTGTAATGCTTATAATAGCGCTTTCCATCGTATCAACGATCTCAAAGCGCTTTACAATTATTACCCCGTTCATCAGGCCATGGGACCACGCAGCAGCCGATGTCAGCGCACGTTCGGTCCTCCACTTCACAGGTACCTATTCATACTCCTGGGTGGAGAGAGGCAATTGTAGTATTAGTGGGGTCCGCTCATAAGTCCGACGCCTCATAGGTCCGACGCCTCATAAATCCGACAAAATCGTATTGTACATGAGTCAAACACCGTAGCCACTGGACCATGGCATTCTACAAGCCAACATATATGTACATCTCATCCATATTAATGAGCCTTGCATTTCTTTCATTGGTCAATATTCCAAGCCATCAGAGAAGAAAAACAGGCTAAATTCTCAGACGCATGATCCGCAAATGTGATTCATTTCATGTAGACTTTAAGAAAGACCTTTTCTTTTAAAGGGAATGTACAACATTTGCTTTTGCTGCAATTTTTAGAAATAAATGGATTTGGAGGATTAGTATGTTATAGCAAATAAATATAAATGACTTGTTTCATAATTTTTGCTTGGGCTTGTAGATGCTAAAAAAAAAAACCAACCTTAAGAAAAAACGGAGAATTTATAGACCTGTAAGGTTAAGAAGAATCAGTTTAGCAGGTTTACCTCTCCACAGGTGTGTAATGTATTGCAAAAAAAACGGAATGACTAATTATGAAAATTTAGGAAAAGTTTGCTTGAATGAATTGGTCTCCAACGCCAACGCTTTTGACCAGCGTTGAAAAAAAGGATTCTCTTGAAAATGTCAGCAAACCAGGAGCCACGATTTTACAGGATGTTTTAGACTGTCATTCATTCAACAATCACCACGGTAATTTTTGATAATATTGTTTGTTCCCTTTAACTCTAATAAGCATTTCTATTTCTTTCTTTCCTCCTAAGATGGTCCAAAATTTTCAGGAGGAGTGTTTATTTTCACTTCAAACAATCAAAGGTAAGCTTGTGTCTGACTCATCTCAGAATAACATGTCTTGATCTTCTAATATCATTCATTGACTAAGCTCATTAGGTTATGTACATGTAATTGATTAAGCCCCCACGAGATGACTTCTGATGTTTGATCGTAATACAGTCGTACAATTTTTATCCCCAAACCGGCATTGTTAATATCATTTTTAAGTCCGTTTCTGCGCAGTTACTTTTTGTTGATTTCTGTATAATTACCAATAGGTCTCTCTTAAATGACGTCACTTCCGACAGATTGTCATGTGCATCGGCTTTTGGGGTGTCAGTTTTCCTAGACGTGCATCGGCTGCGCCGTATTTCTAAGAAATTTTGAGCAACATGCGCGCGACTAGAACATTTTGCACACTGCGCGCACACACACCAGATGGCGTTGAACACGCAGTTGTAATTTTCCTACAAATATGGCTGTCAGTGCGAGGGGCATACTCTTTTTAAAATTTCCTTCTTTTTAACCATCTGGGCACGGACATTTTGGCTTTTATGATCCTATCTGTGCTTACTCTGCAAGCAAAGAAATCATTCTCTGTCATTCTGTGAAGGATGCTAATACAATAAGGACAAAGTTTCTGCTGCAGTGAGTTATGAATTCTTCACTTACTGTCAGCAGAACGTGCAATCGAGATGCAATTAAACGGGAGGAAAAGAACAAAGCAAGCAGTGATTAACATGGCCTTTTATTTGTTTCGCAGATGAGCCAAGTTCGGGACTGGACAAGCACGTGCAGGGAGAAACGTACACAATCATCATGGCATAAAATAATAAACCTTACACAGATTTAGTGTAGCGGAATGTGGATGCAGGTATTTTTTTTAGCTTCTATCCACGGTCAGAAAAAAAGAAGCTTTTTATTTTTGAAGATATTGATCATTCACTGGTCATGAAATCACCTCGAAAAACCATGTCAGTGGAATTTTTTTTAAACTGAAATTGAATGTAAAGTGATCAACTGTAATGTAAATTGGCGACGATTATCTTGACAAACGTTGGGACCTCCCTGCTGTATAAAAATTAGACGGGCAAATACAGTTGAATAAACAAGAACAGTACGTAGAGGACCGTGGTTTACAGGGCGAGTCAAAACAAAAAAGGAAACCCAAATGGCGCCCCCTATTTTTTTTAAAGAGTTTCTGCATGTAGCGTTTACCAAATCTGGGATATGAAAGCCCAATTCATGAGCTTTCTTTTAGTGGAAGAATCATTCTAATCGCTCATGTACTTTTCCAGTTATAGAATTTTGAACACAAACACTGTTTTTTTTTAACCTTGTCCGTGGATCACATTTAAGGTACGTGATGTTTTCAGTAAAATTGAAACCATGTCGTATCCTGAAAATGATATCAGAATAATCCCATAAGTCTCCGGGGTAGCCAAGTAGAAGGCAGGGCGAGACTATAAACTCTTGATGTTGCAAAGCGTGATATTTTAACATTGGAAGCAGCAGGTTTTTAAATAAATGTCATAAGTGCCAGTTATGGTTATGAGAGTGTTCTGAGTGTTTTTTGGTATGTGAAAGTTTTCGTTTTGATGAAATTATCGCCTATCTTTATTGTCATCAGTGGACAGGGTTAAAAAAAAACAGTTTTGTGTTCAAAATTCTGTAACAGGAAAAGTACATGAGCGATTTGAATTATTTTTTTACTGAAAGAAAGCTTATTAATTGGGCTTTCATATCCTAGATTTGGAAAATAGGGGTCGCCACTTTGATTGCCTTTTTTTTTTACAAACCCAGTAGATTTTGATCAAATGGACAGCGTGGCACAACTTTCATCCATCCAATTTTTTATCTGTTCTTTTAAATTTTTGTATAAATATTAACGGACCGACACATTTTTTTTGTCCAAGTATTTCTTTGTTCAATCTTTACTTCTTATGTTCCACTTTTTTTTTTCTTTTTTACATTTATGTGTTTTTCTTTGGTATCAAAATGTAATTAAGACACGTTGCAGTAGCTGAATGGAGTGTAAATCTTATATGCGAGGCGTTCTTGCAAAATGAGACGTAGTGGAGAAAAATGAAATAAAAAGTCAAAAACGAATGGGGGTGATTTTGTTTTATTTTCATATTTATTGATATTTTTAATCTTAGATGCGACTACTACACATATTTTAACAGAATAGTATAAAAATCATGGAATAAAAGTGTTTTTAAGGGGAAAAATGATATCTTTCATTTTCACGACTATACAGTCAAAACTTTAAAGGCCTTTTTCTCAGTATTTTACTTTTTGGACGTGTATAAAAGCAGACCTTAAACAGCCATAACTTGTCAACGGAATGTCCGATCGAAGTGCTACAACAGTTATGCAAGGAGAATTTGATTCTCTTTCCTAATACTTGCAAACCCTCAGTTCGACCTCTGCCAAGTTCGGTCTCATTTTGCCAGAATGCCTCACATATGTGATGCAATCAAGCTAAATGAGTCGTTTGTCAGGAATTTTTATTTGGAGATACAGGCCAAAATAGGGCCACTTCATCACATCACTTCATCACATCTCTTGGTGATCCAACTTCCATAATTTATTATTAACTAAAGATGGTATCAGCATGCGGTTTTCACTGCAGTAATGCTGAGATTGTGCTCTTTTCAAATCAGTAATAAAAAAAAATATTTGACCAGGGTCGACAAACGACTCATGTAGCTTGATCGCATCACATATGTAGATTTCACTAGAGCATTAAGACATACAAGTGTATGAGAGATTTTCAGATGGTGTATTTTTGTAACAGTGAGGTGTAATTTAGTTTTAATCTTTAAATTGCAAGTTTTGTAACGTCGTGTTGCAAGACCCTATGAGGAATCGTGATAGGGTTTGAAATTAGGGTTCTCGGCAAAACTGTGAGGGTTTTGTTGATGGCTCCAATCACCTACATTAGAATCAAAGCGTCGGTAGCACTTGGGAGGAATAAAAGCTTGTTAGATAATAATCTGCGCTGATTGCATTTGAAACTCATGTTAACAGTGAACCACAAAGTAATGGACGAAAGCTGAAATTTGTGACAATGTCTATGACAAAAAAATGTCAGAATTCAAAAATATAAGAAGTCAAACCTGCATTCTTGAAGGATTAAAAGGAGGAGTTTTTGAGATCATTTAATTTGCCTTTTATGTGCTTATATTGATGAAGATGGTCCTAGTTAAGTTTGGTGAAATCAGCTGCTTGAACGGTTTCTTTCATGAATTGGAATTGGAGTAATGTAAATAAAAATTATGAATTCACCCCTGGCGTGACAATTTTTTTGTTATACTTTTGGAGTGATAGCACAATTGATTTTGTTTTTGGTGTTTACAACTAAAAGCCTTGTTGACAGAGAATAGTAGGTTAATTTAAGGTGATAAAGATTTGAAAAATGTTGGAGTTTGAATACTTGCAATTAACATCACAAAAAAAAATTGAATTTAAATTTTGCGTTGAGGAAATTGCCTTGAAGGCAAGTAGGAAAAGTTTCCCAACTAGTCACTCATTAACTATTTTAGTATCCCAAGAGCAGTGGCGTAGCACGGTCATTTGGATTGGGGGCGGGCGGGGTGGTAACAATTTTTGAAAAGGGCACTTGCACATCCCTGGTAAAATGCAAGCACGTTTTTGTGTCCGGACCCTGCCTCCGTAAAATCAAAAGCGGGGTGTACCATCTGTCCATGAGGGCGCTGTTCTATATATATGGAGGGGGGGGGGTGTTAAGCGCGGGGGAAAAAGGGCATTTTAATGGAAAAGAACAGTCTTTAGAAACTATTGGGGGGGGGGTAAATACCCCCCTTACTCCCATGCTGGCTACACCCATGAAGAGTCCCACAAGAAAAGTCATCACACAAAAAAAAAGACAATTTCAACTGACACTAATCTTTATTATCTTCGCCGCTATTTACACAACTTATACAGCAACCCCCATGAGCCACATACGTCACATGATTGTGTCCGTCCAATCACAATGAAGCAGGGAGCACATAAACATAGCTGATTGGATCAAAATTGCAAGCTTAACTGACTGCTTCTGATCAATTAAAAAAAGGAACCCTAAATATTAGGCTGCATGGAAGAAGTTCATAATTTACAAAAAAACCAAAAAAAAACCCCACAACACCTTTAAAATAAAAAATAAACTTAAGGTTGCAAAAAAAGCTGTCTTGTTCGTGAACGAAAAAACATCAAACAGAACCAAATTTGTACAGAAATAAAACAAATCTAGTAATAAATCTGTTGTATTCAATGTCCAATATAAAAGCAAGACAAAAAACAACTTTTCCCACAAAATTTCAATTAATAAGTAGCTAGAGCCACGTAGATATTTACAATTGTAATAAACACCTATTTTTAACGAGATCTCTGGAACAATTCACAGTTAATTTATTTATACACAATGAACAATGACATCACCAAAGGCATAGTTTCGTCCACCACAGACCACGTTCAAAATGTCAACCAAAAAATGACTACATTAATGTCCGACTTGCATGGCATGAATGCCCCTACAATAATGTACATACAAATATTTGTCATGCTAAAAGAGTTTGTCCAGTTTCGCTTATTTTTTCCAGACATAACTTCCCATCCCAATATAATGCTGCTATCAAGATTCATTAGGCTGTGATGTGTAGTGAACAGAGTGCAAAGTTGTGCACATTTCAATTATGACCATTGGAACAATGACAACATGCCAGGGTCCATACTCTTATTGACAAATTTGCTTACAATTGGATCAAAGACTTTCTCATCAGAGAAACCTTTAAAATAATGAAAATCAGTAACTTCTGAAACAATACCTCGCTGTAAACCATGTCACTGTCTCCAATAAAAACACTGCGATAGATTAACTCTTTGCGGACAGTATCAGCTTGAAATGGCGCCCCCTAGAGATGGCAGGCCCATATATCACCTCGTATTTATTCCAGCTCATTAAGGCAATAAATTCCATCCACAAAGAGTTAAAAGGACACAGCCATTTATTTTTTAACAGAACTACAGGGGGGTGCAAAAAGAAGGAAACACACTTTTGACAGGAATTTTAACCTATTTTAACATATTTGAACTGTTTTTTTTTTTTATAAATGCAGTGAAGTATAGCTCTTCAACCACACGTGGTGAAAAACCTTAAAAAAAGCGCAAGAATAGTGTTATGTGAATTTGAATACAAGTCACCAAAATCACTGTTGTCCACGTGTAAGTCTAGTGTAGTGTTTTTGTCTTCAAATCAAGCTCCGGAGCTCAGTCAAGTGGATGGAATAAAGCCGTCCGTGGACAAACAGTTTGGCACATGACATTTTTAAACTACCATATCTCAGAGACAAAATATGCATTTGCAATAATTTTTTGGTCACTTATGTTTAAAGATCAATATTTCAATACCATTAAATTGAATGGTGGGAATATGCTCAACAAGTGGGTGAAAATTGCTGTCAAAAGTGGGTTTCCTCCTATTTGCACCACCCTGTAAAGTCTTCAAGACAGAACTTTTTGGATATTCTGTCCGCATGATACTGCTGTGGTACCAAATTGTAAACTGTCTTACTGTTTAACTGTCAAACAAAAACCCTGTTTACCAAATCTAACATAACTTATAACAACAAAAAACAGAAATGAAAGGAGTTGAATTTTTAACCTTTTTTTTTTTTGCGGGAATCTAGCATTGTACATTATTTATAATATTTAAGATGGACCATCTCCATTTCAATTTTTAGAAACAAGGAGTGTTTGATTTTGCTGTGACGACCCCTGCTCGGCAAAGACCAAATATCAAGAAGAAATGCTAAAAGAGGATCAATATACAGCTGCACGGAAGCATGGGACAAGAACAATTTGGAATAAAAGCTAATAAATCTTTAAAAAAGTCCCTTGATATTCAGTTGATTAAAAAGTAAGAGAAACTTGTACACATTTTTCTCAATGACTTCACAAAGGTAGGAATTTGTACCAATGTCTTTTTTCGATAGTTTTAAATATTTAACATATTTAGTAACGCCGACCATTTTCACACTGGCCACTTGATACGTGGTGAACGGCGACTTCAGTAATTTCATTGGAATATCCACAAAATACTTGTAAATGCGAGCGAGTTTTTAAGGCGATTATTTTTGTGGTGACAACGTTATGTACATAAAAATACATGAACATCAACACACAAGGCCAGCGTTTCTGTTGCGATATGAAAAATGACCCACTTGTACCAACGATTCAGATATCAACAACCAGCAGACTGTAAAATGTCCAAGTAGTTGACCTGCAGCAGCTGCTTTTTACAACTCACAAACTCTGAAATGTATACACGTACTTCAATCTTATGTGTATATCACACAGGCAGAGTCTCTTACGTTAAAGAACGGAACTCTTAAAAAGGAAGTGTCTTTCGAAAATATTTGATCTGATGAACTGATGAGGCAAAGAACGAGGAATCTTTTAAATATTTGTTTATTGACCTTTGAAACAATAGATCTCTCTCACAGGACGCCATCTTTGTTGGAAACTTACAACTGCGTATTCAACACCATCAGGTGCATATGCGCGCAGTGTACAAAATTGTCTAAACACGCGTTCGTGTTGCTCGCAGCAGATGCGCGTCACGAAATTTGACGCCCAACATGCCAATGCACGCGACAATCTTGGCCCAATTTCATAGAGCTGCTTAAGCAGAAAATGTGCTTAAGCACGAAAAAACATTGCTTAGTAAAATTAGGTTACTGGCCAAAACTCCATGTGATGTACATTGCTTGTGACTGGTATTTAGCTGTTGTTTACCTAGCATAACAATCGCATGGAGTTTTGGCCGGTAACCTGATTTTATTAAGCAAGACGTTTTTGTGCTTAAGCAAATTTTGTGCTTAAGCAGCTCTATGAAATTGGCCCCAGGTAGGAAGTGATGTCATTTGAGAGAGACCTATGAATGCTTACTTCAATTTTGGGTTTTGCCCGTCACTGACATAATTTATAAACAGTGCGTTGTCCCAAGTGATTGTGAGAAAACAAATTCACAAAACTACTCGGATGGGACTCAAACCCACGACCTCCTGCTTACTAGTGCAGACGTCTTGCCACTCGACCACCGAGCTTAGCGGGGTCAGCTGGCTGGCTTGCATCAGATACAGCAGCGGGTACCGCAACCAAACTATTCATAAGATGAAATTTGTGTACTTCATTTGTGCATAACATGACATCAACGTTTTAAACAACATAGATAGTGGAGAGGATTCAATTTCATTGCAACATGCATTCCAAAAAGATGGATGGAATAAGGAATATTATATCAAAGATCTAAGTTAAATCTCCACATTCCTGAATACATAATGTAGCAAGTCGATCAGGTTACTTAGAAGATCTGCACATTAAAAATTGGTGTGTTTTTTTCATTAGATGTGCAAATTTGACTTGTTTTCAATGCCATATGCCACAGATACTTTATGGAGCACAGGCAGTTTAGTTCAGTTAAGTATACTTGGTTTTTTATATAACACATTCAATTAATTTCAGGTCAAAGAGAAATTCAGAGACTTCGGGAATTGACTGAATTTGCTCCTTACACAGGAACTGCAGTGTACAGGTGCAAAGATTATCAGAATTTTGTGGTACATGTACAAAGTTGAGTATAGGAACAGGAAAGCTTCCTGCTATTGCTTGGCAAGGTTTTCGGTCTTGAGCTGTTATCAGGTTCCACTTGAGAGAGCTGAGGGTGAGCTATCTGCTTTCACTTGAGAGAACTGAGGGAGAGCTAGGTGATGACCCAGTGATTCGTGTCTGCTTGGGAGAGCTACCGGTATCTGCTTCCACTTGAGAGAGCCGAGAATGAGCTAGTTGATGGCACAGTGGTCTGTGTCTGCTTGGGAGAGCCTTCTGCTTCCACTTTAGAGAGCTGAGGGTGAGCTAGTTGATGGCACAGTGGTCTGTGTCTGCTTGGGAGAGCCTTCTGCTTCCACTTTAGAGAGCTGAGGGTGGACTAGGTGATGGCACAGTGGTCCGTGTCTGCTTGGGAGAGCTATCTACTTCCACTTGAGAGAGCTGAGGGTGAGCTAGGTGGTGGCACGGTGGTCTGTGTCTGCTTGGGGGAGCTATCTGCTTTCACTTGAGAGAGCTGAGGGTGAGCTAGGTGGTGGCACAGTGGTCTGTGTCTGCTTGGGAGAGCTATCTGCTTCCACTTGAGAGAGCTGAGGGTGAGCTAGGTGATGGCACAGTGGTCTGTGTCTGCTTGGGAGAGCTATCTGCTTCCACTTGAGAGAGCTGAGGGTGAGCTAGGTGATGGCACAGTGGTCTGTGTCTGCTCGGGGGAGCTATCCGATTCCACTTGAGAGAGCTGACGGTGAGCTAGGTGATGGCACAGTGGTCTGTGTCTGCTCGGGGGAGCTATCCGATTCCACTTGAGAGAGCTGAGGGTGAGCTAGGTGGTGGCACAGTGGACTGTGTCTGCTTGGGAGAGCTATCTGCTTCCACTTGAGAGGGCTGAGGGTGAGCTAGGTGATGGCCCAGTGGTCTGTGTCTACATGCGGGAGCTATCTGCTTCCACTTGAGAGAGCTGAGGGTGAGCTAGGTGATGGCACAGTGGTCTGTGTCTTCTTGGGAGAGCTATCTGCTTCCACTTGAGAGAGCTGAGGGTGAGCTAGGTGGTGGCACGGTGGTCTGTGTCTGCTTGGGGGAGCTATCTGCTTTCACTTGAGAGAGCTGAGGGTGAGCTAGGTGGTGGCACAGTGGTCTGCGTCTGCTTGGGAGAGCTATCTACTTCCACTTGAGAGAGCTGAGGGTGAGCTAGGTGATGGCACAGTGGTCTGTGTCTGCTTGGGAGAGCTATCTGCTTCCACTTGAGAGAGCTGAGGGTGAGCTAGGTGATGGCACAGTGGTCTGTGTCTGCTCGGGGGAGCTATCCGATTCCACTTGAGAGAGCTGACGGTGAGCTAGGTGATGGCACAGTGGTCTGTGTCTTCTTGCGGGAGCTATCTGCTTCTACTTGAGAGAGCTGAGGGTGAGCTAGGTGATGGCACAGTGGTCTGTGTCTGCTTGGGAGAGCTATCTGCTTCCACTTGAGAGCGCCGAGGGTGAGCTAGGTGATGGCACAGTGGTCTGCTTCTCCGACTGAGCTCTCTTAATATACAGATTGAGAAGTTTGGTCTGTAACAAAGCAAATAAGCACTTGTAAAACAACACATCAAGCCTGTGCGACAACTCATCAAGCATCAAGCTCATAATTCGATACAAGCTCTAAACTGGATACTAAGCACCGAGAATCTAGTCAGTTCAGGGCAGACTTGACTTGTTTTGCCCTACCTTGCTTCCTGACAGGCTGCCCAGATGGTCCTTCAGTCTCTCTCCTATCACACTGTGTATAGCCACCAAACAGAAGACGCTAGCCTTCCGTACGCTACTCTCGTGATGGTCGTAAGACTGTGGGGAGATAAAGTCATAGGTCAAGCACTTACCAATCTTAAAAACAAAAACGAGGAAGAATCTACTAGACTGACACAGCAGGTCCTCTGATGATTTGTACATTTCAGGTCAATCAAGCTGGTTAGCAGTTTGCCGCAGCTTGTCATATCTTATTCAAACTTTTATAAACGATGAATAAAACCCTGCAGCAGCTCACAATATAACTGGATTTTTTTTTACATAATAATTGGATTTGAAAAGTGAAAATGCAAGCAACGAACCTTGAGTAATACTGGGACAACCTCGGCGACAATTTCTTCCAGTTCCAGCCCTGGCATCAACTCCAGTACCTAAGGAAACCAAGAGACGAAAAATGCACCGTTATAACCTTGTCTCAAATGAACCGACTTCGGCTTCCGGATGAATTGAGGAGATTGTTGATGTGTAATAATAATAATAATATGGGGGGCTAATAATCCTTACTCGCAGCTGAGAAGCTGAATTGCGAAGGACGCAGCTACAACGTGGTCGAGCCAAAGGCACATAAAAGCGCTGTAGGCAGCCGCCATATTAACCAGTATCTGATCACGGAGCACAGCAAGATCAAAAGTGTTGATTTTTGCAGGAGGAGGAAAACTGGAGAGCCCCCAGAAAACTCCCATGGCACAGGAGAGAACCAACGCACAACTGTACTCACTTATTGTCCGAGCCGGGAAGCGATTCCAGGCCACAGTGGTGGAGGCAAGCGCTTTACTCACTAGCCACTCATGTGTAGTGCTAAGCTTACCTTAGTCAACATCTTGATAGCGGCTTGGTTGATGGGGTACTCTGCTGTCTGTATGATGGGACACAGAACTCGGACGCACTGATCGGGAGCAATGGAATGAGCCAAGGTTGCTGATGTCTCCTCTGCAGCTCGTACAACCTACCGGGAAAACACATGGTTAATCAAAATTAACCAACTCAGGTCAATTCAACACTTTCTCTTTGAGTGTCAGTTGTTAGCAAGTCAGCTGGTAATACCGGTCCCACGGAGTGCAGTGGAGGATCCAGAATGTTTGTCTTACCTCAGATTGTGGATCTTTATGAGCCTCCAGTATCTTGAGAATCGTCAGCTCAGCGTAATCTTTGAATCTATCTGGCTGGTTGCGTAGGATCTCCCTCAGGACTCGCAGGGCCATCGCTCGAATAGAAGCCTGATGGATTGACAAGCAGGAATTAAAGTGTGTCTCATGCAAACCCTCCATCAGACAATGGACATTTTCTGCACAAACTGTTTTCACAGCTTAATCCACCCAGTACAGGGGAAAAAGGAAATGATTGACTTGTGATTGACTTGTGTTTTGGGGAGTGTGGCCCAGTGGTTAGGGTTCGTGACTCATGATCAGAGGGTCAGGGGTTCGAATCCAGCCGTTGGTCATATATTGTGTCCTTGGGCAAGCCACTTCACCCCAACTTGCCTCTCTCCACCCAGGAGTACAAATGGGTACCGGCTTTAGCCGGGGAGTAACCTGCAATGGACTAGCATCCCATCCAGGGGGAGTAGAAATATTCTCAGTTGTTTCATGCTACTGAAACCGGAGACAAATGCCAGCCTGATGGGTCACATTGGCTTGTGACAGACTTTACTCACTTGCCTTGTTTTTGACGTGTGACGGAATTGTGCTTGACAAGTGACAGACTTGTGACTATCTTGCCATTGACTTCTCATTTGACTTGTGACTGACTTGTGACTGACTCGCGATTGACTTCTGACTGGCCCAGATTGACTAATGACTGTCTTGTGACTGACTTGTGATTGGTTTGTGAACAGACTACAACGCTGGCCAACTCACCTCCACATCCCCTAGAGTCTCCAGCATCAGCAGTAAGACCGTCTTGAAGTGATTGTCCCACATGGTGACACTCTCGGACCTCGTCAGCTTAATCAGCTGCATCATGGCGGTCCGTCTCTCCTCAAACCTAACAGAAAAGAACGAAACAGGACAAAGGGCTTCACAACCGTGTAATTTGTGTCTCCTTTCTCAGCTACATGTCTCACTGTAATACTTCAATGTGCTCTCTTAAAAGGCCTATGTAATGTAGTTGTTAAAATGCAATCCATGAAAAGGCACCTTTGTGTCTCATTAAACCTTATTTTCAATTTCGTTTTGCCATTTTCAAGGGTATTTCGGTGCCTTTTTTTGTTTTTATGCTAATGCAAATTTCTGTATTCATGACCAAAACTGTGATGGGCAGCAACCTCAATGATACAGCTATTTCAGCACAAAAAGTTGCTAGAATTTGGGATGTTTTGCTGTCGTAAATGTTTTCTTCGGTGATTCGTTGTTGTCAGTACATGACAGTAAGCCAATGAGCAAACCTTTCTCAATTTCAAATGAAAACCCCTAAACTGAATAGTATATTCCTGAAATGACATCGCAGCAACAGTGACCTAAGTTGTCTTGAAAAGCATGGATTTAAAAAAAATTTTTTTAAAGAAAGGCATTTTTCAATAAAATTAACCAAAAAGGGATGTCAAATAGTTTTCATACATTTTGCACAAAACACAAAATGTGTTCCTACGAAAAGTTCAACGCATGGACCCTTTAACAAAATGTAGTTTAAAAAACTTTTAAAACTGTAAACGTTTTCTTCCAACCTACCTTTGATTGTGGTTTGACAACTCAGTTAAGAGAGGCACTAGGATGTCTACATGATCACCTACAAAAATGAGAGAAACAAAGACCGACATTTCAGGAGAATCTAGCAGGTATTATTAGAATAGCACAAGCATGGTCATAAAGTAAATATAAAGGTGCATACAGCTGACTTTGGAACTGTTGAAGAATCTCTGATTTGTGGTCAAGTTCTCACCAGCCAATCACCAGTCATTCAATCTCAAGTCAACTCACAAGTCATTCAAATGAACTGTGACTATGGCATTCCTTTGCCATCGTTTTCCCCTTGTTACTCGAGGCGTGACTTGTGATTGGCTTATGATGCTATTGGTTTCCCTCGTTACTTGAGACGAGACTTGTGATTGGCTTATGATGCTATTGGTTTCCCTTGTTACTTGAGTCTTGAGACGAGACTTGTGATTGGCTTATGATTTCATTGCTTTCCCTTGTTACTTGAGACGTTTCTTGTGATTGGCTTATGCCATCATTTTCCCCTTGTTACTCGAGGCGTGACTTGTGATTGGCTTATGATGAAATCATGATGTACGGTATACACCATTCTAAAGTTCAACTGAATACCACGTGGAGAGATTTCAGTGAAAAGTACTTCTGAAGTTTTTGTAGCTTTTTAAATGTATTTGATATCGAGTGATGACAAGGCACCGGTCTAGACCTCACCTTCACTCAACAGATCCTCACAAGAACCATCAGTTACTGTCAGTCTGGTATCTGATATACCCTGCTCAAAAGGAGAGACAATCATTCAAAATACGTTCAATACAAGAATCAAAATTCCTAATAAGTTAAAATAAGGCCTCTTCAACTGAGTAAAAAATGTATTACTTAATAAAATATGCAGACATGATAGTTCCATACACAGAAAGGTGGCTTTTTAATTCTCTTAATTTTCAAAATATAAGCAGTCCAATTTAATTTACTTATATTTGACAAAAATACTAAAAAATGCTAAATGCAATGAAGAGAAATATAAGTGAGTTAAGTTGCATTAGTTTTTTTTTTTGAATTGATGAAAATTAATGAAACGCCACCAAGTTAGAATTCATGAACTTTGGCTAGTTTTAGGACTAAAAAGTACATGTAATAACGGTCCCTCCATGTGGATAACGGTTTGTTCAGTTCATGGATTTGTCCAGAAGTCTTTATTGCAATTATAATAATGCATGGGATATTTCGCCCAAAACCAGACCCAAATCGATTTTTCAATGCAATGTAGAAATAAGTTCGAGTTGAGCATGGAAACTTCAATGTAGAGTCGGCTCATATTTGGTGTCTAGTGGGGCAGATGGGGGAGATATTTGGGAGAATTGTGCCTTTGGTGATACAAGCATGGAATTTGGCAAACAGTCAGAGTATGTCATGAGAAAGATATTTGGCTAAAGGGCCATCACAGATTTGTCCTTTGAAACAATACAGATAGAATAACAAGCCATTGCGGCCATTTTCAAAAATGGCCGCAATTGCTGTTTATTCTACCAATATTTATTCAAGAGACAAATCTGCGATGGCCTTATAACCAAATATCTTTCTCATGACATACTCTGACTGTGTGCCAAATGCAATGCTTGTATCATCAAAGGCACAATCCCCGCACCTATCTGCCGTACTTGTGAAGGCCGACCTGAATGCAACGTTGTGATATTTTTGGCAAGTATTTGCACTGTGAGTTCACAACTTTGAGAACACTTCGACGCCAGCAAATTTCACTTCCCATTCAAATTTGTCTCAAGTATGAACCGATCTCTAGAGGAAAGCTAATGCTCCAAATTGGAACTTGCCAAACCCTAACTTATCACAATTTATGTTATTTGGCATGAAAGTGATTGCACTAGGTGGTTTAGTTTTGCATGGCCATGGATGATTTTTGAGGAAACCAGTGAAATGCTGTACTTGTGTCTGGTTTGAGGGCAGTAAATCTTGGCTTTACCATTACCATAATTATAAAAAAGCTATAGCTACTAGGCATCTACTCTAGGCAGTTGTTAGAGCGGACAACCTGTGTGGCAAGGCAGATACTAGTACAGAGAGCCAGTCTAGATCTACGGTCCATTCATTGATTGGCCAGCACAATGAGACATTCATAGGCATGTCTGGATCTGGATGTGCTTGGTCCACAGGGGGGAGGTTAGGGATGACGTGAGATGAAACATGCAACAGTTGTATGGAAGGATTGGCCAGCACAATGAGACATAATAGGCATGTCTGGATCTGGATGTGTTTGGTCCACAGGGGGGAGGTTAGGGATGACGTGAGATGAAACATGCAACAGTTGTATGGAAGGATTGGCCAGCACAATGAGACATAATAGGCATGGATGTGCTTGGACACAGGGGAGGGTTAGAATGACGTGGAGATGAAACAACAACAGTTGGGAAGGATTGGCCAGCACAATGAGACATAATAGGCATGTCTGGATCTGGATGTGTTTGGTCCACAGGGGGGAGGTTAGGGATGACGTCAGATGAAACATGAAACAGTTGTATGGAAGGATTGGCCAGCACAATGAGACATAATAGGCATGTCTGGATCTGGATGTGTTGGGACCACAGGGGGGGGGAGGTTAGGGATGACATGAGATTAAACATGCAACAGTTGTATGAGAGGATGTGAAATCTGGAAACTTGCAGTAAGGCCAAACAAAAAAATGGTTGTGTTGCCCTCACATGAGAAATATCAGGAGGGTCGGTCGGTACACGAAACGTTTGGGCTACATGTACTGCACACTCCAATTATACTGTGTAGATGTACATGCATGGGATACAATGTACAGTGTATGTAGGCCTATACAATGTATGTAATAACATCACTGTCATACCACATGCCCCACGCCTCAGGCTCAGTTACACGTACAAAGTACGGTAAATGCGAACTGTACTACCATTAAGGTATGTACGTTTTGCAATGAAAAGCAAAATTATGGTACTACAATGAAACAGTAACGATAAAGTTGAAATTTATTTAACTTTTGTGGAAATGGAAAAAAAAAATGACCAGCGATTTCCAGATTTTTGGGTCGGTCGGATGAAGGCAACACACCTTTTTAAAATTTTTGGCCTAAAGTTGAGTTTGTGATACAGAAAGAGGAATCCTTCATAGCAGTTGGTGAAGGCCTAGATAAACGTTGGCCGAAAAAGGAAAAGTTGCAAAGCAATTTGTATTAGAGAAGTGAGTGTTTAGTGTTTTCAAATGCGCCTTAACATTTAGAGTTTTCTGAACAGATACAAACATACGACTAAGGGACTACTGTTTCATGCAAATAAAGCAACATCTTACAGAGGGAAATGATTGGAGTTACCTTGCGTTTGAATGAGCATTGCCAAAAAAAATAATCAAAATCAAAATTTGACATTGATCCAAAACGATACACATAATAAGCTTCAACTATACATCTACAAAACAAAAGATACAATCAGCTGGACAAAAACAAAGCAACTGCGAACGGAAGTAACATAACCAAAATAAAGAAAAGAAATCAAAGCAGCTACTAACATTGTCCCGTTGGACGATGGGACGGGAGTAGTTGGATGTAACGGAAGAGGAAGAATATGAGGCAGGGGTGTTGGCAAGGAATGGTTGTGGTGGCGGCGGCGGCTGTTGGCGCGCGTAAGCATCGCCGTTTGACGATGCCGGCAAATAGTCCTGATATCCTTTCACCTTGCCAGGGGGGCTGTCCACCCTAACATCCGTCATGGAACTGATGATGCCGCTATCAGCGGATACCTCATCACTGTCCACCCGGTGCCCTTCCTTCAAGAAGGCGTCCAAGTCGTCTCGGCTGCTGTACGTGAAGTTCTGGATGGCGGCGGTCGTCCGACGCAGCGAGTCGTAGATGTCCTCCGAGTTCATGTTGTCGGCGTCGAATTCCGGAGGCCCATTGCTGGCGTAGCTGCCCCGGGGGGAGGAGTCAGTGGAGCGCGGGGAGGCTTTGTAGGGTGAGCGAGGGGACGCCTTACGCTGTAGGTCTACGGCTATACTCTAAAATATATCAAGATGGAAACAAATATTAAATTATAGGCTGTTATCAAAGGTAATAAGCTCCCAATCAATTTGAAAATCATTTTGTAATG
Source organism: Patiria pectinifera (assembly GCA_029964075.1). NCBI lineage: Eukaryota > Metazoa > Echinodermata > Asteroidea > Valvatida > Asterinidae > Patiria > Patiria pectinifera. Next base: position 7,898,498 of record CM057143.1, read on the forward strand.
AATTGAAATCAAAGATTTGCATGAACAATTGAAATGTTGTATTCCATACAAAGTTTGATTCAAATTATCAAATCACAAACGACTTTTGTTTTAGTGTGGATTGGACTTTAACAAAGTGCTCGTGTGTAGGATGTGATTACTTGGTGCAATGTTACAAACAATAAACCTGAATGTCATCACAACAGTCAAACGAACATTCAAACAACAGCAAACTTGAACGTGTTAGTAAAATGTGTAGGTAACAACTACAAATGGTGCTAACATGTGTTACTAGACCTCTGGACATACCATGCTATTGGTAAGGTTAGAGATGAGACGACTGTAACAAGTCTACTATGCTTCTGTCACAGCTATTGTTAGATTGATCTATGATGTGCATGTGCCAATTTCATACAGCTTCATTTTGGGTTGAAGAGAGAAAATTGAATCAAGTGTGATCTGAACCTTTGACTTCCAGAATACAGTAGCAGTGCTCTCCCGACTTTGTTTCTGTAGTGCCAAAGTCTTTGTTTAGGAATTTCTACTTCACAATTTCGATGCCATTAAACCCATGCAGACTGTATGGCAAGGGATCAATCCAAAGTCTCCAAAATCCAAAATACTTTGCAAGCCCATCTGTTGAGCAACATTTTGCCGAAAACCATTAAAAAAATAACACACGCGACAGGTTTTTGATCTGGTAATCGCCACTTATGCTATGAAACTGTCTGAAATTGGCTCATTTTGCAGTGTTCCAAAATAACAAATAACAACTACTGTTACTGGACTAACAATCATCACAAATATTCAATGCATGCAACTACATCACAACTGTTACAATACAGCAACGATACTCATAACTACCGATGCAGAAAAACCAAAAACACCTTATAAAAATAATCTAGCATTTCATGGCTACTTACTCTTGGAAAGTGTTTTCTAAGCTTTGTCTATTCCTAATTCTTTTCATAACAAAACTACAAGTACGTTATGAAAATGGCAGTGTGTACAAATTGTGCATAAATCAATATTTGTTGTTTTACTAGCAAGGTTGATAGTATTTGTTTGAATAAAAAAAGACTATGTAAGCTACATGTGTCTCAGAGGATTGTTCATGATGGACAAAACGCCACTGCAAGAAACAATGACGGATAGAAGATGAACTTCAGTCAGAATTTGTAAAGGAAATTTGGAAGATAATCTAGAAAGGCCTGCCGAGTAAACTATTCTCAAGACATTCTCAAGATTGATGATAGAAGTGGAATTCCCGACAGGATCACATAAGCCATCCAGAGACTGTCGTACAATCCATCAGGCGAAATCCACAGACAAGCTGCTGTTTACAACATGTTTAGTGATACACTCAGCGAAAAGTTGAGTTTGATATATGTTTGATACTGGTATCTTTTGGGTCACCATACATGTAGGAAATATTAAAGTGATATAGTGTAAAATAGAAGTGACAACAAATTATGGTTTCATTTTGCAAGAAACACAAACATTCCCCAAAGGTTTTGGAAAAAAACAAGAAGATGATTTTTGGCTTTTTGAGTGTATATTTCATATTTTAACAGTTGCCGTCGTAAGTGTAGCAAAAGTACACAACATTTTTTAGACGTTAATTGCATTTACTCTGGAGGAATACTGCACGACAACTAATCGTTTTCAACTAAAATTAACATGGCTGGTTACAGGCACATTTACGTAGGTCAACACATCAATTCAAATGAGCAACGTATTAGACAGTAACAAAATATATGAACAACAAGAGCATGTAGGTCAAAAAAGCGGAAAATGAAAGGAAATCGACATGAACAAGAAAGAAATGTTTTGCATTTTGGGAAAATTCTGATATAGAAGGAACACCATGGTAGATTTACAAAGATCCATTATATTGGGGCAGGAAAATGAAACGGCTTGTAAAGGATAAAATGTAGAGGATAAAATGTGAGGAAATCAGGATAGGGAAGACTAGGGAATTGTACAAAAATGTTAATTTGAGGAATGTAAAGGATAAAATGTGAAGAAATCAGGATAGGGAAGACCAGGGAATCGTACAAAAATGTTAATTTGAGGACTAGTATGTATGTGTAACTGGCGAGGAAAGGGAGAACGATATACATCTGCATGAGCATAAATGCTAGGGGGTCAATGTATCTCCAGGGTAATAATATACAGGAGGCTAGGGAGTCAATTTAACTCAATGGCTACAGGTAGCTACTCATGCGTATAGCCATTAAATCAATCGGGCAAACTTGTTACACCACCATCACCACTGCACACGCCATGCTTTTTTCCTTTTGCGTTACCTCGTTCTCATTGACCGTAGCGTTGCGGAGGTGGTTATGTAAAAGCCGGGTGGCACCGTCCTAAAAAAACAAAACAGGGGAAGGGGTCGAGAGAAAGGGACGACATGAAGGCATGCGAGTACATACACCAAGGAACTAGATGGATAGAGGGTTCCTGCTTTGTGTGTGTGTTAGAACAGCGCCCTCTTGTGGCATGACTTGGCAGGCCGATGGGTGGCAGCCATTTAAAGCGCAGCCAAAGTTGCATTACAGTCATGTCATTGCTGGTTTTCTTATGAAGATATTTCTCTGTCAAGCCAGACACATGGTTTGATGTTTGACTGACGTCATTTGTGCATGAAGGTATTGTCCAACAAATGAGTATACTCTCGAAGAGCGCGTTCGATTACTTCACGCGCGCTTACCCGTACTTTCGTCTTGGATATAAATGCACATGTGCAATTTGTAGCAATACAGAAACTATCTAGGGTTAGCTCGAGGTCGAGCCGTAACAACCGGACCAGGTCAAGAGGTCATGTGGCAATTAAATTCCCTTTGCAAATAGATTCGAGCCGTCGAAAGCGAGCCATGGTGGCCACTGTACGTGCTTTTCCAAATTGAACAAAAAAATGCCGGGCAAGTTCAAAATTAAGTTAACTTTCCTCCTGTTGTCTAGCTCTACTAGAGTGAATGGAAGCTGAGACACTTTTGAACCCCCCACTGCCGCAGCGTTATACTTAGCCGCTATGTTTTCGCATTGTCTTGTGGGATTTTTACCCAAGTAACCGGCTCAGCAGGTCAGTTACTTGGGCCAGGCTCGAGTAAGCGAGAGAAGTCACGTGAGAATTCAATCGAATGCAGTCTGGCTTGCACGAGTAAGCAGGGGGGAAGTAATCGAACGCGGGGAAAATGACGTGTATACTGATGCGTGGAGCTATGGACTCCGTGCTTGAACAGGAAAGGGAACTTCCCTGATAGTCTGCCTGTCTTTGCTACAGTTAAGGCGGCACTTATGCACGCAGTCCATAGACCTGTTTGGCTATTACAACTGCAAGCTAATCCACTCATTCTCGAAGCTACTAGCACATGGGGAACTTTTGCAGCCTTACTGAACACTGAGTGCACAAGTGCCAACGGCATTTGAGTATGGAGCTGCCTCAAAAATGCATTTTGATCGTTGTCCCTAAACAGGGTGGATAAAAAAAAAAAACCCACGAAACCCAGATATTATTGCTAATTGGAACAGAAGTAGGGCACATGTGAATCAAAGGGAGATATCCTCTGTTAGGGTTGAATCTCCTCTTTAAAATGACACCCTGATCATGTTATTACATTCACGGTTGACTGAGCAGTGACCAATTTTATGAAAGGGTCTATTTAGAGGCTTGCGCCACTTTTCAATTGTGGTTTTTGTGGTGTCATTTGTCACAGAGTGAAAGGCTATGGTTGCCAATCAAGGCAAGTGGGGAAAAAAGTGAGTTCACCATGAAAAGTGGCGCAAGCCTCTAAATAGACCCTTTCTGTTTGGTCACTGCTCAGTAAACCGTGAATGTAATGACATGATCAGGGTGTCATTTTAAAGAGGAGATTCAACCCTAACAGAGAATATCTCCCTTTGATTCACATGTGCCCTACTTCTGTTCTAATTAGCAATAATATCTCGGTTTCTTTTCTTTTTAGAATCCACACTTGTGTCTGTGCCAGCACACAGTCGTCATTTTGTGTTAACACCCAAAGCTTTTTACATGCTGGCACTTTATGCATGTTAGTAGTACGGTCCACATTGAGGTTTAGCGTTTTTATTTTAACGATAAGCAAGAACCCTCTATAACTGATGGCTATTAAGAAAAAAAATTCAATGTATGTCACCGCTACAGCTGCCCCCAAAACAAAAAGAGATGCTTGCCATTGTTGTTGAGAGTATCTTTGATATTTTCGAAAAGAGAAGCTTTACTGTGTCATCAATGACATTAAGTATTACCCTGTGCCATTGCGACGTCAAAAATATATAAAATGCCACAGGATTTAGAACTCAGAATAAATAAAAAACAATAAATACAACCCTACCTGTCTATGGGATTCATTGTGCATAGGTCTGTGACGGAACTACTCAATTAATGTGAATGTTCATAACAGGTGGCTACACCGACACTTCACTACTATGGAGCAGGTTATTGAAACTTTAAAACCACTGCTGTTAACCTTCCATTTTGTTTTTTATAGAATTCATTGCAAAGATTGTGCCAGGGTATCGTAAGTGTGATCCTGCTGGCAATTTTGAAGAGAGGAGAGAAAATACGAGATAACATAGCTTAAGAAGATACAGGATGGATCAGAGGAACAACAAAAAACTGTGGTGAACTGCACGTGAAGCAAGCAACAAACGTCACAAAGAAAATGTGCGGTGAACAGTGCAAGAAACTCAACGTGTAACAGATGCAGTAAGGGTGACTTCTATTTGGGAATATTCTGATTGTCAATAGTAATAAAAAAAAACCACACACACAAATAACAGAAAAATCCATTCTTTCAATATGTGACAACAAAAGAAACAGTTGTACAATTTTTGCACCGGAATTTTTTTGAAGTTTTTCCTGACTTGACCAACACTGGAGTTTTTTGAATAGCTGTGTTTTTTATGTGATTAGTGAAGTAAGATCATCATGTAAGGATTTCAGTTTCTAGAATTGACAAAAGGAAGGTTTCAGGACACAGTATCTGTATTTTGAAAAACCCAAAAGGCATTTGGAATACATATCTGAATTTTTTGTACAGTCAGTACTTTTGATTCTCAGTACTAACTTAGATATTTCTCTTGCAAAGACATTTTCAATTATCTTAAGACTGAAGTTTTCAAACCTTTGCATTACGGAAGAGAAAAAACTTTCCAAACAAATTTTCAACTGAAGCATCTGGGATTTTTAAACAAATCAAATACACTGACAACACACAAGAAAACTAAATTCCATTTCATGCATGTTCTTGACAATTTAAGAAAAAAAAATTAGTTCCAAGGGATGTTTCTACAATTGTCTTGCTAAGTTCTCTCGATGTATTCTGGGGAATATTACCTATGGACAAATCCAGACACGTTATCACTGTACACTCACGATGCCCCCTTCAATGGAGAAACCATTGTGCATGCTATTGTACAAAGCAACTGCCTCGTGACGATTATCTGAACAATAGCTAGTACAATGCTTTGAGCCATTGAAGGGGGCCATCGCGATAGAACTAATTACAAGCCCGGATTGGTCCATATTTACACCAGTATTTTCACTAAATAAAACCTGCATTGATTGATTTGACCATAAGCCTTGTCCACTTTCGTCTCCCCCAATAGGTCTCCTTCAAATGACGTCATTTCCTACAGACCAGCCACGTGCATCGGCATTTTGAGCGTGAACTTGCATAACGCGCATCGGCTGCGTCGTATTTCGAACACATTTCGAGCAACAAGCGCGCGTGTTTGGAACATTTTCAACACTGCGCAATGCGTGCTTGATTGCGTAAAATACGCAGGTGCAGTTCTCATACAGAGATGGCCGTCGTAGAGCGAGCCCTATTCTACCAATACATGTTCCGGTCGTGTGCATGGACTTTTGTCGGGAATATGGCTGGGCGGTCACCGCTAAGATTGCTCAAATACATCACGCGATGGGGCTTACAGGAAGTGATTTTGTAATGGAACGATACTGTATAAGATATCTACCTTAAAAATAGAACTCATGAAATAAACTAAAAGCAGAGAGAATATCTTTGTATGTATCGTGATAATGTCAACGGTTTGGAACATCACTACAGAAGGGTAATGTGATAATACTGCTCTACAGCTGTATGGAATAACATGCCAATAATAGGCTACGGTACGTAGTAGAGACATGTGTCTAACTGTAGTGCTGTACAAGATTGCTAGAAAGTGTGAATGTTTTTTAAAATACTGAGAAGTTAAATCTCCTTTGAAGTGCGAGGAATGTTGAGGTTGACTAGAGATGCTGGTTGGACCAAGGATTGGATACAAGCTGATGGATTCTCTGGGAGTTAGGAAAAGTATTCACCTACCACAAAGACAGTCAACCAGAAGTCATAACACTGGCAGAGAGATGGCTATGAATTGTTGTGTATTTAGTTTGAACCTTTTTGAAAATTAAGAATTTTCCAATTTTCTCACCGACTTACCACACTGGTTTTATGTCTCTATTCAGAATTTTTGAGGCAGACAAAGTTTTGTTCTTGACTATACAGCTCAATTCCTAGTCCAAGGAGAGTCTTGAGTTTGTAATTGGCGTGTAGGTATGACATCAACCAGGAATTTTACTAGCTTTGTTTTTTCTAAAAGAAACACTTCATTTTTTCTTCACATAAAACAAAACAAACTGATTTTTCTTCAGGATAAGGAATATAGATTCAGATGCTACCAATCACATAAATCGCACGCCATGACAAGAAACATTTTATTTAAAATGATGGGAAAATCAAAATCAAAGACAGTTTCTTATAAAAGTGTTAAAAAAACAAAAAAAACTCAAAAACAAAACAAAACAAAAACAAACAAAAACAAAAGAAAGGAAAAAATCCACACTCGATAAAAGCAAACCACATTTTTCTTTTTTTTCATTCACTCTACGCTAAAACTGCTACAGTTTCATTCACATGCACTTGAGCTAGGATGCACACTTCAAAACATGGGTGATGGGTTGTGTTTTGGGGCTAATCTAGGTCACACAGTGCACAAACATTATGGGCGACCTGGGTTGAGACTGGGCGTCACCGGGCGTGACTGGGTTTACCTGGAATGTCTTGGGCAGCACTGACAGCATGGAGCTGAACTCGGGTGTGTTGAGCTCAAACAGGGCAATCAGAACAGACTGGGATGCCTGCGGAATAGAAATCACAATGCTCCAATACAAAACTAAAACAAAAAATTGAGTTGATTTGAATTCGAGTAATGTGGTTAAGTCTAGTGTTTGAATGCAAGATCTTGTAAGGAATCCAGCAGACGTTTCAGTATGGGTTGTAGTGCCCGTTTGTGTCTTTGAGCAAGACACTTTGCAATAATTGCTTCTCCCAACCAAGGAGTCAGGTTGGCGTAGCGGTACTTTCCTCGCCTTCCACCGCTGTGACCCGGGTTCGAATCCCGCCTGGGCCAATATGTGGATTGGGTTTTCAGTCCCTGCCTGATTCCGTGGGTTTTCCCCAAAATATTCTTCTGGGCTTTTCCTCCCACCTCTAAAACTGTAATTTCTTCTCATTGTCTTCTCTCTACAGGTTTCTTCAGGCTTGCGAGCTACAGTGCCTTGGGCGCTTTTGAGGAATCCTTGGTTTCATTACCAGAAATGATTAATAATAATAATAATAATAATTATCTGTGAAAGCAAGCTTGTCAGAGATGAAACTGGCCTATGGGGGAAAAAAAAATTGAAAATAGGCCCAACAAAAATTTGTGTCTGAAATCTGGACCGCACTGCAGTTACACATGTACATGTACAATACACTTCATGCCAAATTTTTGAATACTGCCCTCTGTTATATTTTAGATCCAAACAAAACTTTACGATGAGACAAACGTTCAGTGTTTTCATGAAATTAAAAAGCCTGAGTATAAACGGACTTGTCAACAAAGAAGTTCACTTCTTACTTGAGAAAGTCAAGGAAAAAGTCTGAAAACAAGTGCACCATTCATAACACCATCTAATCATGTGCATGATTCAACCACACAACTCCACTACTAACGTACGAGGGAAAAAATCAGGCTTTATTGTCTTTTTCTTCCAACAACTGCCAGTTAACCCCTTAAGGACGGGGTGTAATGGGGACATTCTTCCACACATAGAGCAAGTGGCCCGCTTGACTGCACAGCCTTTGTGTGGTAGCGGGACTGCACAAAAGCAGCAGCTGTGGAACTACCCACTAGCCGTGTGCCACGGCATACCACAGCTGGCAACTGCATTCCAATGAGGATTAGCGGCTGCGGCCATGACCGCTTCCGGTTAAATGTATCACTTATGCTCTCTTCGCCATGTTCAAGATCATTATCGTGATTTTTAAAGCACTGCATTTTGTACAACTAAATCTGAAACCTCAGAAAATCGCACATATGGATTTTATTGTAGTCAAACTCCACATGCAACAGCCGCTCTGTACATAGTTTCAGTCATGTCATATGTCGATGCTTTAACTTATTTCCAGTCAGAAACTCTCCAAATCTGGGCTTCATTATGTACGTCTACCATACAAATCTGTGCACTGTCGACTGGTGGAACAGATTAAAATTGCGCTTGCAATATAGATGACGCGGAGTGGTTTTCACCAAATTCGTTGAAATTTAATTTAAAAACAATCAGACTTTGCGGGGAAAAGATCGTCAGAAAAATCGGTCTTTTGGAAATAAATTTGAAAAAGTCGGATTTCCGCTTAAAATCAGAAAGGTTTCATCTCGGGCTTGCTCAGGTGGGATTCAAACCAACACCCTCCTGCTTAATGGTGTAGAGGTCCTAACCACTCGACCTCCAAGATTGCCAGGATTGGCTGACTGGTTCGAATCCGATATAGAACATGTATTGAAATCAATGACTTGCTTGAAGGATATTGAAATGTACGATTCCCTAATAAATTGGGTTTTTTTGGGGGGGGGGGGTGGGAGGATGCTGGGGTGGACTGTTTACCTTTCTAACGTCAGGGTTCTTGGCTTCTTTAGTCCAGCTGATAATTCTAGAGACAGCCAGACGAGTCTCGCTAGAATTAGTAAACTGGGACGGATCCATCAATTCAGACAGGCTCTCCATGTAGCGTAGTAAAGCAACCTTGACCTTGGGGGGAAAAAAAAAAATGTTTAACCAATTAAAACCTGAACAACACTGTAACTAATCCCTGATGAATCCATAAACAGCGCGGAGGCAGTTTTGGGCAGAACAGGCAGGGAGGGGGAGGGTTACATGTACACTGGATTAAAAGTAATTCCTACTATAAATGTCGACAAAGTTTAAAAATGCTAATAAAATGGATTGCCAATGTAGATATCAGTGTTAGGACCACTGAATCCAAGCTGTGTTGTTGGTACAGTTTCTTAAAAACTGTCACAACAGCTTCATTGACATGTCACGAATATTAATATTCTTTAACATGGTTGCTTGGTTCTACGGTCACATCTACAACAAGTATTGCTTCTCCGATCTTGGAAGAGCATAAAAAATATCTAATTTTTCAAAATATAGTTTGATGTCTTTGATTTTGGACGATTCACGAAGGTTCCGCTTGAGCATAAATTGTCTGGGTTAAAGTTGGTAAATGACAGTCTCAAGCATCTTGTAAAATTATAGCACCCTGTGTGAAGTTCATTTTCAAAAAAATGGTTTTTTGTATTTCAACCAAACTTGTCGGCTTGCTGCTGGCAAACCTAAACTACTTATTTTTCAACTACTGCTTTAATTTTACATTTTTCAAATTTTGTTTTTGTTTGGTTATATCATGCGTAGGCCAGCTAGATATGGTTCCCTGCTAGAAATTTTTCTTTCCTTAAAATTTTCATTCATCTATTGATTGATTGTGGAGTCAGGAACTTTGACTTGACATTTTTTTCTTGTTTTTTTTTTTTTTTTTTTTTCACACTTCTTCATGTTAATTCAAAAAAAAAAATTCAAATATGTAATATAAAATACTCTATTATTATTCATTCAAATTCTTCAAAAGCCAATGATGTACATTCCCTTTAAGGAAACTTCCTCTTTCTTTCTCAACCATGACCCAAGACTTATATAGCATATCTGTCTCTGAGGCTGCATTCAAATTACTTGGCTACGGCTCGCAATTACACATGTGCCTATGGATACGGCTCGTAAATACACATGTGCCTATGGATACGGCTGCAGCCACTTCCCATAGACACATGTGTTTAAGTCAGCAATAGCCTAGCAATTTGGGGCGCAGACTTACCTTGTTGTTTGGCGTCTGCGTCTGATCCATGATGAACCTGGTGAGAATCTTGAATTGCTGGTCATATGGAAATGCCTCCCTGTATAAAACAAGACAAACTCTCTATTTAATACCAACCACTGAATAATCTTATGAGGCTAACCCTCCTGCTATTTAAACAGTCACAGACAGTCAAAATTCACTTCCACTTCCCCTGCTATACTTTTAACAAAGGCTAGTCATCGGCAGTCGGATCATATGTCAAGCAAGCACTGTGACTGGTCAAACTGGGTCAACAGACAAAGCAGGCAAGTTGTGATCACAGTTGTTTTATCACTCACCCGGAGTCAAAACATAGCTGTATCAAGTTACTTAAACAGTCCCAGCCAGTTAATCCTGCTTTATTTAGGCTGGGAATTGTTAACTGTTGAACACAGTCACTTGTTTGATTTCGACTGAAGGACTACTTGGCACAGAATGCATGTTTGCATAGGAGGGCTAATCCTCATTATGTGGAGGTTAATCCTCATTTTGTAGGGTCAAAGTCTGAGTCACTCCTGTACTGCGTATGCTGAGATGTGCGACTGTAGACACAGCAAAATGGTTCCTACACGTACCTGACCACATCCAGTGCCCTTTGAACTTTGTGCAGCACCGAGCCCAAGAGGTCGGCCCCCATCTTCATTAAGAGGCGTGTCATCAGGACAAACAGCCAATCAGAGAGGTCGGACTTGTGGACGATGACAAACTCGACAAGGGTCTCCAGGAATAGGCTAAAAACCTGAGGAGTTGAAATTTGGAATAGGAAAATTCAATGGTTACTTCACTGGACTCCAAATACAAATTGTTAAGTTACATGTAGTAGTGGTTAGAAATCTGACTTTAGTGCGAAATGTCTGAAAGTATCTGCATTATGCGATTGCTAGGAACACGAACCTTGCTGTGTGCGTCGGCAAACATTCTGGTAAAGATGTCCTGCGCTCTCTTTAACTCTGCTCGGCTAAAAACAACAACGAAACAACACAAATTTAAATATGCAAGAAAGAACTAATAGGCTACTTGTTCAGCTAAAACCCCTCTACAGTGCGTTTCTGAAACAAAACCTTTGCACATATTACATTTTCTTCAATTTTCGTGCTGTATTTTTTTTCTTCTTTGCGTATGCATTTTTCACAATCTTTCCTTTTTGGAATTGAAATGAAGTATGGGAATAATGATTCACATTGAGACATTGTGTAATGTGCTATATAAGAACCGTTTTATTATTATTATTATTAATGTTGACATAAAAACATCTTCAATGCTTGAATGTCTGTGTAAAGCTAACAGCAGACCTTTCTTTGCCAACCAGTGGTCGGCACGTTTTGCCAACCACAGGTTGGAGAACCACGGGTTGGAAGGTCAATTCAGGCCCAATTCAAAACATGATTCAGCAACTTTTGATTTGAAATTAAGATCCTAGAATGCTGTTCTTCTCGGAATACACAGCTGAAGCTGAGCTGAAACTTCATCAGGTTAGTTGTTCAGTACCCTTCTTTAGATTTTGAGCACTTTTGTTGCTTCAAACGAACAAAATGCACAAATTACAAATGATGGACTATATCTATAAGCAGTTTTGGGCAATTGATGCCCTTGTGGCAGCCCATACAAAGTACTTTTTATAAACGGAAGAAAGTTCTGCAACCAACCTGAGCGGTCTGGAGCACTGGAGAACATTCTGCATTCCGATGAGTCCTTCCTTCCTCTCCGACCAGCCTGGACTGGCCATCTTGTTCAGGATCTCAGGAATGTCCTTCAAGAAAGGAAAAAAATATACACCAGATCAAGTAAACGGTGTTTACACTCTTGTTCGATATCATGCCAACTGTTCTTGTTAACAAAACCCTATTGGCACGAGCTCCTTTGTGGGCCATGACAAAAATGTCCACATTACCGCCAAACCAACCTGCAAGGAAGCGTCAACTTTTGGATTAAACCCTATTCCCAAAGCGTTTTTGTGAAGAACATTCTAAAATTAACATTTTAAAATCAACCACCACTAGCATAAACCCATAGGCTCGGAAGACCTACATGTATTTGCTCTCAGAGGCAACGTCAACATGGGGAGTCAGGTTGGCGTACATGTAGCAGTACTTTCCTTCCCACGCACCCGATGTGATCCCGGTCGCCTCCCGCCTGGATAATGTATGTGGATAGGGTTTTCTGCCCCTGCCGGATTCCGTTTCCCATCTTCTTCTTCTTTTCCTCTTCCTCCCAAAACCACCTCTAAAACTGTAACTTCTTCTCTCTGTCTTCTCTCCACAGGTTCTTCTCAGCTACTGTGCCTAGTGCGCTGAGGTTTTTTTTAATTAATCCTTTAATTAATATATAATAATAAATTGTGAACTTATTTCTGACTTTATAATTCGCTGCATAATTGCTGGTAAGGGTTGGACATTTTATGGCAAGCGCCATGATGAGTGCCATCTGTGGCGGATACCTGCGCTTTACAATTCTTCATTCATTCATTCATTCATTCACGTTTTATTCTTAAACTTTCAAGGGCATCAAGACGTTTTATAAATTAAAAGTGCTTCAGCTGTAACTTCAATTCAGCAAATCCTCCCAAAACCTCTGGTGGAGCTCAAAGAACAAGGAGAGTTGGGTTTATGGAAGCAATGAATGGTTAATGAATAAATATTCTGGGCTCACCTCAAAAGCACGATCTCTGCCTGAACCGAACGAACCCACGGAGCAGACACTGGAGGTCTCACTCTCATCGTCGGAATAGCTGTCCCATCGCCTCCGACTTGCCTTAGCCTGCTGGGACTGGTCAAGCCAAGAAAACGAAAAGACATTCCGTTATGTGTTTTCTTTGAAAAATTTATCGAAAGTCCAATGGTGTTCTTGTTAAAAAAACCTTCTTGAATCCTCCAAGATCCTCCACTGTGCAGAAACCCAATAGCACACTCTTTGTACCTACCACGTTTCAAGGTGCATCAATCCCCATGCAAAAGTAACAGTAGCTGGGCTCTACCTTCCTCAATCCTACAAAATCCTACAAAATTTCCTGGGTGGATTTTGAAGGATTTCAGAAGGTTTACTGCATGGTCTCAATTCCGTTTCAACACAGAATTGAGGGCGTTGCAATCAGATATTGGTTAGTAAAAAAAGAAACATTTTACACACAATTCATTACGCATCAAAACCAAGAAAAGGAAAAAAAAAGTAAAAAAATTGAATAAAATAAATACATTCAGAAGTAACTAAATAAATTGCATTCCTGAGTTGGTATCTGAGAGCTGGATTTCCTTAGAGCGGTCTTTACACATCTGCATTGCAGAATATTGCTTCGGGTGTTTTGGGATTTTTATCAAAAATTTGCAGAGGCTACATGTATATATGTTTGCCAAGTTTAAACAATTTCTTTGTCAACATCAATAGTGAACAGATTTTTCATAGTATCTTTGATGAATTTAAAAATTGAGCTATGTCTTAATAATTATGCAGTTCACATCAAAAGACTCTACGACATGAAATCCGATCAAACAAAAGTTTGCATGTAGCATAAACTTCACCACAACAATTTTACTCATTGTTAAAAAAAATTTGAGCACAAATTTCACAAAACCAAACGGTAACTTCGGATTGCTTTGAGCTGTGCGTTGTGAAATTGAGCGTCTTGTTGGGCTTGTACAGATGGAAGAAAGGGTGAATGCAGTGCATTTTGCTTTTTTGGGCATCTCATTTTTAGTGCTGAGATTAATTGAGTTGGGTTCAGAGGCAGGAAAGGGAATTTTTGTGGAATAAAATGAGGGTTGGGTTGTGAAGCTTGTGCTTATTATACTATTGCATTGTAAAAAAAAAATATGAATATACATATAATATACTTAGCCCAAATAAAGATAAAAATCACTGTACAATCAAGAAGGTCCTAACATGGGGATCCATGTATGCAGTGATCAAGTACCCAGATATACTTGTGTGCAAGCAGCAGCATACCCCACCCCACATCCCCTAAAGCACTGTCGTCCCCACACTGGCAATTTGTTAGTCCTTCAATGAATAATTTTAAATGGGTAATCAAAGAAACCCTTATGTTTAAAGCCATATTTAAAAAAAATAAAAACACCCAGTAAATTAAGGCTGCATTGTGCTTGCATAAATAGTCTGGCACCATCTCATTGAACAGTTAACACTTGATTAAAAATGTTCAGAGAACTCAAAATGGCTGATCAGCGAATAAGTTGCATGCCAGTGATTGACTATGGCTAACAGAAATTGGCCCTCCCCCCCCCCTACCACTGTTACATCAAGCCTCCCTACCAATGGTGAGTACCCTGGCTATGCCCCTGGTGTGCAGGGGTTTATGTGCACATGTGTACTACAATTTTAGCTTTCTTGTGCAGTGAAATGCTACATCAGGAGGTGCCAGGTTGGTGAAAGCAAAATTGAGACATGAAAATGATCTAATTTCATGTATTACTAATGAGTTTCATACAATCTTGGAAGATGGATATAGGAAACTAAGCTAACAGTCATCTTGTGCTAGGGCTGTCCCGTATATAAACCGAATACTCAAATATTCGATCATTGACCGAATATTCAAAAAGCTGTTTGGCTGTTGGAATATTCACCAAAAAAACCCAAAACTATACACATACACACACGACTGTGATGTCAAAGTTGCGGCGCTTTAGTGTCAGGTGCCAGGTTTTTGTTGTAGGTATTAAACATTTTTGTTGATGCCAGTCCATTGTTGACATCATTATAGCAGGTTAAGACCCTTTTACAATTAGAAATACTTCCTACAAAAACACTCCAGCACCCCATATTGATTGCGGCATGCAAATTTTAACTGGCGCACTCTTTGTGCAACTTTTTACCGGCGCAGCACGCAATTGCAGCTGGCAGTTTCAAATATCCGAAAATTCGGTACAATGCAGTTTTGAGTAATCGAATAACTACATTATTCTGAAGAAAGACAACCCTATCTTGTGCACAGGTTTCAAGTTGTAGGGTTTGTCTAATGAAATGGTCAGACACACAAATCTCTAGAATTGTAGCATAATGTGGAGATTGTAACATAATGTACATGTAGGTTTTTTTTTCAGGCTAAGGCACAATGCATGAATGCCAATCGGCTCATAATGAGGCAGAAAGTATCTAGCAGATTACTGTGAATGTTACTCCCCTGGGCGGTGCACATGTAGGTTCCCCAAGGAAGGGAAAACCCCTAAGGTGGGGAAGTTCCCCTGGGGTGGGGGCAGTTTCTGACTAACTGTGGCAGCTTGCACTGAATGAATGGGGCAGGCATTTTCGGGGCCATGCAATGCGGTGTCTCAAACTAATTTGCGGAATGAAATGTTGTTTCGAAAATAATCATTCACAGCAGAAAGTGGACAAAACGATCAACAGGTCGGGGGTCAGCAAACATGCAGCCATTTGCAAATTTGTTGGTTTGTTTTTCTCGATCAAGCATGTCAGCATTCAGACATTCCCGGCCTTGCCTGTATTTTTCTCAAGAACAGCTCATTTTCAATCGAGTCAACGAGTTCCTGGTCAAGACCCTGCAAATCACTGTCGCCGAGCAAGGGCTCGCCCAGAGCCATTTGATCCTCCTTCAAGAAATTGGAGAGAACACATCAAAGACCACCCGTGTCTTGCATTAGAGATAAGGACATTTTTAAAAAAGCACAACTGGTTCATGAAAATGACAATTAAAAAAAAAGGGGAATGCAATAAGAAAATAGACCATGTGCCTTTTGTTTACAACATTGGATATTGTGGTCACGTGATGCCAACTTTCAGCTACCAGTTCTCTTCTGCACCGCTTGTATATCTCTCGAAATATGAATGGTTTAAAAGTGTCGACACATACTGTACATCGTGGGCTAAAAAACATGCAAAAGATGGGTTGCCTGTCGGTGTTACGTCACAGGGCACATTAATGTTGTGCATCGGGTCGGGTTGACCAGGCCAAACTGACCCGAAACAGTAAAAATATTTTTTAAAAACGATTCCGAATCGAAACTGATCTGAACTCTCCAAATCCGACCTGACCTGATCCAAAAAAATTCAAGCAAAACCGACCCAAAACCAAACCGACCCGAAAAAAACTCCGAACAGCTGGCTCAGGCAACTGTGTCCGCTTTTTGTGCCTGAACTTACCCGTGTCGCGAGAAAATCGTTGTCTTTTAGTAACAGAATCCTACCGTACGGTATACGGTTAAGACTCATAACGTGACCTACTGGTGAACCTACACGTTACAGACTGTGCGTGAAGACCCTAAACCACATACGCATTCGCGCGGTGGGTTGACAGTCGCACCGGGCACAGTTACTCTGCAACAATATCGCACCGCGTGAATTTCCCGACTTTGGTTTATTTCCGTTTATTTCAGGTTTTTTCACAAGATGGCTTAACCGACCCGAAAATCGCAAACGCAAAACCGGCCAACCCGACTGAAATGATGGAAAAACCGACCTAACCCGACCCGAAGTCAGTGTCAGGTCAGGGTGGTTTTAGTTTCGGGTCAACTTTGCACAACATTAGGGCACATGGTCTATACAACTGAAGATAAGGATGCAGCAAATAATAAAATCTAACTTGATTTCAACTGCTATTCACAAGAGCGAGGGCTTCTAAGTCCTTTTCTACACTTGCTAGCTCTCAGCATGTACTTGTTTGAAAAAGAATATGTGATGACAGTCTCCAAACTAAATTTTTCACAAACTTGATTTTCTTTCACACGATTTTGACTTTGACACCTGCCATGCTGTTGTAAGTATACTCTAAATCATTATGTAGGTAGTGAACAATATAAATCAGGGCTTAAAGTTAAATGAAAAAATATTGCTTCTAAAATATCCCAACATTTTATTCCAGGACAAAAAAAAAACACCTGAGAAAAAACAACAAAACAAAACATAGTGCAATATTGATGTGCATCTTATCAACATCAGAATAACAAGTGCCGTGGACTTGAGTTTATTTTTGATGCTAACATGCAGTCAAAACAGTTTCTCCAAAAAGCATTGATAACAGCCCATTTCAGGCCAATTTTTTTTTTAAGTTCAGTAGATAAAACAAAACAACCAGTGCATTGTAAATCTGTGATATTCATGCTCATACTGTGCACCTAATGTAAGAAAGATTAGTTCATGTAGTAACACAAGCCAGTGTTCGGAACTGTTAGGAATGGATTCGTAAGTGCAAACTTCCTTAGGATATTTTTTCATCCCTTTTTTCAAATTGATAATTCGTTGTCCAAAAGCATTTGACTGCGGTCAGATTTTATTATGAACAACACATAACTTTTCAATAGCCACAGACTTGAAATTTCAATGAAATTTCCTGCACTTTTTATTAGAGACTTTAATAATTAACTGAAAAACAGACTTACAATCCAATTTTTTTTAATTACAAAATTGTCTCTTATGACATATTTTTCTAATCCTTGTATACGAACAAAATGTCTGTGAAAGAGCAGTAATACAAAATGCAACAAGGAAATAAGTGCAATATTTCTTTCGTTTTTGAGTTTGGAGTGATTTGTTTTCTATTTTGAGATGTGCAGGAATTTTGACTCACTTTTTGGTCCATATTCCTGTTTTTCGGCATTCTTTTGGACTGAATGGCAACATTGCAGTTTTGCAAATTCAGTTTTCGTTGTCTTGATGGACTTGTATACTTTTATTTGTTTTGGTTACTCAGCGGTAAAAATCATTGAGACTTGATGTGCGTACGTGAAGCGTTCTGGCAAAATAAGACATAACTGGGCACAGGCCATAGTGGAGAAAATGAAAAAAAAAAAAAACCCAAATAGCGGTGATTTTTGTTCTATTTTCAGATTTATTGATATTTTTAATCTGTCATGTCTACTTCACATATTTTAAATAACTATTTTAAAAATCATGGACATTTTTTGTATTTTTTTTAATGAAAAACAATTGGCATCTTTCACTTTCACCACTACAAAACTCTTAACTGTAAAAGCGTTTTTCCCAGTATTTTTACTTTTTTTGACAAGTCGATAAAATGCGAATTTTAAACAGCCATAACTTGTCAACGGAATTTCCAATCGAAGTGCAACAAACAGTACCGATATTGTAAGGAGAATTCTATTCTCTTTCCTTATACCGCAAACCCTCATTTCGACTCTGCCCAATTCTGTCTCATTTTGCCAGCACGCCTCACATATGTCCAGTTGGAATAGCAAACTGGTTTTGTGATCCAACCTTACAAGACGGCGACGATGAACCAATGTGATCTTACCAGGGCCATAGCCAGGGCCGTCTCCGCATCCTGCCCAGGTTCCAAGACTCGTTGGGTCAAGATGTTCCCCTTGTGGTTCGCCTCTCGTTGGGCTTGACTCCCTGAGGAGTTGCTTAGACGACGATCACGTGAGGCTACAGTAAGAAGATAAGAAAATGTTTCAAACTCACCATGCTTTAACTAAAGACTTGAATACCGACGCTACATATTAAGGATTGGGCTTCATCATATTCAATTTCTGTGATGACAATTTTACAAATGAAGAATGTGTCTTAAGTGACAGCTATACATCTTGGAAGTCATAACAACAAGGTAGAATGCTATTTTAAACTTTTTTAAAATTTCAATTGATACATGCTCAATGTTACTACTGTTCGCTTGAACCAGTGATTGCAATTTTACAATTGAAAGCTGTGTCTTACATGTAAGTGAAACTTACGCAACTGGAAGTTGCAAAAAGCAAAATTCTGAACTTTCCACAGTTTTTCAAATTTTAGCTGCATGATCTAAAGGGAAAAGTTGCATCCTTGAAATGATATGGGCCCAATTGCATAGTGCTGCTTAACATCGTTTTTGGTGCTTACTGAGTCTCTGTCTATTTCAGAGACCGTAAGCAGTTAGCACAGCAAAAGCATGCTTAACCACAGAGGAAAAGTTGCTTAAATCAGTGATGTAACAATAGAAATCCCCATGCACAAATAACGGTCAGCACATCCACGCCATGAAATAGTGCTTAAGATCAGCATGATTTCTGCTATAGTAAGCACAACTTTTCTGCTATAAACTGTTAAGCAATTTTTTCTTTACAAATCTATTATTGAAAATATTTGTATTATAAATTTCCGTGAACATCACACATTATTATGACAATGGAAAGAGTTTACAACTAACGACTTATCTTGCTTGATTAGGAAAAAAAAAAAAACCGACTGACCAAAGTTGTATCTGCTGGGGCTAGCTTCCCTGCTGGTCCCCTGACTACGAGGCACTGGTATCCCACTCTTGTTGCGTCGTCTCGCTGCGGTAGCTGCACTACCGTTCACCGCTATGCCTTGCTGCAAGCGGAGTTGTGACGGGGAACTAGACCGGCTGTTTGTCCGACTACCAGCTAAAAATCATGTCAGACAATAAGCAGGGTTTAAAGTGTCGATCATTCCCAATTCTTCAGAACTACATTATGAACAAGTCACTTTTGTAAAGTGTAAAGGGGCAAAGAAGGGGGGGGGGTGCCGGGGTGTTGCTGGTAGCAGGTGTGTAATGTGAACTTACGTTGAGATTGTGAAACTCCAATTCTACTCTTTGTTCTACCTGTTCTTCCGTTAGGTCAAGGGATATTACTGTTGGGGAGGGGGGGAGATGGGCGTAGGGGGTCGGAGGTGGTGGGGTAATGCGAACTTGCGTTGAGATTGCGAGACTCCAATTCTACTCTTTGTAGTGCCTGCCCTTCCGTTAGGTATAGGCGTAGGGGGTCGGGGGAGGTGGGCGTAGGGGGTCGGGTGGTAGGTGGGGTAATGTGAACTTACGTTGAGATTGTGAGAATCCAATTCTACTCTTTGTTCTGCCCGTCCTTCCGTTAGGTGTACATGGTGTAGGGATATTACTGTTGGGAAGGGCGAGATGGGTGTAGGGGGAGATGGGTGTAGGGGGTGGTGGGGTGGTGTAATGTGAACTTACGTTGAGATTGTGAGACACCAATACTACTCTTTGTTCTGCCCGTCCTTCCGTTAGGTGTAGGGATATTACTGTTGGGAAGGGGTAGGGTGGGGGGGGGGGGGAGGTGGGCGTAGGGGGTCAGGGTTGGTGGGGTAGTGAGAACTTACGTTGAGATTGTGAGACGCCAATTCTACTCTTTGTTCTGCCCGTCCTTCCGTTTGGTGTAGGGATATTACTACGTCCGGGTGTGGTGGCAGCTAAACAATAACACAATGGGTTCAACAAATTAATCACAAAATTTTACAAGAACTGATTGCTAAAATACTGTCAAAAAAAAACAAAAATAAGAAAACACCAAGGCAACTCTCTACTTACAGCGGCTGAAATTACGGCCTGTTATTGAAATTTTGCTATTTTTTTCCGAACAAATATTGTACTGCAAAGTCTCACTCACAGTGCCTGTGACAACTCAATATTAGTTTTTAAGGCAATTTTTGTCCAAGTAGTTTTCATATCTGAACTCACCCTCTGCACTTCAGCAGACCATTTCATACATTCGACACAGTTTCATCATAAGCCTTATCATCTGCTTTTGTTTGTCAACTTTTTTCTAAAAATGAATTATGATAAATCGAGGCTTTTTTTAAAAATCTTAAATGATGTGAACTGGATTTATATTCCCACGCATCCAATGGTTAGTCTAAAACAAGTCTCGCACTAATTTCACTTTATTAATCCTAACAATCCCCATCTAGTCAAACTCCAACACCAGGGTTTGTTGGAATCTGTTAGGGCGAGTACTGCACTAGTAAACTGATTAAGCTTTACACGGGTTAGGCATACCACAAATAATAAAAACAATTTATGTGTACAATTTACCACATGGTGTTGGAATTTGCAAGGATGAGGAAGGTTCCTAGTAAATCACCCTAGGGGGTTAGGGTTAAATTAATAGAAACATTTCAAATTAGCATTGAAACCTTGAGGGCCTTGGTGCTCCCTTGTGTGGTGACAATTCAAAAAGGAAATGTGCCCAATGTCATACAATGGATTAGCACCGATAGCCTTGGCTTCGATGCTGATTCGAAATACTTCTGTTAAGCACCAAAACTTCTGCAACCAACAAACACCGTTTTTTTGTTGCAAATAAACTAAGCAATGCTACAAGGATTTAATTAGAAAACAAACCAAGCACACCATTCTTGCTGAAGAGGCTTTCAATTAATCATTGTTTTGCAAGTGGCAAACTGTGCAGATTTCCCAAACAATCATGAGAGGCATGAAGATACGTAGCGAGAGAAGTTTGATGTAGAGTCTGTCAACAGATATCAGCTTAGGCCCGTTCTATAGACGCCATTCGACTGCCGTGCCGAACTTGATTAGGTAGACATTTGTTAATTCGGCATGGTAATAGAATAGCGTTTAGAACCATTTGGCTCGGCAAATCGAGTTTGGCATAGCAACACCCCTAATAGGGCGACAGGGCTGTCGCGCTATCGCCGTTCCAAACGGCAGTGGCACAACATTGATCCAAGCGCCGTGCCATTGTCGTGCCGAAATCAGTTCAATTCAAAGTTGGGGCAAACATTTTAGGAATGCACAATACCCTATCTTGCGTCCGCATCACGGGCAGTGAAATTGGCACGAATATGTTGATCGCGCAAAAAGTTCATTGAAATGCTTGAACTGCTTTAACCTGGCTAGTAACTCCATCTGCATTAAGGTTCGACTATTAGGTTCGGCGTTTAGAGCAACTGCCGTGCTGTGGACAAGCTATTGCCGCGCTCGTTTGGATTAAGTTCGGCGTGGCAGTAGAACGGCGTCTTGTACGGGCCTGATTTGCCGATGATAGTGTGGAACAAGGGAATACTTGGAAAGTGAGTGAGAGAGGGCAGAGAGAGGCACAGAGAAAAAAGGAGAAAATCGACGTTGATTCAGCTCAAATCATTCCATTATTCACTCATATTTAGAAGTTTTTTTGCACTCAGAAAGCATACATGCCAGCAAAGCGCCAAGAAGCAAGGGGATTTCATTGCTATCTCACCAAAAATAATTTACCATCAAGTCAGAAGAAAAAATACAAATGTAAAATTTAGAAAACTACAGTGCACTAAACTGAAGTAACGGGGAAAACTAACAGAAAATATATTACATGTAAATTTGAACAGAAATGCAGTTTTGAGCCAATAACAACTACATATTAAAGAACGCAGCAAGAAAATTAAAAGACAAGGTTAATCAAATGTACAACATATTGTAAACTTCATTCAGTCCTCTTTATAAAAAATATAAAAAAGAAAAAATATGCAAAGTCCCACCTAATACTGCAGCACTACCAATATTTACCACATGGACACTACACAAGAACCCATACCACATTTTATTCTTGGCACAACCGAAGCTGTAAGCAACACACAAAGGACTGACACTAAAATCTTGAACTATCAACAACAAAAAAAAGAATCCCTTTGGATTTGAAATTTAAGAATAAAGGTCAAGAATGCCACACCTCTTCTCCTGCGCAAGTCGGCTCCTGATTGGTCGATTTCAGAAGGAAATTACGTCAGAATGAAAAATAAGCTAACAAATCTTGCATACAAATTAAGAAATAAAATCTTGTGTTTTCCACCCCAAGCCTTATTCATAAGAGTTTTATTACAGGAAACCTGTGCAGTTTAACTAACATTCTTGAAAATCTCATCTCTGAAAGGATTGATTCTAAGAATTTGATTCTTCAAAATAGAAAGCACTACGTCGCGCGTTAAACACATCGACTGCAGTCCTAATTGAAATCTACCAAATAGTGGGAGATTTTTTATTACAAAATACCAGGAGTTTCAATCGCGCGAGGCACGGTGGGAAGCAACATGGCGCAGCAAGATTGTACACATGGGAACGAGGTTGATAGGAACCTAGACTTCCATGGTGTAAGTTTTTTAACATGCTTCAAGATCTGGTATAGTGCCCTGACTTCTATTATAAAAGACTTACAGAAACCGATGCAATTGATGAGGTACCTGATGCAAATGTTATGAAAGAATAACTCAACACAACCATAAGAACAGAAAGAGAAACAACCCCAGTCAAAAGCAACAAGTTGGAAAATTAGGCATGCATGATTAATTTACCCAGCAAGTTTTCCCTAGATGTTGACTTGGATCTGGGCATGCGAGCCGCCATGCCGGCAGCGCTCGTGTTGGAAGCGTAGCGGGAACGGGATCTGGAGGCTGCCGCGAGGTTGACCTCGCTACTGGAACGCTGGCCAAGGGCACCGCTTTTGTTGCCATCTGCGATATGTGGAGGGGGGGAGGGGGTCATGATGGATAAAATGGAGGATGGAAAAAAATGACGATTTTTGAACAGACAGGGTGATGATTGGGTTGGGATTGGACAAACCACAGACAGACAGATGTAGAAGCATAACAGAACAAACAGAAATAGAAACGACAGGACAGATTGATCATATTATTTCAATAATAACGAGTACATGGATAAATACAGTATGATTAGAACCATAGTTTCGATATCAAAAAACAGAAAAGGGAACATATGAAAACCAAGAAGACAGCACAAGGAACGGTAGACAGACAGGGAGACGGACAGGGAGACGGACATGGACACACAAGGGTAGGGGAGCCCAGTTTAGATTAACATACAGGGACAGTGTCAATGTTAGAAGAACAGAAAGGATACATAATGACCATGGGTGAATAAATGGGCCCGATATGGTTTTATGACAAATGGAGTATAGAGCAGGGTGGTATGAAACGTTGTGAGCGAGGAATAAAAACAATACAGAAATCAATGGTCATCAAAGTCTAGTACCCAGACACTGCAACATTTGTTAATGTGCCCCACCCATGGTGAATGCTTTGCTGTGTGTATATATAAACGTGCAGTTTGAGTATTCTCATGGATAAACCAATATATGATGCCATCACCTCAATACGGTGCTACCTTTCACAACAAAAACAACATAAACTGGAGCAATTTGGAAGTTTTGAAGAAACACACTTGGTACCGATTGAAGTGGTAGAGGGTTTTCAAATGGATTTAATTTTGGTGAGTGTTGTAGGGAAGAAAGGTGTCTCTTCGACATCGTAACCGTATGGTCAATTTTGGACACTTCGTTTTGCGGATCCCTTACAAAAATGTAATGTGAAAAGATTCACATATGATTCTTCATATAATTCGAGATAACCTCCTCAACGTTGCAATACAGTACCAGAGCTGCTTCTTCAAACCACCTATATTTGTGACTGTGTCGATTAAATTCCATCTTTATACCTGTTTTGTCTGTGTGTGTATTGGGCCTATAAACTAGGGAAAAAACAGGTGAACAAAAACGAGGTTAATTGAGTGACCTGTAAACGTTAGAAAATTGTGCTCACAAAACTGAAAGTACTTCTTTTCTAGTTTATAATGGCTGTAAAGAATTTTTCTTTAAAAAAAATTAACAAAATGTGGGCTGTGATTTGCTTGAGTTAAAAGACTCTAAATATCAAATGTAATTTTTTTTGTTTTTGTTTTTACTTTACTCCTTAGCTGAAATGTTTCACAGAAAGCTATAAATTGAGGTCTGAAATTCTGAATTGTATGACATTCGAATGAACGGCGTTTCGCATGACAATGACATGCGTCTTTCATCGTCAATGAAATTGGTGTTGTATTCAGGGGCGATTAATTTTCACAAACTTTTGCATGGTGCAAACAATGAAAGGTTTGACAAAGTGAAGCATGTCGTTGGACAATGTCTGTGGCATTGCATTCACACTTGTTTACATGTGTACATCTGCATTTCGTTACCTATTTCAGTTGTTTTCCTCCGTGTTGATCTACTGGCATAGATTGATCTCCTCGGCAACGTCGTCGAGCTGGGGGAAAAAGAAAGAAACTTCAATCAATGAAAACTCAAAGCAACCTGAACTTAAAACAATGATAAATGCAATTTGAGACGATGCAGGGGGAAATTCTTGAAAACTACTCACAACCCTCCAATGTGTTTGAGCCATACATCAAATAATTCTGTTCAATTTTTGGGGGGTTAACCAATGACATTTGGGAGAAAATTGCATCCAAAGATAATCACCCCTGAAAGTAGTCCTGTAGCCCATGCACTTCACTGCGAAATAGAGCAATTTAAGGGCCCAATTTCATCTGAATTTCACAGAAATACGAGCTCACAGTCCTGTTCACGGCTTCCAACTTTCTTTTTTCCAAACCCTCAAGCTCATGGCCTACAAAATGCTCTAATACCGGAGATTCTGAGGACGTCCTAGACAACAAAACAACTTATGTAATGAGTCTGACTAGTCTGGCACCTGACGTTCTCCTGTGAGCTGGAGCTGGAAGCCCTAGACAACAGAAGGACCTTACGGTTGCAGGCCAGTAAATCGTTCCAAAATTGCCTATACTGGCCAAATCACGATTTGCATGCCCTCAAATTCAGCGGTATTTGAGCATATTTTGGGCCATGAACTTGAGGGTTTGTAAAAAAATATGGCTGGAAGCCATGCACAGGACTGTGAGCTTGTAGTTCTGTGCAATTTGGATGAAATTGGGGCCCTAAAAGTGCTCTATTTTGCAATGGAGTGTAGGCATCGTTTTTCAAAATGGCAATGGGCTTCAGGACTATTTTCAGGGGTGATCATCTTTGGATGGAAATTTCTCCCAAAAGTCATCAGTTAACCCCCCAAAAATTGAAAAGAATATGAAAGATGATGAAATAAGCTTTAATTTGATGTGTGTCTCGAACACCTTGGAGAGTTGTATTTTTCCTGAATTTCTGAAGTGGGGGCATTTATCATTGGGGTCTATGGCAGTTTATTTACTGGTCTGCAACCTTTAGCAATGAACCGGACTAGTCTGGTACCTGACGTTCTCCTGTGAGCCGGAGCTGGAAGCCCTAGACAGGGACTTGGAGCTCAGCGATCCCGAGCTAGACGCACCACTCATGTCGCCTTGTACTGCCTTCTGCTTGGATGCATCCAAGGAGTGGAACAGCTTGTCGGCTTGGACACGGAAATGCTCCGAAAACTTCCAAAAAGCCCTGTCAAGACGAAAACGTATTCATTCATGACTATCATTCTGAGCTGTTTAAGCATTTATTTAACATTTAGAAAAGCCATTGTATTTTCAAATTTGTTTGTTTTTAGCATTAATTCAATGATTCTCAGAGGAAAGACACTCAACGATTGAGAGGAAAGACAAGGAAAGAACTAAAATGTTTGAATTAACCCTAACTGCCCTGAATCCTTCAAAATCCTCTTTGCCAAAGTGGAGGAAATTGGAGGAATGAGGTTACATGGCAAAAGTGCGTTTATAACTGATTTTGTAGGATACAGACTTTGTCAAGGTCTTGGGCGGGACCTTGCGTTGTTTTTGCTCAGCCATGCATAAATATAGGCCTGGATTATGCTTGAATCCTCCGTACTGCTCCAGGATGTCACTGGCCACACTCCCCAGAAAAGTCTGGTGGGGGGGGGAGGGATAACTTACTTTCTTGATAAAGCTCTAGCCTCACTGTCTGCATCTTCAATGCCTTTATGCACGCAATCCGAGAGAATGTTGACGTGTTTCTCCAAGGAATGCGTCTCCCAATCCGTCAGAACGTTCAGGAGAAATTGACAGCTTTGTCTGTTAACGAAGAGAAAAAATGCGATGTAGCAATGGAAATATAACAGGTTCATAGCTGCCAACATTTGAAAATTTCAAGCCCGCGCGGGCATTTTCAAATGCGCATACATACAACAACAAAAAAACAGTGCATGTACCAACTATATCAATATCACGTATATAGGTACATGAATGGTACATTTTCTTTACATACACTTTTTTTTTTTTTTTTAACAAAACGAAAACGCCAGTACCTCCCAGCCGCTACTAGTAGTAATGCCCTCTCCCCACGGGCGTTGCTAGCAGGGCTGTGGGGGTGTCACACTCCCCAATTAATAATTTTTGTAGGCAAAATCATTGTTTTGTTGGCAAAATCGTGTCCCCCCCCCCCCACAAGTTTTGATTTTAGGGTGGCTGGCTGACCAGAGAAATTCCTTGCTAGCTTCCATTTGCTGGGCGGTCAACAAACTAGTAGTCCCAGACAAAACTGGGGCAGCTTTTTCAAAAGTATTACCTGTTTAGCCCCCCTCCACCCCCTCCCCGTCCCAATGAAAATACAACCTGCACATGCAACCTCACTATTGTCTGGTCATTGTGATCATTGAATTAGCCTGAAACTGCCGATGATTGGATACTTACCTCCTAATTGCAGTGGACTTGGAGGTGATGTTATTTTTGAAGAGGGGTATTAATCTTGTTGAGTGATTGTGCTGCAAGACAACAAAAAAACATAATAAACAGCATGATGGAATCCACAAAAGCAGGCATGCAACTGGGAATTTAGGGGAAAAAACGAGGAAATTCCAAAGCACACAAGACTTTGTACAGCGTTTTTTAAAGTAAAAAAACGAGTAAAAAACGAGGAAATCAGCGGATCCAAGGAAAAGTTGCATGCCTGCAAAAGCTTTTGGCATTGTCGTCGTTCATTTTAACCTAAATCTTGTGCGGTCCTTGGAATGTTCCTGGGAGGATTTTAAGAATTTTTGACCCATTCCACAAAAAGGGTATATTGTCACAAAAAAAGAAGTGAAATTGAGTTATATACAAACATGGTTGGAAAGCCCACAACATACACTTTCATTTGGTATATACACGTAATAGAGCTCCATAGCCCATCCTGTTCTGGAGATAGGACGTATTAGCATATCAATTACTTCCTTGGAGTTTGAATTACACGACTGAGAAAACAGGCTTTGAAATAGCTGGCTCTTGAAGTACGACTAAATCCTTTTTTTTGTGTGGAGTGGGTCACATTTTGGAGGACAGGGGAAGCTACAGTCCAACCACTTTACATTACTTTACAATGGTTTGATGTCCATTGAGTTACATGTCAAGTACAAAGAATTTGACATTGGTTTCTCGCACATTGGAGGATTTCTGAGGATTCGGAAAACTTCTTAACAAATTGCTCAAGTAGTTAGGGTTAATGACGAATGGCAGAACTAGTTGGGGGCAGGGCATCAGGAAAACATGCCCCCTCCCCTAAAAATAGCCTTGCGTTCCCTGATCGGACCCAGCCTTTTGGAATTTTGAAAGGTTAAAAAAAAAAAATACTTGAATGCAAGAGAAACAGAAGTTTTTGACAACAGATGTTTGCTTTCTATTTCTCGAACTTGCAACGTGGATACTATTCTGTACTTCGTTTTTGACATGACCCAGAGGTTTGTTGAATTATAAAGAAGAAAGGAAAGATTTGTTCGTACCTTTAGTATTATACCGAGACACACACTGCCTGAGGTCGCCATTACTTTCACAGTGTTCTGTAGTAGATTGAAGAGTGGTGGAAGTAGCGTCTCTGCTACATGGTCAAACTGACGGCCAAGCTTCACAGAAAAAAATCTGCACAGAAAAGTTGTAGAACAGTTAAAAGAATCTGCTGGACCTTGTTCGTGCATTCATCAATTGGACCTTTTTGGCGAGTCCCACTCCCCTAAAGCAAATTAAAAAAACACCGAAATATACACAGAAAACAGAAAAACAAAACAATATCATTCAGGGAGGGGGGAGGGAGAAGCATAACAAAATTGTTGCCCCCCCCCCCTAGAAATTTGATGGTCCTTTTTCACGAGCAGCTTGTTTTTCACGAGTGCCCATTTTTAACATCGCAGAGGCTGGGTGACCGATGAAAAAGACCAGGCTATACTTTCAGCACAGTTGAAATTGTCCCCCCCCCCCTCCCCCCACTGTAGCATCCAGCCTCCAGCCTCCCCCTTGCCCCTCTATGGTGACAATGCTGGCTATGCCTCTGCCACCAAAAAAATGTCTGACAACTGGGAGTTTTAAGTACCAGTCCAAGTAATACATCCTCTCCATTGTATATGCTCAACCGAAATACCGACCAAGACAGCGGCCGATTTACTTGATTACAGCCGGCAGCAACACACGTGTTAATGGAAATTGGCTGTAGCCCCTTCCATCATTGTCCATAGGCTCATGTGTGTTAGTGTAAAGCCGAAGCTAAGAAATGCGGATGCAGCCCAAGAATCTAAGAGATAGGCTCCAATTCCAGGGGTTGACATAGATTATGTAACCAAGAGTTACAATTTAAAGGGAATATACAACATTTGCAAGCATCAAAAAACAACACTACCTAAGTATTATGGAATACCTTCCTGGACTGTTAGTGAATGAGTCTAAAGCATCCTGTAAAATCGTGGCACCTGGTGTGCTGAAATTTTCAAGAATACATTTTTGTATGAATTTCCAACGCTGGTCGGCCAACCAGCGTTGGAAAAAAACCTGGCTTTTTTTCAAATACTGCCCCTAATTTACCATATTTAGTTAGTCCGCATTTTGTTTGCAATTGATTACACACCTATAAATGGGAACAAACGGTTTTCCTGACCTTACAATTCCCCTGAAATCTATAAATCACTCTGTTTCATCTGAAGTGGGGTCACGGAACCAGACTACAAGAACATGATTGTTTTTCTTAGTTTTTCCAGCATCTATGAACACAAAACTTCAAACAAGTCAGTGTTACAATATTTCCTATAAAATACTAACCCCCAAGTTCCCTCATTTATGAAAATTACAGTAAAAGCAAATGTTGCATATTCCCTGTAATTCAAGCCGTTGACAAATAAACTTACGCTAATGTGATGCACGCTTCTCGCACGACCTGCGACCGGAGGTCTTTGACAGAAAACACAAAGGCCTCCTCAAGGGTGCGCAGGCACGGCAGGAAACAGTCGTAGTCTGGCGCCCCGGCAATGAAGTAACTTCTCAGCTTCTTCAACTGTGACAACAGAGAAATTCAGGATGAGTCACCAGATCGAAAGTGAAAATCAAAGTTGGGAATGTGGACGTAAAATGGGCCCCCTATTCACCGCTAAGAAAACTCATCCAAATTAACAACTTCAGATTTCAAACGCGTGATAAAAAATAAAGAAATATGTGACGGCTCTTCCAGTGAAGTTCACATAACCAGGGTATTTAGTATAACTCCTTGCAGGAATACAGAGTTGTTGTCAAGTCAATCACAAGTAAAATCACAAGTAAAATCCACAATTAAAATCCACAATTAAAATCCACAAGTAAAATCCACACGTCAAATCACAAGTAAAAGCACAGGTAAAATTACCGGTACAATCACAAGTAAAATCCACAAGTAAAATCACAAGTAAAATCCACAAGTAAAATCCACAAGTAAAATCACAAGTGAAATCACAGGTAAAATTACACGTACCACAAGTAAAATCACAATTAAAATCCACAATTAAAATCCACAAGTAAAATCCACAAGTAAAATTCACAATTAAAATCCACAAGTACAATCCACAAGTAAAATCCACACTTAAAATCACAAGTAAAAATCACAAGTGAAATCCACAAGTAAAATCCACAAGTAAAATCACAAGTAAAATCATAGGTAAAATCACAGGTAAAATCACAGGTAAAAACACAGGTAAAATCACAGATAAATCACAGGTACAATCACTAGTAAAATCACAAGTAAAATCACAGGTTAAATCCACAAGTAAAATCCACAAGTAAAATCACAGGTAAAATCACCGGTAAAATCACCGGTAAAATCACCGGTAAAATCACAAGTCCATCACAAGTTTCATCACAAGTCAGCTCACAAGTAACAGGGGATGAGCAATTCTAAAAGAATACCTTTGTCACAGTTCATTTGAATAGCTTGTGGCTTGACTTGGGACTGAATTACTTGTGATTTTCACTGAAGACAGTGATGAGCTGTGATTTCTCAGCCTGGACTATAACAAACTTCACATGAAAATTTACAAAGCTCACGGCACACATGACATTATCTCTGACTTACTGCATTGGTTCGCACTTCCCAATCTGCCTTCTCGTCTTTCATTATTTCATTGAGTTTATTCAGTTCGTCTTCCAGGGATCGATTGCTGAATATCTATAACCAAAACGATAAGAGCAATGATTTAATGTGATTTATACTTTTTTTTTTAAATTTGAATTTGATGACCGAGTTAACATTCGCCCAATGTGAAATGTTTTCAACTTTTAAGAATTTGTAGTCTGACTACTTGGTGTGACGTCTCAAGAGAATGAACCATACAACAACTTGATTGTAAGGAGTTTGCTTCATTTGCAAAGCCGGAATTAGAGAAAAAATTGAGAAAAGAATTTATTAGGACTTTCCAAATACCAGCAGTTAAAAAAATGCAAGCATGCACGATAGACATAATTATCCAGTATTGCTACGACAAGGTATGTTACAGATTGCAAATTCAAGGTGTTCGTATTTCTACATTGTTTCTTCGAACTTACTGTGACATTTGGTACATCCTCAAAGGAATTATAAAATGCATCTTCATCAACGGACCCAGCAGCAGATGAACCGCCTGTAATAATGAGAAAACAAAATTAAGACAGTCGTTATATTGCACAAAGATCAGACATGATCTGAAGAAAATGATTGTCTCTTTTTCCCATGGCGGTGTGAAACAACCCCTAGGCTTCAGCTGCTTATGGTACTTATGTTGGTTGATGGGTTGGTTGGTGGACACTTTACTCGGCCATATATTGTATTCGTACAACCTAAAGTATTACAGCTTTGCAAGTACAGTCGGCTCCCATTATAACGAGGTCCGATGGACTTTCACAATACTGTCGTTATAGCCGGAACCTCGCTAAAACCGGAGCGCAGTTTTCCCCATTCCTTGTGCACAAGGTACGGTACACAGGTACATGTGCGTGCGTGTTTTAATCGTGTAACGCACATCCGAAGACATGAAAAGATGGTCATTTGTTGGTATGTACGTCTGTTAATAATGTATATTAAATATTTTAACTGATGGTGATGAATAAATGAAATAAATAAAATACCTTTGAGGGAACATTGTTCAATATTTGAGGACCTGAATCCGGAGGAAAAGGCATCATCGCTGAGAAGAATCAGGCAAGTAGGTCACTCGCACAAATCGTGCCGAGTGACATTTTGCTTTTTTATTTTGCATTTGCTGGAATCGGGCAAGAGAGGGCGCCAATACATGCATTAATTCCGGGTTTTAATGACTCCTGATCCTTAGATGCCTTTTGGTTGTTGACTTTTTGGAACAGTTGGGTATTATTGTTTCTGAAGGGATTCTTTGAAATTGTAATTATTTCGGTTAACTATAGCGCACATTCGTGCCAAGTAACATTTTGCTTTCGTTTTTGCTGGAATCGGGCAAGAGAGGGCGCTAATATTACTTTCGGGTTTAAGTGTCTCCATGTGTAATTTCGCAGCAATTGGTGATTATTGTTTGTCGGGAGGGATTCTTTTAAGATGATAATAATAAACAAAAATAATAATTTTGGATTAAAATTTGTACAATGTATATGTGGTGGGGCGTTTGAAGATCTTGGAAACCTGTTTTCATTGGGATTGTTTTTTCGGCGGGGCCGGAGGGGTTCTTAATTTGTTTAAGATTTTTATTTTTTTATTCTTCGGATTCTTTTTTGGGGGTGGGAACCACGGTATGTTTTAAACTTTATTTTTTGAAGACAGACTGAATTATCTCTTTTTGGAAGTTGTGGTGGCTCTGAAAAGAGCCGTTTGTTTTGTAATGCTGTGTTCTTTACTTCGTATTTTTTTTTATAGCCACAAGCCAACAATTATAGGGAGCAATTACGCGCCCGATGTTTGGGCGGTAGTACTAAAGGCTATTCCTTACAATGTTAACACTTAACTCCTGAGCGCCCCCTATTGTTAGTTTGTAATAATATAGAAACGTGGTACCGCAGTCGTCGTAAGCAAACTTCAAACCTGCTGGTCACGCTAAGGGAAACCGCAGCGGGGGATTAGCGACTAGACCAGCGGTCCACTGCGCCGATTATCACAGTCCCATTGAATTTATTTATAAAGATCGGCGAGATGAAATAACGTTGGGTTGAAGTCTTTACAAAGGTACATTGATGGGTGAAGCTTAAGTGTGTTGCTTGAATTGGAAGACGGGAGCATGATACCCGTTTCGGGACAAAAGGTCTGTCGTTGACAAGCTGCAATGCCCGTAGTTTTGAAAAGATGTCGTTGTAAATGGGTTGAGAACAATGCTTTTCCTCGCATTGGGTCAGCCAAAATCGTCGTAATAGCCGAAGTCTCGTTATGTCCGTGCACGTAATAACCAAATATTTCCCCATAGTAATGTACACAAATTGATCGGGACTGGGAGAATGTGCTCGTTACATCCGGGTTATCGTTATGACCGAGCTCGTTATAACGGGAGTCGACTGTATTACAGCTTTGCATTGGAAGACCAGTTTTGCGAACACTGTTGCGCATGCGTCTAATTTGCATACTTTTTGCATATTAGATCACACCCCATTCCTTTTCATTTTCTGTACTCTCGAGGTACCAGTATGGCCCAGGTGCATGGACGGTGCCGTATAGCCGTCTTCACGCGTTACCCGGCCTCGCTGCTACCTGGCTGCCGTGGGTTGTACTACTTGGTACTTGTTCTCACTGGCCCTCTGTGACACAGTAAGAATAGGTTTATAAAGCTTGACAAACTGGGAATAAATATGTGCTTGGCTGGTTGTAAAAAAGTACCTTTCAAACTGGCTACAGGCCTGGACGCGGACAAAGGCCCGAGCCAGGGCCAAGGCCATCATCGGCAACCAGGCCCCTAGCTGGCCAAGCACATATTTATTCCCATTCATAAACACCAGTACCTTTCGGTCAAAAACTCAAAAACAAGTCAAAAAATCATAAATTTCAAACGCTTCTGTTCAACAATTTTACTTCATGTTTTGTGAAACACCCCTCTAGCTATGTTTATGGTATGTGCCTCGCGCTAGTAGTACTAACAATCTCCTTATATGGAGATGGCGCGCGCGTGGCACGACTGCGCGATGTGGCCCAAACACAATGGTGAGGGTCACATGTGAGGGTACAACCAATAGCAGGGTAAAAGGGGCCAGATTTCATAGGAGCCCAAATTTCATGCGACACCGGGAAAAAAAGTGTTCAAAGCCAGGCAGTGTTTTATCAACTGTTTAAAACCACCCATGTGACGGGCTCTCGACCAATAGGAATGGGTTAACTGTCTTAGGTATTTATGAATGAAGGCTAAAGTCCAATGTAAAAAAAAAAAAAATTACACCTCCTGGGGCTGGATGTCAAATCCATCAAGATATGGATTGCCCACTGCTATATCGGATCCAAATTGGCCAGCCAGCCCTGGTAAAAGCCGGAGCTTCTGCGTTCAAGTCCTAGTGAATTTTCCTGCAAGCTCTTGAAAAACTTTTACCAGTTTCCAAAGAACCAACGCGAAGAAGGGTAGAAAAATAAACTGAACAATTACATTCACTTCAATAACTTCTTCAAGCAAAACTCTTACTTGCAGTGGCGGGTCTACTTGCTGATTTCCGACTGACGCCGCTGGCCGCTCGCTTTGCTTGCGATTTGTGTCCCGCCTTGAATAGATGGAAACAATTAACGTCATTAGTATAAAGACTTAATGGTGTACAAGTGTGAAAACAAAGTGATGCAGAAGAGAGACTTTTGTTCAACACTTATGAAAAGTGATAAAGGAAATGAAGAAGAAATAGGAAGCATGCATGTGAAAAAAAGAAGTTGTCAAAAAACTTACTGAACAACAATGCAGCAGTCAAGTTTATCAACTCAGTCTTATTAGGTACTTCAAGTACACATTTTTAGTTGCGCCAAATATCAAACAAATTTGAAGCAATGAGGTTGACACTGTATAGCATTATTTATCGTAACATAATTAAACTAAAAGGGATAAACTTCTTCCATTAACCGTAACGCCTGCAGGAATTTTGCTTGGAAGCCTTGTAAACCTTCAATAGTTTAACACCATGCAGCAATTCAAATCACTGGCATATTTTGTGTACAATGTACTTGAACATCAATGCCCAATAGAAAGACATGTACATGTAGTCCAGAATCCAGCAAAGTAAAGCAAATCCAGGGCCCAATTTTATGGCGCTGCTTAGCAATACGCAGAAAAGTTGTGCTTACCGTAGCAGAAAATTGTGCTAACCTTAAGCAATATTTCATGGCGTGGATGTGCTACAACATTTCTGTTGTTACGTCACTGATTTTATAAGCAACTTTTTCCACTGAGATAAGCATGCCTTTTGTGTACTTACTGCTTACAGTCTCCATGAAATATATAGAGGCTCCGTTAGCAGAAAATCATGTGCTTAGCAGCACTATGAAATTGGGCCCTGGTGTTAGATTTTGATTGATTTGGGGTAAACAGGATTAATTTAATTTAAACTCATGCAAATTTAAGGTAACTTTAACAACTTTACCTGTAAAAAAAGAAGAAATTATCAAATGAACAGGTCCAAAATGAAAGACAAACGTTTAAAACTAATTAAATGTACATGCAAACAAAGAAATTAAACTGCATTATAAGATACACATTAAATTTAAAAAAAACCAACAATAGTGTAGCAATGCTCAAAATTAAGTTTAATTTTCATATTAGAGGAGACAAATTGTAGTTTTCGAGGACGCAACTTGTAAAGCTCCATGGTTCATCTTCAACAGGGATTACTGCTCATGCATATAGTAGAATGTAGCGACATTTAATCGAAAATGAAGCAAAGAAAAGGCAAATGTACCACAAAGGAAAACCGAGTATGTTCCCGGTATTAGATCGATTTAAATCCTAACCCCCAAGTACTTCCTCAGGACTACCCTGCTAAAATCCAACAGAGTCCAACCGGACTTTCCTGTTCAATCCACTGTGCCTCATTTTCAGTTGTCTGCTGAATCCAACGGAGTCCAACTATGCATTATAATGCAGTTCAGTTGCCTGCTGAATCCAACATTTTGCATGAGGAATGTACACAATTGGGTTAACTGCTCAATCCAACAGGCTCCATTGGGTATGTGACATAGTTGGATCCTGTTGGATTCAGCAGGGTTAAGGTTAACTCTTGCTGGAGCGAGCCCCAACAAAGAAGTTGAATGGAGCAGGATTTGGACCTGCAACCGTTGGATCTCCGTTCTGGTGCTTCACAAACTGAGCTATCCAGAACCTGACGAATCCCGGTACATGATCACTGTACACTCACGAGGCCCCCTTCAATGGAGAAACCATTGTGCACGCCATTGTACAAAGCAACTGCCCCCCTGATGGATTATCTGAACAATAGCTAGCACAATGCTTTTGCCATTGAAGGGGGCCTCCGTGATAGAATCGGTGGGTGCCCGGATTGGAGGTTCAAATGCCATCCCCCGTTGTCTCTGTGTTCAACACTACACTGATTATAAAATGAGTTAGTTTTAAGGATTTTAATGGCAAAGGACATATGTACATGTACATGTACAGGCAAAGGCCACACATGTATTAAGTATTTCTACCAAATGGGAAACAGCGATTTGTGTTTTCCACTACATGTACCTCATAGTCCTCATTATGTCTTGCAAGAATTAGTTTAAAACCAAAGGGTTTCGTGCCAGCCCGATCTTTAGGCTGAATACAAAGTTTTTGTCAAGAAATAAATAGATCCTTTACATTGGTTATTACAAACAATCCTTTGAGGATGGGGGGGGGGAAGAAAGAAAGAAATAAAGGCCAAAAAAAAGTGGTCTGGTTTCTGGTCTGCCGCTGCGTGTCACGCACAATGAAAAAAATTTAAAATGAAAAGTTTTTTTCAATGATGCCTCAAACCCCAACCCCCCCTTTGACTGGTGGTGCTGCTGCTGCACTGCTGCTGCACAATTTTAATGTGTTTTATGTGGTGCTATGGCTTTATATAAGTCTCTTGGTTCCCTCTTGGTCATCTATTTTTAGTTAGTTTTTCATTGTTGGGCATTTAGGAAAACGGTTGAAGAAAAAAAGAAAAAAAAAAAAAAAAAAAAAAAAAAAAAAAAAGCCTTTTGGGCAAGCTTTCCACTTTTTTTTTACCAGCTTTTTTTTTGTTGTTTTAAAAGAAAAAAGAAATAACAGAAAAAAAGAAGCAGATAAAAAAAAATAAACAACCTACATAACGGCTTATTAGTCACAAAAGAGGAAAGTTAAGTTCCATCCAAAAATTGTGTGATGAACAGACAGTTTTAGTACAGATATATGCCTGTCATTGCTTCAAATGAAATTTAATAGCAATAATACAATTACAACTAATAACACATGTAACTTTACCTCTTCATTTTCATACAAAGTCTCCTTGGATGTGGAAAGGAAAGGGTGATAAGAGTATATGTGGAGAATGAGTGCTGATGAGGAATAAGAGTCCCTAAAACCTTCCAAATTTCTGCCTCTCCAACAAGAAGACATCTAAAAATGCTAAATGGAAGCAAACCGTCCTCCCAAACAACTGGCATTGAATTTAAGCCAGAGAGTTTTCTACATTGTAGCATCCTCTGTACAACCAATAGGCAATTTTGGACACCGCGTCAAGAAAGTGAAAGCAACTTGGATGCCTGTTTAACAATTCAAGGCAAATTTGGAAGTCCAATTTTCAAATGCTGACCAATGCCCCCCCCCCCAGCACATACACTTACATCCCCGACTGTATAAATATGTGGTCCGAGGCAGAAATCTTAGAATGGCAGTAGAAAAAACGGAGAATATACAAAACCCATCACCTTATAATGAACATAATAACAATGTGGAATATCTGATAATGTATGTACACATATATGTAAACATATTAGAAAGTATTGGATTAAAAATTAATTTGTTTAACACATGTATATAACAATGAAAAAAAGGGACAATCACAAACTTGTGTCAAAAATGAATAATTTATTAAATGATATTGACAACAACAACCTGTAAAAATTGATTTCTTGCTCAATTGTGTAAAACGTAAATAAATAAAATGCGCGACAGGGACAAGCAAATGAAAATCATACTTTGCATATTTGCAAAAATGAAAATTTGCCTTTACAAATGAAAAAGTTACACTAATAATGAAAAAAATAAAAATGAGATATCAAACATGAAAGCACTGAAAAAGAACTTCTGTAAAAAATTGCTTGGAAGGCACATATGTTACAACATGTGTATGTCATTTGTTGATAAACTTGAAACATGAACAGCGACTGGTTCAATGTTTTCTCTCGACACCAACATTTGGAAACAACAAACAAAACAAAATTGGACAAGTTAAAGGTAGAGTATATCATTTGAAGCTATCCAAAAAGTAACTGAAGAAATTATTGTTGAAAAGTATACTTGGTTTAAAGATAGTATTTGCACTATACTCCCTGAGCTGTCATTTTAAAGAAAACAATAAAAGAATAAAAGACGCATCTGAATATGCATTTTTGGAAATTTCCGTTGGTAGTTTGTTTTTAATTCGGCGAAGCCATGAATGGGTGTGCGCAAAGCATTGATACCACGCACACGCATGCACAGTTGCTATAATTTGGTTCAGTGCGTGATATTGCGTTGCTACAATCGGCTGAATGAGAAAGTGTCCCGGACGCTAATTGCGGGCGCAATTCAAAACATGAATCGGCAACTTCTGAATTGAAATCAAGATCCTAGAATAGTTTTCTTGGAATATGCAGCATTCACTGAGCTAATACTGCATCAGGTTATTTGTTAAGCACCTTTCTTTAGATTTTGAGCACTTTTGTTGCTTCAAACGAAAAAAAATGTGCACATGACAAATAATATACACGTACTCTACCTTTAAACAAACACAAATCCCAATACAGAATCATTCTGCTGTATTGAATGCACGAGACAGAAATGAGTGCTATGAGATTAAATGGTGAATGGTGAGTGCATGCCAAGTAAACAAAAAAATTATCTAACAAAAAAAAGGCTTCAGCGAAAATAAACATAATATTGGTTTAGTTTTAACACCACATAAACGTATAAGGACACAAATTATGCATGACAAATGGTGAGAACTAGAAATCCAGAACATTGGTGCATTTAACATGAGGTGCATGTGATGTGCACAGAAATGGACATGTGAACATGGTGAATGAAGCTTCGTAACATCTCATGAGTGAATGTTGGTGTTATCAGCTCACCTCCGCAAAACAACTGACGGCCGACGTTTTAGCGACAGCACTTTTCATTTTGGTATTCCAGAAAGACTAGAGAGAGTGTTAGGCACAGGTTAGAATGAATGCAGACACGATGGAAACAAGACTACCACAGAAAGATGGTTCATTCTCATTAGTATGCAAGTCAGTGGACACTTCGGTAGACTTTCGACTTTGATTTTGTGTCAAATTGCATCAATTCGTAAGATTGAATTTTTTGAAATTGCATTAAAAAAAAAACTCTCCTAAGTCAACAAAATGCATGGGTGCTTTTGTTCCGCTATCTAAAACAACGATTCTGGGTTGTTCTAACAAAGGAGGCATTGCTTCTTTTTTATCTTCTTGTATGCAGAACAGCTGAATTAAATATTCTCGAGCAGTTAAAAATACTTCTTATGCAGTACTCAAAATACTTGTTAGAATGAGCTTATGATGCATACATGTATACTACATGCTTATCTAGAAGAAAGAAAACTAAGGAATGGATTAATGACTACAGTTAAAAGCTATTTGAAATCATACTATGATAATGCGGACTACCGATCTCTAAAACTTATTTTGAAAAGTGTTCATGTGCAATACATGATCTAAAACATGATAATTTTGTTTCATGTGTGCTTGTAATGTGCCAAGTACCAGTGATTTTAACAGGTTTCCGGAAGTGCGGACAATACCATGTGTTTAATGATGTCAATGTAGTGTGCACTAAAACCAGTGTATAAGTGCCAGTGGGGCCAATTTCATAGAGCTGCTTAAGCACAAAATTTGCTTAAGCACAAAAACGTCTTGCTTAATAAAATCAGGTTTCCGGCCAAAACTCCATGCGATTGTTATGCTAAGTAAACAACAGCTAAATACCAGTCACAAGCAATGTGCATTACATGGAGTTTTGGCCAGTAACCTAATTTTACTAAGCAATGTTTTTTCGTGCTTAAGCAAATTTTCTGCTTAAGCAGCTCTATGAAATTGGGCCCAGATGATTACAGCATCCCAGTGCTGGTACACATACATGTACACATGGATTTGTAGAAATATCTGGATTAAAATATGTTTACGCCTGACTTTTAATACAGCAATTATTTTGCATTTGAATGGTAATTTTTTTTTTGTAACATTTTTCTGGATTAATTTTGTGTTTCTGTTTACTTACAATTTTACTGTCTGGTTCATCTCCTCCAGAGGAAGGCTTCGGAGCTAAAAATGAAAGAAAACAGAAAAAGAAACGGAGATTGAGATAATCTGATCTCATCTTGTACATTGCAATCCTACAGGAGGGAAAAAACAAACACTCTGTAACCTCTACTGATGTTCCGGCTGTTAAAGGCTTGAAGGTGATTTGAGGCTCTGCATGGCAGAGCGTACAACTTGGGAGACATTTGCTGATTCACAATGTGAAGTGATGTACATACTGAGTAGAAATGATTATGAGAAGGACCAGAGATCTTAGATTGGTATTTCAGTTAGTTATTATTATTATTGTTATTATTAATCATTTCTGGTAATGAAACCAAGGATTCCTCAAAAGCGCCCTAGGCACTGTAGCTCGCAAGCCTGAAGAAACCTGTGGAGGAAGACAATGAGAAGAAGTTACAGTTTTAGAGGCGGGAGGAAAAGCCCAGACGAATATTCTGGGGAAAACCCACGGAATCAGGCAGGGGCTGAAAACCCAATCCACATATTGGCCCAGGCCGGATTCGAACCCGGGTCACAGCGGTGGAAGGCGAGGAAAGTACCGCTACGCCAACCTGACTCCCCTCTGACAGTCATCAGGAGAATAATCTTTAAGAGCACAGCCTAATGTGTCCATCATATTTTACAGTTCGTTAGTCAAGACTAATTTTAAAGTGTATGTAAATGTCTCTCTAGAGTCGAACTACATGTACATGTATGCACGGTCAAACATCAAGTAAAAACTACACCATTCTACATTTGTAAACTCCCTGTTGTACCATTAAACGCACCCTAGTTGGCGAAGGTTAGACTAGTCCAGTCAGTCATATTGGGACCAGCCTACAT
Organism: Patiria pectinifera; assembly: GCA_029964075.1. Lineage (NCBI taxonomy): Eukaryota > Metazoa > Echinodermata > Asteroidea > Valvatida > Asterinidae > Patiria > Patiria pectinifera. Next base: position 7,939,671 of record CM057143.1, read on the forward strand.
GTACATGTACAATTTATTGCATCTCTGGTTATCAATAGCTGTGTAAAAATCACAATGTAATACACTAGTCTAACCTTCGCCAACTAGGGTGCGTTTAATGAAGGTAAGTTGACACAATGGTTATCTGTAAATCTTGATGTACATGTACATCTGTCAGCTTATCATACTACTATGTTGAGTGGTGTCCTCAATCAACGATGTCAAAAGATATGTCTTCAGAAGAGCTTTCGAGGTGTACTTCTCTGAAGTAATACAAATGTATTCAAATACATCTTGGTTTTACAAGAAGTCCATTAGTGCTAACGTGGTTTGAATGTTACTCCGCCTCACAGCCACACTCACCGGAAGACTTGAAAGTGCCACGCAAGAACGCAAATCTCTTCATTTCGTTACAAACAATGTAGACATCCAAAAGAATCCTTTTCCCCAGAAAGACGTTCCTGAACTCACTACGCAGACAACTTTAGTTGGTTTTGACACTAAGTCCTTCATGTGACGACGCTGCGAGAGACCCACCGCGATAACTAACTTCTTCAATAACAGGAAAGCCTCATTACGGCCCACCAAATCTGACTCATCCGATGTGGATGTTCCACCCTGCTCAAGCCAAATTTAATTGTCCCAAGAGGCGAACGGGGAAACACCGTTAAGTGCAAATCAAAAATGCAAAACTGTCCCTAAATTTGAACGGAAGTTATTGTCTGCTTTAAAGAAACTGAAACCAGGGAATGTTTGTTTCCAAATTTTTCATCTATGCAAAATGTGTAAACAAGTTGGAAATGGTATCATGTGGTTTTCATTTTTGGCATTATCAGTTCAGGATGCTTCAATCGAAATTAATCACATAAAATGGAACAAATTGAATTTCAAACTCATGTAGATGATTTGAAGACTGAGGGATTGAGGCAGGGGTGGGTGGGGAGGTACTAGGTAGGGCTGGGTGGGGAGGTACCGGTACTAGGTAGGGGTGGGTGGGGAGGTGGGGTGGGTGGGTATAGGGTTGGGGGTGGGTTAGACTTTGTCACATGATAAACTCAAGACCAAGGAAATTGAAAGGGAATATAACGCTGGCATGTCTTACCAGTTAGTTCATGAAAACATTCCCGTTTGTGTTTTTGATGTACATGTAACCACACCAGACATCAAAATGTAATTCTTTTTAAATAATTAAAATTTAAAGAAAACAAAAGAGAGACAAATCCTTCAGACGTCTTATAGTAAAAAGAGACCAGGCAAAATGGCTGGTTCCTTTCAATACGTGTAGGCCTACATATTCAGCAGAAACGTTGCTCAAGGGCAGAGACGAAATTAGGCCACGGCTCCCCAAAATAACACGGAGGCTCAATTAGCTGGTAAGCTTTGGAAATTACTCAAAACTAGATCAGCAATGCTTGGCCAGGAGACGCCACGGGGCATAAAGTGCCAGCCAAATAATTGAATTGCAAGATGAAAAAGCTCATATTTATGATGGCTTAGAATTAATGACTGCAGCAGTGCGTGCAGGGAAATTGGTTCAGTCCACTCCGCTATCCAAACAGTAGTTTATTTGCCTGATGATCGTGAACAATTTTGTGATTCTTTAATTCTTGAATTTGATTGGATGAAGGTTTCTATTACAGTACTTCAAATGGTGAGTGATTTAATAATTTCATGATATCTGTCTTTTTTTTTCTCTTTTATATAATGCATTGCAAACTAACTACAATGATTTTGCTTTATAGGCCGTTTGAACTTCATGCAAATGTCAGTCTACGGCAATTTGTAGACGTACCGACAAATGTTGAAATGGAGCAAGAATCATTGACGTCATGAAAATGAAATGTGCTTCTTTTTTGCCTGATGTGTGGAGTTCTGGTACAGAAAATTGTCTATATGAAGTATACATACATGTACAGGAGCTGCACCTGATTTCAGGAAGCACTGTGACACGTCGCAACTCAAGTTGCGAGGTGCAACAGTCGCAAATTGCAATGCGTTGTACGATCCATTTCGCAAAACTTAAGACAGATGAACGCATCGTAAGTTCTTTGAAACGGTTTAAAACCCGTCGCAAGTTACGACGTGCATTTTCTTCATCGCAAAATAAGAAGCATCTTTTCTTAGCAAGTTTTATGCCATAAAAATTACATAAATGACACTATATTACCGAGACAATGTGTGTGAAGTTGTAATTGGAATTTGCATCAAATTAAATATGAATTAGCCTGGAATATTGCAGTTGAAATTTTGAAGTACGGTAGGTAACAGTTCGCCGTGAGCTTGTTTTCCTTTAAACACTGCATCATACGTCCGCCATTTTGTTTTATGTTTTACAAACTTTTCGACAGGAGAACAGACGAATCTTTGCTGAAAATCAGACAACTGTTTACTGTGCGTTGAATAAATACACAGTCACCGTACATGTATTTTGCTATAACAACACCTACAGGTATGATGCGTCGCACTTATGACGTGTTTAGTGAAATGAACCGCAGGACGCTTTGCAGCTGCAATGCATTGTAAGGATACAATGGTTGCAGCGCTGCGATGCATCGTAAGTTATGATGAGGTTCATGAAATAGAGAGCTGGTCCCCTAACCAGGGGTGTGAAACCAGGGTTGGAGAAATGAAACATCCACAACATAATCGGCAGATGTGTTGGGGCCGCTGAGGGCCCCAGAGCAACATACAATGTAGGGTCTACGGTTGTATTTTGCATCACTGCAACCCTTAAAATCTCCTTTTCTTTAGTTCTTCAGGTTTACTGTAAACCTTTATAGGTACAGAGACATTTATTGTAAAATCTCACAAGTTCTAGATTTCAAAGGGATTTCTGAAAATTCCTGAAATAAAGAAAATTACGGACAAATGTCACGGCCACGCACGCCCGCCCAGCACACAGAAGAAAATTTTTTAAAATGATACATGTACATGTACAAATTAAGTGATGATGCTTCAAGGTCCATTTTCTAAATGGACAGCATTGCTCTGCATTCTGACACTTTCAATCTATCAAGTCTGAGCTACCGATACCTCTGCTGCAGGCATAGATGCTAAGAACATCTTCAGGGACATGTGCCGTTTGCTTACTGTACAGCGATTGATGTTGTATGATCCAGTAAGGCTTGTAGCAAAAATAAATAACGAGTTTGGGTTAATGGGCCTTATTCACGAGTCGGCCATATTGAATTGAAAGTTAGGTAAAATCATACATTTTTTTGTAATTTTAGAAACTTGCAAAAAGAAATGAAAGTAAGTTAATTTATAATAAATTCCAGTATGCTTCAATGAATTAATTTAAAATTTGTAATTAAGCGTTCGCTGATGTTTAAAGCCATATTTTTTAAAAAAATGACAATAAAATAAAGCTGCATTGTGCCTGCATAAATAGTCTGGCGCCATCCCACTCAACAGTTAACAATTAATGAAATACATTCAGGGAACTCGACAAAAATGGCCAACTCGTGAATAAGGCCCATGTGCTAACCACAGACTAAAGCATAAACAACCTTATGAAAATCATGTAGGTACGGTATACTCACGACGCATCAAGAGCGGGATCCTACTTCCTCGATATGGCATCCTCAAAGTTGAACTCAAAACAACTTATGTATCTTACAACATCCACGCAAGATGTTACATTCTCACTCCACCAATATGCCTTCCAATATCCACTCAAAAACTCCCAGCAAACACAAACAGTTTCAAATGACTCAAGACGATTCTACCGTACAAGACAGCTTCCATCCAGTTGGTTAAAGTACCAACGACAACGAAGCGTGTTTGTTTATCTGACTGAGGTACTGGTAGAAAGGGAAAAAAAATCCTTCATCCCCGAGGCTGGAAACGATGATGGGTTTCGTGTCGGCGAGCCGTGATTGGCTTACGGATTGAAATGAATGAAAAGGCCCCCGGGATTTGGGTTTTCAATTAAAGAACGAGGACTGAAATATATTTAATAAGTAGAGGGCAACACAACCTTCACTTGAGATATTGGCAGAGGAGGGTGTAACTGTGGACAGTAATTTGAATTTATTATTAACGTTTCATACACAGTATGATTTTAACTTGATAATTACACATCTGTAAATATATTAATACCGGTACATGTACTTAATTTAAGTAATATCTCCCTGTACCCACATCTTTACCCTACACAGCTCATTTTTGGGTGGGGAAGTTCAGGATAGGGGTGGGGATAGAGTTGTGCTTAGTGCTTTCTGACCTCAGGAATTCATCGGGGAGAAAGTAAGGTAATCACTTTGTGTATAGATTTTACACAAAAATACACAGCTAAAATTGAGGGGGAGGTGTAAGATAGGGATGGGGATTACTAACTCAGAGAACACAAGGGGGAGGTAAACTACATGTACATGTAATGTGAGGTAATCCTTTAACATGGGATTCAATGATTGCCGATCACACAAAAACTTCATTTTTTTTTACTTTGGCTGCTTATTGGAATTTAATATTCCCAGAAATCACTGGCCGTGAAGAATTGAGTCTTCCCCCTCCACCACAGGACCCAGTGACTCATACTCATTGTTCAGTAATGACAGGCAGGTTAACCGGAGCGAAGACAGATGATGGAATTTAGCATCGTTGGAGTGATGGAAATTGTAATTAACTTGAGGCCTTCGCCTGTCCTCCATGCAGAGCAGAAACAGCATCAGACGTACAAAATGTACAATGAGAGGTTTTGCTTAAATTGCAAAATGCACATTCACATGAAAGTGCACATGCTTTCTGGGTTTGGTTGGCATATTTGAACTTGCTGTAGGTAATAGGTATAGTGGGTCAAATCAAATATTGGGAGATAGGGTAGAAATGATGTAATCAATGTACGGTTTTGTAAAGAAATTAACTGGAGGCAGGTTGAACATGTGACCTCTGGATTGCCATACAGGTGCATCACCAACTAATCAATCAAGTCCTGCACATCCTTGTGGTCTTTAGCTAACCCTAACTGCCCTGAATCCTCCAAAATCCTTTTTGCAAATTGGAGGAATTTGCAGGATTGAGGTTACATGGCAAAAGTGGGTTGCTGATTTCAGAGTACGCACTGTGTCAAGGTCTTGGGCCGGACCTTGTGTTGTTTATGCTCAGCCGTGCATAAATTTAGCCCTTGATTATACACATGTACATGTACTTGACATCCTCCGCACTGCTCCAGGATGTCACTGCCTCTGCCTCAGCCTATTGACAGTCATAGCCGGAGGATTTTGCAGGATTCAGGCAGTGGTCACCCCTCCATGAACCATATTCAAGAAATAGCGGAGGAATTTGCAGGATTGAGGCTATACATGTATGCTATTTTTCCATGAGGCCAATTGGAGGATTTTGCAGGATTGAGGCTACATCCTAGCAAAAAGGCTTAGGGAGTTAGGGTTAAGTCTGTAAATGTCTTTGATTACGTGGTGCTGGTTAGAAGCTAGTTAGAAAACAGATTAATTTAAATTTTTCTCCACCGACATTTATTACATCATATCTCAATACAGACGTATACGTAGAAAGGCTCCTCGATCCCTTAATGACAGGCCCAGCTGTCAACTGACGTGCCTACGTGGGTTGGGTTGCATATCCTGATTGGGTTACAACTTCACATAACAAGGGTGTCACCTCCTTACATTGTTCACAAAATGTTAAGTGCTTAACCTTGAGCAATAACTTGCATACCTAAGTACCTGTTGTCTTTTAATTTACAAGAGGAAGCAATAGATTTTCACACCAAAGTTCTTAATTCGGCTGACAAATCACAGGATGAATCATTTCTTAGTTCTTTTTGTTGGAAGGGGGCCTGAATAAGAAATCCTAGAGTTAAATAGAAAAAAAGAAATAATAAAAGAAAGAAATTGAGAAGGAAAATGTGCAAAATTCTGCATCTTAAAAAAATAAACAGCAGGGAGGGCAAATGTTACAGTACACTGTAGATGCACATTGTAGGTACCGGTACCTAAACAGGATTTTCTACTTGCAGTATTTATCCTAATTTAGCCATGTTTACAACGCTTCTGTCCCAGAAGCTTGATATTCCATTCTGGGTTGACCGCTGAGGCAAGTTAATTCAATTCCTTAGCTCCCTAGGGTTCCTGGCAGTGATCTTGACATCGACCCACAAAACCCACATCATGTACATGTACATGTGTACTGTTGTTGAGCAATAATATTCTTCTGGTGAGCTGGACAAGTTTCTTCAAAGATTTTATGCCCGCGAGGGGCACACTGCAATGGGAAAATTTGGCAACTGAATATGTATGAGGTATAGTAAAAACAAATGAAACATGGTTTATTTCGGGTGGATAGTCAAAACTAGCTCCCCTCGGTATTGGAAGTTGACAAACTGACAAACAAGTTGTCAACTTCCGATACCTCGGGGAGCTAATATCGACTGTCCACCCTCAAAACCATGTTATATTTGTATGTAATGTACACCTGCGCATGATAAATGTAACCCTGGAAAAAGTCGAGCTGAACATCTTGGGGTAATATATGATGAACTTGACTCTAAATTCCAAAATAATTTACACAATTCTTCAAATATACGACCAATTCATATTTATTTATTTATTTATAGTTTTATTTAGACAGGGTAGCCTCATCAGTTAAAACTGCTATTACTGAGGGCCCTGTATCCATGATAAGAATAAAATGAAATAAAAAGAAAAACATTATAAAATCACTAAGAACATTAAGCAAAAACTAGAATGAAGAAACAGAAATGCAAATATGTAAAATATAGGTGTGTGAATACAAAAATAAGAACATATGTCAAGATACACTAACGAAATACAGCACAGAAATTTAATTTAACAGAAAAAACACAAAAAAAACTAATTTTAAATTAAAAATTTTAAATTTTAAATTGAAAATTTAAAAAAAAAGTTAAAACTTGCAGAAAAAATCAACCAGTTAAAAACAAAGACTTCGAAAAAAAAAACCCCAAAACAAACAAACAAAAACAAAACAAATACGTAAAAGATAGGAATGGGAATAAAAAATAAAGGAGGGCTTCTGTTACTTTAACGTATGAGTATCCTTGTGGAACAAAAGTGCTTTACCTCCAAGATGGCGGCCACGCAAAGGGTCTATAATAACAATACAAGACAGTCTGTAATACATGCACTATACTGCATGGTATTTTGATTTGTGGCATGCACAGACAATCCCAGACAGTCTGTGATTCTTGTACCACACCACACAGTGATGCAAAAACCATCTGTGGTCCTCCTGCAGAAATTTCATGTTTGTTTAAATTCCAAAGATCAGTCATACAAACCACAGTAGGGATTTTTTCAACATTAATTTTTCATCTCCGTTCTGCTTTGCCAGATGACGTGGTCAGGAGGCCTGCTTATTTTCGTTTGTCATAAAATCGCTGTGTACACGCTGAATGCCAATGACGAAGTAATTGGGATGACAAATTATTTGGAAGATGAGTAGAAATTGGTACATGTACCTGTAATGTGGATAAAAAATTAACCCGTTAAAATCTGAAGGAAAACGCCAAAACCAACAATTTGATTTTGTTAATTTAAATATGTTTTTTAATTTCTGTCTACAATGGTTTCAGCGGAGTTAAATTCAAATTTCATGTGGATTTTAACAAATCATTTCCCTATTTTGTGAACTATATTCAGTAGTGCAATTGTCCACCCTAACATTTTTAATTGTCCATACATGTACCGGTACATGTACCGGTACATGCATTTTTCCTGGTAGATAATGACTTTCAACAGACACAAAATCAATTGTGTCTGACCTTCATATTCAAATACTTCACTGCAAGTTTTTTACTTTGTTTCAAATTGATGTTAGGCTCTTAATGTAACGTCCGTAATAATGGCATTGCCCATGTGCATGTACACGTACAGTGCATTAACCCTCCTGCTGTACAGCCTAAAAAAAAAAATCAATCCTCTTCCCTTGCCATGCCTTTTACACAGGCTAAATTATTTATATTTATGTACTTTGGTTCTATCTTTTGTACAGTGCTCTGCGTTTTTTTTAAAATGGAAGGCGCTATATAACTTTTTAATTATTATTATTAGTCAGCAACAGTCAGATCATATTTACAGCAAGCGCTGTGTCAAATTCAGTCATCAGACAAAAACAAACAGGCAAGTGGTAGGCACAGCTGGCTCATCAATCACCTACCAGTCAACGCATGGCTGTGAAAAGTTACATAACCAGTCACAGCCAGTCAATCCTGCTTTATGTAGGCAGGGAGCTCTTAACTGTTAAAAACAGTCACCTGACTGATATTGACTGAAAGTACAACTTTGCACAGAATGTATGTTTGCATAGGAGCGTTAATTCTTTTATAACAGTTGCTCTGAAAATTGGCAAATTCGCCTACATCATACCTGTACGTTTACCACCAAGTCGTAACTGTATGTTACAAGTATGTGTGTGCTACCTACCAGGTCTGACTGAATCCTCATCTGCTAAACTTCCCACTCCTGAGTCGATACTGTCACGGTCCCTACCGGTACGTCCCATCTTCTCATGCTTCTTGGGTAAAGGATTCCCCTTGAGTAGACACTTGACAATCAGCGAGATGTCCTTGTCAAACGGACGGAAGTTATCTCGCTTCTGGTCTCCTTTCTTGTCCCCCATCATGACCAATTTGCTTCCTGATCTTGTTGATTTTTTTTTTACATCCAAGGGTTTCAGCAATGTTTTACTTAAATTCTAAACACTGATGCATTGATGAAGTTGAAGACAGTTGAGTATACTAATCAAGTTATCTCCGACACAATGAGAAGATATACATGTAACATGTCAACACAGTACTGGTGCATGTAGTTTCAAATTCTGACCGTCACCAGAGACCACAGTTGATGTTTTGACAATGTTCAATGTTCGAAACTACTTCTTTCATTGGACGAGCTCCAACTGATGTTTAACACAGATGCGAATGGAGGTTTACATATCGCTGCAAGTCTGCTGGCATTTGGTGCATCTTCCAACACAGTTCTGTCATTCCAGAGCTACATCAGATGCGGTATGTTAATTGATTACCAACATCAAGCGCTGACCACTGGCTCCTATCTCAAGATAACCTGGGATGTTGGAATTTTTAGTCCGCCTGACATCTCTGTGGAGAAATCCCTTGACCAGATGATCAATAGAGTGATGGTGCCGGAGAAGCAAACCTCGTCCACGAAAAATACCTTCCAATCAATACGGAGTAATCTTCAGGGCGAGATGAGCACGCAAGAAGGCAGGGACCGATGGATGAAGCTGCCGAGATGTAGTCCGCAAGTCTCTAGGGATGTCAAAAGCTAAGAAGTGCAAGTTCTCCCGAGTCTTCACTGGGGAGGGACAATCCAAACACGATAGGAGAGGTGGACTCGCCGAGTCGACCAACCAGCTGATGTCTACAACAAACTTAAATACTGATCATCAATGACTGACTTCCTGTGGGAATGGGGGATTCCGATGTTTGCAGAGGAACAAGCATGTTAATGGACAGGAAATGAGTAATGACATCACCTAAACCAAAACTAAGTCCATGCATCATACCACAAGACGAAAAAAAGAAAAGCAATGAACGTGACAGACAAAATCACTGAGAATCAGTGCATGTGGATATCTGAGCCGGTTTCATCTTCATGTGATGCATGGTCGGTTTCCCCCCGCAATGATTGCAAATCCATGCTGGCTGCAAAATACCGAAGACTCCTGTCAACAATATATCCCAGAATTTCATATCTACGGCTGACGGGACTCGGCATATTTTCATTAAAGAGGTGGTGACCAGGTGGCTCGGGATTTAATACTGTACTTTGGAAGGTATGCAGTGTTATTTTGACAACCCTGGAGGTGGAGTTAATGTCTTGCCTGGGTTGCGTGACCCCCTGGGTGGAGGGGGGAAAGGAGGAGGGGGGTGGGGGAAGAGGGAAGCACTCATTCCTTCTTGGCCTCAGCTTGGCTTGTCTGACTAATACTTCCTGGACAGGCTCGGTCACTCAGTCAGCGCACCTACATTAAGATCCAGCACACACTACACAGCATTTTGCTCGAGTCCAAGATTAAGCCACCAACAAAGAAACTTGCAAGTTTCACACAGAAACCGTTGGACAATGGAAGTTTTCGGGCACGAAAGCGGGACAAAGAAGGATAAACAGCTCCCTACTGGTAGGGCAAGGAGAGAAGAGAAAGTTGACCAGAGAACAGTTGAACTGTGTTGTGCTTCGGGACCTATGAGGGATTTGTGCAGGTAAGCTGCTTATGGAATTTGTACAAGTTGGAGAATAACACAGACATTCCATAAATTCAAGTTCACAAAGGAATGTGGATTAAACCAATGAAATATATTTGGGGTATGAATTAGTGACTTTGGCACAACATACATACTTAGGCTATGTTTTACACTTTATATTTTTGATGACAGTTTTGATTTAAATTCTACAAAGCTATTAATCATATATGGTAAGGAAACAAAAACTTTGGCACGTCTCTCAAAGATAAAGTATCAGCATGTTTTTCAATACAGCAGAGCCATATAGCTGAAAATTGAGTTTATTATTTTTTTCCCAACAAGTGCATTGACTGTTGACATAATATTCGGGTCATCTTTCATGAAGTGACTTCAACAATTTTAAACTCACTATATATTACAAGTTACAGTTTTGAGCAGCATAAAGTAACACTATTGCTTAAACTATTGCTGAAGAAAAAAACACTGTACATGAAATGTGAGTCACGAATACACTGTTGTGGAGTGTGGCCACACAATATAGGCACCTATCCATGTGTGTACATATCCATGTGTGTACATGTACATGTGCAACCATACATGTACATGTCTGCGTACAGCTTTTTGTCATATGAACATGTGTGCATTGACAGGAAATTAGTAATTTGTGCTGTGTTCTTAAATGACATTGAGATAAAGTGATTTCAGTTTTGAAGTTCCAGTACATTGTCTTACACCAGTATTTTTGTATACATGAATACTAAGGCTACATTAGGAAGGTAGTTGTCACAAGGAATTTCAGAATCAAGAAATCCCTACTACATAATATTCTTATAATCCATAATTACAAACTGCTCTATCCGGTTCGTTAGTGTGACGTCATCTCAATTCAACCATGCGTACTTTACGTGGTGTAGCATAGCATGAATGGAACCGAAAGTTAACGCAACTCCAGCGTTTGTCCAATGGGCGCGAGTAATCAGTGGTGCGCGCGCCTGTATGACGTTTTTACTAACGAACCGGATATGGCAAAAAACGTTCTCTTGACCCAGACCTAAGTAAAGAAAAGCAAATTTAGGTGAAGAAAACAAATAAAATAAAGTCGTGTTCGCATTGGATATTTTTTGGGTAAAACTAAAAACTGTTTTCAACTTAACCAAATAAAGTCCAGTGCAGACACAAGTGTCGACTGTCAATTGTAAGTTTTATGGTCTGCAGTGGTAAATTTTACAGGGCCAACTGGATCGTGGAAGAATTTCATTGTTACTTTTACTTATTAATGACTTTCCACGGGCCAAACTTAATCCAAGCGCAGATGCACAGTAGAATAAATGTTAACAGTCACTCGCAGTAACTTGCAAAATTAAGTCCAATGCTGACATGGCTTGAGAAACAACAATTTATGGAGTATATGTTAATGTTACTTATGTGAAAGTGAACAAATGAATAAACACAAACAACCGACAACAACAAAACAAACAGTGTAATTATTGCTTTAGGCAACGTCAATCATTATGTAACATACATGACAACTACATCCAGCGGTAGTTTGCGAGGCCAAATTGGCATGAGAAAATGAGTCCAAAAAAAAGACACAAATCCATACATTTGTCCTGTGTAGCAATGCAAATTGTAACCAAAATATCTATAAATATAGGTTTTCCTGGCCAATTTGCTGAAATGTTCATTCACTTCTGACAATCGGTCATTCACTTTCGCATGAATTTGAATGCACGTCTTTAATCCCATTTCAATTCAACGAAAGTTCAATCGTTTTCATTGTCCGCGCATTCGGTTTTGAGAAACAGACGGCCAATTACGTTACCTGTGCGTTCATTTACGCAAGCATACCTTTTCTAAATTGATTTCAGGTACAGCTAATTTGAATGACGGTTAATGAAAAAGAAATCCCTAGTTGTATCTGGTGTCGATGGCATTAAACTAAAAGTGAAATAGAATGGTGAAGGTTTAAAATCGCCCTCTAAAAGCGAAAAAAAAAATCTTGTAAACGAATCTGAATGGACATAAACGAAAGGTGCTGCTCAATCACTTAATTGATTGAACTGAAAATGGAATCGAATGCTCTGGAAGCGAAGATGAAACGCGTGTTCAGAGCGATTCTCAAATTCAGACAAAAATGAACGACCGATTTTCAGAAGTGAATGAGCATTTTAGGAAATTGGCCGGGAAAACCTACCAGTATATTAGGCCAAAAAAAAAAAGTCTCCGGTTTCTGGTATGGAGCTTGCCCCAAAAGTGGTGCGGCGACGCTGCTTTTTTTTTTTACCTGTTTTTTTTTTTTTTTTGGCTTCAAATGTCGGCTGATGACTGCAAATGGTGCCCGACTAAACTTAGTGCAAATATATGGGAGTCCAGAGAGGCCACATAAATCTTATTCTCGATCATAACCCCTTCTAAAAACACGTTAAAATTGTGCAGCAGCAGAATTCCAGTCAAACCAGTGAGTTTGGCGGTTTTGAAACATCATCTTGTATTGAAAAAAAAACTTTTTCATTTTGCCGACGCGCATGGCTACGGCGACGCGCCCGCATACCAGAAACCGGAGACTTTTTTTTTTTGGCCTTTCAAATAAATACTCTGTCAGAACTTATTTGCTAAAAAGTTGCCAACTTTAATATAACATTTTTTTCATGAAATGGCTTCAAAGTAGAAGAGATAACAAAATTATTATTTGTGTAACTTACCATCAGGTGAGACAACCAGCATTCGGCCTGATCGGTTGACTTCATCAAACTTTGCATAGATGATGGATAACCTGCACAGCCAACAAGACAACAGGTAAAACACGATAAGATTAAGTTTGCAGTTGCACCATGTAACATCTCTTTTGTGAGCTTGTGAGGTTAAAAAAAAAAAAAAAACGAGGGAAACTCAACATTTCGTCAGAAGCTTGAGGGATTCAAACGGTAAAGGGGTGTTATGTAGTAGAACAAGAAGCATGATATGAATCCATGTAAAATACATGAATACCAGTGTTCTCCAACATGTAGAACAAACCTGGCGCCCCACCATGCTTTCTGCGGCGCCCGCCATGTTTAAGAAGTCCCCGCCAAGCTTTAAAATCCTGCTGCCAGGTTTAAATTTTTTTTACTCTACAGCGTACATTTACAACTAAAAGAACTTAGAAACAAGAATGACCACTTCATTTTCAAATAAAATTTAATGACTTCCCGCTGAACCTAGTCTAAGTTTGCGATGCGCGCGGATCATAACTCACTAATATTCTCTATGATCGATGCAGTTTAGTCTGGTTCTGACTATTCCGTTCTCCTCTATCATCATATTATTCGGGGATCGTCTGGTAACAAGATGTACCTTGTTCCATGCAAAATAATGCTACACGACCTACGTACTGTACGTATACGTACACACGTGTACTGCTTGGACTGCAGGCTAGGCCTGGCGACGTGCGTGTTACTGTTAAATACGTTTGCGGAATTTGCAGCGGGCATTGGCATCGTTTTTAATAGTCTTTGACTAAAGGATGTTTTAAACCCTAAACTTCGGGGTTAAGGCTAACTTTTGTTGGATGTTGTATTCCATGAACTTCAGTTGTAGATAGCCTTATAATATAATAAAATGTGCCGTCGTTGCCTTCTCACTGGCCGAGGTGCCCCACAAAAAATCCCCGTCTTCATGGCCAGTTTTGCCTTGCCCCATATTTACCTTGGCCGTCGTGCCCTTTTTGCAAAAACATCCATCAGCCTATTTAAACCACTACAATCCTTGATTTCAGTTGTTTTTCCACACATTGACAATGTATTTCGATGTCATCCCAGCCCGATCGGGGTTGTCTTAAAATCTCGCTGAATCAATCACACGCACGGCCGGCCGTGGCCAAACACCAGCGATTCCCCATGCACTGTACGTACTATTAGGTACGATGTACACACACTGACAACTGAATCCCCAGTTCCGGAGTGTGCCGATACTTCAAGTAGCGACAACCCCGCCGCAAAAATATATATCTGTATTAGTACACACACACACCAGCAGGAGTACGTACGGCAGATCTTACGTGCAGCCAACCGACTTTCTTGTTCTCAGTGCTTGCACGCGCGGTACACAATATAATACGCATTGATGTTCTTGTACCAGGCAAACGAGCTCGAGGCCAAAACACGTGTGCACATGGTGTTCCGATTGTCAGAAGTTATAAATGGCGATTGTGTATGGGCCCGGTTCCCTAAGAGAACAAAATCCACTTTTAATTTATTTGACTTACCAAACTAGTTGGCGACATTAAGAACATGCAGGTAGGTCATAAATAGAGGGAAATTTGGGGGGAAAATGACGATGACAACGACAAATTGCAACATGAAAATAAAGATGACGATCGCCCGGCACTGGCACCACCCATAAAATCGCGTACAAAAACCGTAATTTGTATCCCATTTTTTTTCTTCAAAATTACAAAAAAGTGTCATTTGAACTGAGAGAAGTCTGCTTTAGGTTGAAAGGTAATTTTTGAATGCTAAAAACATGCTAAAAACACTGGCCTGGAATCGCCTCAGATTGCACCACAGAGCATCTAGAATCCAAAATTTTCCCGGGGCCCTTAAGTGGGCCCTGGACCCCACGCCGTAAGGGCTTCGTGCTCGCAGGAGTCCCCGCCGACCCCAGCGCCAACCTTTAATTTTCAAAGTTGGAGAACACTGGAATACATATCACTGCTAACTCAAACACTCCCAGAAACTGTTTAAGAGGACTTCGTACAATCAAGGAAGATAACCCCAGCTATTACTTCACATGGGGCTAAATACCCTCAAAATTAAAAAAAAGAAAAAAAGTAATACCCATCAATCTTTTTGCCTTTGAGAGAGGTCATTTTTTTTTTTGTAAAGTAGGTAGAATGTGCCTTTTGGTGCTTGGAAGGCGACTGATTTTTGAAAGATTCAGGCAGACTTCTGACAAAAGATGTTTAAGCAGTTGTGACAAATGGAAACAGACTGGGTTCTGTAAGACGTTTCTCTAAGAACCAATTATGTATGCATGGAATTTTGAGTTTTGCAATGTACATGTACGATGTACAAACGTTCTTGGGTAGAATGTAAATCAAGATGCATTCCTGATTTTCCGAGTCAGGTTTTAATTACTAACTAGTGTTTGGCAATGTATTTACTGGTCTGCACTTACAGCATTGTACAGTGCACCATAGGAGACCCATGAATACAGTGTAGATGTCACTACACATACATTGTATTTATCTCATGAGGGCGGTATATAATAAACTTGCACCAGCCCCCTCAGTATGTGAGTGCTGAGTACAGGCCGAATCCCAACTTAATTTCATCGTCCATTACCTTGATGACGGGATGCCTTTCTTTCCCAAGTCAATCCGGACTTTCTCTCCTACGTGCCTGTAAATCTCAACGAGTGTGTTGATGGCTGTATCACGCACCTGACCAAAAACAAAGTAAACCACACAAATAGTGACACAATGTCCAATCGTTAGTTTCAATTCTAATCCAAAAGCTGTGATTTCACCCCAAAAACTCAAACCTGTTTAAACACCACTGAAAAATGATATTGCCCTTCTGTAAACACATAATCCTCACACAAACTGAAATTTGTATCCTTGTGGAGACATTTCTTTGTTCTCGTGTACTAAAGTTTTCGAGTTTGAAAGTACAGTTTCAAAATGCTGTTAATTTAACCAGAATTAATTTCCTTGGCTGAAATTCGGACTTAATATCCCGTTGCTAAAACTCTACCATTTGCGACTGATCAACATACCTTGGACATTTTTTGAGTAAAATCCATATCAGTGTTGTAGCAAAGGCTTTGACCCTCAAGGCCAAGGCCAAGGCCAAGGCTTTGACCTGAAGGCCAAGGCCAAGGCCAAGGCTTTGACCCTCAAGCCTCGAGGCCAAGGCCAAGGCTTAACCCTCAAGGCCAAGGCCAAGGCCAAGGCCCTGTTTTATGAAATGACCACTGATATAGAACTAATTATAGTCACATGAGTGACACATCATCACGCAAGGGCGGATCCAGAACACAATTTGGGGGGGGGGCAAAGAAATGTTGGTGTCCCCCCCCCCCAAAAAAAAAGTGGGTCAAAAAATTACGGCTTGGGCTTCGGGGCCCGCTTAAGGGCCCCGAAAAATTTTTTGGATTCGAGATGCTCTGTGGTACGATTTGAGGCAATTTCTGACCATTTTAACCAATGTTTTTTGAGGAAAAGATGGTGGTGTACTCATTGCCTGCCTTTATTACGACGTCACATAAAAAAAAATGGTTTCCTTTTTTTGGGGGGGGGGGGGGCATGGCCCCTTTTGGCCCCCCAGGATCCGCCCTTATCATCACGAATTGCTCGTTACGAAGAACAACATTTCTTTAATTGCAGTCAACATGCTCGCATAGGCCTACACCGTTTTATGACTGAACTATATCTATTAAAGTATAAGTTCAGGTCTTCAATATGGTTTAACTAAACAAAATAATGATTTACTTCTATATTGACACACAATTCTCCCAAGTGAACCAAAAGGGGATCCAAGAAACTGATTTGGGAATTTTTTATTTGCTGGCCCAACATGGTCAGAAATATCAGCATTATCTAAAACAGATCATACAACCAATCAGATCTATTCCATAGTTATATGCAATTAAAGTGATCATCTCATTAGCCCCACAAGTGTACGGAATATTTTTGCAGCAAATCTACTACAATGGTAACAAAATGTGATGCTACAAAAGTGGAAGTGTGCCCAACACACAAATCTATAGGGTGCACGCTTCCCTCCTCCATGGTAATACGATTAAAATGGTAACAACAAAATTTCAAACAGATTTATCTGGAAAATGCAAAAATCTATGGGCCTTGAAGAGCCTTGACTCAAAATTGCAAGGCCCTGAACCCTCAAGGCCAAGGCCAAGGCCAAGGCTTTTGCCCTCAAGCCTCGAGGCCAAGGCCAAGGCCCTAAAATCCAGCCTTAAGGCAGCCTTAAGGCCAAGGCCCAGCATCAAGGCACTACATCACTGATCCATATATCTATTTCGTGAAACCTTGTGGAGATGTGATCATCTATAGAAATTGCCCTGTGGAGACGTATTCGATCTTTTGTTCCCTATTGTGTGCATGTCTCCAGAGGGCACGGTGTATCAGACCACAAAGACACACACCATAACATTCTTTGATTTATTTTTTTTAAATTTTTGATAGTCAGCAAACAATATCTTCAAAGTTGGAGAAAGTCCCAATTGCAAGTCCTTAATAATTAAATTGAACTTTTTGAAAAACAACACGTGAATTCGATATTTATCTTTCGATTTCATAGAATATCTTCATCTCATTCAATACAAAAAACCTCAGGATTCATAAACAAACAACTTAGGTTCATTGAGAATCAAAGCACTGGTGAGCACAATACAATGACCACAATGGGGATTTCTATCATGTAAACTCATAACAAACCCTTTCAAAGTGTAGTGGGGAAAATAAAATGACAGTCCTTTGTTCAGAAAAGTGAGAAAAAAGTGCAGCATCTATCCTTGGAAATTCCGAAGAGCACTTATCATTAATTCAACTTGGGATTAGCAGGATCAAACTGTAGCAGAACAAAGGGACACCTGGTCGGCAAGCATTTCCAGGAGGGCTGAGTTTACAAGTACGGTTTCTAACCCGACAGGTTTCAGCAGGCACTCTACCCTGCCATACACGTTCCTGTCTGCCACTCTGTATGCAATGCAACAAAACTCAGCAATGGAGTACTGAAGTGAAAACGTCACGCGCACAAAATGTGTGTGAAAGACATTAGCGCACGATTCAGCCCGTGAACCAACAAGCACGCGTACTCCATTCGTTTGCACTACACTTTCTGGCTGGTTCTAAATGACGTCACACTTCGGTACACCATTACTGTGATCTAAGCTTAACTGTGACCCCCCTAGGTGCTTTTGGGTAGGAACCATCCTCAATCCTCCAAAATCCTCCAATTGCCACCATGTACAAAATTGGATTCATCCTCAATCCTCCAAAATCATCCCTTATACAGGTGTATCTTGAATTTGTTCAGTGGAGGGGTGGCCACTGCCTCAATCCTTGAAAATCCTCCAACAATCACTGTTAATGGGTTGAGGCAGTGCCGATGACATTCAGAAGCAGTGCAGATGATGTAGAGCATAACGCTGGGCTCCATTATGCATGGCTGAATATAAACCACGCTGGGTACAGCCTGCGAATTGGACACAATGCATCCTCCAAAATCAACCGTCACTTTTTGGCCATTCAGCCTCAATCCTCCAAAATCCTCGAAAAAACGCCTGGAGGATTTTGAAGGATTGAGAAAGGTTATGATTAAATGTGAACAGCTGTTATACAACGTTCATTCATATTTGCTGGTATAAAGAAAATCTCTCCCTATAAATATTCCTTTTCAATTTGTCTTTTTTCAATTTGTCTTTTTTCAATTTTCCTCAAAGTTGCAGTCTCTCTTCATCACTGGCACTCAAACCACTGGCAGAACTTTGTTGCCAAAGTAGTAAGATGTCTGCCGTAATTTAGTAGGTGGAATGCCTGAGAAGTGGTACTTAAGTTATGAAGTAGTTTATGTCCGAGTGACTCACCTGGCTGTTAGGGTCTCCCAGCAACTTGCAGATTGCAGGGACTATCTTACTGAGTGACAGGGTTGCGGCCCCAAACCTGCAGAAGTAGATCAAGGAAAAAAGTAGTTTTAGACATGAAAATGAAGCAGCATGAAAACAACAATTTGAATATTCAATATTACTAAGATGAGGAGCAATCAAAACTATACATGCACTTATGGAACAATTTTACACAAGGCACTTCTGTGACATTATTCATCATAAATCATCACAAAAGCATTTGAAAAGTGCTGAATGTGATTAAAGGGAAAATACAACATTTGCAAACATCAAAAAATAAAACTACCAAATCATTTTGAAATACCTTGCTGGACTGTTAGTGAATGACAGTGTAAAGCATCAATTGGGGCCAGTATTTGAACAAAAAGCCAATCGTTTCCAACGCTGATCGGCCGATCAAAGTTGCAAATTGATACAAAAATATCACTTTTCTTGAAAATGACAGTATACCAGGTGCCATGATTTTACAGGATGCTTTACACTGTCATTCACTAACAGTCCAGCAAGGTATTTCAAAATGATTTGGTAGTTTTATTTTTTGATGTTTGCAAATGTTGTATTTTCCCTTTCATATAAAATTACATAAAAACATACAGAGTGTGTCAAAAAACGTGGAACATTCAGAAAACAAATAATTAAAATTGTGAATTTTTTTTTCTTTAATGAAATTATATATTTCATTAAAGCCTGATTATTTCTTAATCCACTCCTTTTTACCCCATTCCATTTGGGTCCCTAGATCCAGAAATACAATCAATTAAGTGAAAGGGTGGTACATTTTACTTGGGCCACTCTCACCTGGACATGCTGAATCTGGGTTTAAGCACTGAATACGAATTGAATACATGTAGGCAAAAGTGGCCCACTTTTTTTTTTACACCCTTTCTCTTCAATGATTGTATTTCTGCATCTAGGGACCCAAATGGAATGGGGTAAAAAGGAGTGGATTGAGAAATAATCAGGCTTAAATGTAAATGTAATATATAATTTCATTACAGAAAAAAACATTCGTCCGTTTAAAATATTTGTTTTCTGAATGTTGCACTTTTTTTGGCACAATCTGTACATTACATAAAATGATTCTCGAATTTGTTTACCCATTTCAAAATATTTTAAAATGTCTAATAAAAACAAAATTTATAAAAAAAAAAATCTTAATTGAAAACTATTTACTTTGGTAATTGGGGCACAAATGCCTGAAGATACATCATCAAAAAGGCATGAAAAAGACATCTACTGAGTCATCATCCATCATTCACAAGTTTGTTAAAAAAAAAAATAATAATAATAATAAAAACGGCCCCTAGTGATACCATCTGGCTTGCCTGGGCGGATAACAAATTACAGTCTGGTATAAATATCTGCCCCGTTTCAGGTGCAGTTAATCACAGCTGCTGGGCATACATTATGGAGATGTTTACACCCACGAGTGATCATCGATGATTCACTCAGTAATATTATTATGGGGAGAGAACTATCCAGACAACAGAGGGCAGCAAACTGATTTGGTGGTTGTCTGGCTGGGTGTGACCACAAGAGGGCTCAGCTTTTATCCTTTTAATGGGTTGAAATAATAAGTTATTTGAAACATTTGTTTGATACTGAGAAAGCAGTTAAGAAATTTCAGGATATTCCTCTTTTACTTGAAGCAAAGATGAAGCAAAGATGAAGCAAAAGATGAACCCAGGTTTTACCGGACCACAGTGCACCGCATTTTTGGGACAGTTTGCACTGTAAAAATCTTCATTCAGCAGGCGAACTTTCTCACACGCAACACAAAATATACTTCACTGCACACTTCCAAGCGCTTCAATAAAAAAGGCCAATGGCTGAAATGCAAACATACATTCTGTGCCAAGTTGTCCTTTCAGTCAATATCAATCAAGTGACTGTTTTCAACACTTCCAAAGAGCTCCAGCCTACACAAAGCAGGATTGACTGGCTGTGACTGTTTATGTAACGTGATACAGGTATGCTTTGACTGTAGGGGATTGATAAGCCAGCTGTGCCTACCACTTGTCTGCTTTTGTCAGTTGACTGAATTTGACTAGTCACAGTGCTTGCTTGAATTATGATCTGACTGTTGGTGACTAGTCTGCGTAAAACGCATGGACGAGGATTGATTTTTTTAACTGTCTGTGACTGTTCAGATAGCAGGAGGGTTAACAGTCACAAAAAGGATAACCCACTTCATTAATCAGCTGATCTCATGGCCTGATGAACAGGGGTGATAATTTACAATATAAGCACCACGTTATACTTACACATTGATAGTCTGGTTGAGGCACAGTAAAATCTCCTCACGGACTCGCCAGCCTTTGTGTGAGAACCCCTTCATCAACCTCTCAAAAACATACTGAAAAAAACAAGGTTTCAGGCATTTTTGTTAAATTTTTAATATTAAAGATCCACTTCTTTTACTTTCAGACATGGTTGGGAAATCAGTGATACATGTTGAACAATTTTGTTTGGGGGTTGGGGTGGGGGTGGGGAGACAAATCGTTGTTCCAAAAAACAAAACAAAAAAGTCTACAAAACGAAAAATCTTGCAGGTACAGTATTCACTAACAAAACTTTGTCATTGGAAGTGCAAATCTAGAAATACAATGTCGGTTTAGTCAAGATTTCCAGTTGTTTCTGGTATCAAATAGGTCACCTCATTTGTAATCGTCAATTGGTAGCATGACCCAGCTTCTAGATAATTGACCCAGTATGTCAAGTTCCTATTGTGATTAGCCCTTCACAGATATAGGATTCGGTTGAGTTACCAAGGACGATAACGAAATGCTGTGTACATATTCAAGAAAATAACACCGAAATATTTTATATGATTATTTACTTGCTTTGCCCCCAAAAATGTACAGAGTAACGTCGCAATTAACAAAAAATTCTGTAACTCTCAATTGTTTTGGAAAATTTAGAATATGAAAACAAAAATGATAAAAAAAACCACCAAACCAAGACAAACAACCCCTAGAATATCATATAAAAACAGTTTCATTGTCATTGTTTTTTTTTTGCTGTGTGACACAGTTATACACACATACTGTATGCACACAAAATGAAAACATTACACTGTCCTTGAATGAACATGAAACAGGTCGAGCAGGCATAATGTGGGCGGGGCTAGTTATGCAAATTAAATACAGCATGATGGTTTAGGTCAGTCATGCATATCATTAATTGCCATGTACCTGGGGCGTTGCGGCTGGACTCATCAGTTTCTGGATGAGTGCCTGGGCTTGCTCACGCACCTGTGTCAGAGACAAAGACAATGATTAATGAGATAACTACAGACAGGTGTTTGTATGGAGCCTGAGTCATAAATATTCATGAAGCGTGTGAAGACAAAACTTACCAAAACCAATTTGTACTATACCTTCATCTGTTCATGTTAGCATAAAAATGACATGGTAATATGTTTGAGTTTTTCTTAAAAATGCATGCCAGCACAACAGATTATTTGTTTTTCTTCAGGAAGTTGACAATTCAGCAACTTATGACATCACCTTGACATTTCATGGATAACATCACATTTTATCAGACTATAATGTCACTTTACTCAGCCTTTTTGCACTGTTTTATTTGTAGTCCCTGTTCATATTATTGCTTTCAAATTGTTGGGTTTTTTGGTCAGACACTTCTCAACACAAACTTCCCACTTGTACAAAAATGGCATTGTTGCAAGGATGCAACCTCAATCCTGCAAAATCCTCCAACTGCCTCCATGTAAAAAATGCGTACAGCCTCAATCCTCCAAAATCCTCCGCTAGTTCTTGAATGGTGGGGTGACCACTGCCTCAATCTTGCAAAATCCTCCAACAAGCACTGCCAGTATGTTGAGGCAGAGCCAGTGCCATCCTGGAGCAGTGCGGAGGACTTCAAGTATAATCTAGGCCTAAATTTATGCACGGCTGAGCATAAACAACACAAGGTCCGCCCTACAATGTATAAGACCCTGACACAGTGCATCTTCCAAAATCAGTCACTTTTTTGTCATAAAAATGTAGCCTCAATCCTGCAAAATCCTCCATTTTGCAAAGAGAATTTGGGTGGATATGGGAAGGTTAGGGTTAAAGGGACCAAATGTAAAAATATATCACACAATTCCAACCTTTCATCATGTTCATGGTACAAAAAATGAACTACATGCACATGCATGCACACAATTGGCCTGTGTGTACATGTATGTGCACATGTACATCAAATATTCTGAGCAGAAATATCGTATGCACCTGTGTGCAAAGACATCTGTGCTCTTCTTTATTAAATAATGCGTTTATGCTATCAGTCATTCAGCCAGGATGTTTTTCTCAAAGCGTGCCCAAACACATGTTTATATTTCCAATGCACAAATTAATTTCCCACATGTGATTTTAAGCAGTGCTAAGTCTAAACACTGCATGCAATTTCAAATTCCCACGATAAAATCCACTCAGGACTTTATCAGGCTTTGAATTTCTTTTTTCATGATTTTAATGATGCCTACACCTCACCCCACTGCTTTGTTGACAGACTCATTTTAACACAAACGCTATAAATACACAGCATTGCACGTCATATTACTATCGGGTGTCTCTCCGTGATGCTGATGGCTAATTGCCCTGGTCATCTTCCTGAATGTCAACCTAGCTACATTGGGTACTCTTACTTTGGTTTCTGGTACTCGTATATCCTTAGTAACGTAACTCCGTTCTACTGCTGCCTACATGTGTAGAATCAATTCCCTGAAGTACCTATTTTGAGCTCCCCCGTGATTCGAATTCAAGCCACTTCAAAACAGATTTCACGCAATAAATGATCATGTTTAGAGAGGGACTGAACCTGCGACCGCCTTCACATTCGTGATTCACAACTGTAATTCAGTGGTAATATTATGGAGCGGTTTACCAATGTTTTTGTTTGAGGGGTAGATCTGGAGTCAACTCTAAACTGTGACTTTTGGAAAGAATCCAATTTGAAACATTGGTCGCCTTAATGTATTTGCCATAGCTATATTTGTGAAATTTTGTAACGTTTATACTCACTTGGTCTTTTCCATCACCGAGACGATCCACAACGGCTGGTAGTACTGCGGTAAAGAAACAAGCAGAAGTCAGCATCAATGTTCGTACTTCACAAAGATTGGTTCAATTCAGTTCATAATTGATTCATTATTTATTTAATTTATATAGTGACAGATACCGTATGTTTGTCAAATAATTAAGTGATGCATGTATATGTT
Source organism: Patiria pectinifera (assembly GCA_029964075.1). Taxonomy (NCBI): domain Eukaryota; kingdom Metazoa; phylum Echinodermata; class Asteroidea; order Valvatida; family Asterinidae; genus Patiria; species Patiria pectinifera. Next base: position 7,963,703 of record CM057143.1, read on the forward strand.
ATGATTCAATGGTGATATTGAAAGTTAATAATGATTTTACCTTGACTACCGGTAGTCGTCAATACATTTTTATAAAAACATTTCCAAGGAAGATTATAAATTATTTGATTTTGGAATTTTATTAACTTACCGGTACATCAACAAAAACCTGAAGTGAAAGCAAGTTAGTGTTTTGAAAAGAGTACATGTATGTCAGAACTAACATCAAACAAAACTGTCACTTTTTAAAATGCTGCCAAGGTGTACATGTTCATTACAATTGTCAGCAATTATCATGCGTTCATTTTCAACATTATTGTAACAATGTGCTGGCTCCTTGACAGCCTTAAATTATCATCATACATATTTTTCATTATGTTAAAAAAAAAATTAATCTTGAATCTGCGAAATGTGCAGCAACATCACATTCAGTTATCTGAAAATTATCATCATACACGTACATGGACCGGTATCTATTGATATTACTACCCCCCCCCCCAAAAAAATTAAATTGGGAAAGAAAAGAGATACCAAGGGATTCCCCCGATCTGTGCTTGCACGATTGGTTGTCCTCACAGCTACCCATTTTTACAATTTCATGTTTCATGACAGACATGAATTATCACAGGAGCACGAACCGGTACCCTGCCATCCCGGTAACTCAAATGGGAATCACCTTATGACTCATAGCAGGCAACAGACCTAATCTAATGACAAACATGCATGGTGGCTTAGGCCACGTTGGAATGAAAATAATGACCATCTCACATGTCCCATGTACGATATACAATCCCATAATCGTCTGTTTTTGTTTGCATATTTGACAGTTTGAGATATTAAATACAGATTTTTTTTTTTTTTTAGGTTAGAATATGATCATCTGAGAAATATAATATCACAGCTTTTGTTGCGTATCTTCTTGATAAGGTTTGGGTAAATATACTGAGATACCTATCTCAGAAACTTTGAATTTTAAGCGGTTTTACGTGTTGGTGAATAAATCAAACTCAACAATCACATCAGATACAACAGACCAGTGTTAAGTTACACATAAAGTGAATGGAAAAACTCCATAATAAATACATGTTTCTACAGACATTTAATTTAAATGATGGGTTTTTTTTTGCACATTTATTTTTTATTCTAAATTGAACATTCATAAAATATTGCTTGCAGAAATATTTGAGATGATGTCATGGATGGAAAAAAAAAATTGGACTAAAATAAGAATATTCATGAAAACTGCTTCAAGGTGTATCCTGTTCATGTACCGTGTTTATTGGCAAGGGTCCAAACCAACACCACTTTAAAGGGCCCATGTAATGTAGTTTTAAAAATGCAATCCTTGAAAAGGCACCTTTGCGTCCCATTTAACCTTATTTTCAATTTTCTGTTCTTCGGTGGTTCGTTGTTGTGTCAGTACATGGCAGTAAGCCAATGACCAAACTTTTCTCACAAATGTTTTCAACGAGCACATTTTTGGGTTCACAATTTTGACCAGAAAACCCCTAAACTGAACAGTGTCTTCCTGAAATGACATCACAGCAACAGCGCCCTCAGTTATCCGGAAAAAAGCTTGGAAATCTTTAAATTTTTTAAAGAAGTGCACTTTCAATAAAATTAACCAAAAAAGAATGTCAATTAGTTTTCATCCATTTAAGAGGAGTAGAAAGTTGCACAAGATGTGTTCCTAAGAAAAACTCATCCCATGGACCCTTGAAGACTTAAAGGGAATGTACATGTCCATCATTGGCTTTTGCTGTAATTTTCAGAAATGAACTATTGGAGAGGTTAGTATACATGTAATAGATCAAATATTGTTACACTGACATTTTTGAACTTTGGCGTTCGAAAAGGTAAGAAAAACCAAGAAAAACAACAATGTTCAAGTAGTCTGGTTCCCTGACTCCACAAAAGATAAAATGGATCAATTTATAGATGATGGAAAATTGTTAGGCAAGGGAACCAGTCTAGCTGGCCTGCACCCGTTCATGAACATGTAATCAATAGCAAACAAAATTTGGACTGAAAAAATGGTAAATTTGGTAAACGCTGGTCGGCCGACCACCGTTGGAAATGTTTACAAAAATACCACTTTTCTTGAAAATGACTTCACACCAGGTGCCATAATTTTACAAGATGCTTGAGACTGTCATTTACCAACATCCTAGTAAGGTATTTCGTAAAAACTTGGTAGTTTTATTTTTCGATGTTTGCAAATGTTGAATATTCCCTATAAGATGTTATTTACCTGTTCCAATGTGTGTTTTGAATTTCTCTTCCATCCTGTCGACCAGACATGTCAGACATTCCAGGCCACACAGGGAAACCTGAAATCCACACAAAAAAGAAATCAATCAGTAAATCAATAGAATTCCAACCAGTCACAATGATCAAAATTCAACTCAGCTGTTACTACTGGTACATGTACATAAATCTAGAGTGTTTGGGAAACGTACAATGTACATTGTATGTAAATGTTCACTTAAGCGTGTACATGTATACATGTATGCAAAAATATAAAGGATTTAATATTTCGGAAAAATAACGATTTACTGGTATGCATTATACATTAACATGCATAATACTTTTGAAGAGTATACATTGTAACTACACTATATGTGAATACACCGTCAGATGTACGGTACAAACGTACATGCTGTGTGCATTTGTACAAAGTTCAAAGTGATCAATAAAACACATACTCAACTCATCGGCTACGGTAGCGTGGAAGGAGTCAAATGATCTTTTGTGAAAAGGATTTGGTACAAATCGGTTTTATTTTTCACAAAATTTAGTTTCTACTTTCCTGTGCAATTTAATATGAGACAGGAAACTAAGGCCAAAAAAAAATAATAATCGGTCTCTGGTCAGACCGAAGTTCCAGAATTGATGCGGCCACGCGTTTTAATTTTTTTTTTTTGGTGGCTTTTTTTTTTCAAGCTTGTATTGTACAGACAAGGTGGGTACTATTTTGCTTTTTTTTGTGTCCTCATTATACATTGGTGTCCTCCATAATTTGCCTTGGTGCCCTTTATCATTTGCCTTGTGCAATTTCTCCATTTCTTGGTGCTCCTTGGTACAAAAATTTGAGGAGGTGCGGCAATAGAGGGCACTGTTGTAGCTTCCGTGTTAATTTGAAAAAAAAAAAATTGACGCACATGATTAAAATCGACATGCGCGCTGATCAGAGACCAAGTATTTTTTTTGCTTAATGTTGAATTCCTTTTTTCCCCCCTCAAAATACATTGTGTATTAAGTACCGGTAGCACCAACATTCACATTTGCGTGAATACAGTCCACTTAATAATGAGCCCCACCCATACTGTCTGTCAGCAATTTCTTAATATAGAAAAGTAATGAGGTACTTGGAAGGTTATTTTACAAAACAAATTTTCGAAGGGTTATTTCACGAAAGAGTGTACAATGTGTATGGGTGCTGTCATCATCTTTGTTTGGTGTGAACATTCCAAGTACGCTAGACTGAAAACACAAAGCTGAATTCAGGCAGATTTTGTAGCATCTAATTTTTCTGATGGCGTCATCATTAAAGGGAAAATACAACATTTGCAAACATCAAAAAACGAAATGATCAAATTACCACGAAATACCTTACTGAATTGTTAGGGACTGACAGTCTAAAGCATCCTTTAAAATCGTGGCTCCTGGTGGGCTGACATTTTCAAGAAAAACTGTATTTTTGCAACGCTGGTCGGCCAACCAGCGTTGGAGAAAACTGGCTTTTTTTCAAAAACTGTTCTTAATTTTTCATATTTAGTTATTCTGACTTTTCTTTGCAATTGATCACACACCTGTGAAGGGGTACAAGCCTTCTAAACTGATTCTCTGGCCTTACAATTCCCCAATGTGTATTAAGTGCTCCGTTTCATCTGAAGTGGGGTCAGGGAACCAGACAACAAGAACATGATTGTTTTTCTTGGATTTTTCAGCATCTACAAGCCCGGAACGTGAAACAAGTCAGTTTAACAATATTTTATAACCTATACTAATCCTCCAAATCCATTTATTTCTGAAAATTGCAGCAAAAGCGAATGCTGTACATGTACATGTATATTCCCTTAAAGTTGAAACTTTCTTTAAGTTTTGGGGAAATTTGGAACAGGGTTTGGAACAGTGATTTTCATCCTTCATGTTTGCCTAATATTGGGGCTGCAGCCTTTAAAATTGTAATTAAGTGGTACTGTCAGTGTCAGGCCCAGGGCGCACAGAATACATGTATCCTGCACTCAGACAAACTGTATATCAAGTACATGTTCATTTAGAACCATAAAACTCAAGAGCACTGTGCCAAGGACTCTGTGAGCAATTCATGCATAATTTTCAAACAGTCAACTGAGAAGAAAAAAAACACCACATAAATATCTTTATACATGTAACTACCAGTAACAGTAACATCAAGCTCAAACTCCAACTAAATTCCATCCTATATGAGCCATACATGTAGGATGAGCTGATTACAAAAATAAGTGTCTTTCTCTGATTAAAGCACGTAAGCATCATGCGGGAAACTTACTGAACTAAGGTACACATGTACCCCCAGTACATGTACATGTATGTATTAGTCTCATGCAAATCAAGATGAAAATTAGTCAAAATCGCCATACATGTACAGTGCACCTTCAGAGTCGTGCACTGTTTGATACAGAAACACGTACAAATGTACACCAGTTTGTACTGAACATAATGCCCTTCGATGTTCAAATGTAATTTACATACACCCTACACATAAAAAATGTACAGGCCTAGATATCCAGGCTCCGCTTATCCAGCACCCATGTGTACATGTACATGTACATGTAGGCCCACATGTGTGAGCGCAGAGCTAAAATTAGCCACTGGGGCAGCATGACTCTCCGTGTACAATATCATCCTGATCCATAAATCCATTGATAATCACACCTTATTTTTGTAACCCGATTCAAGTTCCTGTCAATGCTTTGGGGTATGATAAAGGTGTTCAATAAGATCAGTTTATTATACGGCGACCCCGGCAATGATTTTTTTCACTCTGAGCCACTACGCGGCCTAGACGGTCCCATTTTTATGGCCCACTTGTTCTCCAGCAAAGATTACTGACTGTTGAAATGATGAACGTGAATATTGGCTAGTGAGGGGAGCATGAGAAAGCGCGAGGGGCTTACGGTGAATGTCAAGTCGCACGGTAGAATTAACGATTGGAGACATGATATGCAGAGATGGGATACATGAAATGTAGATGATCAGACGTACGTACGTACATGAATTGAACGTACATGAAGCCAGACATGTCATGAACATTTTACGATGTTAATTAGCATGACTGTGTGATTTTCATGCACGTCTTGTTCCAAATATGTACTTGCATTTCATACATGTGCAGAACTTAATTAAAACACTTGGTGATGCACAACTAAATCTGAAAACTCCACATGATGAATATAATTGCAATTAGGCCAAATAAAAAAGAAAAACATGTTTAGCGTCCCCGCCAGCTTCCTTTTTGGAGGCGCCTCCTTTTTTTTTTTATTGAAATTATTAATGATTTATTAAAATGATACATTTTAAACATTGACATCATTTGGCCTCTTTGTCTGTTGCATCTAGTAGCCCATATAAAGCTGGTATGTCATTTTCTGAGTCCAAGTGGCGGCAATTTTTAAAAAAAAGCTGGCGGCCATCTTAAAAAATAGCTCATTCCTTTTTTTCAAAAAGGCAGGGCGCTAAACATGTTTTGTTTTATTTGGCCTTAATCTTGGAAAATATCACTGAGTACTTTACTATAATAAAGCGCAAAAGTGAACAGTTTAAACAACAGCAACCTTTACAGTGGAACCTTTTTTTATTTTAATCCTACCCATTTAAAAAAAAATCCACCAAGGCATGTCCCATTTACATTATGGTATTATTACAAAATTCTCAGATGACAAAACAATTTTAGAAAAAAACCTTTACATGTAGATGGTAAAACTTGAGAAAAATATCCTTGGTATTGGAATGTTATTTAATATTTATTTAAGTATAAAAAAAACTATGACGCGTATTTATATAAAATACAACATCAATAACATACCAGTATACATACAACATTTCATTAAAATTTCCAGTCAATGACTTCATAAATTGTTTTATCTTCCCGTTTGGATATTTTTATTTTAACCACTCCCATGGCTACGAATAATGTTTATTTCCGAAAGCATACATACATTGTACATATAACTTCCTGTTTCTATTCCTATCGCACACTGCTAAGAGACAACGGACACCACAAATGTATGCACAAATGCACAGTACATGTACATATGCAGTATGCACGTTGAGGAGTCTTCATACGGGAATATGTTGACCAAAATAATGTAGGCCAAAGCACATGCAGTATTTATAAGTACAATGTACATGTATACATGTACATGTGTACACGCACGCAGCCATGTACATGTACATACGTGTATACATACTATGTACATGTACATGTACCGGTAGGTGTGCATGCACTGTATGTGTAGAATGTAAATTTGAAATATGCCAAAGACTGTAAATGAGATGCATGCACATGTAACTTGTTTGAAATACATGTAAGATTGCAACGTGTAGGCCTATGTGAACTGACTGAATTCTACAGATCTGATTCAGAGAAGAAACACATACACTGTACACATGTACGTATTGTACTTTAGTGAGTCTTGAGTACAATGCACATGTATACAATGTATCGTGTACATGTACGTGTTCATCTTTTCAAATTGTTGACGAAAAATACCAGAGAACAAAAAAAAACAATATCGTCCACGATTCCCAACATACATCCGCGATTGGGGTCATGTGGGTCTTCCTAAAAAGTTATAGTACAAACAAAAGAGGGACAATAGGACATCCACGATCGACAGAGAACACACGTTGGGAACACATCATTGAGGTAACGTGTCCTGCTTAAGAACACACACAAAACAATCAAAAGCAACTGTCCAACCACTGCAATTAACAACCAGTCTAAATGTATATGAACTGGACATCATAAGCATTTCTTTCAGTTTATTTTTACAATAAGTTATGCCTTCCCATTTTACGTACACGCACACACATCACAGGATTACCGTGAATATTGTAACAGTTATTGATTTATTACAGATCTGACGTGTACATGTTCAATGCAGGGCATGCATTAAGTTCTTGACATTTATAGAGTACACTGTACATATGTACAGCTGTGTACATGTACATTTGTACTGGTAGGGTAACATGACACATTGTAATAAACTTAATAATTATGTACACATCATAGCTAGACAGAATGACTCTCCTGCTTGTAAAAATAGAAAACCATTGGCCCTCAATAAAATGTAAATTGGATGTACTTATAAAAATAATTTAGAACTGGAACATCCCAAAAGGGTTTGCATTTCTTAAATATTTTGATATTATGTCAAAACTTATTCAACAGTCTGGACGTTCAGCCTAAAAGTATGTGCATGTAGGTGGGGCACCCTTCATATGCACTGTAGATCCATTGATTGTGAGTGTTGTCATTCAGACAGTGAATCCGTGGGAAATGACTGTCCTTGACAGCTGATGAATTCTCAAGTTATTGTCATCTTTTGTCATCACGGGTTGGCCAGACAGTCGTGTGTTTGGATTGATGGGCTATTGTTAGAAGTTGTATTTATATTTGAAAGACTTCCCCCCCCCCCCCCGGAAAAAGTACAAAGTAAACACACTTTTCACAGTACATAAATTTATACATGCCAGTAGGGTAATTACCGTATAAACAAATTCTGCATTATGTACACGTTCATGCAGATGTACGTGTACACTCTACATTAAAGGGAATATACATGTACATCATTGGCTTTTGCTGTAATTTTCAGAAATGAACTATTTGAGGGGTTAGTATAATAGATCAAATATTGTTACACTGACATGTTTGAAGTTTTGTGTTCGTAAATATTGGAAAAACCAAGAAAAACAAAACTGTTCAAGTAGTCTGGTTCCCTGACTCCACTAAATATAAAATGGATCAATTTAGAGATGCCGGAAAATTGTAAGGTAAGAGTACCAGTCTAGCTGGCCTGCACCCGTTCATGAACATGTAACCAATAGCGAACAAAATTTTGACTAAATTAATGGTGAATTTGGAGCAGTAGTTGAAAAATAGTTAGGTTTTTCCAACGGTGGTCGGCCGACCACCGCTGGAAATTTTTACAAAAATACCATTTTCTTGAAAATGACTTCACACCAGGTGCCATTAGTTTACAGGATGCTTTAGACTGTTATTTACCAACATCCTATTAAGGCATTTCATAAAAACTTGTTAGTTTTATTTTTCGATGTTGGCAAATGTTGTATATTCCCTTTTTACTTTTTACACCTGATTTAGTGTGTTATTTTGACATAAGGCATTAGGCCTACATTTTCAGATAGTTACACGTATAAGCTTAGAAACATTCCCAGCAACCATTGCATGTAAAAAAAAACACATCAGCAACTTTTCTTATCCTTTGTCAACTGAATTAATAAGATTAACCCTGTGCAGTGTAAACTCTCTGTTTGCACACACTACCATTGACTACAATGAATATCACACTGCACTGTAACCGCAGATATCGTGGTTTACTGTTATATTTTATTAGCTAAAACTACCATTTTGGGGAACAAGTACCAGTGCAAGGCTCAAGTACATGTAGTTTCAATTTTATTCCATCAAGATACTCACACTACTGGATAAAAGGTTTTCTTCCATTTCATTTGCACAGGACTGGCTTAGACTGTGTTTGAAATAATTTGCTACGGCTGGTAAGCATGTGTCTATGGGAAGTGGCTGTAGCGGCTTCCATAAGCGCATGTAATTGCTAGCCGTAGCCAAGTAAGTCAGACACAGCCTTTTTGAGAAATGTGTAGCATGATAAAGTATTAAGCCTTACCCCTTGAGCACTTTAACTAGAAAGTATACCGAGTCCGCAAAAAGCCACCAATTTTGTCATGGAATATTTTTTTGGTGTCCTGAGTCCATCAGAATCCACCAGTATATACCTCGTACACACAAACATATAGCCAAGGAGTTAAACTGTTGAGATCCTTAATCCACCAAAGATCCCCAACTGCTCAGTATGGAGGCATCCTGAATCCATCAAAATCCTGCAGTACCTCCAGGCTTACTGTCCTGAATCCATCAAAATCCCCCAACTTTTTTCAATATGGAGGTATCCTGAATCCATCAAAATCATGCTGTACCGCTAGGCTTACTGTCCTGAATCCATCAATATCCACCAACTTTTTCAACAGGGAGGTACATGTATCCTGAATCTGCTGAAATCCTCCAAAACAGTGGATTTTGATGGATTCAGGTGTGTTAGGGTTAATATACCAAGCTAGAAACTCACCTTGAAGTTACTACAGTTGACCCAGGAGACCAGAGCGTCCACCAACCGGTCAAAGCTCTCACACACCAACTGGTTATCCTCGTCCGATAGGAACATTTGAAACTCGTGAGAAGCCTGGAGTCTGGACTGCGTGTCCGGCTTAAGGATTTGCGCGACGATTGAGTCAAGCGTCACGTCCGCCATTGTGAAGACTTTAGTAACGACCGACGGAGCCTCCAAATAAATTGCTCGTCAGAAAAAAAAAGGTCCAACTCCAATGTTTGAAGTTTGCAAGTTCACTCTTAAAAATCCCAAGAATGGTTGCAACTTGAAGGTACAACAGCAAGAACTGCTACTTGGTTGCCGCCATGGTGACAAAATGCCTCCTTTACATCTGAAAAAAAAACACCCAAAACACCAGAAAAGACAATTAATTTAATTTATATAAAACACATTGGAATCTGAGTCGAAGCTAATGTGTACGCAAGCATGCCACTGTCATGACCTGTGGCCATGATAAATTAGACTCACAGCATGAGTAACACACAATGGCATCTACTAGTAATCTGAGGAATGACAGTGCAACACAGTGACTAATATTATGCAAAATACTCTGAGCATCATCTTAATTAAAACGTCACTCTGTTTTCCTTCCTTTGGACTATACATATGTACAGAAAGTTATTAGAGCAAGAAATATATTAACCACCTTCTGTGTACATGTACCAGTAAATGCGCACAATGTATACATAAGTCTACAAAACATTCACAAAACATCATAAAGCAATCACCTGTTTTGGCAGCCGATTTGTCAAGTCTTACCGGTACATGCTACATTGTATCCATTACTCATGTACAGTTTCACAAGTTTAATATTCACAACTTAATTCAACTCACAGAATTTGTCAAAGAATCAAATGATGGCCACCACCCACACCATTTGAAGTTGAAAGAAACCAAACGTGCTCACGATTTCGACAGCAATGAACCAAATTCCCAAGGTTCACATGAATGCACTCGAGACTCCACAAGGACAGAAACTCAACATCAAGTGCATTACAAAAAAGTCTCCAATTCTTTGGATAGAATTGAGAAAAAAAATACCCACATAGGCAACAGTTAACACTTGATGGAGCTCTAGCCAAAGGGGGGGGGGGGTGCCCCAAGGGTAGGTTTAGATTTCTGAATGTCTGTGTGCCTGACTGCACAGGATGAATAGGACTGGAATGGGAAGTTTAGGTACCAGGTTATAAGTAAACAGTTAGGATCAAGGATAAAGCCTTGTACAAATCACACTTGGGAATATGCATGTAGGCATTTTGTGCACAATGTTCATGTTAAAGGTGTAGCACAGCTCTGCTGGAAAAAGGTACGCATTACAATAGCTTCAAACCTGCCAAGTGATAACCAGGCATGCAACTGGGAATTTAGAAATATGAGGAAACTCCAAACCACACAAAACTTTGCACAGTGTTTTTCAATTTGTAATGGCATTCATGAGAAGCAAAAAATTGAGGAAATCAGCGGATCCGAGGAAAATTTCATGCCCTGATAACAGAGCTTAATAAGCCTCTGAACTGATGGCATCACACTGTGTTTACATGTGCATTTTCCTATTGAGCCAGTGGGGTCCCACAGTCCACTAAGCACCATAGGAAAGCACACACATAAACAAAGTATGACGTCATCAGTACAGAGGCTTATTGCTCTATATACGTAAAATCCATGCAATGATGCATGCAAGACATTTACTTACACACATTACATTATCTGGTTAACCAAACAACAAGAGATAATTGAATTCATTGTACATATCTTCCTTTCAAATTTATGTACTTGTAGTGGTACATGTTTCAAAGTATATGCGTACGAAAACAAATCTTGGAAGTTTGCTTTCAATTCCCAGTGTTCAGCCAAGGGCAACAATAAGCCATTACTGAGTAACACAACAGAAGGGTTGAATGCAAGCAGACAATACAGGTCAGTCAGGCACAATGGAGAATATGTGGTGTACTACTAGTACTAGGTGCAGCCTGGGTGCAGGCTATTGTACCACACTCAATACATGCTCAATAGAACTGAAACATGGCAGGTTTGTGTGAACACAAGGCAATGAGCCTGCACTGTGTCAACACAAGAACATCAACCTCGTCCCCAGTGCTTACTTTATTTCCAACCTCGTTTCCAATAGTAAGCCCTGGATAGGAAACTTTCTTCCTGTATCCTGATTCGATACCGTTATGGAGTTATATCGTGTACTTGGTGTTGTTATTCACAACGTGCAGTACATGTACGTGTTTTCGCGATCATTCGTCCACGCCTTCTCGAAAATACTCACTTCCTTCCCAATTTGTTCATATTAGTATGAAAAGTGATACTGCATGTTGTCTCGATAAGATCGTAACAGTTCAATTTGAAAAATCGTGTTTTCGTAACTCACGCCATGCTCGTGCTGCGACGAATTGACTGTTTTTACCCCAGACACCGCCTACAAAAACAAACGCTAATGTAACGCACAGGCACCAGACTATTGCTTATTTGCATACATGTTCAAAAATCTTGCATGTATGCAAATGATCCAATACCAGGGTGAGAGCAGGTAGTGATGGGCGCGTACTGCTCGACACCCTGGGGACGAGGTTGCAAGAACATGGGCTTGTTGTACATGTAGGATTGCACTACATACATGTACATACAAATCACATGTATACATGTACATGTACGTAATTGCCAGAACATCTGAAAATAAATTTAAGTTTCTGTTGTCCGTGCTTACAATACATGTATGTACAATAATTTGAGAAAAAAAATAACTGCTTAGAACTTCTCCTTGGTCAACTGGAGGCTTGATAACATAATGACATTAATTAATGAAGTTGGCAAACAAAATCAAGATCAGTTATAAGGGGAACATTGTGTTGTTGTGTCACGCTCCAAGAAGTGTGTGAATCCTGATGGGCTGAGGTCCAAATGTAGGCGGCGTAAATAGTGCAGCCAAGTTGGCATTCATGTAGGCCTACTTGTAAGTTGTACATGCCTTAAATCCCCAGGCCATTTTCCCAGGAGCCCTCCAGCTATCCTCTGAGATCTACCACTGCACAAGAACTACATGCATTGCATACTTTCTTCATGCACTGAAAACCATGATAAGCATTTCCTGCTATCTGAATTCTGAACAGTCACAGACAGTCAAAAAATCAATCCTCTTCCCCTGCCATGCCTTTACACAGGCTAGTCACCGTCAGATTGGATAGAAAATGGCAATGTTTCACACCTGGCCTTTGATGGATAATTTGACAACGAAATCCTAAGCAAGTCTATGTTTAAAATGACAGTGAAGTTCAATAATCTGGCCTAACCTAATAACCTTTTAGCAAACATGTACTTGCCAACTTTTTCCATGATTTTTACAAACCAGTAAGTGTACAGTTTGTATTACACTGGTAATGTGTTAAACTAAAACGGACAAAATATTCAAAACCCTGTTTCACAGCACGATGCATTGCATGCACTTGATTTCTTTGAGGTTGATACTTTTTTGCAACATTACATTTCACGCATGCAAAGATATACATGTAATGCAAAGTGCTATCTTTTGTCCTTAACAATCAATAGTAAACAATGGTAAATGGCATGAAAACCACTTAAAGTTTGTTGAAAACTAAATTATACAATTAATCATCACCATTCAGGCAAAATCTTTTGTGTTAAGTTTACTTTCCCTTACCACACAATGCGGTCAGCTGCATTTTCAGGCTACTCTGTTACTAATAAAGTGCTTTTTTTTTACTGGGAGATCGTGTACACTGTAGAAATGCACCCATTGCCTGGTACATCTATCTGCATACTGAATCCTTAAAGATGCTTAAATGTGTGAAAAAAAAAAAGGGAGGTAACATTACCCAATCAACTCGGAAGGCAAAAGCTGAGAGTTCATTAAACACATCCAACAGGCCTACTTGCAAACTCTACAGTTTCGTCATGTTCATGCGCCTGCAAAGTTGACAATTTCAGCTCACATGTCTTAAGTTACCTGCACCCGATTCGTATCTTCCATTTCACGAAAGTTGCGATGTGTTGAACGCCGTAGTTCCTTGACAACGGCTTAAAACACGCCGCAAGTTAAGACGTGTCTATTGGTCGCAAATAAGAAGAGTCATTTCTAAGCCAGTTTTATGCCACAAACATTACATTAACGAGATTATAATACCGAGGCAATGTGTGTTAAGTTGTAAATAGAAAATTCATTGAATAATTATGAATTAGACCGGAATATTAGAGTTGAAATTTCAAAGAAGCTATACAGTACAATGAGAGCTTGTTTTCCTTCAAAATTGCATCACACGGCCGCCATTTTGTTTTACGTTTTAACAAATTTCGAGCTGAGATTCGACGACTCTTTGTTGAATATCAGACGACTATTTACTGTACGCTGACTAAAGACATGAAACAGTCACTGAGTTGTGCTATAAATGTGTAGTGAAATGGATAGTGCTGCGATGCATCGTAAGTTACGAAGAGTTTGATGAAATCGGGTGCTGGGAATGGGATGTGTGGCTCGGTAGTGGCTCTAGGATTAAACAGGCAAACGCAGCAATATCCGAGCTAGCCCCATAAATGTGGCCTATTTACTGGACTGCCTCCGTAAACATAGGCCACACACCCACCATGTACAAAAACGTGTCGACGGAGCCAAATTTTGATTTTCACATTTGGGCTTACTTTGTAGGGTTTTTTTGCTTTAGAAGCATTCGCGCCTATATAGGCTAATCAGAAAGTGCTGCCTTTTCAGATGTCCATTTTTCGTGAAATTCCAGATTCATTTTTACACGTTTTGTATCAAAATTTCAACATGAAATTTCACAAAAATTAGACATCTGAAAACACGTTTTGTACATTGTGGCCTATGTTTGAGGCAGTCCAGTAATAGGCCACAGCTATATCCGAGCAAGCCACACTTGCTGTACTTAGTGGGCAGCTGCTCTGAGTTTTATCATTGGTGGGTCAGCTGGAGCTCATTTTTCTCGAAACGATAGTATAGAAAATGTTGAATTTTGTCCCCACTAATTGCAACTGCAACTCACCCCAAACTTGCCTGGAATAACCATTACACAGGTCCTTGAAGTAACGATCCACGATGAAGATTCAGCCTACAATTGCAGTGAAAACAGGAAGAATAACCGCTAACCTGACAACCTGCATAGCCAGGATCGCCGATGGTTTGTGCATAAAAATTTGTGTACGATTGAATGGCGGTCGGTTACCGGTACCAGGCTGTCAACTAGTCGTGCCGGCTGGCGATTGGCTGTTGGCGCGACACCCGATGACTGTTTCATGCACTATCGGTTGCGGTTCCAGTACCGCAGCTGTGATGCAGTGGTAAACTTAATATGAGTACATGAAACAGTTATCGGGTGTTACGCCATTCAATCGTACACAAATTTTTTTATGCACAAACCATCGGCGATCCTGGCTATAAAGCTCTGAGTTTTATCATTTGTCATCTAGAGCTGGAGCTTATTTTTTCACAGAAAAAATTTGGAAAATGTTGAATTTTGGCCATTACACACTTGCAACTCACCCCAAACTTGCCTGGAATAACCATTGACACAGGTCTGAAGTAAAAAACGATCCATGAAGATTCAGCCTAGTGTTTGTGCAGTCAAAAAATTGTGTACATTGAATTTTACTAGGCTGTCAACTAGTCGTTTTGCCGGCTGGCGATTGGCTGTTGGCGCATGACGTCGCGCGGAAGCGTAACACCCGATGACTGTTTCATGCACTATCGGTTGCGGTTCCAGTACCGCAGCTGTGATGCGAGTGGTAAACTTAATATGAGTACATGAAACAGTCATCGGGTGTTACGCTTCCGCACGACGTCATGCGCCAACAGCCAATCGCCAGCCGGCAAAAACGACTAGTTGACAGCCTGGTAACGGTAACCGACCGCCATTCAATCGTACACAAATTTTTTTTATGCACAAACCATCGGCGATCCTGGCTATGCACGCAAGGTTGTCAGGTTAGCGGTTATTCTTCCTGTTTTCACTGCAATTGTAGGCTGAATCTTCATCGTGGATCGTTTTTTACTTCAAGGACCTGTGTAATGGTTATTCCAGGCAAGTTTGGGGTGAGTTGCAGTTGCAATTAGTGTGTAACGGGGACAAAATTCAACATTTTCCAAATTTTTTTTCTATACTATCGTTTTCGAGAAAAATGAGCTCCAGCTCTAGATGACAACCCAATGATAAAACTCAGAGCTGGGTAACTCCAGCTAGGGCAACACTGCATTACAATACGCAGGACAAATGCAGGAAGTCCAGTATTTATATGGAGCAACATTCATGCCTCATGGGGCTAGAATGTAACAACTTCGGCTGCAAAATAATTTGGTTCAGAATGTCTAAAATATCTGACAATTTAAATTCTTTTCACCCAACATGCCCAAAGTAACAACATAAAAAAAAACATGAAAAAAAAAACACATATGATGAATATCAATATCATGGGTATAGGCCTAGAGTTATTTGGAAAGAATGTAGACGCCACTTCAGTCATGTCAGTGGTTGTGTAAAAAGTCTATGGAGAGTCCAGAACATTTCCGAAGTTTTCGAACATGTCAAAATGTTTCCGAGTCCCAGATTCATGTCTTTTTAACATTTTTGTAATGTGCCTGACCTCCATTGCGGTATTTATAAATGAAGAAAAAAGTGACATCAGGATGCAACATTCTTTCCGGTTATTTACCTGAGATTCGTATACATAATACCGCCCCATCAAAGACAATCCAATTTTGTTAATTGGGGATGAGTCAATAATTAATTGATTCATGTTGATGTCCCAACGTGTGATGTAGAAATAGAAATGGTGAACATGGTGGATCAAACACGTCAAATATTTCGGCTGTAAAATCCTTTTTGGACAATCGAAGACAATAAATACGATATATACAAAAACGACGTATCCTTACGTGTTAATCCATGTCTTTATCTTCGAGATCCATGGACATCAGAGGCGAACATTCTCGAATTAAATCTCTCTGTTTTGTTCCGTGAAGTACCACTAAATTATCATTGTGCCGCCATCTTTGACATTTGCGCTTCAAATCTGTGACGTCATCGTCGCCTACGAGAGAGGGCGCTATGACCAAAAGACAATGGCCCACCGTCGTCTTGACATGCTTGAGTCACTTTGATCTTACTAGCACACCAAAAAATCTTTGAATATAGCAAGGGAAGTTAATAGAAATTTGACTGTAATTTAAATTGAAACTTAAAAGTTAATGAACGGTTATCTGTTATCTGTTTGGATAGTGTTGCTCTGTGCATTCAGAGAATTGAACATTCACAAGTTCTTTGCCGCATGTGTAGGCTAACATGCCTAGTCAGTTTGAAGTGTAGAGTTTTCATGTTCGGTCGGTCCTGATCCTCCTTCGATCTTATGTGTCACTCCCGCCAAATACAAATGAAATAGGCGTTTCAGCTTTGCCAGAAAAAAAAACAACCGAGGAAATCTTTTTGAAAGAAACATTTTGTAACTAAAGGGTGTGAATTGAATCTTCTTAGTCATTAGGCCACGAAAAATAATTTTGGTTCGATAAAGCAATTTATTTAATAATATTAAGAAATAAAGTTTCGGAGTCTGATCACAGGCTGAAAAATTACCACAGTGCTCTCCCGTCGTCTCAAGCATAATTAACGCACAGAAAACTTTGACCAATCGTGTTTGATGTTGCGCGCATGACAAGAACAATAGACAGTAAAGCGCGCGTTGCCAACATAACAGCAGTTACGCAAACAAAACACAAACAACAGTGAAACATACGAGCCTAGTCCAAGTTCAAGTAATCGGAAGACAAGTTGTCCTACCTCGTTTATTCTTTGAATTTTTAAGTTAATAACTCTGTCAACATGTCGGGCTTTGACGTGGCGTCTTTCATAAAGGATTTGATGGCTGGTGGCACGGCGGCAGCTATCTCCAAGACCGCCGTAGCGCCAATCGAACGAGTCAAACTTCTGCTTCAAGTAGGCATAATTGTGCATCACTTCAAATGATAACTCATACCATGTTTTTCTTTGTTGTTTTTTTATTCCTCCATGCTCACACGAGTAACGGATCTAGGAGGCTCGAGGGGGCTCAGCGACGGGGCATGGAGCCGCTTTCTTCCCCCGATTTTGCTCAATTAGCCCCACTTCAAAATGTCTGAGAAATTCTTGGTTCCTTAAAGCTGACTTGGAACCTACAAAGAAAGTTGAAATATGGGGCTGCTAAATTGAACTAGTTCGTGGTCTACCAAAATGAAATTTTGGCATCGCGCTGTTTTAAAACTCAGCCATATTCGCTTTTACACACGCATCAGAAAGAGATATTTGTCAGAAATAAAACATATTTCTGCGGATCTGATAGGGATAATTCGTCTATTGTATTTTTCTTTCGACAGGTCCAAGCCGCCTCTACTCAGATCGCAGCCGATAAGCAGTATAAAGGCATCGTCGACTGCTTCAGTCGTGTTGTCAAGGAGCAAGGATTCACTTCTCTCTGGCGTGGTAATCTCGCCAATGTCATCCGCTACTTCCCGACCCAAGCCCTCAACTTCGCCTTCAAGGACAAGTACAAGAAGCTCTTCCTGAGCGGAGTGGACAAGAGGACCCAGTTTGCCCGATACTTCGCCGGCAATTTAGCCTCGGGAGGAGCGGCAGGGGCTACCTCACTCTGCTTCGTCTACCCGCTGGACTTCGCCAGGACTCGCCTGGCAGCCGACATCGGGAAGCACGACGGTAGTGGCCGGCAGTTCAAAGGCCTGGGTGACTGCTTGACCAAGATTGTGAAGTCGGATGGCATCATTGGTCTGTACCGAGGCTTTGGGGTATCCGTGCAGGGGATCATCATCTACCGGGCTGCTTACTTCGGCACGTACGACACCGTGAAGGGATTGATTCCATCTCAGTACAACAACATCATCATAAGCTGGATGATCGCTCAGACGGTCACCACCGGCTCAGGTGTGGTCAGCTATCCCTTCGACACCGTGCGCCGCCGCATGATGATGCAGTCAGGCCGCAAGGACGTCCTGTACAAGAACACCATGGACTGCTGGAGGAAGATCTTCAAGCAGGAAGGACCGACAGCTTTCTTCAAGGGGGCCTTCTCTAATGTCCTCCGTGGCACAGGTGGAGCACTGGTGCTGGTGCTCTATGATGAGATCAAAGCACTTCTCTAAACCACTCAATGATTTACAACCAAAACGCCCATGTCTCACTGACCCAAAAAATGAACAGAATCATTAAATTATTGCTGAAAAAAAAGGTTGCCAAAAAATAAGTTGGCTTTCAACATGCATAAAGGTCTTCATTCTTGGTAATTATTTGGAAATATATAAAATGACTCAGTCGTTACCAAACGTTTCATCAAGCTACTTTTACTTAATTAGGAAGGGTGGGTTTACAACTCGGATATTAGTTTGCGTGTAAAAAGTGCTCAAGATTCGGAAATGGCAAAATTAGAAATAAGAACTTATAACAAAACAAATTAATTGGACCTCTTTCTGCTCAATCAACGTTTTAACATGTAAGGTCTTACTGTACTGACAATGTAACTTGTGGTTGTTATAAATAGTTATATCACGTCAATTTATTATCACAACGATCCAGAGAATATTAAACAATTTCTTCATTTCAAAAAGCCATCTACTTGGTCTCTTTGTTTTTCATCATTATTTTGGTCACGACAATATTTATAGGTTGACGAAAAGAGTTCATCCTCCGTGTGTTGTGTTTGTTAGTTGTAGCTAGAGAAACCTGAACATTGCATTTCATACGGAGGATGGACACTGAGCACAACGTCACAAACTGAAAACCGAGACAAGGTGTTCGACGGTATAGATCTAGGGCCTACTTGAAAGCGATACAATGTACATGCAGAACTTCACTAAAACAATGGTCCCGACATTCAGGTTTCGGGTTTTTTTTTACTCACCCTGTATAAGAGACAAAACACAAAGAGCTTAGTTTATTACAAGTCCCATAGGTCTCCTTCCAAAATGTTACCTCAACTCTACTTTGCGCGCAACTTCTCTTCTTATACATCATTGTCATGGAATAGTTTCCAGCGGAGTTCAATATTATGTATGGAGCAGCAAAGCAAAGAATATTGCTTATAGAAAAGTTTAGTGTTTTATCAGAAATCAACTTAAGATCAGTTACGAGCAATTAACACCTGTCATTAATCAACATGATTTTTGCTTCCCAGAAAATTTCCTGAGGCTTTTCTGTGCTTGATCACAGCCATAACATCGGCCGAGTTAAAAGAAAACAAAAAGACAAAAAGGAGGGGGGGGGGGCGGAGAAATAAAAAGGACCACTTCAAACAAACAAATAATTTGTATACAGTATTTCTTTATTAAACACATTCCTCGCTATCTAAGAAAACTGGACGGAATACAAACGGAGTCGAACCATAAGGCACTTTTGAACATTAAGAAAACATATTGTGTGGCTAAACCGGTCTAAACGCATCTGTTCCAACTGAAGCACTGTTAAACTCAAACTAGATGTTTCTTTGGTGAATAAATTACGAGCTATACACATTAATTAAGCAAAATAAGGTTACATACAGAGTGAAAATCGTCTATTTATAAACAAGTCTACATACAAACAATCATACTAATGAAACGGTGAATAAGAAAGAAAAATGTGCTGGCATTCTAGGAAAACCATAACAACAAAAATAAAAAATAACGTACAATTGACAAAATCAGTTGTTTCTCAATTAAAAAAGCAGCTGGAATACGGCCTATTAGAAATTTATAATTACAAAAATTCTGAAAAATGATACGGGTAAAAAATCGCTGTCTCACTTTTTCCTTTTTCCAAAGACATTATATGGAAAGCATATCAATTGAAACCTTATTTACATCAAAAGTGATTTGATATCAAATCTCTGCAGGCACTGGTTTCTTTTTATAGCCTTTTAAAAACGTTTAGACGAAAGGAAGGTGCGGAGTGAGCCCTCAATAGGTGACTATGTTCAATTTATGATTTTCATAAACAAATATTTCCTCAAAAGAGTCTGTGAGAAAAAAAACAATTACATAATGATCGGATCGGGAGTTGGTTGGCCTTTTTGACCCAGCTGTCGCAGATTTTCTACATTTGTTTTTAAAACTCCGACATATTACAAGTACACATACGTATACAGTATTATTATATCATAAAACTTTGTAATAAAGTGATAATATTTATGATTCAAATGTGCATAAAGATCTTAGCAAATTAGACTTAATACTTGTATTGACGTATACAACGCTAACACTATACGGTAATTTGTACATGTAGATGCCTACATACATGTACTTTTAGGTGGCCCAAAACATCTTTATAGACCATTATCATGTTGCAGCCATTGGGATTTTCCCCATTCAAATCAACGTAACCAAAGCGAGGCTGGAAGGAAAAATAGTCTGGTTCCTTTTTTTTTTGCACAAAAAAACACTATCATTCAGTACTGTTATTGGATACAGGGAGCATGACTGAAATGGTGGCAGCATGATAAGGTCTATTACCTCCGCCAAGGAGGTTATGTTTTCACCGGATTTTATTGGTTGGTTGGTTGGTTGGTTGGTTTGTTTGTCTGCTAACAAGATAACTCAAAAAGTTATGGACGGATTTGGACGAAAACATTGTTAGGGGTGGTCCTTGGTACAAGTACAAATCGATTAGATTTTGGAAGTGATCCGGATCTGGGCCAAGATCTAGGATTTATTTTTAAGGATTCTTCACCATTTATGCGAGTATTTCTTTTGGGTGTACTGACAATAATGGCGGGGAATTGTTCAGCCTTGGCGGAGGTTTGCGCTCTCTGAGTGCTTTCTAGTATTTTGAAATGTAATAGTGGTCCGAATTCGTGACCCTTTTTTTTTTTAAAGAAAATTGTTCACTACAACCTTTAAATATCATTGAAAATCATGATTTTAAGAGTTGTTTTTTTAATCAAAGATCAAGAGGATATTTCGAGGAATACACTGGCATACGGTTCTACAACTTTACTATGTACAATGCGGTGATATTTTTTTATACATGCATGTACAAAAAGTGCAATTTACAGCTAATATTATAAATGTAGGCCTAAGCAATTATAAATCTGCACTGAAATACGTTGGACGAAGGTGAAATTGGTATAGAAAAAAAAGGAATTCACAAAGTCTCCACGAATTAGATATGAATTAAAAAAACACCGATAAGCTAATTAAAATAGAAACCAAACAAACAAATAAAAAAGTGAAAATTCTCGCATTATATAAAGAAATTCGCGCGAATGAATGTAAAATGACACTATTACAAAACAGTACGAAATGCGTGCGTGATATTGTTACAGCGAAATTTTTGATAAATTTAATGTTAAAAATGTAATCGTTTAACGAAATTCTGTGCCTTCTCATTCTAACATATAAAAAAAATCACTATAATGCGATGTTGGAAATTTTTTTGCAGACCCACAATCAATCTAAAAAGATGAATATTCAGTAGGCCTTTCCTGGCCACACCGCCACAAGAGTTCTTCATACCTCAGCACCAGAGGTATAATTCCTTCTCGTTCTATGTCAGCCAATATCTGAAACAACCGTCCATTTTGAGGAAAATTAAAATCAATGTGGTCTATACAAGTTACCGTCTCTCCAAAACAAATATTGAAAACACATTACAATTTGGACAATCTCATTGTAGTTTTTGTCTTATGTCAAATAATTTATTAGGTTGTTCGCGTCAGGCAAACCTTCGATCGTATCGAGATTCATTCTAACAGGCATGATGTTTAATGATCCTCGATATTTGATCTGAACAATTTATAGCCAGGTACTGCAGCAATAAATCCAAGTACTGACTATAGCAGGCCAGCGCGCCACAGGCACTCTGATAATAAACGCGGCAGGCAATATCTTTTTAACGACGATCTTTCAATGTCTGCTTAATACGAGACGACCAATACACAGTGTTGTAGTCGAGTACCTTTTCCCAGTACCGAGAAATGCCGAGTACTGAGGTTACCGAGTGCGAGTACTTGTACATGTACTTCCGAAGTTCCGAGTACAAGGGCATGTCTCCGAGTACGAGTATACTTGTGCTTTCGACTACGAGTACGAGTACTTGTATTCCGAGTACGAGTTATATGAGCACAATGTACTTTTATTTCCGAATACGGCCATACGGCAAATGGTTCCTTGTGCGTAATTGGCCCAGGCCCAGTCAGACCGATATACAGACCCACTCACAGCTATAGCTGTTAAATATGTTAGTCCAGATGTGCACAGAGAAAAATTAGGAAACTTCGATTTCTCCGTATATCTATCAACCATTTCAAACTGAAAGTATCGATAAAATAAAGCCGTGGAAAGTCAAGCTATACCAGACCCCCCCCCCCCAGTACTGCTATTCGAGTACGAGTACTTTGATGATCAAGTACAATTTCAACATGTCGAGTACGAGTACTTTGCTAACCAAGTACGAGCACCGTCATTTCGAGTACGAGTACTCTAAAAAAAAAAAAAGTACTCGAGTACGAGTACTACAACACTGCCAGTACAATTAAGTACTACGTCATCTTCCCATATAAGCAAACATTCCAAAATCCCATTTGATGCTTATGGTGTATTGAACAAGGGTTAAAACAGTGATTGACTATTTACAACTTAGTTGAATATTTAGAAACATTTAGTGCATTATTCTTTTTTTTAATAGACATACAACTTCGCTACGATTCGTCGTCCATGTCTCAGGCATGCAACTGCATGAGACGTAACCAAAACAGAGGAAATTCAAATCTTTCAAAGACTTTGTACAGTGTTTTTCTATTTTTAATGGCACACATGGGAAGCAAAAAAAAGAAAGAAAAAGGAAATCAGCTGATCAGAGGAAAAGTTGCATGCCTGCCATGTGCAACTTTTTCAAATTCAATTCATTCTGCTTTCTCAAATTAAATTCGTTCAAATTAATCAATTCACCAATTGAAATTGATTTGTCCTATCACAGGTGAAAATGTAGGCCCATATAATGCAAAACCGCAAAATACAAATGTAGGCTCTAAGCTTTTACTGCTTTAATTTAAGAAAACGAATATATCAAATCTCATTTTGTTCTGCAGGATTTGGAGTTTACACGGCGTCGTTTTCATAGCTCAATTTTCAGACTTTTATAATCTTTTTCCCGATGTCTGTTTTGGCTTCATCCCCAACTACCTCCGCAGTCGGCACAATGTCCCCTTCGTCCTCCACAAAAGCCTCGTTGCTCAATCCCTGCTCTGGCTCCATGCTCGGCTGGTCTTCGGGTACAGGGGAGCTCACCGGGGTGGGTGCCGGGGCAGGAGGCGGTGAGGCCCCGGTACCGTTCGGTGTGATGTTTGTTGGAACGTTGTTGGACTCGCGTTCTCGCTGCGCCTTGTCCAGCAAGAACGATTCGTTTGTCTGAATGATTTCGTGCTGAAAACCTGAAATATTGAACCAAGAGCAATTTTTTTTGTAAAAATCATTGGTTGATAAAGAATCAGACTTTCATATGATCAGCAGGTTGTCAAACCAAATTTCTATGTTTTGAATTGAATTGAATCGGCAGGTTGTCACTAAATCATCACTTGATGTTTTATCTGTTTGGGTCTGATACCTTGAATGCGTAATAGTGATACAGCACATTGAACTGAATCATCCAGACTTTTAGGCCCTAATTGTCCTTGTCTACTCGACAATGCTCGACAAATGAAGTTCGGATATTAAAATCACAATTTTGGTCACAAAATACACCATAGGCCTAGTAATAACACACTCCAGCCTCGACCCCCGTGAGAATTCCTTTCTTACTGCACGACCCGGCAGTAATGTATTGCATTCTTCACCCATATAGCAATGGCAACAGAATACACAGCATACCTGGTTTGGGCGGGATACCGTGCTTCATGTACTTGGTGAGTAAGAAGGATTCGATGGTCTGGCAAGCCACGCCCCCCACGATGGGAGGGGGTTCATCTAGCATCTCCAGAGCCACCATATTATCGGCCTGGAAGAGCTTCGACCTAATTTGGGGGAAAAAATAGAGCGTTAATTTTCAATGAAACATTTTACATATATTTGCAGATATTACCAAATTTAACTCATCACGGACTGGTTCTCGTGCAAGCCCGCGGGAACGGGGGATGCTGTGGGTGCTGCAGCACCCCCAACTATTTGGATTGGGATGCTGGAATATGCTTCAGCACCCCCTACTCCCGGGCAAAAATAATATGTTCCAGCGGCTAAGCGCGGCGCTTCGAAAGTCTAGCACAAACACTGTAAAATATCAAGAGGAGGTATTTTCTAAATCTTCAGGCAGTGCAGAATCGATATTTCTCTCAAGGTATCTAAAATCATGACATGTCTATGATATTTCCGCCATGATGGAAGCTTTGACCCGAAAGCAATAACCTCGGCCATGACGATGGTGGCAAAGTTGATTATGCTTGCCAGGATTTTTTTCATTCGATCTTTCAATAGGGGCAAATGTTCATACCTTTCCCCTGAAGGTTTTTCTTTTCATTTAAAAGTTTCATTGACGTTGCAAGCATTCTGTACTCGACATTTACAAATAGCAAGATTAATTGAAACCAGTCATGCTTTAGGCCAATTCCAGTGTAGTTTCGTTTTAATAGAAAAAAAAAATTCATGTTTTATCCTCTGCAAGTTTTTCCTCATAAAAACTCTGTAGACCGATAAATCATTGCCGATAGCCCCAAACTTGCCATCTACCGATCATAAACATAAAGATGCATTTGTTCTTTTAGTCTTTTATATTTGCCATTTCCTGTAACAGACAAATAACACTGCAAATATATCGAGAGCCGCATCGTTTGGTGGGTTAGAACTATGTGAATATTTTTATGAACAGAAATTCATCCTCTTCCAGTGGAACCATTTGTTTTAACTTAAACCCAAAAAAAATCCTTTCGGATTTTATAAGTTTCAGTATACTACCAGTATATTTCATCAAACTGCATCCAACAACAGCTTCTTACTTGACTTGCAAACTTGATGACTAGTGACTACTGACTGACTAAACTGTTCTCTCCTGACCAATACTAGATTCAACAAAATAACGCAAGTTTAAACTGTAGGACTCTCAATTAATACCGTGTATGAGAGTCCGACAACTTAAGGTATTGAAAACAGGCAATACAAGAAAATAGACTGGCACCTGAAACAACCAGTCCAAAAAAACGTCAGTACTGCATCAATCCACTGAGCCAAAGAAACATCTGGCATGTCTGGTACTGGTCTGTATTTCTACACCTTTCACCATAGTCAGCCACCAGACTAATGAAGAGGTCAGTCTTTTCAAACAGTTGGACCATGGCTGGACATATACCAGTCTAGTCTTTGGCCTCAAATTGATATTAGGCCATCAGCTTGGGGGTTTGGTCAGTATCAAATCAGGGCATAAATGATTATAGTGCGTATGCGCAAGGTATACCGCCCCAAGCATTTTGATGTACATTTTGAAAAAAAAGGGTGATAACACCTAAAAAAATGCCTCCGCTGCAACGTTATCACATATTTTCCAATTCTGGAGGTGTTTACCTTGCCAAATATCGCTATGACGATTATCCCCCTCATTATTTGATACCGGTTGCCAAAATTTTCGACCGAGGCTGATGGCCTATATCACTTGACTTCCTCCTCAGTCTCATGGTGCACCGTGTTGAAGAAAAGTCTCTTTGAGACTAATTTAGACTTTCCCCAACTTGGTTGGTGAAATAGGCCTTCTGAGGAATTTTGTCAGCTAAAGCGTGAGTAAAGTTGGCCTGATTTCTATTCGTTTTGCACGTTTTTCAGCACTCAAGGTCTGGGTTAAACCAGTGTTGCTTCCATAAAAGTGTCACGTTTCGACATGAAAACAACCACAGACGATCAAATAATCAAACATTACCACAAGAAAACCATGATTGCCCTGATCTTGAAACACCAGCTTCTTCATTAACCGATCTTCAGAGCTCGTTCGGCAAACTCTTAAGCCGTGGTGTTGTGCTCTCTTGAGCTACGCCATAAACGCCATAAACATCAGTCCAACATGGCAGAGACGGGACAACTCAAGGCTAGCCCAAAGATACACAATGTCCTTCCACAACGTTATATGCCAAGGTGATCCTGTGCCTGTTTTGTCTGGACGACGGGGGATTGAATGCTTCGCTGGTCCACTATTGTGACTCTATACAGTCTCAAATCTATACAGTCGTTCTTTGCTTACACAAAGCAAACTGGCAACTGACCATTGTGTTCTCAGTATACTTGATTTGTTAGCATGTGTGATTTGGCAGTATATTATTTTGCTATCGGAAAGCATTTCATAGATGTAGCTGGGGGGGGGGGGTAACACGATAAGTCCGTACGCGCTCCTTGCACAGAATAGGCCATGTTGGATTAAAAACTAGGCAAGCCTGAAAAAAGAGACACTTCACGTCATCGCATGCAGGTTTCTAAGGTTTATTACGTAAGAACCTGCTGAACGCCAGTTTAAAAAAATGTATTAATAGCCATTTGAAGTGATTTTAATTTTAGAAACCTGCTTTATGCTGAATTGGAATACACTCATTACAGATTATGCATGTAATTAAAATGTTTAAACAGCGGCCACCTTTTATACAGTCTAGCCCTCCATCAACCAAAACGCAGAAGGGGCTCCTAGCAGTGATCAGTGACCACGCGCACGCCCATGATGGGTGTTCACCCATCGACCACGCCCTCGATGAGCATTAACCCATCGACCACACCCACGATGAACATCAACCCTATCGACCACGCCCATGATGGGCGTTCATCCACCAACCACGCCCATGACGGGCGTTCACCAACCCACCACGCCCATCCTGGTCGCTCACCACACCCTATACTTACGTATCCGATTCCTTGCCCCTGTTGACTAATCTGCTGTAGCCACACCCAACGATCATTACAAGCAGCAAGAGCACAGCGATGCCGGCGGCTGCGATGATACCTATGTAGGCGTTATCTGCAAGGTAATCCAAATGACTATTGATTTTTTTGTAGGTGGTAAACCACACAAAATTACATAAGTACTGACTGAGTATGTTCATTGTCAAATAAAAAAAACCAGCCGAATTTGAAACCTACCATCTCTCCCCCCACTTGGTGGCAAGGGTTTCTTGTCACATCGATAGCCGAAAAAATCCTTCTTGCATCTGTAAAAACCAAACGAAATGGATAAGACCAAACCAAAGAACTCCTTTTAAAGGACTGCATTCTCGCTGAGGGCGGTAAACACCAAACTTGGGCACAAAAATAATATTATAGCTCACCGAGCACCAGCAACCAGCGCGTACGAAATCAAACGCATTCATCAATAATTTACATTTTGTCAAACTGTAGAGGAAAGGGTTGCTGAAACTTCGTAAGTCTGCTACTGTACCGACCGCCCTCAACATAGCCTTTCGCCAAGGCAATCGTGGATTATAAAGAAAAATATCAAGAAATCCTTGACAAGTTGGAAAGGCCTCGTGGCTTCGCCACTCGCGCGTGTGGTCTCCCGCTCCAGTCGCTTCGCGGCTCCGCCGCTTTGTCTAATATCGGCAAGTTAAGCCACGATGGATTTGGCGAAAGGCCACACTCAACAGGGCGCTGGGAACGGCTTATCTCCTGCATACAATTTTGTGAAGGAAGCACAAGCGCGCAAAGCATTGTGGGGAGATACTGCCTCAACAAAAAGCACGTCCATTCGGTGCACACGTGTCATGCGTAGGCGGAAGGCTTGACCCGTGTTATTGCTCAGACGAATTCTATCCAATGGGGGCTTCAATAAATTATATCATGCATCCAGAAAAAAAAATCAGCCCTTACAGCGCCCGGCTTTAAGGGCGGTGGGTACAAGCGAATTAATAAACAAAGTACATGTACGAATAGTCGATCTGGAACACGGTATCATGTGGAACCATATGCTCAACAGGGAACATAAGATTGTATACGTCCCCACAGGCAATTTCTATAGGTGAATACGTCTCCACAAGGTTATCACGAAATAGGTATAGGGATTTTATTCAAAAACTAGGAATTTCCACAATGTGTTGATATGTCGCAAATTGAAGTATTTTGGATATTAAGTCCGAATTTCAGCCCAGGAAATTAATTCTGGTTAAAATAGGAGCAT
This sequence comes from Patiria pectinifera, assembly GCA_029964075.1. Taxonomy (NCBI): domain Eukaryota; kingdom Metazoa; phylum Echinodermata; class Asteroidea; order Valvatida; family Asterinidae; genus Patiria; species Patiria pectinifera. The sequence continues at coordinate 7,992,210 of CM057143.1, forward strand.
TGTGATTTTACACTTCCAATCTCTAAAATTTTAGTAAACGCGAACAAAGAAATGACTCACATACAAGGATACAAATTCCAGTATGTCTGGATAACTCACTTGCAGACAATGTAATCGTTGTTAGGCCGACAGGTGGAATTATTCAAACAATAGCCTTTGTTGTCGCTACAACTTGCTGTGCACTCGGTTCCATTGGCAACGCATTTCATCTCAGTCTGAAGACAAGGGCGGATGTCGCACGCATCGTTCAGCTCCTCAATCCTGCCTGAAATCGCCAAAGATTGTTTTAGAATGCTAGGGATTATTACATGTTTTTAAATATCCACTTCAGTGCCCACTTTCATGCCTCCGATCACAATGGGATTGCAAGAATTCTTTGCTAACTCAGTGAGCAAGCTAAAAGTCTTGCTAACCATTGAAATACGATAGCCGTTAGCGCGGAATTTTCTGTTATTGAGGGTGAATGTTCTTTGAATAGAGCTGTGAATTTTGGCCAAGACCGGAACGGCCGTCATGGAAAAGGCTAGGGATTCACCTTTGACCCCTAAATATAATATACCTTTATTGACAGATTATTACAATACTAATACTACTTTGATATTATTGTATTATATTAACATTATTATATGAAGCTATATTGACAGGTTCATGCAGAGCCCGTCATACGAACCATCGTCCTTCACGTGTTTCAAGTCCTGCACCTCAAGCGCCCCCAACGTTCCATTAAGGACAACTTTCTCGTAGAGCGCTGTGAACACTTGTGCGCGCTCTTGGACGTTGAGGGCGTCTGTAAATTCAAGTTCAACGTCCACAATGATGCTTCCGTTTCTAAACGCCGGAAAGGGTAAATAAAAGAAGGTTTTTTTTCTTCAAAAAGTTAAACCAAGAAACAATTTTCAACAACCGACAGAAACATCATAGCCAAACTGAACCATAGGCTATTATCATGATCAGGTTGAAAACATTTTTTAACTCACCGGAATTCCAACACGGTAACAGACCTGAACTTTTTGTTGTTGGAGTATAACTCTTCAAGCTGCAAAATGCGGACAAATAAAAAGTGACACAATAAAACAATCGTTTCTTACACAAACATTTCAAAGAACGCTAAAGCTCTGGTCTCCACTTTAGTGCTAAATGATACTCTATCACAGTTGATCGACACGCTTGTCCAATAAGTTAAAGAACCTCCAAAGGTTCATAAATTTGGAAATCGTTCGAATTAAGCATATCTGAAATCTCTGGAGCAAGAACGATGTACATGCATAATTTATTGTCGCGTACTTGGACAATAAACGTCCGATACAGCTAAGTGCCTTCTTTGAATCCGCCATAGAGCTGGTGCTCTTTTTCCGTTGGGAAAACTTAACATTTCTTCTCCTGTGAGACTCGTCTTGATGGCATAATCGACGTATTTGGAAACTGTAACGAACACGACACAATTCTAAAGGTACTTCACAGTCATACACTCTAAAAACTGTGTTTAGCAATTAAACACAATCTTGCTATCACTTTGTAAACATGTTTAGACGCTAAACATTACGTGTCCAATTCCTTAACATCAATGGTCAATTGCTAAACACTATCCATCCTTACTCTAAACATGTTTAGTATGTAAACATGTTTACAAACTGATAGCAAGAAAGTGTTTAGAAAAGTGTTTAATTGCTAAACACAGTTTTTGCAGTGTACGTTACTGAGAAAGTAAATTATCGCTTGTATCGTTAACAGTTTTGATCAGTAACTGCAGAGTGTGCCAAAAGGGGCAACATTCAGAAAACAAATAATTGAAACTTTTCACTGTTTTTTCTTCTATGAAATTATATACTAAATTAAAGCCTGACTATTTTCTCAATCCACTCATTTTTACCCCGTTCCATTTGGGTCCCTAGATCCAGAAATACAATTAAGTGAAAGGGTGTACATTTTACTCTGGCCACTCTCATCACCTTTGATGTCACCAACTTCAATGCCTATTCAATGCTTAACCCAGATTCAGCATGTCCAGATGAGAGTGGCCCAAGTAAAATGTACACCCAGTCACTTAATAATTGATTGTATTTCTGGCTCTAGGGACCCAAACGGAATGAGGTAAAAATGAGTGGATTGAGAAATAGTCAGGCTTTAATGTAAAATCTAAAAAATTAAACAGTTATAATTATTGTTTTCTGAATGTTGCACTTTGTTTGGCACACTCCGTACAAAGATTATTTCGAATGAGCTTTCCAAAGGGCCAAACCAGACCGACCAAAGCAGTTAATAGGTGAAAATAATACACATAAATCCTTGGGCCGTGACAAGTCGTGTTTCATTCTACTTATGTGTTAACCCTTTATAGGAAGTTAAGCCCGTTGCTATGGTGACCCTGCAATTTACGACTGTTGACTCAGCTGTGCGCAATAAGGTTCACAATGTTAACGGAGTGACAGGAACAATAAAATATTATGTTGGAGACTTTAAAAGGCATCAGATTTACGAGAGAAAAAATGAATCCGAGTAATTTCATAACATTCTCAATGTTGTAATATTCACAATGTTAACAGAGAAACAGATATAATACGATAAACACGGGACTTTGCATCAAACTTTCGACGAAAGAGGTGAACAAAAAAAAGAAGAGGATAAAATATATTGGATATTTAAATCCACATACATGTATTCTCATCACAACCATATTGAAAGCTCCAAATGGATATTTTTTTTATACACTCAAAATAAAGGTTTATGTACAAACACTTCGGTTTATGGGTGTTTCGACGATGGTAACTGAATCAGATAGAATTTCTCAAGGAAAGTTTGGTTTGATGAGTTCAGAGGCCGAACTGGGTTGCTCAACACCCCCCCCCCCAAAAAAAAAACCCACCCAGATATGCATGTAATATGTATTAGATCCTCCCCCCTAGCTAAGTATCAGAGACGCCTCGTCGCAAGTTGATTCACAGAATCAAGGAAACAGCATTCGGCTTTTCATGGTGTCTGAGCTGGCACGGTGTCAGGATAGGAACGTAATATTAGGGTGTGTGTATCACCAACTCCAACACGGAAAAAGAATACCATTACGTGGGTGATCAATGTGAACCCTTTCTGATGACACGGAAGTGAAAATCAAATAACACCAAGCCCTCTCAATTTACTGACAACACTTTTACAACTTAATACAGGCCTTCGACATTTCACAGTAGCAGACTACTTTAATGTCATTTTGTTATCCTATTCGTTTGGAGAATGGAGACATAAACATTCAAACACGCAGTCTACAAAACCAGTCCACCCGGCCGACAACACACATAAACAGTAAACATTCTTCTCAACATGTTGGCAGGACTCCGTTTGCTAATTACACGTCAAAGCTTTTCAACATGCGTTAAAATGTAGGTTGGGCTGTATTAAGTCATAACAGTCATGTCAGTTTAAAGTTAAAGAGGGTATAATATTAAAGATGTCGTGCATCCTGATCGTTCTACAACCTAGTGCTCATAAACCAGTATTCTACTGACTTACTCGACGGCCTCTGCAAACATCAATAATTGTTTTCAAGCAAACATCCTGGCACATTCCAACAAAAACGGGCGGATATGGCCGATTACGATATCTTGAAAAAAAATGAAATGACGTTGGAACAGAGTCAATACCGAGTACTTCATGTCGAGACTCTTACAAATGTCGGATTTATTTGATTTCTTTTTACTTGATCACTCTAACTGCACCCTAATCCTAACTCGAGTTACAGTGCATCCTAATCCCAACTACATTGAAAAAACTTCCAGTTTTCCTGAATATCGCCATTTTAAACTGCACTTACATGAAATTGAAAAGGGGCCATGAGATGAGGTTTTCTCAAGAACACATTTAGTGCAACTTTCCACTCCTCCAAAATGTATTAACAACTATTTGACATGCCTTTTTTGGTTAATTTTATTGAAAAGTGTACTTCTTTAAACATCAAAAATTGTCCATGCTTTTCCGGACAACTGAGGGCGCTGCTGCTGTGATGCCATTTTTGGAGGAAATTGTTCAGTTAAGGGGTCTTCTGTTCAAATTGTGAACCCGAAATTTGTTCATTGAAAACATTTGTCAGAAAAGTTTGCTCACTGGCTTATTGCCATGCACTGACATTACAACGAATCAGACAAGAATATAAATTGATAACAGCAAAATGATCAAAAATTCTGGCAACTGTTGGTGCTGAAATAACTGTAACATTGAGGTTTCTGCCTGAAATGACACCACAATTTTGCTCATGAACATGGAAATTTGCATTAGCGTAAAAAAAAGCACCAAAATATCCTTGAAAATGGCAAAACTAAAAATGAAAATAATGTTAAATGGGACACAAAGGTGCATAAAAAAATTACATTGCATTGCACTGTAAACGAGCTCCATACCAAGATGAATCCTTACATTCACAGCCCATCCCTAATCCTTCAAGACACAATTCCAAAATATGTCTACGACACTGAACATTGTCGAAGGTCAGAGGTCAAAGATAAAGGCAGGAACAACAACCATGACAACGACATTGATAGTGGAAAAGGTCCAAGTCTATATCCCTACCTCTTCAACCAGCAAAGTCTCTAGTTCCTCTCTTTCGTCTGGGTTCTCGATATCACTGTAGTTTCTGTTACTGATGGTGAAGCGCATAACCAACTTCTGCCCAGGAGGATCTAGATATAAATCATATTCCATTTGAAACTTAAAACCATTTGACAACCAAAAGATACACCAGCGACATTCTTCAGCCTCCGTTGATATAGGCTTAAAGGAATGTACAACATTTGCTTTTGCTGCAATTTTCAGAAATAGATGGCTTTGGAGGATCAGTATGTTATAGAAAATATTGTTAAACTGACTTGTTTCACGTTTTGGGCTTGTAGATGCTGAAAAATCCAAGAAAACCTATCATGTTCTTGTTGTCTGGTTCCCTGACCCCACTTCAGATGAAACGGAGCACTTAATACACATTGGGGAATTGTAAGGTCAGAGAATCAGTTTAGCAGGCTTCACAGGTGTGTAATCAATTGCAAAGAAATGTCAGAATAACTAAATACGAAAAGTTAGGAAGAGTTTTTAAAAAAGTCAGTTTTTTTTCCAACGCTAGTTGGCCGACCAGCGTTGGAAAAATGCAGTTTTTCTTGAAAATGTCAGCACACCAGGAGCCACGATTTCAAAGGATGCTTTAGACCTTCAGTCCCTAACATTTCAGTAGGTATTTCGTGATCATTTCATTTTTTTGATGTTTGCAAATGTTGTATCTTCCCTTTAAGGTTTTTTCCCTTTCAAATACACTTCAGATCGGAGCCAATCTAAATTATAACAAGATATAATTTAAACAAGATATTTAAAAAAAAAAATCCGAAATAGACGAAACACCATTTAGTTCTAAGAATCGCCAAACAGTTTTGAAAGCTTGGATAGTGGAAACAAGAATGTTTGCAAAGACGAAGCTCAGGAATTGAAAAACAAAGACCGATTGAATTACATGGCAATCACAAGCGACACAAATGGTGACCTTTTTAAAGGGATCACAACTTCTTGTTACCCTAACCAGTATACACCAAATCTTGCTGAAATGCTGAATTTTACAATCTGATCTCAACGCAATCGTATCAACTCACGAATCTCACTTTATATTCTCCCTACAAGAGTCCACAATAAAGACAGAAAAATACTCCAAAAGTACCATGAAGGTTGCCCGAGTATTAGTTCATACGACACGGTTGCTATAGTAACTGTACAGAATTTTAATTGATCCCCTGGGTCCTGAAACACCCACTCAGCGCAAAGTGCGCATGTCCCGTTGGGGTTTTGGCGTTTCCATATCAATGTTTACACGGTAATTGGAAGCGAGTTGTTTCTCTCGTTGTAATTTGCTTGAATATAATAGTTGATCCCCGAGTGGAGTGTGGTATACCGCAATGATTTGTGTAACTTCCAACCTCACAGAAAGATGTTAGCCCATTGTTTCAACAAAGAATAACTGTTAAGGGTACATGTCCATGCCGACCAGCGTAAAAAGCAATAGTTTGGTAGCTTCAGGTACCATTACGTGGATATATTAAACTACAGACACTGTGTTAGTAAATGTAATCAGTATACAGAAAAGTGCAACATTCAGAAAACAAATAATTAAAACTGTTTAATGTTTTGTTCTTCAATTCTATTTGGGTCCCTATATCCAGAAATACAATCAATTAAGTAAAACGGTGTGCATTTTACTTGGGCCACTCTCACCTGTGATGTCACCAACTTCAATGCCTATTCAATGTATAACCCAGATTCAGCATGTCCAGGTGTACCAACCTTACCATCTTTGTGTGGACCTAACAACAAAACAGGTCCACATAATGCAGGTTGTGTGAACCTTGTGTGGACTAAGCCAGGTCCACATAAGTTTCCCCCTCTCTAGAAGCATTTTTGGGTTAGGTTTATCCGTCGCAAAATGAAGAGAAACACTCAAGGGAATCAAAGAAAAAAAATTGAGTTGAGAGAGTTTTCACAGTGTGAGTAAACTATTTAGTTCCCTCCGGTTTTTCTTGTGCGAAAAAACAAAGGAATGTCCACATATAAATAAGTAAGGTAGGCCTGCGTGAGAGTGGCCGGAGTTAAAATGTACACCCTTTCACTTAATTGATTGTATTTCTAGATCTAAGGACCCACGTTGAATGGGGTAAAAGGGAGTGGATTGAGAAATAGGGTGGCTTTAATGAAATATATAATTATTAAAGAAAAAACATTAAACAGTTTTAATTATTTGTTTCCTGAATGTTGCACTTTTTTGGCACACTCTGTAGGACTCAGGAGGGTCAATTCACCGGTTAGGAGTTCTGGCGTGGTTGCTTCATCAGTGAATTCCTCAGTGTCATCGGCAGTTGTACTCGGCACGGTCGTCGTCTCTTCTTCCTCCAACTCAGTGACAATCTCAGTCACTATCTCAGTCGCAAGGTCCGAGGAAGCGTCTAAACAACATAGATGTAGGGAAAAAAATCAAGACTTTTTCATTGAAAATACGATGTAATTGACCCTTCTTCTCCCCACCCTCCCTCGGTCGTAAACCACGCCCACGAAGCGGTCATGAAGTTATTGATTCCCGACTCTTAAATTTAGGTAATTTTTTCGACCATTTCATTGTGAAAGCCACAATTCAGACTTGTTATCAAGTCTACTAGACCTTGGTTTTCATGACCTCTGACATCTAACCTCTGAATGGAAAGCACTTTCACTTATTATATAACCTGTTGTAAATTGTTGGTTTTGGTTATTTGCATACATGTAATACCATGTAAAATAAACGCATCTAGACGTCAAAAGATGTCAAAACATGGTAACACTTACAGGTACCGGTCACAACTCGTCTCGTCATAACCCGCCGCATTTGAGAAGATTTGAGGGAGTTTTGTCAAAATATGACACCAATATATTTTTTAAACAATCACATGGTAAAAATTAACATAACCTTCTACGTCCAACCACCAAAAAAATGTCATGGCAGCCGTCCAACTTTCCCTCCCAAAATTTTCCATGCAACATGCTGACCAAATACAACTGTTGGTCTTTATATTTTTATAAGCCAACTTATAAAGCAAACCGCAGAGACGCATTTCTGGCCCCATGTCGTCTACCGTGCGCGGATTGCAGGACACCGACCGTGATTTGCTTCAATCTACGGCCAAGGTTCAAGCACAAGCCCCATGGTATCTGTACTACAACACTGTACGCCAGATAAAATCATTTCCGAGGTTTTTGTATTTAGGCCAAATGTAGGTCAAATCGAGGACAAATTAATTACTGTAAAAGCGGTGATTACTGATTCTTGAGTAAGAATCAATTGCAACCCCTCGTTATAATTTATTTCAACCAAACCACCCCCCCCCCGGTTTCTATTTCAAGTTTTCTACAGCGTGTTCGAAGCATATTTGACTTAAAGGGAAGATACAACATTTGCAAACATCAAAAACAAAATGATCAAATGATCACGAAATTCTTTATGGACTGTTAGAAAATGACAGTCTAAAGCATCCCGTACAATGATCATCACTACAATCATGGCTCGTGTGTTGACATTTTTAAATAAAGTGGAATTTTTGTATCATTTTCCAATGCTAGTCGGCCGACCAGCGTTGGAGAAAACTGGCTTTTTCAAAAACTGCTCCTCTTTTTTCATATTTAGTCATTCCACATTTTCTTTGCAAATGATTACACCCCTAGGAAGGGGTACAGGCCAGCTAGACTGATTCTCTGACCTTATAATTCCCCAACGTCTATAAATTGCTCCATTTCATCTTAAGTGGGGTCAGGGAACCAAACTACAAGAACAAGATTGGTTTTCTTGGTTTTTCCAGCATCTACGAACCCAAGCAAGTCAGTGTAACAATAATGCTTGAATTCCTCCAAATCCATATATTTCTGAAAATTACAGCAAAAGCAAATGTTGTACATTCCCTGTAACATTTCGCGGAGGAAAAGATGCATACTGTTTCATATTGAATACAAAAATTGAATTTTACAATTTCACTCTTTAGAGGTAGATTAAGTGGCAATCGGTCATGACAGTTCATTGATAATACATGTACATGCAAATGGTCCGTGGTTATGCCAAGTTCGAGTGACGAGTCGGCAAAGGCACGTAGTCGTACTACACGCGCAGCAGTAGTCCATAACATGCTGTGCAAAAATGGATTGGGGGAAACTGGACAATGAAAGCGCATGCGCACAGGTGCACGCGCTAACACGATCGTTCTCAGACAACACGCAACAACGTAAAATTGGCTTAAATTTTGAGCATTTTGAGCAGTATTTTTCCATCACAGCTACAAGATTAGGCCTTATAAATATCCATTCAATCGTAAACGAATGTTTTACAAGTCAGTCCTCGATTTTTGATAATACATCAGAAAACATAAATGGAATGGTACGGACAATAAAAGTGTAGGCGGGGCCGAGAATATTCTTAAAGATTAGAGGTGACTCTTTGTTTATTATTTATTTCTGGTAATTGTTTGCGCCCTAGCACTATAGCTCGCAAGCCAGCTGAAGAAACCCGTACAGAGAAGACAATATTAATGAGAAGAAATAACAGTTTTAGATGTGGGTGGAAAACCCCACGGAAAACTATTCCGGGGATAACCCACGGAATCAGGTAGGGACTGAAAACCCTATCCACATGTTGTCCTATGCGGGACTCGTGTCCGGGACACAGCGGTGGAAGGCGAGGAAAGTATCGCTACGCCATGGCGCGCCAATCCGACTCCCCGCTACGCCAACCCAACTCTTTACTATAAACCTTCATTAGGGTAGCCATATCTGCCAAAAGTTCCACTGATATCATGAACATCATACCTTTGCACTGCACATTCAATATCTTAATCTCACAGTGTCATCTTACAAAAACCACTTTATCGCCAAGTTTTCCCGACACAACAGAGGGGGAAAAAGTGCTTTGCTCCATCGACGTCATCATATCATTTTTCTCGTAATAAAAAACATGTCTGGGTTTTAAGGATCACACGCTGTGCGCCCCCAACGGCGTAATTGGGCGAGGAATGTGTGAATGACTGAATGTTCCTTACAAGGAGTGATGTGTGGACGCAAGCAGTGAACAGTTCTCAGGTTTAACCTTTCAAAACATCCGAAGTGTGGATCAGTGGAATACCTCCATGCAGCCAGAATTTTGGAGGAACATTTATTGAAAATTTAAGCCATAAGAAATGTACAACGGAGAAACAACGATAAGTTCATAACTTCATACTTCAAGATGGGCTCCTCAAGATTTTTTATTAAAAATATTCATGTTGGTTCCTTTCTAGCTTTGAAAGTTTATCAAAATAACAGAAAATGTGTGGCCAACCCTCTTGCAACCGAGAAAGTAAGCTTTTAGGTACTCCTCAAATTTGCCTTTTCAACGTTTACTTAACATCAGGTTCAATGACGAGACTTTATTCCGTGGGTGGTTCTAAATTCTTGAGTCGAATTCCTGCGGTCCAATTTGAGCAACAAACATCGGTGTTGTGTTTGGTCAGTCAAGCGTGGCATACGGTGACCTCTCAACCGAGAGCACACGGTGACTTGTCTAGCATTTTACAGTACAGGAATTTACTAGAAAACAACTACATAATCTTGGAGTCAAATTTTTTTTTTAAATATCACTAAAAATGGACATTGAAATTCAACTTTTACCTTCTTTATTTCCGCCTTCCGGTGATTATGGGATTAAATCATTCTTGAATGAATTTACGTTGTGGCACTATGTTTAGGTTACAAAACGTCATCACAAAGTTCCTGCTCAATATCATAATAGCAGCGAACATGTGCAGTGCACATGTGCAGTGCACATCATGCAGTTTACATGTGTGTACTACAAGAAACATGTGCAGTTTACATGTTTGTACAAAAATATGTGCAGTGTACATGTACATGTATATGTGCAGTGTACATGTACATGTACACAAGGGCGGATCGGGTGGGCCAAAGGGGGCCATGCCCCCCCCCCCCCGAAAAAAACCGAATCCAATTTTTTTTTTTAGTGACTTCGCAATACAGGCAGGCAATGAGTACACCACCATCTTTTCCTCAAAAAACATTGGTTAAAGTGGCCAAAAATTGTCTCAGATCGCACCACAGAGCATAGATCTAGAATCCCAATTTTTTTCGGGGCCCTTACGCAGGCCCTGAACCCCACGCCGTAATTTTTTTGGACGCACTTTTTGGGGACCACAATTTTGTTGGGCCCCCGGCCCCCCCCCCCAAATTGTGTTCTGAATCCGCCCTTGCATGTACATGTGCTGTACATGTATACCAAGGCTGGTATTTTTCATTCTCTGACAACCGAGGCCTCCCATTACCACACAAGGATCAGCCCCATTCACCCAGTGACATTGAGTGAGTAATTGGGTAGGGCCCAACATGTCTACTATTACGTGAGGCAACTGTTTGGATAGTCTTCTTCCAGCCGGCTTGAACTTGACCTTTCACCTAGCTATGCGGACCACTCCCTTTGGTTTGACCTTTCCGTGTACCCAAGGGGTCAAGAACTTAGAAGTGCCACTGTGGGTAAAAATACTCTTGGTACAAGGTAAAAGGTTATGGAATGTAATTGGTTGCGTGCTGTCTTTATATCTTCTGCTGTGTTGAATCTCTAACAATCTTCTGAAATATTCACGGCTGAAGTCCAAGACAGCAGACATGAGGGTGTTATTAGGGGTGGGTAAGCTTAGGGGTGGGGGGGGGGGCAAAATCAAGCAGTTTAGTAGGGGGGACACCTAGCATTCCCCAGTGACATTCCAATCCGAATGGAGATCTTGCCGTACTAGTACAGGAAAACAACCATTGCTATAAGAGCCACAGTTTCACAGTTACGTTTGAAGTTTAATTCCAGGCCACGCCATGTGTTTTTACAGGGAAAAAAATGTAAGAACTTGAGTTTTTACAGCACAAGAAAACTTTTTGTTTGTTCGCAATAATCGGTACTTTTTTGTTTTCATTAAATTTTCACGGTAATTTCACATCAGGCTGAGTACATTATTGAATTTCTTCAACATGCTTGCACGTACGACAAAACATAAGGTATGTTACCGTCAATGCATCCCTTACAAAACAAATTCTGATTATCATATAAAAAAACAAAGAAGAAGATGATAAACCAAATTCGTAAAATTTCTATTTAGGTCCTACTAGTATAAGAGTTAATGTTATAGTTATTGAATTTAGTAAAAGTTATTTTTCATCCATTCTAAAGCAAATGTTGATTTTTAGTCAGAGGATTTTAAGAATGTATTTGGAATATACTCGACTCGTGACCAACAAAAACTGAAGATCGCAGGAATAAAAACATCAACAAACATTCCACGACACACATTACATATTTCTCAATAATTTAAAGCATGAACCAAAATTATTTGGGGTTAAGACGACAAAGTCTTCCTCTGTCATCGTGAGTGTGGTCTGCTGTGGTTGGCGGTCGCACCTCTGTCTGGATCCACACAACACACGCTTGTTTGAAAGTAGCCTTGGGGGTTTGGGCAATTATAAGCAAATTCATCATGTGGCGACGATGATAACTTACAACAGGGCGTGCCTGTCTTAGATCTTATTGCCCCCTTCTTGTGGTTTCAACAATGATTCTGGTTATTTTCCCACATGTGGCAAGGTGTTGCTATTAACACATTAAATTTCAGACCAAACAGAACCTAGGTATTCCGTTCACATCCTCAAATTGGTACATGTAATTGGAACCATACGAGATAAAACTAAAATCCTCTTTTCCTCACACGTATTTGGTGTCATGACGATTCTTGCGAAGAGAAAGGAAACTCGGACCATGTATTGTTTTTTTATTTCAGAACTTAATATTCGGATCACAAGATGGTCCACAGCTTTTACATGTACATGTAAACGTCTCTGATTCCAGACAGGAATTTGAACGATCCTGCTTCAATTGACCGACCATGGACCGACATAAAACAGTTAAGATAATTCCTGAGATTGATTTATTTTTAGCGTTTGCCACTGAAGATGTATGACATGGTATGCCATTTTCTGAACCCAATCATCTACAGTCTGATGATATTTTCGTAATTCAATAGTCCTACAATCAGCGAACTGGGCCTCGGCTGTATTTCAAAAGCTACATGAAATGGGATTACATTCTGTAGATAAAAAAAAATGTGCTTATGAGCCAGACCTTTTCGTTTCGAGCCACAAGAAGCGATAAAACCACATGCATATATGTTTCTAGAATGTTTATCTTAGTCTTAACCACAAACCGATGTGTATATTATTGTTTAAGTTGAAGTAGTTTTCAACACTTGGTCTGTTGTTCCATTTGTTTAGTTTTCGCCAGCACATAAAAAAAAACAATCTACGTTGAAATGCAAGTGACGGATTCAAAACTCAGGTCTCCAACGCAGTCTGATATGTATGTTTTGATTGGACAATTGTACTTAATTCCATCGGATGAGCATGGCATAAATTAGTAAAATTGTAAGATGAAGCCGTACGTACCCGAATGGTTCAGGTGTAACTCACCTGACTGTCACTGTCAGGTCTTGTGCATTTTATGGAAATACAGTTAACAGTCTACGCCACAGGTATAGATGGGTATGATCATGGATGGAGTTCTGGTTTGCATTTATACTTGTAGTTGAACTTGTACTCCCTTTGGTGACTTTAAGAACTTTGTAAATGTTTACTCAAACGATCAATCGTGAGATGTCAATCTATTCACATGGTGAAAAGGCCAAAGGGGAATTCTTGTCTCAAAATCGGCAAGGAATTGTAATTGTAAACGTGAATTATTAAATACGTATTTTTGAACAAATTTGTTTTGAGCAAAATTGTAAATGAACAGCACCTACCGGTTGTCAAGTTTGCTTGGTCTGTGGTTTGTGCAGCTGCAAGTTTTGTCGATACCGTGAAACACAGGCAGAATATCACAAGCGTGAGGTGGATGAACTGCGGGGATCTCTGGCCTAAGAGTCCCGCGTGGGAATTGAGAAGACGTGCAGCCATTGCAGGAGCAGAGGTGGGGGTACTCGAAGTGGGCCAGTCACGAAGCAAAGTACAGAATGAAGAGCTGAGTATATCAAAATGTCCACGTGTACGTGTACAGCCTTGGCTTTACAAGAGAATACTTCCGGTGTCTTGGGATATACTTCACTAATACTATTACTAGAGTACGACACAAGTCACTCAGCCCAGATTAGCTCGTCGTGCTCGTGAAGTTAGACTAGGGAAAGAATGAGCCGCCAACTGAACTCCAAACTGGATCTACACTAGTATAGATAAACATTCACTTGGCTACGTTGAAGCAGAGAGAAATAAGGCCGCCGGAATGGAGTTTCTTCACTTGTCCGACCATGGAGGACAAGCCGGTGAAACACCTGCTTGCACTTCGTCTAGTGCTAGTGGTGGAATGATGGTGGTATGAGTATGCGGTGTACGTGTGTAGCATCTGGTGCACGTCTCAGTGCCAAGTAGGGGTCGCGTAACTAGTGCACGGAGAGTTTCTGGAAATCACACTGCTAGATTAACCCGAGAACCCTAGCAAGTAGCAGACACCGAGATGAACTGTAAAATTGCGCGCTATGAGCACAGCTAGCTAGTTCTAGTAGTTGTCTGCAATCGTACAGATGTTCAGCAATCTTCTGTACGAGTTCGATTGGCACCATTCACGTACCTCTCGTGAGTGATAATGCCAAGTCCTGGAGACTGAGGCCACACTATATCGTCCAAGATGACGTTTATAAACATCCAAGGCAGTTAGAGACCACATGCCATGAATCGACCCTTGCCTTGCCGCACTTGATCGTCTGCTAGACTCAAAAACAGTCGTTACTCACAATATTCGTCCAGCCAGGTTGAGCTACAACGCTAGCCCAGTAGCGTTCTCAAATATAATTAGATTTTTTTTATCATTACATTAATTTTGCATTTCATGTCTTTATAATTTTGCATTTTATTTCTTAGTGCGGGTAAGAACAATTGTGGCTTTGCCCTCACTGAACTTGAAGAATGTTAGCGAAACTGTGATAGCAGTAACGACTCAGTTATAGACAATTTTCAAAGAAGAAGAATTGGCCATGAGTGATACAATTATTGTATCATGACTTTGAATTGATCAAGTACCCTTCATCTGATATTACGAGGGACTAATGAGCGAGTCTAAATAAAGACTTCAGCAGTACCAGAGGGTGATATGGCTAACACGGTAACGCCCCCTAGGGGTCGTACGAAATGATTCCATCAGCCACAATTTTATCACTGTAGGGCCTACACACCGTGACACGTATTTATGTGAAAGTGCGAGTGCAGAAGCCGTAGCCACAAGTAATTCGGGCACCCGGAGTGCGGTGAAAATTAGAGTGAACTCAAAAATAACGTCACTTATTGACAAACGTTATCACGGATATATCAGTCAGAAGAATGTCCCCCTTAAAGTATGTTTTAACTTGAAGAATAAGTTACACCTGAAGATTATAAGCAAATTCATGACAACTCCAACAAACTTTCCCATGCACGAGAGCAGAATCAGTTTCCTTGACAACCTTTTCATAAATCCCAGAATTTCCGAATTGTTTCCCAGTCCTGCTGCGGTGTAGTTTATCCATGTGACTATAAAAAGTGCTTTTAGGTTTATCACGGTAAACAAATACGGAAACCGTTTTGGATCTTGTTTGCCGACAGTTTGTTGTTGTTTATTAATGGAGGGATTCAGGATTTTCTTTTTCTTTTAATTTGACATTTTGGTGCTACTTCAAGGGAGTTTATTAGATTTTAATGAACCGTGTGCGGAAAGCTTTTCTCTCAACACTTTGCTTTTTGTTAAAAATAAAGTATGAAAAACAGATGGTCAGGAAGGATCTCTTTTACCCATGCACCCATGAGACGCAGCCCTGCTTTACACAAGGTTAGATAAACGTCTCGTCTTCTGGTATGGGCAATGTGTGGGATTTGGGTGCAGACCGGTAAATAGGCCCAAATTTGTCTACTCTGACCAAATCACGATTTGTACGCCCTCAATTTTTTTTGCATTTGTTGGTCATGAACTTGAAGGTTTGTTTAAAAAAAAAAGGCGAAAGCCGGACACAGGACTGCGAGCTCGTTTTTCTGTGAAATTTGGATGAAATTGGGCCCTAAAACTACTCTATTTTGCAATGGACATAGAGCGCAAGCATCATTGTTCAAAATGGCGATGGGCCGCAGGGCTATGTTTTAGGGGTGATCATCTTTGGATGGAATTTTCTCCCAAAAATCATCCGATTACTATCCAAAAATTGAACAGAAAATGACAGATGATGAAATGAAATTTAATTTGATGGGTGTCTCGAACACCTTGGAGAGCTGCGAATGTAATTAATATATTTTTTTGAATTATCATTATCAATGAGGCGTATGGGATTCGATTTACTGGTCTGCACCCATGTGGGACGGGATTAACCATGTCTATGAACCATAGGGATTAACGCAACTGAAGACCAACAGAACGCCCTCTACAGGATTGCTTAAATTGCCCACATGAGGGCGCTACGCAAACTCGGCATGAATGACCACATCTGAGTCACCATGACACTTTTGCGTCCAACAACAGAGGACCGTATTTGACCACGACCGTCAACATTTCTTTTATTGGAGGTACGGCATAAGAGGTCGAAGTATGCGCCCTCTATGAAATGTTGATGTACTAGACCTATACCGGGTCCTTGATAACTAGTGAGCAAAGAAACTAAGTTAGGCCTTCGTTGGAGTTTTTGTCTGATAAATCTATATTCGGGTAACTCCAGCGTCAAGGACAAATCCAAATCCCAAAAATTTCTTCAAATCCTTTATGCTGTACATCAATTATGTAGTAATGGTCAAGGAGATTACAGACTAGGAGTTTTGGATCATGTCTCTGAATTAATACCTCCGCCGCCGGCGGAAGTTATGCTTTCATCGGCGTTGGTTTGTCTGTTAACAAGATAACTCAACAAGTTTATGGACGGATTTGCATGAAACATTGTTTTAGGGGTGGTCCTTGGTACAAGTACAAATCGATGGGATTTTGGAAGTGATCCGGATCTGGGTCTGGATCAAGGATTTTTTTGTTTAGGATTCTTCACCATTTATGCGAGTATTTCTTTTGGGTGTAGGCCCTACTGACAATATGGTGGGAAATTGTTTAGCCTTGGCGGAGGTTTGCGGTCTCTGAGTGACTTCTAGTTAATTAATACATAGGCCTATCATTGGCTCTGTCACGGACATAACATTTTCGTCCATTACGCTGGAATTGCACATCTCACAATAAACCATGTACACAACTAGCATATACGCTGTAATTTCTATAGGTCCTGGTTGATTGTTATGTATTTTTACCAAGTCTTCAGGGTTTTGTGATCTACATGGTTTTAATATTCCTCAATTTTTTTTCAGGTCTTGGATGTCATTACTTTGGCGGTCTTTGATGGTCAGTAATTCTTGTGGCCCGTCCTTTTGTCTCTCCATCTATCTGGGTCTCCTCGTCCTCGAGTGTTGAATTTTAGCCTTGGATTTTATTGTATATTTTATTGTGGTATTAGTTTTTTAAGTCTCCTCTATTTATTTTATTTATACTGTATTAAAATTTTTACCAGGATCTCATGAAAGTTTACCTGTCATTTTTCAATGTGATTTTTAAATCAAATTTTGTAATGATGTCCCATTGAAAATCATCCCCGAGGTGACATGGCTACCATCAATGAATAAAATTATTATTATTACAATTTGTTTCTCAATTGAGATCGGATGAAGGGAAATGGTGCCATTGAATCTGGAACATCGCCTCATGTTAAAATCCACCCAATGTAGGTTTATAAAGTACTCAGCTTCCATTCGTAATAGCTTCATTATACTGATATAGATCCGCATTTCCCCCCTCGCACCTACCTGTGCTTGCTCGTGAAGTCGGTCATAATAGTTGGGCTCAACGTACACAACTCTCTCCCATTGTGGTTCATTCAAGCGTGGCGCTCCAATTCGGGGCACACCCATGTGTGTCAGGGGTTGACAATGCATGCCCTATCGGCATTCATGTTTGATACTCATTCAGTAAACTCGACGTCAACTACAGACAACCTAAACGGAAATTTTCAGCATATACATAGCATATAGTGTTCACATTTGACGAATTGGGATTATTTTGACTTAACTGAGTCACTGACTGGATTTTATACCGTTGTCCTGGGTTGGAGATAATTTGAGGACTTTTATCTTTACTCAAGATCATTCAGTTGCGACCTGCAGTGAAGAAAGGATTACGTAAGTACCACATAGGCTGCCAATAGATAGCGAATGTTCAAAACCGTGTAGGAAACAAGTGAACTATCTATAGTTCACCTGTTTTCCTACACGGTTTTGAACATTCGTAGGCTTTCTGTGGAGATGATTCTGTTGGAACGTATGTTAATGATAGTTCTTGTCATAGTTAGGAGAATCATGATGGTAATTACGGGATGATGGTGGGGATAGTATAGTGGTGATAACAGATGATAATGGTGACACCAGTGATACAAATGATTACAACGGCGACGTTGGAGCACCACAGGGTCCAATTTTGTGAGGGACTTGGGAGATTGTAATGCAAGCCAAAAAGGAAAAGGTTTTACTTTAATTTATACACCATCATAAAATCTCCAGTGACTGGGGAAAATCAGAAAGCAAAAATCCACTTTCTGAATTATATTTACAGATAGCACCAAATGTTTCAAGAATTTCGTCAGGAAGTATGTGTCATGTCACCCCGTCTTACTGAACAACAGGATATAAGGTGTTGCAGAACGAGACATTTATTTCGAAACCTCAAATTGTGGTAATAAATAAGTAGAAATATTAAACAATAATTGAAAAGGATAGACGAAGACAAGAAAATGTGTCAGAGGTTTTTGAAATGAAAACACACAATTTTAAGGCATATTTGGAGTTATCTGTCAAGAAAATCCGAAGCTTGTACAGAATATATTCCTCATGACAAAAAGAAAGACATGAATCAGGTCTTTAGTCTGTTCAAGAAGACAGGTGTAACTTCTTGTAGCCCGATTCCTGCCGATTTCTGGGCAATTATAAAGTTTATTCAAGCAGTGTGTGATATTGAAAGTGTCTTTAGAAAAGGCGGTGTCTATATCCTTTGGCCTTATTCTTGTCAATGACTGCACGCTTCCGTATACGGACTCGGAATAGGCAAACAGTGTGATCACACGATTGTTATGAACACTGCACAAAGAATGGAAGCATATTGGAAGATCCGTGTGTTATATAATCGTCATAAAAGGAAACGAAATTACCGCTGTTGAAGTATAGACCAAGGAGAGTTGAAGTATGTACGTTATTTGGAGACTTGATGTGAATTCTTTGACTTGTCTGGGGGCGGTGGCTTTTGTCAATGGACCTTGGGTTTCTTGGAGTGTTGGCAACGAAAGTGTTCTTGGGTGCAATGAGAGTCTGCGGGCGTATGAAGCAGTGTACCTCTTCACATGCTGCAAGCCTGATACATTCAAATTCAAGGGTCAATTTGATTGATTTAATTGTATGGCATCTCAAATCAAACAAGTTGTTTCCGTAGGAAAAAGATTGAATTCATCCTGCAGACTTTAAGGAAAACGAAAACCTGGCTAATGTGCAGAGACGGAATTTAGTCTTACGGTCCATTTAGTCCACTGACGACAATTCCTGGCAAAGTGGTGGCAGCTAGTATAGATCTTTTGTTATTTCAATTTATTTCGACTCGCCAATTTTCAGGTATTTTCACCAATAAATAGTGTTCGAGATTTGTTGAACCTTTAGGTTGAGATCTGTTTCAATATTCAGCTTCCACATAGACTTGTTTCCCGAGGATATAATGTAGATTACATGATTAGATTTGTAAAAGATAGACTTTGGGAGTCATTTTTTTTTTCACGGTCACTTTACATGTAATTTTGTTTTTCAGCATTGAGTGTTCTTTCGGCCTACTGCAGAAGCGCCAGCCAAACCATGCAAGCTATGCTGGCATTGTGTCGATGAAGCGGTTTGGAAGCCACTGTTGCCGATTGCCATAACATCAAGATGATACATGGCGCTGTCAATCAGTCAGTGTCACTTCTGCGTTACCATGGTAACGGAAGGAGAAAAGGAGCCAGTTTCTCCTAATGTTTGGACCAAGGCAGGACCCTTTGAGACGCGGCTATATTATTGCCTATCGTGATGGCGATCTGGTGTCTGTTGATCCCTCTGCTTGCAATGATAGGGGTGGGGCTTGGGTACTCGACCGGCGCCCCTGAAACGGCCTGCGTGGATATGACACCTGGGCACAATGATGTGGTTGCCATGGATACCGAAAGCCCTTACAGGCTGGAGATTGATGACTCAGCGGTGTCGCCAGGGGGCGAAATAACAGGTGAGTAATGTCATCTCAATTTTGTTCTTTGGTGAGTGAGGGACAGTAAGTACTGAGCGTCCAAAAAACCACTGACCATATGAATGGGCCAAAAACTCAATAAGCATTTTTGTGGACAATCCGCCAAAATATTAAGTTAAGCTTCAGCCTCCGGTACATTCTTTCTTATAGTTGTCAAACTTTGTATATGCACCGAACCCCATGCACTGAGTAATGGTGGCTTTGATCTACCGTCCTCAATTCAGCTATATATCCACATTTTTGTTGTGTTGGATTTCGAAAGATCCGGGCAGTATAGTAACTGTGGATCGGACCTTTGAAAAAATGGGGGGAAAAATTTAAGTCTTAAATTTGGCCGAAAGCGCACCTTTATCTGTAATTCTGAAGTAGAGTACTAATAGGAGTCGTTAATGAAATTACTTTTTCACTTCGTGGTGAAGAAGGTTGTATACATTAACTCACAAATTCGAATATTTAAGGTACTGCATAAAGAAAATGTTCAAGGGGTCATCTTGTTAATGGGGGTCTACCCGATGTTCCCTATACACTCAACCAAAAAAGAAACTCCCCCCCCCAAAAAAAATACTGCGCACATCTTGCTCAAATTACGACTAGTCGGTACAGACATTTCTTAGCAATCCAGCCATACTCTTAATTTGGCCCAAAACAGTGATAATGTGTGCAACATCATGCAATTTATGACAAATGCTGCCGAAAAAAGAAGTTGCACTTTTGTATACGTGCAAAGTGAGCGTAAACCACAACTTGCACGTATATAAAAGTGCAACTGTTTTCGGTATCATTTTGCCAAAAATCTGTACTGATTAGCGAGAGGTGCTCAGTAGTTTTTGTTGTTAGACAAAAAAAGTATTGGAAAGGGGGGGGGGACTTTCTTTTTTGGTTAGGTTAGGGTGCCTGCTTAGGGTTAGGGTTGGGAACATAGGTATTGGGGAACATAGGTATTAGGGAACATAGGTATATGCACCCTTGTTCATGTGGCATTGGAGAATATTGTTAGGTGTAGCTGGGGTTAAATTGTACGTGTCAAAATTGAACACAAGGCACGATACGAAGCCTTCCGGGTTATTGGAACACACCGACGCCCGTTCGCGTGTCAAGTAGAGGCCGAATATTTACTCCAAACAGAAATATCAATCACCATGGCGTGTGTATTATTATTATTTTGAATGACAAACTTGACAAGAGCGCCCACGTGGAATTGCATGGATGGTGTTGTCAACATGCAACAAGGCCTGACTCAGAACCTGGGTGGAGGCACTATATATGGGAGTACAAAAGGGGCGTCTGTTGTTGTTGGGTATAAGTGAGGATTGTTGCCTGTGTTGTCAATTGTAATTCTGCGCAACCGTGAAACCCAACTTCAAGGTCGAGCCATGGTTGAACCAAGTGCACAAAAGTTTGGAATGACAAAAGTATGAATTTATAGGCCTAGTCCCCGTATGGCCGGCGAACTGTGTCCATGGCGTGTTGTCATGTTGTATTTGGCAGAAGGCTGACTACACACTTACCTATGTCCTCCATCAGATAAGCTACAACAGTTTTTTTTGACATGAACATTGATAGGCGCATTAGTAAGAGTACTCAGACATGTGGATTTAAGGTGCTGTAAAGCTGCATTTGTATCATGGTTTAAATACTGCATTATGAAAGCGTGTAATAAGGATTAAAATGGATGGCAGACCACCAGCACACCATTATGGACTGCTTTGGAATGACACATAAAGTACTTTCATACAGTGACCCTGAAGGGATTCAAGCCATTTAGGGATAATAGTTCCTCCGAATGATACTGATGCTGTACACATCACACGATATTATTACCCCTTAGCGGCATTCTCGTGTGCACAAATGTATCCCAAAACTAACAAACAATTGTCTTGAAGTACTGAAATCACAATATTTTTCTAGAATAGTTGGCAGCTCATACAGATATTTGATGGTAGTTAGGCCTATCTCAGCCAAAGGTTATGTGGGGCAAAGGTCACGTGTGAACTTGGCTATCAGCTTGCAAAGACATGCACTTCCTATAATACTATAGACACGTTTCATGGATTGGATTGGATTTCATTTACATGAGTGTAATAAAATGAGCGTTCCTTTCCACAGTGACCATCACCGGCGGGAGGGTTCAATTCCGCGGATTCCTACTCCAGGCGCGATGGGTCAATGATGATCAGAACCCCGCGGCAGTCGGGCTATTTACTCCCAGCGATCGAGGGATGCAGACGTTAGCATGCAACGGTCGAGAAAATAGCGCCCTCACACACACCAACCGAGGGCAAAAGACAACTCTGGAAGCTGTCTGGAGGGCGCCCAGGAATGTCCAGGGTCCCATGCGTTTCATGTAAGCAAATTGTCTTTGATTTTCATACTTAACTGTGCTGTGCTGTAATCTTCATCTTTTTAAGATGAAGATTAGATTACATGGGAGTCATACGTTGGCGTAGCGGTATCTTCCTCGCCTTCCACCAAGGGACCCGGGTTCGAATCCCGCCTGGGCCAACATGTGGATTAGGTTTTCAGTCCCTACCTGATTCCGTGGGATTTCCACCCAGAATAATCTTCTGGGGTTTTCCTCCCACAAGACTGTAATTTGTTCTCATTGTCTCCTGTCTACCGTTCTTCAGGCTTGCCTTGTGTGCTTAGTGAGGAATCGCAGTTGATTTCATGACCAGAAAACTACTGTAATAAGATTTTTCAAAGCAGCTATGAAAGCAGTTTGTTGCCATGATTCGTTCCAAATATCGATTTTGCCTGTATCGACACCAAAACTTGGAAACACACACCGAAAAAAATTCCTATGCAAATGAGTGCAACTGATGTACTAAGTTAGTATGTTTTCGCATTTTTAAATACAACCTAAAACCAGCGCACAGTCGTTTCATCAAAATTCACTGGACCTACATAGCCTATGTCATAATGTCGTTCCCTCCTTGTATTTGTTACTCCAGAGCCACAGTTGTGAAGTCATTGGAGGAATACTGGACGGAGATCACGTCAGATATTGTAACCATAGCGCCCACGCGCCCGGATTTTACCACAGAGGTTTACCAAAGCACAGTCCGTAGCACTACGTCTTCCCGCGAAACTACCGCCGAGTCGACAACAGATTATAGCCCGACAACCACGGGCGAACTCTACCAAGAGACCGAGTCAACAAGTACTCAAGTTGACGGAAGTCAAACAAGTTCCCTGGGTGTTTCGACCGTTACAAACTCAAGTGTTTTAAACACAACGCTATTAGGCGAAGAAACTGCTTCATCTAACATGATTACAACGTTAGTAAACGTTAGGCCTACGCACAACACTGGAACGTCAACTCCTTTTGAACGCTTAGAAACTACATCAACCCAACTAGTACAAGAAACTCTCTCAACAACTCCGCTTACTGCGACACTAGCCACGATGCTTGGAACGGTTGATACACCGTTGACAACAGTTGTTGAATCGACATCAACAGTGGATTCAGAAGTGTCATCGACTGTAACACAAGCTGTTGACGTCACGGGTGAATCCACTATGCACAACGGTACTGCTGCTAGCAATGAAACTCGAGTCGTAACCGAACTCTCCACAACGTCACAAAGTGATTTCCACACGACCCAGCCTTTAATGGAAAACACAACAACTATACCGGCTTTCAGTGATTTTGAAACGAGTACCTTAACTTTGGAGACACCAACACCTTCGCAATATGAAAACACCACGGTGTTAACTGCAAAAACCTCGTCGATGGGAACGCCCACGTTGGAACCATCGAACGAATCATCTACGCTAGAGATACCAAAATCCACTGACCTGTCAACAGAAATGACGTCATCGGTGACACCGACTGATAATTCTTCACTAGTTGATAGTACATCTACTTCTGTTGGTCCATCCACAACACTGTTAGACGCTACATCATCTCAATTGCTGCCTCATACATCCACAACAGCGTCAACATCCACAGAACCATTAGATGATTCGCCCACAACATCCTATGATGCATCAACATCTCAGCCTAATACATCCATAACACTCTCAGACGCCGCAACTGAACTGCAGCCTGACACGTCCACAACATCATTACAATCCACAGAATCTTTAGTTGATATGTCTACAACGTCATCAACATCTGAATCCGATACATCCACAACTTTGTCTACTGCAGTCCCGACACCGTCGAGTAATACTTCGTCAGCTTCGACACTATCGACTACTGCACCAGTTGAAATGTTCACGACACTACCGGTACGTAACGATTCTTCTACTGCGCATGTAAATATATCCCATTCACCCGACAGCGATTTCGTTACGAACGCAACGGAGTCACCAGTAATGACGTCATTAGCCGAAACACTTTCTGTGGAAAACTCAACTGTGCAAATAACGACACAAAATACAACTGAGGAGATCACAGTTCCACCGTTAGTTCCACAGACAACCATGAAAAACATCGGCGAAACGGAATTGATATCCACAAGCGCAGCCCCATCAAGTAGATCAACAAGTGTGTCGGCGATGATCACGAGTGGATCAACAAGTAGGCCTTTATCCACAAAAACCACGAGTGGATCAACCACTGAATCTATATCGACCAGGGAATCCTTAACAACGAGTGCATCCACCACCGAGTTTAGGGCAACCACGAGTGGATCGACTACTGAATTCACAACGGAGTCGATATCCACCACCCAAACTACCTTATTGCCATCGACAGAAGCATCCACTTCTCCCATGGCGGCGACCAGCACTGCGCAGCAACAGCTGAATCCCGAGGTATCAACTGCCTACGTCATCACCGGTAAGGAACACACTCATGATTCAAAGCAATGGCTCTATATGGCATCTGACTAGCGCCCGATGAACGAAATTGACAAAAATGAGCTGGATACAGCTCTGGGGCCAATTTCATATAGAGCTGCTTAAGCACAAAATTTGCTTAAGCACAAAAAAGTCCGTGCTTAATAAAATCAGGTTTAACCGGTCAAAACATGCAATTGTTATGCTATTACAGTAAACAACAGCTAAATACCAGCCACAAGCAGTGAACATCGCATGGCGTTTTGGCAGGTAGCCTGATTTTACTACGCAATGTTTTTTTTGTGCTTAAGCAAATGTTATGCTTAAGCAGCTCTATGAAGTTGGTATAGCCGCGAGCGCCGGTGTAGCGTGAAGGTTGGACCCTGAATTCGGACTCCTTTGATGCATTGCGCATGCCTAAATCAAGATAATTAGGATAGTGACCGATCACGTGTGAGGGTTAGAATCCTTATAAGGCAAAAGAGACCAGATTTCATAGGAGTCCTTATTTCATATGACACCGGTACTCTTGGTATTGCTTGTTTAAATTCCGCTTCAGTCAATTTTCTTTTGTACTCTAAAGAATTTGCCTGCAAATACATGTACCCTTCGAAATGCCGACTTCGAGCAAGGTTGCTCGTTCTTTTGGAACTAGTTTCATTTCTAAAGTCCCGTAAAAACCAAGATGATTTTGGAAAATCTTTTCTTGACAGAGGAGGCAAATGAGATTCGAATGCGAGTGAGAATCGAGGGTATTCCCTTCACAGAAGATTTGAATGATCCGGCATCGGAATCGTTCAGGAGTATAGCGCGGCAGGTCGAGCAAGAGGTTAGTAACGTGTAGTGTCGATTACTTTGCAGTGTCGATTTCTTGTTATTGTTTTTTTGTATCATCGATTCCTCCTGATAATCTATCACATAAACAATTACTTCTGGTGAAATGGATTCCACTCGATGTTGGACCCTTCTGGTTAAAAAGAGTGACTGATATTATTTGCAAAACAAAAACAAAATCAAAACCGATCCACGAAGGTCTATACTCCTGTTAAACTTGTTTAAATACGGTTGGGTCCTATTTTCTTGACATAATTTCGGCACAAGACTTGTAGATTGTAAACTTGGATCCTGAAGAGTAAACTTTCGGACCCGATTGCATCCAAAATGGTCAGAATTGGAAGCCCCAAGTCCAGGCCAGAGGTGCAGTGCCATATATCTTCAATTCCCCAATTTCATGGCTCTCAGAACTCTATAATACAGAATAACTTGAGTGTATAACTTTTACCCTGTTCTTTTTTGCTGGTGCCAGACTAGTGTGCGAAGGTAGTCCTAATGTTCGTGTTTGTTGTATTAGGATTCTTCTGTCATCGTTTTGTTTCAAATTAACTGTGTTATCTTATCATCGATTCCCCCTTTCTCAGGTATCAGACTTGTACACGCGGGAAGGTGTGACGATGGTTGACAGCGTCAAAGTGTTGAAAATAACGTACGTATATAATGAACCTAAGTTGCTGATTTGCAAATACCATGCAACTTTGTTTCTCTAACATGATTATTGTTAGTGTTGCACAAAGCTGAGCCTCACAACTTGAAGTCGCGAGTTCACACAACTGTTTGCTGGAATGCCAACCCTCCTACTGTTTGAACAGTCACAGAGAGTCACAAATTCTATCCACTTCCCCTGCCTTGCCTTTTACCGTGTATAGCCTAATCACCAACAGTCAGATCATATGTCAAACAAGCACTCTGACTTGTCAAATTCAGTCAACAGCCTCAAGCAGGCAACTGGTAAGCACAGCTGTCTTATCAATCACCTGCAGTCAAAGAAAAGATGTAGCAAGTTACATAAACAGTAACAAACAATCAATCCTGCTTTATGGCTGGGAGTGGGAGCACTTGACCTTAAAAAAACCCAGTCACTTGACTGATTTTGACTGAAAGGACAGCTTTGCATAGAAAGCATGTTTGCTTAGGAGGGTTAAAAAGTTCATTTAAACGTTTCTTGAAAAAAAAAATACGTCTCGAGCACTAACTGCAAGATGCCATATCAACAGTGTATAGTTCCTTTCTCTTTGGCTTGTGTTTTTTTTTTTACTGCCCTCTGTTGAGCTTTTCATTTTCTGAACGCATTTTCTTCTCATATCCGTCATTTATTTGGGTTTTTTTTCAGGCGAGGCAGCATTGTCCCCGAGGTCCAGATTCTAGCATCGACAGACTTAGACGAGTCTACGAAGTCGGCTTGGCTTAGCGTCATGTACAACGAAGTGCAAAGCAGCGGGAGTTTGGGTAACTTTACAGTATCCGACATGTCAGCTCTCACAACTGATGGTAAAGACAGAGAACTGAACTCATTATTTTTCTCTAAAGATGTGTTTCATATGATGGAACCATAAACGAGAAATTGAATTGCGATTATGAGTTGCTTAGCAAAACTTTCTGTTTACGGATACCAGTCAATTCAGTATCGATCTTGTTACAGGTACTTTTGTCGAAGTCGACCCGTGTTTCTTACTGCCTTGCCCGGTGTCCATGGTCTGTTACGTCTACCAGACTAACTGTTTCTCAAACTGTTACCTGAATGGCAACTACTGTCTGAATGACGGAGTGTGTGATGAACCCTCAGGAGAGAAACAGTTGGCGTCTTGCAGGTACGTCTTGGAACGGATGAAGTGTCAAACATCACAGTAATCTCCCTTTTCTTATTGCAATCAAATCACCTTTTTGATAATACATGTACACACAATACGCCTCTGCACACAAACTCCCCGAGAATTTACGAGATTTTATAATTTTGCATTGTTGGGCATTTTTTTCTTCTTCAAGCCTCCGATACAACTCTAGCTCCAGAATTATTTGGAAGCCTTTAATAACCAGTTCAAAATAGATATACAATAGTATTGTGACGTCATATCACAAGATTCGGTGTTCGTGAAGCAGGACATGAAGCAATTTTTTTTACCGGAAATCCCTCAATCAGGGGCATGTACAATTTCCTGACGACAATGTCGGAGATGAAGCCGAGGTATGAAAACCTTATCTGGTCTGCTAGTGACCTTTGTTCTGAGGCGCATGGAAAGTGTAATTCGTGTTACTGTTAAATCTCACTAGTTTATTTTCTTATTCCCCCCTGGTATCCAAAGGTGCGACACCAGACACGAGGGAGACCGATGCGAAGTTCGGAAGGACCCCGTATCTCCCCCACCAACTGGTAAGCGATTTATCACATCAAACTGTATACAGTCGAACCCTGATAAGAAGAGCATTGTTAATGCAACATCCTGCTTATAACAAGCAAAATTTTAGGTCCAAAGTCACTATTACTGTTAATACAAGGTACCTATTATAACAAGGTAACTCGTAAAGTCCCAAAGGACCTTGTTATAAAGGTGTTCGACTATAGCTGCGCAAAAAGTGCATCTCCAACTTCTCTTAAAACCAAGAAAAATAAAATTTGAAGTTTCGCATGGTAAAGATAGCATTAAGATATTAAAGGTTTACGGTAGCACCATGTGACAAATCTCTTTTTGTGAGCTTGTGAGGTTCTTAAAAGAACCGAGGGAAACATACCACGACTTGCTATACTTTCAGTTAGTTGGACAGAAATCTGAGCGCTTGATCATCACTGCATTCACAGGACAAATAAGTTTTGCCCGCCGTAAGCAATGTGGCAGCTTTTGTTGAATGCAACCACCAATTGCTCCAGCAAAGTTACAGTGTCCAAATTGGTGAATGGAGCTAGCAAAACACCCTGCTTATTTCTCAACAGAAATCATATAAAGCAATATGTTTCCGACCAAAAATATCTTCTCGATTTATTAATTAACAGGAGAGGACAATTCGAACTTGATCATAGCCGCTGTATGGGGATCCATTGGGTCTGTTTGCTTCGTCTTAATCATCATCTTCTCGACCTGGTTGGTGAGATACAGGAGGCGGAAGCAGCGATGGAGGTAAAAACATTACTTTGTTTTAAAGTAGAAGGCATTTCCTTTTACCGATATTTTGCACTGAAAACGATATCTATTTATCAGCTAAAGCACGCTTTGGGCTCAATCTAATGACCTTCTGTTTACCAGTATAGATATTTCATCCACTTTGATCATCCAGCTTATGCCGGGACCAGCCGGCTGATCTGAGTCATCATTCATGTTACTTTGCAGTCCTGGAAAAAGTATGTTTAAATTTGTCAAACAGTCATACTTGCACCGGGATACAGCTATAGTGAGCCAGGTGCAGTTTCCTTGTCAAATCTGACTATGGCGTCAATAAGTACGAGTAAAACAACTTGATGAATGATTGTCGTCCTCCTATCTTGATTTAGACACACAGCTAAGTTGATGGGAAACATTGAGACTGGCTCCCAGAATCGGGCCCAGATGGACAGCTACGCACGGCGACTCACATCAATCCGTGCGGGAGTCCTGATCGACTTGGCCAACATCAGCATCAGCGGCAGCGAGGCAGAGAGCACGGAGGGTGGGCGGCAACGCTCCCGAACCACCTCACTCTCGGACGCGGAGTCCACGGATCACCAGCCGCGGTTCATAGACGGAGGGGTCCACATCGGCGGTATGCCGGACATCCTGCAAGGCGCCTCCACCACGGATTACGAGATGGACTTCATGAACAGACCCCTCAGCCAGAAGAGGAAATCCGTCAGTTTTAATGACGTCACCGAGATGATAGATTTTGTGGCCACGGAGAATTTCACCTTGGGGAACCCGGAGGGAGGGGATGGTAACTTTCAGGTTCGGTGGGATTTCCAAGTCGATCGGTCGGATTCGCGAGAGTCAAACTCGTGACGGTACGAGCCGTCGTCCTCGGTCCCTGCTACCCCTCCAGCTGACAGCTCAGCTGGGGTAGCCCCGCCCTCTTTGTCCGGTGATGACCAATCACCTGGTTACTCACTCACTGACACGTACTTCTAGAGATTTTATTTAGAGACGTCAAATTTGCAGCTGTCTATGTTTTAACATTTTGATCACAGACAATCAAAAATGTCAAAAGAAATTGTAAAACAAAGATATTCTATAGAGATTCCTCCCGAAGAAAGTGTAGTACTAACAGATATCTAGACCTTTCTTAGATTGCCAATCAGTGATTCGCACACCATTGACGACCATTGTTGTATGGAATGAAAGAATAGTCTCAAGCAGTATCATTCGGCTTGAACAACCGATAGAAAATTTCAAAAACCGTAAGTTTCCCCTCTTATACTCTGAACACAAAATGTTCGCTGACCACAAAATGTTCCGGTTTGGAAAAATCTGATACGAATCGGGGTTGACATGACTGTAAACCGACAGCCTTTCATACAAAATGGTGCATAAATTATGTTTTGTGATTCTTATACGGTTTTGTATTGCAACATAGGCCAACGTAATGTTTTCATCGTGAATTCTGACATTCTTACCTTTTTATTGTGAACATAACAGCAGCACACATCTCTTGATCGTGAAGTATGAGGTATAATTTCATAAAAAGAACAAGGCAGGACAAAAGAGGTTACGGGGACCCGCGACGACGGCGTACCAGTTTCTTTCCGTCCAATGAAGGTTTCCAGAGGGTATCTCCATAGTTGGATCAGATGAACTGCTCGATTCCGCACGAACGCATTACTGTTTGAAAACCATACGATTAACACCTCGTTCACGTTCTAATGTTTGATGATCCAAATGCAGTTCATATAGCTTATTCAACGGTTTTGTCGAGGTAGGCCATCAGCCTGGTGTTTGGTCAGTATCAAATCAGGGCATAAATGGTTATAGTGCGCATGCGTAAGGTATACCGCCCCTAGAGTGGGAACAAACATTTTGATGGACATTTAAAAAAAAAAAGGGTGATAACACCCAAAAAGCTGCCACCGCTGCAATGCTATCACATATTTTCCAACTCTGGAGGTGTATACCTTGCCAAAAATCGCTATGACGATTATTCCCTTCATTTGATACCAGTGGCCAATACTTTGGACTCAGGCTGATGGACTAAGGTGCCTTCCCGCGTGATGATGAGACGACAAGTACACGCCTGAGCTGAGGGCGCTATACACAAGTACATATACATTGGTGTCTGTGGCATCTCTGACGCATCAGTCCCATTGGAAACTGTTCATAACAAGCGCATGCCAAAGATAACGTGATATTCAGAATTGACATATACATTCCAGATGCTTGATTGCTGTTGCAGAAACAATTTTTTTGGTACTTGTTTGCTGATGTTAATGTGCAAGATATAATGGTTTTTAACATTTCCAGCTGTCAAAAGTCACGTATGTTCAAATAATTGCTTAGCAAACTGCATCTTTAGATTATAATAATTTAATGTTCACGCTTTGTCCAAATTATGATTTCAAATGTCCTAAAGAGCATGCAAATGGCTTTAAGTTTACTGTTACTGCAGGTTGCATTTGTAATTGAACTTGCAAACATGGAGAAACACTGGACGAACTGCGAAAGCAATTTTTAATTTCGCGGACAGTTGAGGATAATTTGATGGAAAATGTTCCAAATATGTTCATCAATCATCATACCAGTAGGTGAATTATGAGTTGGTATGCGAGTCTCATATCTGGTAGTATTACATGTAGCTGTAAAATGAACAGTCATCCAGGTTCAGTTAAAGTGTTTTGTTTTACCTAAAAAAAAAACCGAGTATCTGTGGGAAGTTCACTATTCTTGTGATATCATCCCAATAATTTTCAATCAGTGAGTAAAGTTCCTCATAAAAATAACACGTGTACACCTACCACTAAAGCAGAATACTTCATCGACGTAAAAACTGGTTGTGCAATCAGCCTAAACCCTCAAAATTGTTGCTGTCATGCATGCGTCCTTGATGTATGAACTCTACTGGGTCAGCGAAATCAACCACGTGATCTGTAGACTCGTGGGACACCAACGTTTTGGCCATCATGGTGGCTATAGTTGGAAATAATTGCCACACTGTTTCAACAAAAACAGCGGCGTCCCTGTACAGTTTGTCCCAAATTAGTGTCTGTCTGACTGTTTTTAAAATAACTACAAAACTGCGAGGTCAATTTTGAAAAGTGTTGGCCGTGCAGATACTCCTTGGTCACAACCCCTGTGAGTTTGATTTAATTTCAGTCACGCCTCGCTGCACAATTGCCAGTTTGTGATCACAACAACAATTTTGGACACTGTGACCAAGTTCCTTGCCTTAATCAATTTCAATGCTTCGTTGTTATGTAAGCTGTGCACAACCTCATATTTTCAACCACATGGTTTTGTAGTTATTTCAAAAATAGTCAGGCCTCCCCCTTTTTTTTGGGGGGGGGACATATTGTCGTTCATTGTTGTATTCATGGATATGTGTACATCTGCTTGATGTTCTGAACTGTCCTTTCGAATCATCGTTACGATACTCAATGATACAGAAATATTACTATGGCAATTCAAGTACTGTCTCAACATGATGTAAATAATAATTGTATTCTGTAATTTTAACAGCAACCAAAGAGTAATTCATTTATGAAGTGTTTTGATTTATTATTTGTACAAAGTAGCCATTAACCTTGATCAGTTAATGAATTCTTAAATCTATCCTAGACTTTTTTAAACTTATACACGAGGCAATAAAATAAAACTTTTTTAATGCGAGGCAGATATTTAAACAGAAGTATTAATGTAGCATATTTTTTTTCAATCAGCATGTAGCAGCCAGTCCAATAAGTATATGGTTTGTGATCCTCCCCTTATTAAAGGGGTTTACCCCGAATCACTAATTAAGCAAACTTAATCTAACGAATGAGAACCCAAAGAAGTTAAAAGTCACCAGCTCCCCATAATTGGATAGGGGTGCACCCCACTAAAAAGGCCAAAAATCCGCCCGCCGATCTAATGAATAAATGTCGGGATCTCCCTACCAGACTCAACGAACACAAAGCTCATGGCAGACGTGAGGACGTACACAAATTTATCATCCATCGTCACGAAGTCCCCCTCTCAATATTTTGTAATGATTCCCATTTTTCTCACAAGTGCCCTTTTTTTTGACGAGCGCCCTTTTTTTACGAGTGCCTTTTTTTTAACGAGTGCTCTGTTTGGAACGTCGCGCGAACGTCTGTAATTGAAAAGGGCACCCATATAAGGGCCACCCATTGTCCGATAGTGCCCATGATCGTCTGTTCTGGACAGCGCCCTCAAATGAAGATGGTGTCCACCCCCCCCCCCCCCAACCCCGGCATTTTGATATTACGGAGGCCTCGTGACCGGTGAAAAATCATGTCTCCCTTTCAGCACGGATCAAGCGATTGCCATTTCAAGTCAAATGGGGGGGGGGGGGGGTGTTAGACGTGAAAATGGCAATCGCCTCATACATCCGTGCAGAAAGGTAGACAGCACTAACAATGATCGTACTACGCTATAGGCCTACTGGCAATAAGTAACTCGCGAAAGAAATCGGCTGAATAGTCACCGTCCGGGATAATGATTACCGGTAGGGTTGTGTTTTTTTTATATTGTCTTTTTTTCTTTTGAATCCCTGTGTTGAAATAGAGCAACCTATTATGCAACAGGTTTCTGTTCGTTGCGTGCGGAAGATGCACGTGCTTCTTTTCTTTACTATACTTACGCATATTTTGTTGAAACTGAAGAGACCTTAACCAACATGTCAACAAATTAAATACAACTTTCTTTTTTATTGCCTCATGCATACACATTTTCTTCCTCGTTTAAACATCGCCACCATGCGGTCACTTCACGATATTTGGATCGTGTCCCCAACACCACAATACAATCGAGATTGTATGGTGGTGGAAGCGTACCCGACCATTGCTATTGCTGGTACACAATGCGTGCTATTGATCTCTCTATCATAAAGTCAGTATGTGTTTTATAGCTCCATGGTATGACATGGATAATAATAGATCAGCGGCTAGGTACCCACATTGACCTGTGACATCAGTTTACGCTCGACAGTCATTTTGAGGGGGTGTGCATTAATAGCGCATGCATGTGCTTCAGTGTGAGTCGACGAAAACAAACGTGAGTTGTCATTATGTTACTATGTATCTGTATCTGTATGGCTACGTTGCGGAAAACCTATTCAGGCATTAACGCAACGGAGTATGGGTACTCGGTACTGGGAGTTGTGTCTATTATTATACTGAATGAAGTAGTACAAGAGAGGTATGTACGGTGGCCCACAACTGTCACGGCAAAAGTAAATTCGCCACGGCAAACGCAAATTCGCCGTAGTACGAGACCCATTATGTAGCACCATAAATAAGGGTTTACAAGGTGCTGCAGCGCATTATAGCAGCCACTGCCACTGTGCCAGAAAAACAGGTGCGAACACCTTACTCATTCATCTTTTCATCATTTGGTGCATTATAGGTCTATACCTCGTACTGTTTTAGTTCTACTTCAATATTGAATATATTGTAAACCTTTTCGTATTTGAAAAAAAGTGCCAGTTTCGCTATTGTAAGTTTCCTAGCGTTGTACATAGGATCATCCTGAAACTATCACACAAAATGGTGATTTAAATATATGCATTCCCCCTGCTATTTTTGAGTTTCACCTCGGAAAGTAATATATATATATTTTTCAATTGCTATTTTTCTAGCAATATAAAAGCTATTCACTAGGAAAGATTCCCATATCTGGCCATTACTAATTTATCCCTTCAGTGTTCTGCAGTGATCAGCCATCACCAGTGATAATACGGGTATGTCCTGAAAAGTCAAATTTAGCAGATAAAATATTATTGTATTTACTGAGAAAGCACTTGGAAATTTTCAGACCAATCTAATACGTTTTGTGCTCAGGGTGAAAAGTGATGGCCGGATATGGGAATCTTTCCATTCACTTTTGAAAGACACATTGAAAAAAAATATATCCACCGACGTTCAGTTGTTGTATTTCTTCACAAAATTTAAATTATTGGCTGTCAGACAATTATTTGCCTCTTACAGGGCGGGTTATTACTTGTGCACAAAATGAAAGTCCTTTTCAGAGGGTTGCAAACGCCCAGAAAACGGGGGGGGGGGGGAAATATTCATTTTTTTTTTTAAATAAAGGTTATTAACCATGCAAGTAAGTCTCTTCCATAGTGAATTTCAAGTGAAACATCAGTCCCGATTTCCATTTTCTCGACAAAGAATTTCATAGTGCAAGCAGTACTAATAAAGTTTAATGGGGCCATATTGGCTATTTATGTGTTGATGTCAGTGATGAAGTGTGGCCCCTGATACGAAGGCAGTGCAGAAATGATCCACAAGTGACATTTATGGGGCTACATTTACAGAAGTAATCATTAATTGTCCAGACAGGATGGCCTCGGTAAATGACATTGCATCAACCCTAACAGAACTCAACCCATTCGTTGGAATCTGTCAGGATGGGTACAAACCCCTAAAGTGACAGTCGTTCACATAATTTTGGTCGGCACACCTGCAAAAAAAGTGTGTGCAGTTTCCCACATAGTGTTGGAATTTTCCAGTATGGGTTTGGTTCCCAGTATATTAATCTTATAAATGGATGGATAGCTCAAACTCCCCCAGAAACATCGATGCGAATTCTAGGTAGGTCCTGTCTTATTGCATTTTGAAGAAGGAAATTAGAATATAAAGCCTAAAACAGTGCCGAGGAACTGAAGTTTCTGTGTAGTACTAGTAGACTTCAAGTGTTGTTAACGCCGCAGCACCGCCGTCACTCCGTCAGACTTTTTAACTTCACTTATCTATCCGTGCTTTCTGAGCTGAAATTGCATTCATTTGCTATAGGACTTACATTCTCATCCGCATAGGACCTGTCGTTTCCCAGAAATACGGAGTAACTACAGCTGCAACCTCGTTCCCATGGATACGAGATCTTGCTGCGCCATGTTGTTTTCCATCATGCCTTGCGCGATCTCAACCCCTGCTGGAATTGTGTAATTTAAATGTGTCAAAATGTGGCACATTATAATTACGCTGCACAGGCGCGGTTCTAGAACCAATATTTTTGGGGGGCTAGCACGGTGGATCCAGAATTTTTTTCAGGGAGGCGTGCTGAAATGTAGACCGGTTATTTTTTCCAGACACCAGACCCCCGAAAAATCAATTGGGGGTCATGCCATATTTTTCAATGGGCGCGCCAATAAATCCAAAAACCATTCACACTATTTTATCAAATACCCCCTTGTCACGGCTATTTTCTTCTTAGGAGGAGACCGTTCGCATGTC
Source organism: Patiria pectinifera (assembly GCA_029964075.1). NCBI lineage: Eukaryota > Metazoa > Echinodermata > Asteroidea > Valvatida > Asterinidae > Patiria > Patiria pectinifera. The sequence goes on from CM057143.1 coordinate 8,028,077, forward strand.
CATTTGCTATTTTTTTGCTAATGCATTTTTTTTTATTTTATTTTTTTTGGGGGAATGGGGACAAAATTTTGGTGGCTACAGCCCCCCGAACCGCGCCTGACGCTGCAATTTATCCGTTTTACGTGCCGACGCCATCTTTAAAATGTTTAAAGTTGTGATTTTGAAGAATCAATCATTTCAAACATAAGGTTTGGACGTTGCGTTATTTAGCAAAGATTTGTATCAAACGTACGTACCCTTTTCATCCCTTTACAACCGAAGATACAGGGGGTTTTTTTGGCGAAAAACGAGGCTGCCATAATCCATATCGTACAGGCATCGCGAGTTTTGAATAACAAATAATTTTCGTACGTGACGCAGAGCACGCGAGCGCATTATGAGCGCGCCCTGCGTGCAATCTTCGAAATGCGCGCGCAGTACGCTCTGAATAGCCAGGCAGCATCGTTTACGTGTACATCACGGCCAGGGGTTAGTGAAGGAACGCGCACGCGCCCATGGAGTCGAGGCTGCTACACCTGTGAAACCATTTATTTTATCAAGATTTTAGCACACGCTGAGTTTAGTGCATATCGCATATAGCAAATTATTGTATTTCTGCATTTTCTGCCAGGTTGCCCACGATCTGCCATATTGTCCATCATGCCGCTGAAAACCACTGTAATCGGTAGTTATCCGAAACCAGACTACCTTGCTGTACCCAGCTGGTTTGAGATCAACGATCTAACTGACATGTTGTCTAGACATGGAAAGTTCCTCAGTGAAAAGAAAGCGACACCAGGTAAGTTTTACAGAGAATGGCTTGAAGTGATTGTACTTTGCAAGCAAGTGGGTTCAGTGACACCCTTCTTGATGTTAAGCTTTATATATTTCCTCAATCATCAACACTTAATTGTTCTTCCAACGATAGTTTGATAAGGAGTTCAATTGTATCATCGCCTGGAAATTGTGATTTTCGGTGCCTTCGCTAGTATTTCCTCGAGGCGTGGCAGTCTGGTCGACATTATTATCAGTATCCTCCTTGGTCTTTCGAGGATGTCGTATATAAAGCATTTTTTTTGGCTTAGAAGAGTACGACTGAGTTAATCACACTGTCCATTGGCTTCGAGCGCGACTTCGTCGCGGTCGCTGCAGTGCATGCAGGCCTGCTTGTAGTAGCAGTTGTACTCTTGTCTGTCATAATGCACGATATTGTTGCACAAACAGTCGGTGAGCACACCGCTGCTTTTCTTTTTGGCGTCAACTTTTTCATTGTTTTGCTCCGTGGTTGCCACGGATCACAATCTTCCAGAGAGAGACTAATAAAATGATAAAATCGGAGTGATTTATTTACCGCTAACACGCGCAGTGTTGCGTAATGACTGCGCATGCGCGTGGCATGATCTCACGGAATCTCTCGCGAGATTTCGAGTCAAATTATGAATTTATTAGTAAAGAGATCCATCAACCATAAAGCTTTTGAACAATGATTACACAGAGTTCTCCGACCAGTTCGAGAGAGCAGTGAAGGAGGTCCTTAGTGAACAGGCTGAGCTTGGTATTGATGTCGTCACAGATGGCGAGCTGGACAGGGAGAGTTACGTCTGGTATTTGTGGTAAGACCTGGAGACAAAATATAAGTTTCCTCAAATAAGACCCGAATATTTGCTCCGTACGGGAATAGAGCCCGCCTATGGGCATTGTACTGCCCTTTTTCTGCTATAAGTTTTGGCAGGATGATTTCTAACCGTAACCACCCTGAGAAACATTCATGTTGGAATTTTATCTTGACATTCTTAAAAAAAAAAAAATGATGAAAAATCCTTTGAAGACAGATAAAAACGAATTTCACTATACCTTTCACACACGGCGTATTCGTTAATGATGGGTCTCCTTGTTTGTTTTCACATCATCGTGTACTTGCATGAGAACGAGAATGTATAACGACCCGAAGATTTAACTATATAGGCCTACCTACAGCCGATGGGTTCTAGATTTAGTGGGGCTGGCGTGACTGCAGTCCTAACCGGCGGTCACTTCAGATTGCTAATGAGTCCTTATTTTGGTCTTCTACATGTATTTAACATATACGTTTCCACCAAATGACCGCAAAATGTTACGAGTACACCTAGTTGCACTAGTATGTACGTACTTCAAAGTTTCGGAAGTGAGAGGTCAATTCTTGGCACGGTATTTTTTTTTCGCGTCAGGCAATTTGTTATTTTCCATCAATTGATAGCCAGTGACAATTTAACAAAGGCCCTTTTTAGGGGGTCGATTTTCTTAAGAAATCAATGTCCCCAAAATACATTGCAAATTAATTTTCTTATTTAAGGTTCCGGAAGCGCTCTACTAGGGTTGAATTTTAGGCTCTATTGTTGGGAATTGTTGGAAATAATTATTGTCTCAAGGTGACGCTGGTGTTCTGCAATAATTGAAGGGTGCTGGTAATGCTAAGTTTGTAAGAGGCGGCGACTATACATAACAAGTCAACCAAGTTTACTGGCGAAAGTTTAAACGAAGGAACACAAACAATCGGGGATTTTCGGTTGTGTCTGCAAACTCACAATAACCATCATTTTCCTCGTTTTATCGAGCGAAGTGATCTTTATTATTGGCCCATTCCTAATGTAGAAATCACCACTAACATTTTGGTTCCCTTTACTTGTTCAGCCGAAACATGAAGGGATTCAGTTTCGAGAATTTAGAAGTGTGTACCTATCGTGATGGTGCCTGTACCAGTGTGCTTCCACAAGTCGTCGGACAAATAGGTACGTAAGGATCGATAATTTATAGGCTAAAGTATACATTTTGAAAGTATTTAAGATGTCTATGAATAGTATGCCTACAAAAATTACAACTTCTAGATCAACTGATCACTGAAGTACACAGTTATCAGATGAGCAACAAAAATAGCTTAGGGAGTTCAAACGTTCATCGACATCCCTCCCGCGATAAAAGGGGCATAAGAACTTTGATATGACCTTTTTTTTCTACGTCGTAGTTTTTGCCAACTATGTGTTTGGCAAACCATGGGTGGCCCCATTTAAATCAAATTACTCATATTCAAATATTACAGTTGGGTTGTAACGAATTTGTTGTTATCCAAAAGACCCTTACAAAAATTATTGCAAGCGGTGGCTCATGAACACCCTGGTTATTTTCAAAAAAAATATTAATTTTATACTTATTACATGTAATACTAGAAATAAGCGACAACTTTTCTTCAGTTTCGGTACCCTTATTGATATGGCACGCTTATGATGGGTCGCTTTTCTAAAGAGAATGCTATCAAAATCAGGATTTGTGCAAACGCAGTGGAATACCGAACTGGCTTATAGCTATGATTTATTATTTTATTTTGTTTATTTTGCCGACGATACAAGTTTATTATATACTCTGTTGATACTGCAATTAGACAACTTAATGTTGAACTTAAAATAATAAGTTCATGGCTCTTAGCTAACGAAATGTATTAACTTGTTGAAATCGAAGGATATGATTTGTTTTGTTGTGCTCATCAGTATAAATACACTCAATCTGTTCCTTTAATTTTAAATGACTCAAGTCTAAGTCAAGTTAGATACACTAAATTCTTGGGCATAACTACTGGCGAGAGTCTCACCTGGAAAAACCATATTGACGATATATCAAAAAATGTCGCCATAATGAACGTTTAAGATATTACCTCCCCAGGAGGCTTATTATATCTTGCGTAATTATTTTGTTTTGCCATATTTATATTACTCAATTTCGACTTGGGGTGGTTCACCGTCCAAATGAAACAAACTGCTCATGTTACAGAAACAAGCTGTCCGATTAATAGCAAATGCTGGTTATCGTGATCATTCCTTTCCTTTATTTGCGAATTTGAGTCTCTTACAATTCAATGACCTATACTATTTTAATCTAGGCACATTTATATATAGGTTTATAAATAATGCATTACCTTCTTGTTTTGACTCTTCTTCTTCTACATTAACCTCTGATATTCATTTGTATAATACCCGAAGCACTCGTATAGGAACAATTTCTATATGTCCAATTTCAACAGAACGACGTTTGTCCAAAAATACTATTCAACGTGGCACGTTATACTGGAACAGCTTAGATAACTCCTTAAAATCACCACCCTCCTTCTCTATATTTGTTAAAAACCTGAGAACTCATCTTCTCCACTCATAGTCGTAAAAGTAGTTATGAACTTAGTTTTATGCTCTCGTCTCACACCAGTTTGTGTTTTCTAGGTTGTGTCTTGTGTGTCCGATTATCCTTTGTCATGTAGGCCTAATGTCACTGTTTTTTTCGGCCATGTACACTAACTCACTAAGTCTTGTCTGTCAATAGGTTAGGGTACAAAAGCAACTCGCTTCACCTTATGCCTAAATGTTGTCTTAAATTTGTTGACCAGTATTCAAGATCTATGTATATTGTACACTGGCAATTGCATATCTGTCCATAATGTTTATATAAGATTGTGCTAAATGTTTATATACTGATACTGAAACTGATATGAGAAATTGTATTTTAAATGTTCCAATATTTAGGTACAGGACGAGCATGCGATGCGATCATAAAGCAATGGACCTTTGCCCAGGTATTGGTGATCGACAATTAGGTTCTGCTCCAACAAGATTTCAAGCCTCGAATATGAAAGAATTAGAATGACAAGAGTTTGTTGGACTCTAAAACCAACTATCTATCTATAAGTGATTTGAATAAGGGAATAAATGTGTGTTCGCGAGGTATTACAACACTCTGTTTAAGACCGGTGGGAGTCTGGATGGGTGATAATTACCCGAGGCGAAGCCGAGAGTAATTATCACCCATCCAGACTCCCATCCAGACTCCCATTCATAAATACCGTTTCGGTCCCAAAAAAATCTTTCCTGTCAAAAAATCTAAATACAATGTACATGTAAGTTCAAAACTAGACGTTGCCAACCATTTTGTTCAACAATTTTACTTCATGTTTTTACGAAACACCCCTCTGACTATAATATGGAATGCCCCTCCACAACTCGTTACCTTATAAGGACATTGGCGTGCGCGTCGCGCGTACTGCGCGATGTCGCGCAAAACGCAGCTGGGCTGGTGTAGTGTGAATTTCGGACCATGAAATACGGATTCACTGGTAGTATTGCGCATGCATACGCAAGGAATGTGAACGTTCAACCAATGAAACGTTAAAAGGCACTGGATTTCATGGGAGTCCAAATTTCATGTGACCCTGGAAAAGCGTTTAAGACCAGCTAGCCATGTCTTTATCATCTGTTTACGACCGGCCACGTGACGGGCTCTCGACCAATAGGAATGCGTCAACTGTCTTGGGTATTTATGAATAGTAGACTAATCCATATAAAGTAAATTGATGAAGTCCAATGACTTCAATGTTACTTATTAGAAGACATTTATTCCACAATGTATGTAAGATGGAACAAGGTACGGCAAACAAACCGTACATTATTGCCCAATTGTAAATGTGACAATTCGGCCCTTGGGTCCCGACTTGTAAATAATAAACCATCCAATTCAATTCAAATTAATTCAATTCAATTAACGAATTACGTTTCAGGCGAATTCGTCTATGCCAGTGAAGGCGACTATACCTGGACCGCTTACGATCATGGACTCGACAAAAAGTAAGCCTCATTAACTTCATTCTCCAGTTATTCCAAAATATCAAAACAAACACGAATATACATGTTTAGATGTGATATTTTGTAATGAGTTAATTACAGTGTACATTCTCATTTTCATAGACAAGTTCTACTCTGACGAAAAACAGCTCAGCCGCGACCTCGTCGTTGTCATTAACAAGATTTTCACTGGCCTTGTCGAAGCTGGTGAGAACTGCCAATTGTAATTAATTTTCTAAAACGTACAGTGATTACTGAAACCCCCTGCCACTTGGTATCAAGGTTGGACCTTTTATCTGAAGTTTTTTCTTCACTACCAGTCTCAAATTAAAGCAATTACTTGTTTAACCTTTAGAAGATGGCCCTTTGCAGATGTCACTACGTGATAGGCCTATACGTATTAATGTTATCCTAGTGATCTGAAGTGATCTTCAAGTTTACCTCAAAATCCTGCGAGATTTTGCGAGAATACAGCACATCAGGCACCATTGTAAAGGATCTCCAACTTTGCATTTATTTTGTGTCCTGACTGGGCCCATCATATATATGAAGGGCAGTCAATGGGTAAATCAAATTAGGTTTTGCCCTTCACCGACGTTTAAACACTGTATACTCAGTGTGTTACCTCCCGAGTAAAAGTTGGAAAAAATCACTCGGGTGGGACTCGAACCCACGACCTCCTGCTTTCTAGTGCAGATGTCTTACCACTCGACCACCGAGCTATAACGGGATCGATTGGCCGGTTCGAATCTGATGTACATAGCAGCGGGTACTGCATAAACTATTATAATAGTCAATGTAATTCCATATTATAATAGTCAATGGGTATTTCGAAAGAAAAGAAAGCATTGACGTTTACAACACTAAAGGAAAATATTGCGAATTGATTACTATTATAAAATCCAAATTGTTGACCTCGACTTCGTTCAATCGACCAAGCAGATACTGTGACAATTGGGTAAATTTGAAACGTGGGGGGGGGGGGGTCTGTGACTAATCAGTGTTTGATACCAAGACTTCTACATAACTGGCAAGGCTTACAGGCTCTATTACGTTCTTAGTTCTCCAGTTTTAAACAGGACAAATACTACCGCATGCATACTGTGCCATATTATATAAGAGTAAGCCGAATGAACTGTCAAAATGAAATCACCCATTTCATGTTTTGTTGTTGGACATTGTCATCACAGGATGCAGACACATACAGCTTGACGAACCCTTGTTCATGCGTGAGGTTGAGAGGTGTCTTGACTTTGGGATCGATCATGCCTCCCGATGCATCGAAGGCTTAGGGAACGAGGTTACCAAGACGATCCATCTATGTTGTGGCTATCCTAACCATCTAGTATGTCATTTCCTTCTCATTTTCCTCTCCTTTCAAACTATTCCTAGGCTTAAGTAGCCCGTTTTGCGAGTCCAAAATGATTGGGCCACTGCAAAGATGAAAGGACGGGAAGAAATAAATCATTAAATTCAGAAAGCAAACCTGTATCAATATGTGTCTAATTTTATGTGGGTTCAGTTTTTAGATCTATTTTTTAAAAACACTGACAAGATTGCCACAGGATACACGTTTTACATGTATGCATATTGCTGTTTATTGGACCCTTTACCAACGAAAAACATGCGGACCAGTGAAAATGCCCACGGGCTAGTTAAGTCCGTTTCAGTAGCCCGGCTGGCTAGTGAAAAAAAAATAAGGTCGAACCCTACTATTGCATCCGTTTTTGTACTCTAGGACATCAAGAAGTTACTTATTTGCAATTGAACACTTACAAGGGGACAGAAAGTTGGATGTTGTAGCTGGTACCACTTCCAAAATGATGCTAACAGACGTATATGCAACAAAAACAACCAGACCTACTGCGGTTCACACTCGCGTTATTTTAAACATTGAGTTTATTTCTCCGTGATTTAAATAACCATATATCAGAAGGTTTGTGTGTGTCTTCACTCTATTAATCACCTGTTCACGATTAAATGCTTGACCAAGTTCCGACCTCTGACTTCTTTTAATTGACTAAAATAGTTTTGAAACAGGCTTTTCAAATTATACCACAGTAACTGTTTTTTCTTCTATTTTACCAGGACCAAACAGATTACCACAAAGCTGATCCACAAGGGTACTTTCACATCGCAGACAAAATCGACCAGGCGGGGTTTGATGAAAGTAAGTTCATTCACGCTGTGTATAGTATGGCCACCTCAAAATAATGACCTTAAAAATGACCTCCACAAAAAATGGCCTAATACTGACCTCAAAATAATGACCTTCGGAGCGTGTGCAAGGACGGTTGTGAAAACCGCAAATAAAAGTATATTGAACATAATTTGGGCGATAGAGGAGAAAACTTTGTTCATAATGTGGACCGGTCACGAATAGTTAAGTCACTCCAATGTTTCTTGGGGCAATTCCATTTTGGAAGAAGGGAGACTCTGGTAAATTTGATTTGTTGTTTCTGCTTCGTAATAAACTTGATTCGTCATTATCATCACAAGATCCCGATACGGTCCACACAAGTCAAGTCCGAGGGAATCGCAATTAAAAGATTCAGTCTTAAGTCAAGTCACAAGGTGCTGAATATTAGGATTCCTTTGTCAATTGATGAACTTTACCGTGATTTGCATTGTGATGGACTTGACCGTATACTGTACAACTCGAATTGGTCGTCAGTGCATGTACTTCCCTCGAACTCTGTTGCCTCTGAAAATCGCATTATGTTTACGTTATAATTCATATCTAGTTTGGACATTCCTTTGTTTTCGTGTAGTTAAGAAAAAGCTGTAAAAAAAACCCTAATTTCATACTCACACTGTGAAAACTCTTTCAACCCATTTTTTTGCTATGATTCCCTTGAGCATTTCTCTTCATTTTGCGACGGATAAACCTAACCCCAAAATGCCTCTAAACCTGTTTTCCAGGGAGGGGAAAACCTTGTGTGGACGTGGGCAAGTCCACACAACGTAGCTGAAAACTGGTTTCATGTGGACATCTTTTGTTTGGAAGTCAACACAGTAAATTTAATATGCTTGTACACATGGAATTATTTTCATATTGCACACAGTTTCTATCGAAGACACACACCGAAGAAACGACCTTTCCCTATTGGCCCACTTCAAAAGGTCAAAGGTCATTCTGGGCTCCGTCACGATCGCAAGCAGCAAAGTGGAACCGGTCGCCGAGATACGGGACAGGCTGAAGAGCGCCCTCAACTACATCCCGAGCGATCGACTGGTGGTGGCGCCAGACTGCGGGATGGGATTCTTGCCTCGAGAAATCATGAGACAGAAGCTGAAAAACATGGCTGAAGCCGCCAAATCACTCCCATAAAATATCCACACTCAACTCATATTTTTGCATACCTCATTGACCGATTCAGGGCTCCTTTTTATGGAATGCGAACACTAAAATAAATGTAAAGGTTACGGGTATAAAATGTATTCATATAAATGTTATTTGCTGGTCACCCATATACAATGCGCACATGGGCGTCGCCAGGATTTTTTCTAGAGGGGGGCAAAAACAAATTTTGCCAAAAAATGCTTGTATTTCTCAACATATTCTCGATTTATCAGTTTTAGAGGGGGGCAGGGACTTTTTGCCCCCCCCCCTCCAACTCATTAAATTTACACCACTTTGTCTTCGCGCCTCTTTTTTTTTCTTTCTTTCTTTTTTTTTTGCTTTTCCAGGGGGGCAAGTCCCTTGCCCCCCCCCCCCGCGACGCCCATGAATGCGCATTTTTGTACAAACAAAGCTCTATAACCGGACCTACCTCAGAAAAAAATCAGATGAATTGGTTTAACGTATATACCAAATTTATTTCTCAAATCAAAAAAAGTATTTTTACATTATATCGTGTAGCTGACCGAATCGAGAGTGTTTTTTTTAAATTCCGTTGGTGAAAGTTTTTTTTTATTCAAATTGTATTTCCAGCCCTGATCCAGCCATTTTCTCTCGAAAGATTTTGTCGAAGGTCTCACTTTGTGCGACGGTGAACTTTGTCTTCCAGTCTCCAACGATTCCTAAGGATGCAGGAAAAGGAAGAGGAAATTAACACAATTCTTGACGTTATTCAATTTCAAGGTTCTAGAAACAAATAATTGTAGTATGCACACGTGACATTCATTATAATTGTAATGATTTTTGTGGTCATTTTAATGTGAAACAAAATCCTATGTATTAAAAGATCCTACGCTATATGTCTGTCTGTATCACGTTTTTATTTTTGGTAAAAGGCCTATTGAGTATCCTGTAGCACAGCATGCGGTCATCCAGTGTATGCGTGTCCTTAAATGGTATGCTCCGATTAGTCACTGTCCGGGTTGGCACGTGAAAAAAAAAGTTTTTGGTTTTGTTGTGCTTTCTGGGCAAATGTGTCTCTTTCAGACTTTGAATAGTTAAATACATGTATTACACTATCTCTATGAAAACACTCCAAAACGCATCGCTATTACGCAAAACATAACGTTGATGATGAAAAATGTGCCGAAATTGCTTCGCTAGGGTTTGCCACTCCCACTTGGGGTCAACATGCAAATTGAGGTCAAAGTAATACGCTGGTACATTCGCTCTTTTCACACTCCGCCATTTGGCAACTTTACACAATAAAAAAAGCCGGTTCAGTGATCTGAACCCCGACACGGGAATCACCGAACCAGCTATATGTATTGTGTAAAGTTGCCAGATTGAGGCTCTGCATGCCCATGGCGGAAGTGTGAAAAGAGCGAAATACGACTCCACATGCAGCTATGCTGCGCTACAGTAATCATTAATGTGCTCTACCCTTTCTGATTACTGCAGAAGGTCCAATGGCCTCCTTTACAGCAGATGGCTTAACTTCACCCTGAGTTGAAGCTCCCTTCGAGTTGTTATTCTCTTGTGAATCGTTGCCTTGGAATCGCTGTTTCATGCTCTCAATACTGCTAAACCCCACGACGCGGTTGAGGGCGTCCTCCGATAAAGTATTCCCCAGGAAATCGGCGATTCGAAGGATAGCCCCTCGGGTGTCCTGAAACAGAAATTGGTCAATCAAAGTGAACGATGGATTCGTCCATTGACAGGGTGATCGATCACATCAAATTAATTACACGGATGGCGCCTGAATACTAATAAAGTAATAGGTAGAAAGGGAATCGCTTTAATGTTACGTAGCCACGTGCATTGAACGAGAGAGAGACTTTTCAAAGAGGCCTTTTAGTATCACAGCACGAGTATAATACTCGGTATGTAGCGGATCTAGATTGGGGTTTGAAGGGCGAACACCCCCCCCCCCCTCACCCCGCCACAAATGTTACGAAACTAAAATGGGGCCAACAATATTATATATATATATATATATTTCCAAAATTTAGTCTCAAATTGCCTTAGAATGCAGGAGAAAGCATCGAAATTTTGAACATTTCCGGGGGGGGGGAAGCCCCGGCACTCCCCCCGCAAAAGAAAATCGTGCCTTAACTCAACCGCCGCCCCACTTGATATCACCCCCCGCCCCTCCCTGTTTTCTGAAAGCTACATCCCTCCCTGGTCTTGTGCTGCTTCTCACTGCCACTCGAGCAATGTTTGGTTGCCACTCACCTGTTTTATGTCCTCGTATTTTACGAAGAGGAAGTTTGCATCGTGTCGATGCCCGTTCCAAAAATCCAAAACATGTTGAAACCACGAACCCATAGGAGCTTGATGAGGAAAAAATATATTTGCCTTTACAGTGTGTATAAAAAAATGCAAACAAAATATAACGGAATGCAAGCAGTGGCAAGCAGTGGGGGCTCAGGGGGCTTGAGCCCCCCCCCCCCCAAGAGGTTGTCAATTTTTTTTTATATTTTTTTTTTGGTCGGTGATTTTTTTTTAGTCCCAAGTTTTTACCTTGTTGATAATGTTTGTGGCCTATTTTCGAGTGGTATAATTGGGGTGTAAGTGGCGCCACCAATGTCAAAATAGTCCGCTCCCGAAAAAAACTCAATTTTTTTTTCTGCGGCCAACATTTTTGGGCAACATTTTTTGAAAAAAAATTGGCCCCCCCAAAAAAACCCCAAATCCTGGGTGCCCACTGAATGCAAGACATAAAATGTGTAACCAACATAAATAATATATAGGTATGGTATGAAAGATACGCCTTTCCACTTTAAAATGAGACATCAAACGTCCGAATCTGATAATTTTTGACAGAGTTATGAGTAATTTTCCAAGAGAGGTCAAATTGACCATGGGACCGAGTTTTCATTTTTAGGCATTGGGACAAACGTATCCTAATCGCAATATGTGGATATTTGCCTGGCCTACACAAAATGTGTTTAGCGAGTATTCAAACACAATTCTAATCACTTTCTTGCTATCACTTCATGATAAAAAAATGTTTAGCATGTAAACATGTTTACAAACTGATAGCAAAAAGTGTTTAGAATTGTTTTTACTCGCTAATAATAATGTTTACTCACATTTTTGTAGGCCATGCCAGAGGCAATTAGGCTACCTTCATCCCAGTGCCTAAAATTGAAAACTTGGTCCCGTGGTTAATTTGACCTCTCTTGGAAAATTACTCATAACTCTGTCAAACATTACCAGATTTGGGCGTTTGATGTCTCATTGTAAAGTGGAAAGGCGTATCTTTCAAACCATACCTATATTGTCTATGTTGGTTGCACATTCTACGTCTGGCATCCCGTTATATTTTGTTTTCATTTTTTTTTATATACACTGTATAAGTGGTGGGCGACAGTGTCAATTATTGTAAACCAAGTAATATCACAAGCTTTTATTTGGAATGTATATGCCAATTGCAAAAAAAGTGCATTATCCTTTTGTTGGATCGTCCACTTACTCTCTCCTGCTAAAAACTGCTGAAGAAAGTAATCCCAGTCGGGATATCCAGAGTCGAACTCCATCGGTATGAAATAGATCCACATTGATAAGGCTACATCCTTAGGATTTCGAATGACGAACACAACCTGTGAAGTGCACCAAAATATAGTAGACATGTCGAGATTTGTCATTGTTTAATGCTATAATATTATAATGCTACCTTTTTACTCTATGGGCTTAACTGCATTCCTTGAAAAATATAGATCCCACATTTAATGATCCTATACGCCGTCTGTCTGTCTGTCATTGCAACGTGATAACGCCGACCATGTGACGATTTTTTTTTTACATCTCTCCGAACTCCGATTGGACGAGCTAATTTTTAGAGTAGCATACAGGCGTCAGAACGGGGTCTACCCGATGTTCCCCAATACCTATAATTCCCCAATACCCATGTTTCCCGAAATCCTTAGGATTAGGGTTAGGGTTAGGGTAAGGGTTGGGGAACATCGGTATTGGGGAACATATAGTATTGGGTAATATAGGTATGCACCCGTCAGAACTCACCTTTCCCCTTTCTTGGTAGATTTGGGCAGGCATCAGTTCCTCCATAAGGTGTGTCATAATGACTCGAGGTGTCTTCCATTCTTGCGTCATCTTATAACGAGGAGCGGGCTGTGCAACCCAGGGTAGCCTCCCGGGCCGTCTTTCCACACCGGGCTGGCTCATATCAAACTCCACCACTCTACCTTTTTGGTTTCGGTCGATGTTAGGTTCATGACTGTCAACGAGTATCAGGTTAACTATCTCCGCTACCCAATGTGTACCTTAAAGTAGATAGATGCATTGTCTTTTTGATTTTTGATAATTGATTATTATCTCATATAAAAGACTCAAGGGTGGGTATAGGCATCTGGCCTGACAACTTATGCGATTTCATTGATTTCTAGTAGGCTTAGGCGTACGTGTAGTATATTTTTCCAGCCAAGTAGTCTTGCCTCGGGCCAATAGTCTGGCAACGGGCCGATTTCATTGAGCAGCTCAGCACAGATATCTTCTATTCCCAAAATGTGGCTTTAAATGGGCCTACTGCATGCATGGACCTTCCCCCGTATTGTCGAGCCACACACCAATGCATGCTAAATTTCCTGAATCTGAATTAAATTGTGTTTCCCGAATATGAAATATTTAAACTGCTTGATATTCACTATGGAAGCTACCTTAATTACCTGGTTAAAAAACAGGAAAAAATCGAAAGGTCAAAGGGGCATGACCCATGACCTCGAGAAAAACACTGCGGTCATTTTGGACAAACTCTCTGGTAATTTCGCCTGGATATTGCAGAAACTGTCTGCTTAAATATAATAGTCAAATTAGGTGAACAGCCAAAATGTCACAAGATGTACAATTCTTGCTAGTGATGGCTCGAACCTGATCTTTGCCCAATGAATTTAATCGCCGTTTTGAAGATGATACTAACAATAATTGTAAACCCACGCTGAAGTTGAAACCTGCCCAACGTACCGGATTTGGGATGCGAGGCCACCCATACATCATCCTCCAAGACATCGTAAGATTTCAGCGCATCAAGACATTCTTGAGTCACCATCCAGGGCCAATTTATTCCTTCCAACCTTCTCATGTTAGACTGAGACGGGGAACTACGGTTTGGAACGTTGCACGCTTTGCGAGGATCAGCCATTTTTCTGTTTACATGTAACTTAGCCTATGCAGTCGTTCACTTTTCTCGGTAGTAGTTCACTATCAACACACATTGAACTCCAATATTGTGTGACGACCTTTGAACCCCAATGGGTCCTTAATATTTAGCATATCTAGGTCTCGGTCATATATGGAACGCCAATCGTAACAAGCCGTACCAAAAATGGTTCCCTATTATGCTGGAAAATAATACAATAAACACACACCGAACTCGCCGTGTCACAGCTTTGTCCAAACGTTATCATATTCTGCCTATGTTTTGTTTAATCATTTTTTTTTATTGAGGCCTCGGTCGTATATGGAACGTCAGTGGTGACAAACTGGAACTCCATGGCATTAACATGATAAACAAGTAAAAAGTGAAACTTACTCCAAGAAAATGAAGAATAATTTGATATATATTTGTACACAAAGCTATGGAGACACTACTGTTCTGCCTTGAATGACATCACACGTTGGCTCATGAATATGGACAATTTTATTAGCATAAAAACTAAAATGTTCAAATTTCTCCCTTTAACTGCTACAAAAGGAGGTGAACTGAGTCATAGATAAAATGTCAAAGTCACAACAATCCTACTGCATGTTTCCTTCAAGGAGATTATACACTTTTGCCTGCAACATGCCTGCGACAAACAATATTTGAATTTGATGTACATCGGTTCAACTTCAAACCAACACGATATCATACAGTATAATAGATCGTTATTTTGACAACGCAAGAACTTTCTGTGAAGTTGAATGCATCCAAAACACACTAAATCACTTCTACAGATGATTCTGAGGCACTTGATATCTATTTAGGTTTATTGACACTGTGTACAATCAAAATGTGTGACCTCTACTTTGCGCGTTTAACCAAGAGACTCGATTTATTGTGCAATTAATTCAATTGAGTTTCAGGCCGAGTAAAGACAAAAATACTTTCTCGTCCGGGCTTTTTTAAAAAATGAAGGAGGTTGGCGCTGTATTTTTCTTATTTTTCCCAAGATGGCGGATGGATTCTTCCATTTAGTAGTCAATTTTGGACCGATTTACTGGCCTGCAACCTAATGAGCTTCATAGAATCTTGGGAGGGAAGTCGGCATGGCATTATCATGGCATTATCACTGACGTGACTCGCTTTTTCCGATGATGTCGCCGGCCCCTTCGCGCTCAACCTCCCCCGATTCGCTCTTAAAATCTGTAGCCAGTCGGTGAAAGAACGTCGGTAAAAGGAAGAACAACAAATATCAAGCAACACATCATCCATTTTTTAGAGATCATCGAAATACTGCATCGTCACGCACACATTTTCATAAAGTATGACATTTTTAAAAGTTTGTAGGCCTATATAGGGCCCACGTGCTTTTTCAAAATTTCGATTTTCTTTTCCGAACGAAATATGAATAACCTGTAACAAAATAATAAATTTGCTTGTTTTGTTTTGCAGGCCTTTACACAGTTTTAAAAGTTGGCTTTAAATGACGCGCTCCAGTTCTGAAATTGCGCACAATATTCAGAACGAATTAGGAGCGTCCCGCTCTTAATTGGAAAGTTGAAATTAATTAATTAATTGATTGCTTGATATGGGCTGATTTTTTTTCTCGTGCGATGTCCCATTTGAAAGCTCATTGAAATTTCGATATATTTTTGGTTCATTTCCATTTGTAATTGTAAACAACATAGTTATTTGGGATCATAAGTGTAAGACATTTTCGACAAGACATATGGTCTGACGTCGCGCCGGCAGATACTATCAAATATTTATAGCACTGTTATGTACAAGAGTTGCCCAGGAACCGATCAAGGAGGGGGGGGGGGGGATCCCCAGCTCTGTCAAACAATTTTTTTCATATAGAAATTACCTTAAAAAAATGTGAACCCCCCTACTCCGACACCCCAAACAATCTACACTGGTAATAACTTGTGCACAAAATACGGACAGAGGCAGCTTGGTCGTGAAGTATTTGTACGCTATTCTGTAACAGTATAGTGTTATAATCATCGGATTTGAACGGCGCCCAAATTGATAGTATGGTGCGCGAGCTTCCCCCTTCCCATTGATTTTCGGAGGCCAAAATGTCCAGAGAAAAAAAACCTGTCTACATTGCAGATTTTTTTTTTGCTGATGAACTCTCCCCCCTCGTCCCTGCGGATATTTCTGGTTCCGCCCCTGTCGCCTGTTGTGTTCCACGCTTTTGGCGGGTCATGTATATTCACCATCATACGTTTTTCAAGGTGTCAAAATGCCACTTATGAACGGACGAGCCATTGGCTGATATCACGCTGCCTAGCTGCTTAGTCGTGGCCCACAGGCCTTCCCACATTCTGGGGACTCCAACAATAATTGCTTACCCCATTTCATTCCTTCATTCTACATGAGCTACAGAAACTTCATTTGGGTCAAAATAGTGATAAGTTGATATCACATTTCATATCAATGTACCAACTTACGTCAGAGGCGGATCTATAGTAACTTTTGCTGGGGTGGGGCTGGGAGGAGGGGGAGTGGTTCAGGTCCGTCAGATTCAGGCCCGTCAGATACATAACCATTGCAGAATATTTTTACTTTATTGTGTCAGACCAGGGGAGGGGTACGACCCCCAACCCCCTTTGGATCCGCGACTGCATGTCACTGACAGTAAAAGGCAAGTGTGTAAAAGCCCCATGTTATAAGCATTGAATGTATAGGTATATGAATATGTATAAAATTAAAACATTAAAAAGTACTCAAAAATGGTTAGATGTTTGAAAGTATTCGGCCCTTGTCTAACGGCGGGAGCCATGACCCGCCCCACCCCACCCCCAATTTTTTTTTTTAAGTGACGATGCAAAAAACGGCAGCCGCTGCGTACACCACCCACAAAGCTCAACAAAAGCAACACAATTTTGTTTCGGGAAACAACATGTTTTTTTTCCCCTCCCCCAAACAAAAGTGTGTTCTGGATCCGCCCTTGTCTTTGATTCGTCGTATTTGACAATACATGTATTAACACCATGGGAACAGCTATCTTGAATTCTACTCGAACTGTATCTTCAGTCCTGATCCCGCCATTTTCTCTCGCAAGATTTCATCCAAGGCCTCGTTTTGGGCGACAGTGAACTTTGTCTTCCAGTCGCCAACGATCCCTGCAAAACAAATTCCAAATTTTCCAATACTCATTCAATCAAAGTAAAATTTGTAACTATAATTGCAATTATACAATAACGAATTTTACACAGTTTCAGATGTTTTCTGATGACAGCTGTTCTTTAACAGTGTTAACAGTCTTCAGCTATCCCTTTGATTTCATATATTTTAAGCAAAACTACGAAAAAATTGAATGACAAACGAGAAGAGCGAAGTTTCTTAAATAGAACAACTAAATTTGTCCTAAATTTTCTCAAAATTATTTTGAACGACATCGTTTCAAAGATAAAACAGAAAATCTCCTTAGTCTTTCAACTGAAACCCCAATTCTTAAATGGCAGAATTTTGTCCTAAAACTTTGAGTCGTTCAGATAATTAATGTTACTAAGTTATTTCTCACTAAAGCAAAACCAAAAACATTCACCTTTCCTGAAAACCTGCCCAACGCTTGTGTTTAAAGGTTCGTCTCTCGGATCTTCGTCTGTACTCCTGCCTTGAAATCGCTGACTCATGTCACCCATACTGCAAGACTTACAGATGTTATTGATAGCATCTTCAGAGAGAGGTTTGTTCAAGAAATGGGCGATTTGAGTCACGGCCGTCTTGATGTCCTAAAGGAGAAGGGATACCAGTAACGATGATGAATGAGTGCATTGGGTCTAGACAGCCAGGCGAATAGATGGATGGACGGACGTAAGAACGTAAAGACTGACAGACAAACGGATAAGCTGACACATTAATAATCTGGGAGGCTACTCATCGCTTACTCGCAGCTGAGAAGCTGAATAGTATTGCAAAGGACGCGGCTACAACGTGGTAAAGCCAACGGCGTGTAAAGGCGCCTTTGTCAGCACGCATACGACCCATGTCTTGACTACGGAGCGCAAGCTAGTTCAAAAGTGTTGCTTTTTTTTCAGAGGGAGGAAACCAGTACTCTATGTAATAGACAATGGCCATGGCGCATGGTCTATTACATCTGAGCAGATTCGCTGACAACCGCATCATGACCTCTAGATTTTGACTATTCAGCGGGCGCTTTCTATATCGGGTCTTCGGTCATTCACCCGTTGCGTGTCATGGACATGGATACAAAAACTGTGTCACGCGCTCTGTGTCATGTCACGCGATATGCGCCCGGCTGTTGTTGCACAACAAAACACTGCACTCGAATTGACCAATCAAACCATTAGTCATGATTTGGGAATGAAATGACGTCACGATTTATTAAAGTCGACTTCGATTTGCTGGCGCGCTGCTTGCATATCTGCATGTTTAGACATATCAGACGTTAATACAGGAGACTTGGCTCCGTGGAAAACGGGTGATACTCAGACTAGAAATCTGGAGGGCCCGGAGAAAAATCCTCGTGGCACAGGAGAGAATCAACGCATTCACAACTCTTTACCCATATGGTCCGGGCCGGGTATCAAACCCTGGCATAGTGGTGAGAGGCGAGCGCTTTACGCACAAGCCACCGATGCCACCCAAACGAAATGAATAAAACATAAATGTCTGAGTTGTCCAGAAAAAAATTCCTTCGTTTTTGAGCTACTGTTTCCATACACTAAATAGGGTTGAGCCATTTTCAGCTCGATTTCAAGTGATGATGTTGTGCATGAGACATCTGAAGACATGTGGAGACAATTAAGAATTTTGAAACTGACCTGCTTCATATCCTCATATTTTATGAAAAGGAAGTTGTTGTCGTGCAGATGCTTGTTCCAAAAATCGAGAATGTGATCAAACCACGAACCGTAAATCGCTATAACAAAAAAGACAAAACTGATGGTAATTCTGTTCATGCATTCAAACATAACGAGTAAATCGACTGTGCAGTGATAACTTTGTAAAACACCGTAGGAACAGGTGGCTAGGAAATCAGATTGTATAGTATTAGTATAGAGGAATATTTGCGTTAAATCATAAGTGAGATATTACACTTACTTTCTCCATTCAGATACTTTTGGAAAAAGTAATCCCAGTCTTCAAAGTTCGGGTCAAACTTCCAAGGTTTGACATAGTGCCACATCGATACGGCTACGTCTTTTGGATTGCGAATGACAAACACAACCTGTGCAGAACATAATGAAAGTAAAGCGCACTGCTGTATTGGGTGTTTTTTTTGTCATCAATGCAATGCGCTACAAAATGCCTGCGATAATTATAACGTTGGATAGATTTTCGGCCTTTGGCCGCATTGTTAGTTTTAGTTCGTTGTTAAGCTTACACATGTCACTTGGTGGTCGGTCGGTCTGTCCCCGGAAAAAGGGCCCTGTAAGTTTTCCACAAAATATGAATACCAAATTTTAATTTTCAAAAAAGCCAACAAAATTAATTAAATACTTAACAACAATTGGGAAAGATGTTTGTAAATGGAGGCAAAATATGTGCAGTAATGTTTTTGTGTACATCTAACGTATCACTGACGTTCCATAATTATGTGCCATCGGCGTCGCATTTTTAGGCGTCGCATTTTCAGCTCTGGCACTGAGGGGTCATTTTGATGGATTTCATGCAAGACTTTCACCCTATGCAAGACGGCCAGGGCTTATTGTGCACTAGCTCGCACTTGTTAAAACTACATGATCAGTACAAGTCATGTACACGTTGGCCCTGTGTCACCTTCACAAAAATTGTTCAAAGAGAGAAGACGACGTTACAGGTCATAACATAGTACTCTAGGATGGGTCAGTGGGTATATCCGGTTCAGAAGTGTGCCGGGTCGGACACTTCGGGTCGTCCTAATTTTCCCGTACGGACCGGCGATCCGTTTCGTCGATTTGTCGTGACTGCGTTTTTGCACAGAAATTGCCGTCGTGTGTGCTTTTCACGTTGACTGCCTGGCCGCCCTCGGTGTTGGCTTTTCTGCGAGTCAAGATTGTGCGAGGTCAGCGGCTTCAACGTAGGGGTTCCGTTTACGTGTTCTACTTGGCCGTTCTACAACAAAGTTCACCAAATAGTGGTCAGAAATTGCCTCAGATCGCGCCACAGAAATTGCTTTTCTATAACTGCATGTCTTTTCAACCAAATCCCCCATTTACATTTAACTCCCCACATTTTCAACCCCAACACAAATACGCCCTACCTGATCTATGATCGGGTAAATCAGCTTGTATATTATAGTGTCAAAAAGCTGAACGAAATTATGCAAAGTGCATAAGCAGTGAACTATGACATGTACATTGGCCGTGTTAACTTCGTGGTTGCGGCTTCGGGTATTATTTTTGTCTAACCCTAATGCTAACTAACAAATGCCGTTTTCGTGTAATTTCCAAATGCCGTTCGATGTACGAAATCGGTTTTGCTACATGTAACGTTATCACGTAGGCCTATACGCACGTGAAAATATTACGTACACGTACGTGATGTTACGTACGTACGTGTACGAAAATGCGAAATAAAAATCTTCATATCTTATCCCCTTTGGGACTTCGTGGCTATGCGAGACAGACGGTTTGTTTTCCATTTTGGATCAAATTTGTTTGAACAAAACCTTGTTGTCGATCATTTTCATGTTTTTCGTCCCTTATGTGACTTGGCATTTTATAGGCACCAAAATCTTGACGAGCTAGACTTGGAAATCAAGTCGTTAGAAACTGTCGTGTTTTACCGACGAGGCCCTAATAATTACTAGCACGGCGCTAGCTGGCGCCCTGTATTGTGTTTACATCCGGCATCCAAAAGGTCTTATGGGGCCGAGGACATGCATTATGGGGCCGAGGACGCACGTAACCCCGGGACGGTATGCGGTAGCCAACGCCGGTGCGGCACGCGGCGGCGCAGGCGGACTAAACCCCAACCTCGTCCCCAGGGCGTCGAGTAGTACGCGCCCACCACTACCTGCTCTCTCACCCTGCAGTATTGGATCATTTGCATGTGCAAGATTTTTGAACACGTAATGAGGATTAGTCTGGTGCCTGCCTGTGCGTTACATTTGCGTTTGTTTTTGTATGCGGTGTCTGGGGTAAAAACATAATCAATTCGTCGCAGCGGGGAGCATGGCGTGAGTTACGAAAACACGATTTTATTTTAATTAAACTGTTACGATCTTAACGAGACAACATGCAGTATCATATTTCATATTGAAATTAACAAATTGGAAAGGAAAGGAATATTTTCGAGAAGGCGTGGGCGAGTGATCGCAAAAACACGTACTGCACGTTGTGAAAAACAACAACAAGTACACGATATAAATCAATTTCTAGCCAATTGCGGTATCGAATCAGGTTACAGGAAGAAAGTTTGCCATCCAGGGATATTACTATTGAAAACGAGGTTGGAAATAAAGTAAGCACTGGGGACGAGGTTGGACTAAACCCGGTAAATTACAAACTTCATTTCAAGCCTATCCGGTTCGTATAGTGACTTCGTCATACGCGTGTACGCACCACTGATTACAAGCACCCATTGCCCCAAGTGCGTTAACTTCCGGTTCCGTTCGTGCTATACTACACCGTGTGAAATATGCGTGGTTCAGTTGAGCTCACGTCACACTATCTAACCGGATAACGAGAAAGCGCTGAGGCTAGGCGTACTCACGATATTATTTTGACATTTTAAGAACTAACTCAAAATGTTGTTTTACTTACCTTAAGTCGTCTACAGTCAGTGCAAAACGTACACAGGAAATCAAACAAGTCTTGACTTTTTTTTAAGTTCATTGCATGCAGAAATCAGAATTATCATCCATTACAAAACAATTTTATTCCGGAATTCATTTGATGTAATACCTTTAGTAATTAATATCCTTACTTTTCGATCTAAAATTGACGATTAAAAATGCCCCAAGTCAAGTTGCGGATACGCAGATTAGATGAAAATGGAGACGAGCATGCAATCAGTGTTGGACATGTTGTACCGATGAGGGCGACATGCACTGAGTCCAAGAGGGACCTTCCTGCACATCAGGGTCTCAGAACCTTTCAGTAAGCTACATCTGTCCTGCGTCGTCCGTTGTCTTGCATTCCCTCGATCAGAATGTTATCCAAGTCATTGGCAGCTCATTACTGTGTTCTAACCCCGTACGGTACTTGTTTGCTCATTGTGTCTCTCCCCCCCCCCCCATTATCAAGGCTCCTCCCATCCGTCTCTCTAGCTGTTAATATTAACTGGCTTGTTTATGGCAAGCTTTTCTTTTCTTTAAAATATATTTAAAAAAAAGAAATTTGGCATTTTGTCACACTTTAAACATCTTGAGACATACAGTGAGCATATCTGTGATGTAATGATCAAGATACACATGTATGTACCACCTCCACTTTTGAGAAGCTTTTCAAATGTCCACGGCCGGGCTTTGGTCATCCCCCCCCCCCACCCTCTCCGGCACAGATTTACGCCACTGGCCGTCATTCCATTCGCGTGGTCACGATTCTAACCATGCCACCGGCTGACGTTAATGCGACATTGTATTAACAATGGCATCTTTCCCTAGACTTAGCGTAAGTGCAAGAAAAGATGAATTTTCCCAAGCTAAGGGAGCTGAATTAGAATCAGACAAACAAAACTCCCTCGTAAATATTTGTAAACGGGTCAGTTTTAGTTTGATATAAATATAACGAGGTAGGGGAAACTTGCTAGAATTTCACTCAATCAGCCCGATATGTCAGTGCCGGCCGAAAGACGCGCGACGCGAAACAATTGATGAGACAGAATAAGGACGAGCTTAATTGAAGGTTAATTGCTCTTAGTGACTCTGAATACTCAACTGCTCGGTACATAAGAATGATTGTAGAAAAGAGTTACGTAACAGCGTTCATGTGTATAGCGCGATGCTGATGCATCTTTCGTGCAGCTATGAAACACAAAGTAACTCTCCCACTGCGGGAAATAAGGATTATGTTTTAAACGCAAAGAAAAGCACCTACTGAAACAGCCTAGTTGTTAAGCTGTCTGACAGCCAACCCAGGGTAAGGGGTTCGAATCCACTTGGTGTCATTTTTTGGTTTCAATGCCCGCAGTTCTGTCATTTAAGAGTATTAATTTCCCGTCGTCATTTACCAACAGCAGTTAGCTCGGTCGGTCGGTAAGCTGACTCACAAGTTGGGACTGTCTGCGAAGTCCAGGTTGGCATCTGCGTATAGGTACGGGGTTCTTTTGCTGACTCGGCAGCAAGGCTTAGGGTGCCACCTCGTTTCCTCCCTTTATGGTGCCTGACTTTCGAGTTACATGGATGGACAGGGAAGGAGGTGTGGTGGGCCGGGTACCGAGTCCCGGAAGAGTTCTATATTGGAAGTCGGTAAGGGGCTCATTGAGTTAGGGTCATAAGTCCGACTCCTGAAGACTTGGCCATCGCCACATAACTTTTTGTTTTATTTTCTTTCTTTTCTATCGGAGGACAATTGCAAGAATGATTAATTTGTTATTGAGAGCTTGTACTGTAATCGTTCGAAATTAATATTGCTCGAAAATACAAAATTCAATCCAGCTATAATGTTTTTATTTCATAGTCGCAAAACTACATGTACATGCTCAGTACCTTTGCGCGTACCTTGTTCAGGCATGTTCCCTAATCCCAGACTGCATGGGGGGGGGGGTCTTTAAATCCTATATAGTGGTTTTTTTTGTATATGCGAGCGCGAAGCCCTGAAGGCGTGGGGTCCGGGGACGCTTAAGAGCCCCGGGAAATGTTTGGATTGCAGATGCTCTGTGGCGCAAATATCAAAATTGTAGCTTGACTCTCTATCGAAATATGGCCTCGTTATTTTGAGTCGTCACTAATAAGAATCAGCTCAATTCGTAACTGCCTGCGAGCGACGGAGCACGTGCTTGTGTTTTGCACAGCTGTAGCTGTCAACGCCCGTATACATGAGGCGACTTCGCGCGGCAGCTTGTGCCGACATGACAGAATGTACAAACTTTTGCCATGGGTCGCAGAACCTGATTTTAGCTTCGCAGAGTTTTGGGCAGCGGTGTACATTATTTAAATTCTCCTCTTTGTTCTTATTCCCTCTTCGATCCTTTCCCATTCCTTCTCCACTCTATACGGACCACTGGTGCCTAGGGCCTACAAAACACTTACTCCGGGCCTGCGTGGAGTCATTTCTTTGTTCTCGTGTACAACAAGTTTGAGTTTGCATATCTAGTTTCAAAATGCTCCTTTTTAATGACTAGAATGAATTACCCAGTGGCTGACATTCGGACTTAATATCACTTACATAAAATACTTCAATCTGCGACGCATCAACTCACCTTGGAAATTCCTAGTTTTTGAAGGACGAAATTGCCCTGTGGAGACGTATACCATCTTTCGTTCCCTATTATACACATGTCTTCACAGGATACCATGTATCAGATCGTATCGCTATTATAGGCCCTATACGCAAAACATCGTTCATGATAAAAAAAAAAAACGTGCAAAACTACCCTTTGTAAGCTATTCTCAAAGTTCACGAGCAGTGCCTTGAGTGCCATTTCAGAAGTGTTGCGCTCATTCAAATCGAGGTCGAGGAAAAACATTCACTCGAACTGTATCTTCAAACCCGTTCCCTTCATTTCCTTTCGGAAGACTTCGTCGAAAGCCTCGTTTTGGGCGACGGTGAACATCGACTTCCAGTCGCCAACGATTCCTGAAAGAATGGAGCCAAAAATTAATCACGATGGAGTAATAGTTCCACAAGCTTTTATTATGAACGAGATTTAGCTTTAGCTTGACTTCAAACTCTCGGATTCTGATGCAGATCAAATATACCTTTCCTCATTGTTGCTGGAGCTCCGATCTTTTCGCTTGCGCGTACGGCGGGCACGAGTGTTTCACCAGGATCGGGAGGGGGCGCCCTTGCGTCAGTGTTTGGCGCTCCTGACTTTGCTGCTGGGGCGCTGTTGACATGGAAACGCTGTTTCATGCTCTTCACGCTGCTGAAGTCAACGACCCTGTTGAGGGCGTCCTCCGAGAGAGGCTTCCCTAGGAAATCGGCGATTTGAACGATGGCCCCTTTGAGATCCTTGGGGAAAATGAAAGGTGCCCAAGCTAATATTAATCATATAATGTTTGTAAATTGAATAGTTGAAATTCATGGGAGGGGGCATTAAATGCGAATTATTTCCTTCATGAACTTTAATGCTTGCATTTTTGTATCACTAGTGTCATCATCCTCTTGCGTCGAATAATGTCCAGCCCCCACCTCTCTTCCGAACTTTCACGCCAGCCAAAAATGTCGAAAACAAGGAATAACATTTCGCTACGGTCTAAGTAATTTTGCTTTAATATGACGTGTGCAATTAGTGTCAACAGTGGGTTTTTTCTATCCCCAAATCAGTACCGAATTGTTGGACTGGTTTCAAGGCAACAGGTCTACCGGTTTCGTTTAACAGGTACACCGATGATTGTGGACAACAGTTCACTCTAAAAACAGAGCACATGTATAATTAACATACTGGGTCAACATTATTTTGCACCAACCTTTTTCATATCCTCGTACGTCAGAAAGAGAAAGTTTTTGTCGTGCCGATGTTTCTTCCAAAAGCCAGACACGTAGGAAAACCACGTGCCATATGTGCCTGTATGAAAATGAATAACATAGGCCTGTCACAAATCATAAATACTCTTAAAACAATCAAATCAAAGAGTGATTCAGATGAAGGCTATCAAAGAACTAAAATAAATTAATTCACATTGAATAGTCATGCAGTGTTTGTGTACCTATAAAAAAATATATACAACACCTGTTTTCGGACAGTGCATGATACATATTCTGGTTATCAAGAACTAGCTAGCTACAATCCTGGCCAAAATGGTTGGGACACTTGGAAATAACCTTAGCCTTTCACGGTCACCCACTCCCCCGCTCCCCCGGTCAATGTTGTTCTCTCCAGCTGATGGAGCACACACCGCGCAATGAGAGACAACATTGGCAGGGGGCCGGGGGGTTGGGGGCCCATGCGAGATTTGGCCAGGTTTGTAGGTATAACATTCACTGAATTGGCTGTGAAAAGGAGCTATTCACACACGGTCGCCACGCCGATTCAATCCGAAGAAGCTACCCAATAAATAAAAATTAAAGAAAAAACATACCAGCTCCCGACAGATATTCTTGGAGAAAAGTATCCCAGTCTTCGTATCGGGGTCCGAAGTTCTTCGCTCTCGAAAAGTGCCATTTGGACACTATAGCGTCCTTTGGGTTTCTGATGACGAAAATAACCTGCAACCAGCGAGAAAAAGTTTAACAAAACTATGAAAACTGAAGTTGTTCACAGAGAATACGCAGAGTTTATTAAGAGAAGAGTTGTTTTAGCAACTGTGTAAACATTATTATCAAACTAACTGGAATGATCTTCAACTTTAATTTCTTGACTCAAGTGATTGAAATGAGCTTCGTTCGTACCCCCCCCCCCCCGCCCTGCAAACAGGACGCAGGGATACGCTGATGAGCTTCACAGAATCTTGTGAAGGAAGTGGCCTATGACCTATGTATAAAGCATCTGGCTGAAGCTGTTCAAGACCGCAGTTAGACAATGTGCGCAAGTGCTATCCGAAAACTTCCCATAGAAATGCACACGTTCCATACCGGATATGGTTTCTGTTTCATTGCGGACCATGTGGACAAAATTTTGAGCGTCGTATAAATGCAGTCCGACCGTTTGTGATTCGAAACGGAGCCTGAGCAAGTGACGGAAATTGTAAATTTACAACACAGATAAGATTACAAAATTTCCTACATTATTACGCTTTCAACGAAAAAAAAATCTCTACACTGGAATAAAAGTGTAATGAATTAGTCTTAACGGCCGGATGACGCGCAGGTCACAGGTCACGCAAAATCCATGCAGAGGGTGAATTCATCAGAGTATCCCAGCGTCCTGTTTGCAGGGCGTTGGGGGGGGGGGGGTACCGGGTACGAGCGAAGGAATGAGCCAGCTTGTGTTTACGTTAAATAGGCCCAAACTGCTGTTAATTTTCATTGTATTCCGTCCATCCGTCCGTTGGTGGCACCACACATCAAGTTGGAACGTAAATCTTGGGTGTCAGAAATACCAAGCAAGAACTCTAAAGGCTCAAAATCATTCAAGTTTTTCAATGTCTAAAATGGACGTCAATTGTTTCCCACGATGCGCTGCGAGTCAAGACAGACACTGCGCCTCTAAGGGTGCAACAGTGCAAAAAAATTCCCATAGCCACTAGTGCTAAATGCCCATACTACAAATTCTTTTTAAAATACTCAGAACTCTCACAGGTATTTAATCGACATGTCATCTTTCAATTTCTTTTCATTTTTTGGTGGGTTGACTATTGACTTTTCGAGAAATTCTCGCCCAAAGAAGACGACCCCTATTTTCCCCAAAGCGGAACGGTAGCCATCTTGAAAAAAAACATCCCTCCACAACATGGCAAAATAGCGCCATTTTCGAGCCCAATTGCATCCAAAATGCTCAGAATTGGAAGCCCCGAGTCCGGGCCAGAGGTTCATTGCCATATCTCTTCAATACCCCAATGTATGGCTCTCAGAACTCTCTAATATAGAATATTTTGAGGGTATAACTTTTATTCATGAGCTCGGCGGATGGGTTTAGGCCTATTTACAGGTGTGCACCCCTAACGACAGTTTTTCTTCATTGTGAATAGTTCTAATTGATTGCTTAAGGAGAAAGACAAAAACGATTACAATAAAGGGTGAAAGAGCGCCCCCTTGTGATTGATATTAAAGCCCTCAGCCTATATACCTTTCCTTTGCCCTGGTAGATTTGGGCCGGCATTAGTTCCTCTGTAACGTGCGTCATCATGACACGTGGTGCCTTCCATGTTAACATCTCCTTGTATTGCGGGACGGGTTTAGGTCTCGGTCCCGGGCCTGAACCCAAATTGGCCTCCGTGAAATCAAACTCGGCTGGCAGTGGTTGCTGACTTCGGTCGATTGTCTGCTCATTGCCGTCGGCTAGAATCAGGTTAACTATCTCCACTACCCAATGGGAACCTGTCAAAGAGATCCGTGTCAAGCAATCTGAGTCAGTCTTGGGTACATGACGTTAAAATTAGGTGGAAATGCCTCCCTAATATTCTGTTAACACTGACAGGTAAGGGGCGCTGAATACGTCAGGTGTTCCAGCTGGCAATCTTGTTTTTGTTTGTTTGTTTGTTTGTTGGGGTGTTTTGTTGGGGTTTTTTTTTGTTTTTGTTTTTTCAGCAACCAAGTTGCTTCACGGAACATAATGCTCATGAGGTGGTTGTAACGTATAACTGTTGTCGGATCGACTTTATTTCTCCTTCAAAAAATAATCATCTAAAGCCCTGAATCAGAAAAAAAATACATTTTGTTCTGATTGTTCTGAGTAAACACAATAAAAAGAATAAAATTCCATTTTGGAATAAATATGTTCGATGGTACTCGAACCTAAGCAGTCATTAAAAAAAGCACCAGGACTAAACCACCAGAGGTCACGCCGCCAATTCGATCTCTCTTTGGAGTTAAAACCTTCTAAAAAGTTTCACAAATCACACGATGTATTTGAATCAGCTGTCATACTTTACTCATGCTTATTATGGCCAATGACTTTCCCCATTTGAAAACGAAAATAAGTCATTGCCCCATTATATTACCAGCTCAAAAAGTAGACTAGGGCAGCATGCATCAGATACTGTGCACGATACCGGTGGTTAATTACGTGCTCAGACCGGGGTGATCAGTTTTACAGAACGTATTTAAATTTATATGAATGATTTTGTAATTGAAAAAAAATTGCCAAGCTCAACATCAAATCTATTAAATTAAATATGTATATTAAATGAGTCGTCAGCAAAATCCAGCATGTATACTAATACTATGTCCGTAAAAATCCTCTCCTGTGTTTGTCCTCGGCCTACCTGATTTGGGGTACGTGGTCACCCACACATCCTCCTCCCACACATCGTAGGTTTTCAGTGCATCCAGACATTCCTGTGTGACCATAGTGGGCCAGTTCAGGCCTTCCATCTGTCTCGTGCCTTGTCGCTGAGGCGGGGCGTCCACGATACCATTCTGGTAATGTTCCGCCATTTTGTTTTCCTTGCAATCAGTGGGCTTAATCTGACATATCTCAATGCACAGATTTATTTGAGCCCCGTTTTTCATGCCTTATGGAACACTGACAAGCACCTTGCACTTTGCTCAGCGAAACGACGGAAGTATTAGTCTTTGCCCAAGACTGAATTTGATTGTTATTCCTCTAAAAATACAGCCGGGCCCTTACAAGTATTATAAAGCCGCCGCGATATTTGAAGGCGCTATCATCAAGATAAATCAAATCCTGTCTTGGGAACCTCGGCAGCGCTACCCAGAAAATCCCGAGCATACCTCATACGGGTGCATCAGCTTGAATGCAGTGCGCGTTGATAACATATAAAACCAGGCTTGGGCCGATACTACAGAGGCAATGGCCACTGTCACGTTTATTTGTGTCTAGTAAACACTCGATGACATTGGATTTGACCTCTATTTATTATGGATGCCAATGGCTCGGGGTACGTACATTGTTCAACTACAGTGCACTGCTGGTGCAGAATGCTGAAGCATGCTTGTTGATAATACACTAACACGTGCAAGTTGTGGTTCACATATACACTCAACTTACACGTTTACAAAAAGTGCAAGTTTTTTTCGGGATCAATTGTCACGAATTGCATAATTTCATACACATTGTCACCGTTTTGGGCCAAATAAAGTGTATGGCTGGCAGTGTTGGAGTACACGTACTCGTACCCGAGTACAACTCGAGTACACTCAAGTACTCGGCCCGTACTCGACTATCAGTACTCAAAAATTATTTCGACCCGGCACGTACTCGTTCTTTGTACTCGAATTTGATTCATGAATCCTCAGTGCTACAAAAAGCGCATTATTTATTCGTATACCCATAGGGATATCTTGGGAATTTCACACAAACAATATTTTATGTGATCGGAATGCCTTGCCTTTTCACGTGCGTGTCATGTGTATGTGTACTGTTTACTGTACATCACTTTTCTAGCTATAATGGTCACTTCTGTGACTACTGTGGTCAAAAATGTGTGCACTGCGTGCAAAGTTGTTTTTCCCTAAATATTATGCTGTCTGTATGGTTGAACCATTGAAGTACATGTCGTTCCTTTCACCCAATTTTGTTGGTGTCAGCCTTAATAAAGTTGTTGGTGTTATAACCATTTGGTTAAAAAGAATTGAATTGCTATTGGGTTTAATTGTTTTTATGTAACTTAAGTTAATTTTGTTCTTTTTCCTTTATTTATTCACTTGTTTATTTATTTATTTATTTATTTATTTATTTATTTGTACTGTTTGGTATTGTACTCGGACTCAGACTCGGACTCGGACTTAGTACTCGGACTCGACCCGGTACTCGGCCTTGAATGTACTCGGTATTGTTTCTGTACATCGGACTCGTCAGAGTGTACTTGGTCTCGGCCAAGGAGTCGGCCCCTACAGTACTCGTTACTCGGCTTTGAGGACTCAATCGACTCCAACAATGGAAACATAGGTTATAGGTTTGCAGCGCAATGCAGAAGGAAAAGGCGATCAAAAGTCCAGGCCGGATTAAGTGTTTCGTAGGCCCTAGGCACCAGTGTTCCGTAGAATGGAGAAGGAAGGGCAAAAGGAAGAGGGAATAAGAACAAAGTGGAGAATATAAATAATAAACACCGCTGCTCAAAACTACGCGAAGCTAAAATCAGGTTCTGCAACCCATGTCAAAAAATAGTACATTCTGTCATGTCGGCACAAGCTGCCGCGCAAAGTCGCTTCACTTATACAGGCGTTGACAGCTACAGCTGTCATCCCAGACATAGTCCCAGACATAGTCATCCCAGAGTCAAACATGACCCCAAGATTCCTGACTGGATTAGCTTGGGCAGGGACGTCAATTCCAGCAACTTTCAGAGATGACAGGTTGAACTTGGCAAGTTGAGCCCTGAAACCAATCACTAATACCTCTGTCTTGTCGGCGTTGAGTTTGAGGAAGTTTGATGACATCCAGTCTTGCACATCCATGATACAACCCTCTACTCTTGACACACCCTGTGAGACCTCATCAGGCGTAACAGGGCAGATTGAGATGTAGATCTGTGTATTACTCACTTGCGCGGGAAATTATAACTTTTTTTTCTTCTACAAATGATAGTTCTTACGTTTAATTTACCAATATTACAAAATGATGTTGTATTTTTATAATTACAATTTATTTACCATCAATTACAGATATATAAAATTTAGGAATTTCATTATTTATATAATCCAACCCGAGGCTCTCATCCGTGTTAATTAGCTACTGTATATAAGTCCAAACATATAGTTCTGCTTCTGAAACATGGCATTTCAAAATAGGGTAGGAAGGTAAGGATTATTTGGGGGAATTTTTTTGTGTAGATCACAATTATCTAGGTGTCTGCATATAGTCAAGTATAAATGGCAGTAATTGATGCTTTTTTTGGGGGGGGGGTATTCTCATTTTCCCAATCAAAAAATAGGGCGGGGGCTTTCAAAAATAGGGTATAGGTAATGTAACCGAAGCAGAACTATTTTTTAGGGCCTAATTTAGCATTTCTTTTTAATCTTCTCCATGCCATAGAAAACAGTGAGCTTCTCGGTTTATTTAATGCTAATTTGAAATTGTTCTAAGATATTTTGCTAACTATACTCAGGCATGCATGAAGGATGTGTTCTATATTTTTTGTACCCTCTGTGATCATATTGCTACTGTAACACCTGATATATACCTAATTCTGATTCATTGTTGCCCTTTAGCTTTTGAGATCTCTTAGTTCAATGTAGTCTTGTAATACATTGGCTTACTCTGTTTTTGGTGATTTTATGTAGTGTAATAATTTAGCAAGATTGAATGCAATTTTCTTGACCTGGAATTCTTTCAAGGTTTTACTTGAGCTAGAAGAACTGGTCCAATAAACACAGAAATAGAACTCCATTTGTTTTCAACCATGCAAGATCGTTCTTGGAAACGTAGGAAAACACTCTAAAACAAAAGTGAACTTGTCTTCGTCCCGTCTGCTTGGCATACCAGTTGAACCTTGGTGTATAGATAGGACTGTAGCTTTATTTATTATTCAAACTGTATTTTTATGTCCGATCCTGCCATTCTCTGTTGATAAAGTGCATCCAAAGCCTCGTTCTGAGCCACAGTCAACTTATTCTTCCAATCACCAGTCACTCCTGTGGAAAGACGGGGAAAAACAGATTTCAATAAAGTGCTCTCCTTTTGTGGACGCCATCTCAAAAAAAGGATGACAGACTCAACAATAAGGAGGATATGTTTTTCTAGAAAGGGCGAACTGAGAAAGCACATTTTGATGGCTGTCCTCCTAAGATATGAAGTTGGACCATCTCTGACCATCCAATGGGAGACTTCTGAGACGTTGGTGGCAGCAAACACACCGGTCCTTTTCAATTGTTTACGTCATATTTAAACTAAAGCGCGCATGCTCAATATAAGTCAAACAATGGAAAGGGAATCGGTGTGTTGGCTGCCACCAACGCCTCAAAATTCTCCCATTAGTAGCTACATTGTTGGAGTTTCTCGGACTTGTGTTTTTATTTCGGAAGTAGATTCATGCATGTACACAGCACACGACTTTACCTTTTCTGAGTATGGACGGAGCCCCAAGCTTGAAATCCTCTATTTTCTGATTGGAGTCTGTCATGAGTTGTGGGTTATCGGCAGTGTCAAATCGAGTCTTCATACTCTTCATGCTGCTGAACTCAATCACACGATTGATGACTTCCTCCGAGAGAGGTTTCCCGAGGAAGTCAGCAATCCGTATGACAGATCCCCTGATGTCCTTCAAAACAAAAGAAAAAGAATTTTGGTTTTAGCTTCAAGAAATTGCGACGATCATAAAAAGAACATAAGTAGGATTGTTTTTGAGGACTAGTGGACGTAATTATTCAAAGTGAACGTAAAAATATGTAACACAAATATGTAACACACAAAGTTGGAAATATAGGTTTTCCCGGCTATTTTCCCATTTTTATTCAAATTCACCGAATCTAATATTAAATTTAGTCTGAGAAAAATTGCCAGATGATTATTTTTGACTTCCCTTAACCGTACATTTGCCGCCCCCCCCCCCCCCCGCTTTTCGAATTTGAAGCACTTGCGGTTGCCTAAACATTTGAGGGAAATGTTGTTGTTGGGTCCGCCCTTGGTGCTCCCTCATAATATGCTGGTGCCCCCCCCCCCGGGCTCCCACTGAAAAACTGCATGGGAACCATGCATGGTTTCCAAGGAGTTAGGCCCTTGACTTTTTCTAACAACCTGCTTCATGTCCTCGAACGTTATGAAGAGGAAGTTCTTGTCGTGGCGATGTTTGTTCCAGAAATTCAGGGTGTGGTCAAACCAAGATCCATATATAGCTGGAGAAAAAAAGGGATAAGGAAAAAGAACAAAGTTTTAAGTTTGTATATTATACTTGCTTTTTTAACATTTCGATTTTCTTTTCCGAACGAAATTTAAAGGACTATACTGTCTTTGTTTGTTTTTGCAGGCCTTTATACAGTTTACAAAATTGGATTTAAATGGTGCACTCCAGTTCCGCTCCCGCTCTTCGTTCAAAAGTTGAAAGTAATTAATTGATTACTTAATTGTCGTGCGATGTCTCATTGGAAAGCTTATAACTAATGTAATGCTAGAAAATTATCAGTTAAATTTTAGAGTCTATTTTGTAAGGTGCCACACCCAAAAAGCACGTATACACCATTTTTACAGACGCTAAGAGCCAACTTTACTGAGGTAAGATCACCGTAAAATAGGTAAAAGATAGACAAATATCTCCTTTGGTATAAGGAAGATTCGAATAATTGTGTTCTTTTTTTCCGAAATTCCAACTCAGTTTTACAAATTACGAATGATCCAATTTTAAACTTACTCTCTCCTTCCAGGTACTGTTGGAAGTAGAAGTCCCAGTCGTTATGTCGCTCGTCAAACCGGTATGGCACAATAAAATGCCACAGCGACACTGCTACGTCTTTTGGGTTTCGGATTACAAACACGACCTGCATGCACAAACGTTTTTTACCAAAACTTGTAGTCTGGTTCCAAGACCAAAACATTCTGACCTTTCTGACAAACCCTATAGGTCAGTATATAGAACACGACGCAGTGCTAAAATAGCCAGCTCTCGTACGATACTGTAGGCAAAACGTCTATACATTGCATATACTGGGTACCGTAGAACGCCTGGCATTGAACAGTTTAAATGAGAGCAATGCATCTATGAACTTAAAATTTCCAAAACTGATCGCAAACATGACAGGTACTTTGTTGTTAAATAGAAACTATTTCACGCCCGAAAATGTCCGAGCTTTTGCGAATACAAATGTATATCCGAGTGTCAACGAAACGAATTCGGTACACTTCGGAAACTTTCCGTTATTGATCATGTTTATGTTAGTCGTGGCGGCAACCTGACCCAATATTTGTCAGTCTAGTCAGAATCTGTTGGTCTGGGAACCAGATTAGACGGGATATCAATGTATTTTGGGGTGCAGACCAGTAAATAGGCCCAAATTGCCTAGGCTGGCCAAATCACGATTTGCGTGCCCTCATATTCTCCGGTATTAGAGCATTTTGAGGGCCGTAAACTTGAGGATTTGTACAAAAAAAGAAGGGTGGAAGCCGTGCAGGGGACTGCAAACTCGTCCCAGTGAGAAATTTGAATGAAATTGGGCCCTAAAATGGCTCTATTTTCAAATGGAGAGTCCGTTTTCAAAATGGCGATGGGCTTCAGGCCTGCTATTAGGGGTGATCATCTTTGGATGGAATTTTCTCCCAAAACTAATTGGTCAACCCCCCCCAACCCCCCCCCCCCTCAAAAAAATAAACAGAAAATTAAAGATGACGAAATAAGTTTTAATTTGATGTATGTCTCAAACACTTCGGAGAGTTGTGAGTGTTTTTTTTTAATAAAGTGCGCGTAATTATCACTGAAGTCTATGGCAGTCTACTGGTCTGCAACCTTTGGTGCAAAAACGACAAGTTCGTTTTAATCGACCCGGTATTCGAAACACATTGAGGATAAGTTATGGAGCTAGATTAGTGTTTCAGTTCATGACTCACTTTTCCTTTTCCCTGGTAGATCTGAGAAGGCATCCGTTCTTCTGGGAGATGCGTCATGATAACTCGAGGGGCCTTCCATGTTGGTAAGTCTTTGTATTCGGGTAGACGTTTTGGAGGCCGCCGTGAGCTGGCAGTCATACCGGGCTGAGTGCAGTCAAACTCGGCTGGTAGGCCACACTCGGCACGGTTTATCTTGTCTTCGTGACCATCGACAAGAATCAAGTTGACTATCTCCACAGCCCAGTGTGTACCTATTATTAAGACGGTCATTGCAAGATTGATGCATCTTTCTTCAGTGCTCACCACAACTCCCCACAAACAATAAGCCGCATCAGCCACCACGTACCCAAATTCGCTCGTTTGAGGGCGGGGGTACGAGCGAACGTACCTATAGTCAGGTGGCATATGGTCTGAATCGTGACCGACTGGTCCAAAGCACCAAACTTGGCAGATAGATTCTTATAGCCCTAGAGAAGATATTTAGAAGGGTTGACACCTGAAATTCTTTTGGGAAGGGTGCCTAATTTGCATAAATCGTTAATCCCTGTTGTGTAATATATTTATTCCCATATTTTGGTATATTTTTATTTTTTTATTTTTTTGAAAAGTGTATTTTGGTGATTCTACTTACATATTCTTACTTCAATAACATTTTGTAAAACATATAAGTGACTGAATAATTAGGAGGACATAGTAAAGAACCAAAATTGCTATACTATTTAACCCTAAAGTTACGCGCATTTACCTTTTCCTCAGATATCATCAACTTGTCTCGCCAAACGTGGGTATTGATGAGCTTCAAATTCACAAAGTTACTTACTGGCATAGTTACCCTAACAAAAATAAGTGGAAAATCAAGTGAAAATTGATAACATCTTGATGTTTAGCCCAAAAGACCAAAAAAAGGAGAGAAAATGTGGTGTCCGTAAATTGGGCTAGTACGGGAAGGGTATTAAACGTGGTGACTTGAACAAGTTCAACGAAATCCCCCTCATAAGAGATTATTGTTGTTTACAATAATTTTGTCTACGCAACGTTTTCTCAACAATAATTTTGGGAATTTCCTTGAACTTGCTCCAGTGTTCCATGTTAGGCAACCCTTCACCTACTTGTTAGTCTAATTTATGGACACCTCGTTTTTCCCCAGTTTTTGTTTTCTGGGCTTAATATCACAATGTAATCATTGTTCACATGATTTTGCATAAGGTTTTTATAGGGTAACTGTACCAGTAAGCTACTTGGTGAATTTGAAGTTCATCAATGCTGATGTTTGGCAAGACTAATTGATGATATCTGGAGACAAAGTAAATGCGCGCAATTTTAGAGCATAATAGTAGCTATTTTTGGATCGTTACTATGTCCTCCTAATTATTCAGTCACTTATATGCTTTGGAAAATGTTATTTAAGTAAAGATATGTAAGTAGAATCCTCAAAATACACTTTTCAAAAAAATAAAAATATATAAATATACCCAAATATGTGAATAAATATATTACACGACAGGGATTAACGATTTATGCAAATTAGGCACCCTTCCCAAATGAATTTCAGGTGTCACCCCTTCTAAATATCTTCTCTAGGTCTATAAGAATCTATCTGCCAAGTTTGGTGCTTTGGACCAGTCGGTCACGATCTTGACGAAAATTAGATCTAAGCCACCTGACTATAATAATATAGTCAGTGGGCTTACGGTCGAAAATGACCCCCCCATATGCAATTTCGGGTACATTCTTTGAAACTCTCAGAATCACTAGAGGATACCTCAAGAAGTTCAAAACTACTTGATGCCATTTTTTTCTGACCCTTTTGTGGGCGTGGCCTTGATTTTAAAAAGTGGGGGGCTTCGCGTGTAAAAAAAATTTAAAAAAAAAATTATTTTCTTTTTCACATTTGGACAATTAACTCAAGTGATACATCACAAGAAAAAAATTTCCACAATTGTGCCTCTTTTGGGGGTGGGGCAACATTTTAAATAAGTGGGGGCACACGTTGCTAACAGAAAATCGACCTGTAACAGGCAATCTTGAACTTTTTTGTTTTGTTTTTGTATTTTTTACAATCCCTTATAATTTGGTGTGGAAAACAGAGTTTTAAGTTAAGGCCAAAAAAAAAGTCTCCGTTTTCTGGTATGCGCGCGCGTCGCCGTAGCCATGCGCGTTGGCAAAATGAAAAAGTTTTTTTTTCAATGAAAGATGATATCTCAAAACCGCCAAACTCACTGGTATGACTGGAATCATGCTGCTGCACAATTTTAACGTGTTTTTAGATTGGGTTATGGTCGAGAATAAGCTTTATGTGGCCTCTCTGGACTCCCATATATTTACACAAAGTTTAGTCGGGCACCATTTGCAGTCATCAGCCGACATTTGAAGCAAAAAAATTAGGTAAAAAAAAAGAAGAAGCTGCGTCGCCACACCACTTTTTGGGCAAGCTCCATACCAGAAACCGGAGACTTTTTTGGGCCTTAGAAGACAAACGAAGGACGCTCACAGGGGGAACGGAATGATAGAAACGCGTTAAAGGGAATGAAACGAACTCCAGTGATGTGCACTGAATGAGACACAATAGCATGAATCCGGCAAAGGGACAGAGACAATGAGCATACAGGATGGAATAATACTTTATTTATTCAGATTAATTGGTAAAAACACCTGTCTCCCAAAAATACAACTATCCAATTAAAAGTAGTATACCAAATTTGATTAAAAACCGTCCAACAGAGTAAAAATACATTAACAACAATAATTCCCTTAATTACAATAATTCCCTGAATAATATGAAAAATCTGTGGGACAATTACATGTAGTCGTGTACATTATAATTATTTTGAGTTGCATTATAACAGTGTGTTTATTATCTCATATTTCTGAAAGATTAACGAAACACAAAGTCAATTGCAAGACTGAGCAGGAAAAAATATATACTAGAAAAAAAACTGCATAGCTATATTTCTACAGAAATTCTATTGATAGAGGATAGTCGTTGTGTTTTCCAAGCATTTGATAGCATTTTTGAATACAACCGTTGAATGTCAATGAATCGAAAAATAAAAGTTTTGAATTTATGGGACGGAGCAGCGTTTTGTGCATTTTCACTTTGACGTAGGCCATGATGACATTTCTTATGACTTATGACCATGATGACTTATTCCTTAAACTTGAGCACCCTTTGTATTTCTTAGACCTCATGGGTAGACTTTATGAGTATAGCGGCCGTCTTATAGAGCATTATTTGTTATTTTAATTCAGTAACAATGAGTGCTTAAAAGTTTTATTTCTGGTATGTCACAGCAAGACAAATGTATTGCCTTGATGACTGCTACCTATAAGGTCCATATACGCCTTTTTTGAAAAATTGTGGGCAAGAGAGAGCGCCTTTTTTTCAGTGGGTGACCTCTCTTGTATATTCACCCCGCAAATGTATTATATTATGTTATTCATTTTTTAAAACTATTTCATTGAAAATAAAACATGACAGAAAATAATTCTGGTATGCGCGCGCGTCGCCGTTGCCATGCGCGTCGGCAAAATGAAAAAGTTTTTTTTTTCAATGAAAGATGATGTCTCAAAACCGCTAAACTCACTGGTATGACTGGAATCATGCTGCTGCACAATTTTAACGTGTTTTTAGATTGGGTTATTGTCGAGAATAAGCTGATGTGGCCTCTCTGGACTCCCATATATTTGCACTAAGTTTAGTCGGGCACCATTTGCAGTCATCAGCCGACATTTGGAGCAAACAAAATCAGGTAAAAAAAAAAAGGCCGCGTCGCCGCACCATTTTTTGGGCAAGCTCCATACCAGAAACCGGAGACTTTTTTTCGGCCTAAGCAGGGTTGTATATCACTGTTATAGAAGGGAATAAAGTCCTTGTTTGACTTAACAGGAGGTTTGAGTTATCAACATTTAGACATTTTGAGATTTCACTGTAGTATATTTTGTCCTGACAACAATGTTGACCTCGTTTTATTACACACAAACTGCAATAGCCTTTTTAACTTCAAATTTATACATCTTCACTTCATTTATAAAAATGATATTATTAAATGTGGTACTCGGTCATTGGAAATATTGTTTGAAAATGACAATGTTCAATATTAAGAGTAAAACTTATCAAACTTGGGCGATTTAGTGAATACTTTATAAGTCACTTGTAATTGGACAACATATTTGGCATTTAATATCCATGACCTTATTTAGTAAAAGAAAAGTGTGAGACTTTATTGTCAATAGTTTCAGAATGCAGATTGCACAAGATGGATTACACAAGATTTGTTTCACTTAACAGTTTTAAATTTGGCATATCACCATAAATTAATGATATGATTGGTGATGTACTTCAAGATTGGATATATCAAAAGGATTTGTGGCCACCGAGTAGAGAAACACATCTTAGGCTGAAACTTTGATGACTATATTGCCAATAGTTTCTGAAAACCCAATCCACATGAAGGCCCAGGCAGAAATCAAACCCTGCGATGAAATGCGAGGAAAGTACCAATGAGCCAACATGACTCCCCAAGCGCCAACCTGGCTCCCCAAAGATTCAGGAAAAGCATGTGACCAGTTCAAATTATAAAAGTATTTTAATAAGTACAAATCCTTTACCTAAACATTTCAGCATGGTTTTCCAAAGCGAAAAACTCAAAAGTTAGGCAAACCTCTTGACAGAGGCTTGGGATATCAAGTTTTCCTTCTGATATATCCAATCTTAAAGTATGGCACCAATTATATTAATGATACATATATTCAGTGATATGCCATATTTAAAACTGTGACACACAAAAAATGTTGTGTAATCCATCCAGATCTGGATTCTGAAACTATTGACAATATATAGTCTCACACTTTTCTATTTCTAAATAACGTCATGGATATTAAATACCAAATATGTTGTCCAATTACAAGTGACTTATGTAGGATTCACTAAATTACCCAAGTTTGGCAAGTTTTACTCTTAATATTGCAATTTGTAATTTTCAAACTTTATTTCCAATGATCGAGTACCACATTTCATAATATCATTTTTATAAATGAAGTGAAGATAAATAAATTTTAAGTTAAAAAGGCTATTGCAGTTTGTATGTTGTAAAACAAGGTCAGCATTGTTGTCAGGACAAAATAAACTACAGTGAAATCTCAAAATGTCAAACTGTTGATAAATCAAACCTCCTGTTAAGTCAAACAAAGACTAATTATTCCCTTCAGTTGTATAACAGTGATATACAACACTGCTTGACTCAAAACTCATCTTAGCTCACATTTTGAGCCCATTCTCTCCAAGTTTGACTTATCGAGATTTCACTGTATATCAAAACATAAATGTCTCATAAAATTGATGATTTGTCCATTTGTACATGTATGTGTACAATATGCCAGATATGTTAAAAACGGCTGCCATTTTAATGGCCAATGGGGGGGGGGGTGGGGTGGAGCAGATTGTCACTTGTTGAGGTGTCCAGAGGTGTTTGTGAGAGTTTGAAAGAATGTGCAATGAACCATATGGGCTCGCACAAGCTTCCTTTTGGAATACACGTATGCCCCCTTTTTATTAAAAAAGTGTGACACGCCCCCCAAATGGGAGCCAAAGAATTTATGAGTTGACATGTAAACGTTTTTTCCTTGCCAAATTATAATGGATTGAAACAAAAACAAAAACAAAAACAAAAACCCTCAAGATTGCATTTTACAGGTCGATTTTCTGTTAGCGACTTGTGACCCCCACTTTTTAAAATGTTGGCCCACCCCCAAAAGAGGCAAAATTGTGGATTTTTTTTTCTTGTGATGTAGCACTTGGGTGAACTCTCCAAATGCGAAATACAAAAGTAACATTTTTTAAAATATTTTTTGCGCACGATGCCCCCCACTTTTTAAAATCATGGCCACGCCCACAAAAGGGTCAGAAAAAAATGGCATCAAGTGGTTTGGAACTTCTTGAGGTATCCTCTAGTGATCCCACTTACTATAACTCCTCACAGCCAATACCACAAACTTCGATAAAAAAAAAATCTTCATCGTTTAAACTGAGACTTGTAGGTTAGCATGGTGAACTATGAACAATATGGATGGTTTGTGGTAACACCATGTGAATATCATCTCGCTTTTATTTTAGTTGTATGGTTCTGAGAAAGACCAGTTGTTTTAACTCGACAATTCGAACAGTGTGCTCTGTTCGTCATAAGGAGATACCCTGATGACGAACAAATCTCCTGATGACGAACAGATTACACTGTTCGAGTTAAAATAACTGGTTCTTCTCAGAACCACACAACTCAACAAATAGTGGAGCTGCTAAGCGAAAAATCGTGCACTTTGTGGTAAAAGCATGAAATTTGGCATGTGGGGTCAAAATGGGCTGAAAATCATTTTAAGATCGGGACCCATCCTGGATCTTGCCCATTTTGGGGGCGGAGCTTGATTTTTCAAAAAAGGGGTGCAAACAATACAAACTCATGAAAACTGTATTTAACATCAAATTTCCTTGGTTTTTTACGCTTTGAAATAAACTTAAACATGAAATAAGACATTCTAGCATTCTAACACCTGTTATTTTCCACCCATTTTGTGGGCGTGGTCTAAATGGTAAAAGACGCGGTATATCTTAGCAGTTTGGTTCTAATATGGAAAACATCATTCAGTTTGGTGGTAAAATTCTGAAAATTGGCATGTCCAATTGAAATGGGCTGAACATAATTTTTAGAGGTGAACGCATCTTGGATCTTGCCCATTTGGGGGGCGGAGCTTGATTTTTCAAAAAGGGGAGTGCAAAAATAGAAAACTCAGAAAACTGTATTTTACATCCACTTTGTTTTTCATGCTTTGAAACAAAGTGGATGTAAATTCTAACATTCTAACACGTGTTATTTTCACCCTTTTGCGGGCGTGGCCTAAATATGTAAAGAGGTGGTACATTAGAGCAGCTTTATTCAAACAAGGGAAAATCATCTTTCTTCTCATTGTCTTCTCTATACGTTTTTTTTTCGGGGTTTGCGAGCTACAGTGCCTGGGGCATGCACTTTTGAGAAATCCTTGGTTTCATTACCAGAAAAAAATTATTTATCGTTTATACTTCGTTTCGTATGAATAAAAAGGAGTAAATGCTTCAGATTTCAAATATGCACTTGTCATTCACAAGGCTGGGTTGGGGCAACCTTGAAATAATAAAGCAAATAATTATATGCTAATCGCGTAAAATTAATATTAACAAAGTTCATAGGGTACAAATGATACCATGTTCGTATGAATAAAACATGGCATTTGCTTTTGCTACCACTTTGAAGCATTTACTCGCATCTGTATGAATGAAAATTAAGCAAACACTTTTACTCAAAACCATTTGCTAAAATCTGAAAATAATTAGTTTTACCTTTTAGGTTTTGCTACACTATAAGCGTTTACTAGTATGAATATAAAAGAAGTAAATGCTTCAGATTTCAAATATTTATTTGTCATATTTCTGAAGTCCTTTATCTACAGAACTGTAAGTCCGATTGGGTTGAAACTTGGTATGTGGCCAGACCGGGATGTGTTATAGGTATTAAAAAAAATGAAGTGACGTCATGATGACGCCATCCTGAGATTGTATATGAATATTTGAATTTTTGGACCGTTTAGCCATATATCACGAACGCAATATGCAAAGTTAAAAATTCTTTTTTTGTATATGGTTTTTTAGGTAATAGGTATTTGCACAACATTTTTGAAAAACATGGGTAGGTAGATAATGGTACTAGTATGCAAAGTCCGAAGTGACGTCACGATGACGTCATCGTTTGATTTTTTTAATGATTTTTTAAATATTTATGATTTTATTCTGCTTCCAAAATTGCACACTTTCTTTTATCGGATTGACATTAAACTTGGTTCAAACCAAGACCACAATGAGAAAATGTGTATTGAGAAGGGTTTTAAAGATGACGTCATTGCAGGGCATGTGACGTCATGTGATAAAATTATATTTTAGGAATTATTTTAAGCATTTGAACAACCTTTAACTGCATGAAGCACTATGACAGGTGACTGCAGAAGGACCAACGAAACATAAACATTTGTAAAATGTGAAAAGCCCTGTGTTCTGTTTGCTAACAGACATGGTGTCTTTTTTTATTTCATCTTTTTAGTTTTAATATGACGTCACGTGACATGTGACGCCATATTAAAATTGCATATTTTGAAGGCCAATATCTACAGAACCACTGGTC
This sequence comes from Patiria pectinifera, assembly GCA_029964075.1. NCBI lineage: Eukaryota > Metazoa > Echinodermata > Asteroidea > Valvatida > Asterinidae > Patiria > Patiria pectinifera. Next base: position 8,071,553 of record CM057143.1, read on the forward strand.
CGATTGGGGTGAAAGTTGGTATGTACCTAGACCGGGATGTGTTATAGATGAAAATTGAAGTGACGTCATGATGACGTCATAATGGGTTACGTGACGTCTTGTTAGAGATTAATAGATTTGATCTTTAAAAATGAATATAAAATCAACCGTGAGAGACCTGAACATGATTTTCGTGGGATATGATAGAATTAACTTTTAAGACGGTGTTTGTGTTTAAAATTCTGTAACTTAAAAAGTACATAAGTGATTTGAATGATTCTTGTACTAAAACAAAGCTTATAAATTGGGCTTTCATATCTTGATTTTGATAGTGCTTCATGCAGAACTTCATTAAAAAAAATTGTCCGGCCATTTGGGTTTCCTTTTTTTTGACTCACCCTGTGTAAGTTACTTGTAGACAATCATACCAATTTAGATATGATTTTTTTTATAGCCGCCTACCTTAAAATGTAGCTCCACCCCTAAAGGGCAACAATTTGTCTTGCAACCGTTTAAACTTATCTTTACAGTGTATGGTAAACATAGTTAACCGATGGAAAAGTTGTGTTTTTACCAGCAAAAATTTACAGTTTTAGAGGTGGGAGGAAAACCCCAGAAGAATAGTCTGGGGAAAACCCATGGAATCAGGTAGGGACTGAAAACCCAATCGACATGTAGACCATGGGTGCTGATGCACAGAGCATTGTGCGCGTAAACGGCATTACGTTCGTCACGTTTGGTGCGCTTTTTTGTATCTGTCCTCCAGCACGTGACCCTCCCCAGTGCCGCTTTCCGTTTCGGTTACGATAGTTTTATTTTCTGCAAACCTATAAACGTGTAAAGCTTACATTTTGCAGGCCATTTACTCAAGAGCAAATGATTTTCAGTAAAAGCCTTTGCTTAATTTTTATTCATACAGATGGGAGTAATGCAAATGCCAGTTTTTATTCATACGAACTACCGTATGGTATTATTTGTACTTTTTCGCGATTAACATTAATAAATGCAGTAATTTTTGCGCAGAATTATGTGCATTTATATTTTCAAGGTAGCCCCAACCCAACCTTGAAATATGACACGTAAATATTTGAAATCTGAAGCATTTACTCATTTTTATTCATAAGAAACGAAGTAAACGTTTATAGTGTAGCAAAAGCTTAAAGGTAAAAAGTAATTATTTTCAGAATTTAGCGAACGGTTTTTAGTAAAAGTGTTTGCTTAATTTTCATTCATACAGATGCGAGTAAATGCTTCAAAGTGGTAGCAAAAGCAAATGCCATGTTTTATTCATACAAACATGGTATCATTTGTACTTTAAGAACTTTTATTAAATGCAGTAATTTTTTTCGCAGAATTATTTTACTTTATAATTTCAAGGTTGCCCCAACCCAGCCTTGTAAATGACAAGTGCATATTTAAAATCTGAAGCATTTACTCCTTTATATTCATACGAAACGAAGTAAACGATAAATATTTTTTTTTTCTGGTAATGAAACCAAGGATCCTCAAAAGTGCATGCCCCAGGCACTGTAGCTCGCAAACCCCGAAAAAAAACGTAGAGAGAAGACAATGAGAAGAAATTACAGTTTTAGAGGTGGGAGGAAAACCCCAGAAGAATAGTCTGAAGAAAACCCACGGAATCAGGTAGGGACTGAAAACCAAATCCACGTGTAGATCATGGGTGCCGATGCACAGAGCATTGTGCACGTAAACGGCATTGCGTTCGTCACGTTTGATGCGCTTTTTTTGTATCGGTCCTCCAGCACGTGACCCTCCCCTGTGCCGCTTTCCGTTTCGGTTACGATAGTTTTATTTTCTGCAAACTTATAAACGTGTAAAGCTTTACATTTTGCAGGCCATTTACCCAAGAGCAAATGGTTTTTAGTAAAAGTGTTTGCTTAATTTTTATTCATACAGATGCGAGTAAATGCTTCGAAAGTGGTAGTAAAAGCAAATGCCATGCTTTATTCATACAAACATATGGTATCATTTGTACTTTATGAACTTTAATAAATGCAGTAGTTTATGCGCAGAATTATTTTGCTTTATAATTTCAAGGTTGCCATAACCCAGCCTTGTAAATGACAAGTGCATATTTGAAATCTAAAGCATTTTCTCCTTTTTATTTATACGAAACGAAGTAAACGATTATTAGGCCAAAAAAGGCTCTGGTTTCTGGTATGCGCGCGCGTCGCCATGCGCGTCGGCAATGTAAGATGATGACTTTCAATGTAAGATGATGTCTCAAACCACCAAACTCACTGGTTCGACTGGAATCCTGCTGCTGCACAATTTTAACGTGTTATTTCTCATAAAGTTATTTCTCACGTCTAAGTTTATTTCAAGCATGAAGAACAAAGAAAAATGGATGTTAAATACAGTTTTTCTGAGTTTTTTTTTATTTTTTGCACTCCCCTTTTTGAAAAATCAAGCTCCGCCCCCCAAAATTGTGCAAGATCCAACATGTGTTCACCTCTTAAAATTATTTTCAGCCCATTTTAACTGGACCTGCCAATTTTCAGGATTTTACTACCAAACCGAATAATGTTTTCCATATTAGAACCAAACTGCTAATATATACCGCCTCTTTTGTACATTTAGGCCACGCCCACAAAATGGGTGGAAATTAACTGGTGTTCGAATGCTAGAATGTTATATTTTATGTTTAGGTTTATTTCAAACCATAGAAAAACAAGGAAAATGGATGTTAAATACAGTTTTTATGAGTTTGTATTGTTTGCACCCCCTTTAAAAAAAAATCAAGCTCCGCCCCCAAAATGGGCAAGATCCAGGATGGGTCCCTATCTTAAAATGAATTCTAGCCCATTTTGACCCCATTTGCCAGATTTCATGCTTTTACCACAAAGTGCACGATTTGGGCCAAAAATGGACCTAAGCAGCTCCACTAAAAGAGATAATATTCACATGGTGTTACCGCAAACTTACCATACATCGTTTAATTATGCTCTATATTTTATGTAAACATAAACTTCTTAAAATGACGCAATACGTCCGGAAGTTTTGATCCCCAATTAAAAAAAGAATCTTAATACTGTACTTCACCTAAATGTTGAAAGCGTCTATTCCTTGGTCAAGAACTGAGCTTGAATAAGATTTAAATGGTCACTTCAATTTACACATTAGGTTAGTCAGCTTTATAAAGGTGTGGTGCTGCAGGCAGATACTGCATGTTCACGATGCAGTATATGGACCGTTACTTTAGCACTCGGGTTAATTCACTGCCAAAGTCACCATTTATTTATCTATTTATTTAAATAAGGACCCTTGATGACAAAATTATCATCTAGCTCTGTGAGTGTCGCGATAACTGCATGTTCCATGAACTGTTCATCCAAATTGAATTGAGCGTTGGCGTTTAATGCCGGCGAATAAATACACAACGGATTTCACATTTTGAATGATGTCGGTATACAGTTCATGTTGCAAGTTCTATGGGGTTGCTTAATTTCAAACAACTGTTCATATAACTCGTAGATTTTGTAAACATGCGTAGACCAACAATGATTTTCTCCATTTCAATGTTCAGTGCTTTTTGAAGCAATGTTCATTGAATTAGCGTGTGTGTAGCTGTGCACATACAAAGAATTCGTTTTGTTTTGGTTTTTTTTTTCAACACAGAGTGCAAGGTCTAGGTCTCGTGCAGCTCTTGACCAACTCCCCAGTTGATATGAGTAGTCAGAGACTGAGTCTACAATTACCTGATTTAGGGAACGTGGTTACCCACACGTCATCCTTCCAGACTTCAAAGTTTTTTATGGCATCCAGACTTTCTTGTGTGACCATCCAGGGCCAGTTGAGACCCTCCAGTCGGCTAATACCGGGCTTAGAAAGCTCGTTATCCACCGAGACACCGGGACTTGTCATGTTGCCTTCCGCTGATGCCAATAGGGTGTTGAACAACCAAGTACGCAAACGTTTTTTTTTTTTTTAGGGACGTGTTTGTTGCATTTGCCCGAACAGAAAAACAATTTTGTTTCTCGTCATGAATAAACAAATAATATTTCGATACAAGGAGACAAAAGAGGCGAAAGCGATTCTAACCCAAGCACCGTTTATTCCTTGTTTAAGTTATTACTTTTTTTGGTGTTACATTGAAGATGATGATTATATTGCGAAATCGATATTTTTTTTTTAAAGAGAACAGCCGGGAAGGACAAACAACGCATTTGCTAAGCCATTTTTGGTAAATATTCACTAAAAATGCAGTTCTCATAATAACGGTAGGCCCTATACATGTAACATTTTGTTATATTATTATTTAGGGGGAGTTTGTCGCGGTGGCCGTATATCTTTTGAATGACAGAAATATTATAAATAGACTTTTCATAGATTTTTCATCATGTGACGGCCTATAGCCTTATTTGTGGCATATCGTGTGATTTTGGACCGGGTACTATCTGGAAATTGCCTGATAAATCATATGAATGGAACTAAGTTATAGTCCGACACTATCTGTCAATATTTTGAGAGGCCCGTAGTGCCATGCTACGGGGCAATTGGGGCGGGGGTGGGTCACGGTTCAAACATCTGTTGCGGTAGCATTTGTGAAAATTTTTAACTGTCACCTTCTAGCCAACAAGTCATCATTCTATTTCCAAATTAACATGCAAAAACCAACAATTTATGCACAATTTGTCGATTTCAACTGGCATTATGATAAAGATATCACCATAAATAGATCGTTCAATTTGATTTCGATTTTTGATGGAAGATACATGATTGTTGACATTATAAATCGTATTAACTCTGATCGGCCGGCGTATCAATTTCATTGCACACACAAGAAAACACACTTCTGGCGGACTACAGAAAACAGGATGATGGTATGGGCGCCATCTGCCGTCACATGTTCCCGTAGGGTAATCCTTGGTATAGGTAACTGAGGCTAGTGTTGTAAAGCCTGTCGTCCATGGCAACAAAAGCTTCATTCCCTGGTTATGGCACGTAGAAATGGAACCCAGTTTTCATATTGCTAAAAAGAATTTAATTGCATGTTAGGTTTAATTGTTTAATATAAGTTTATATTATTCTTTTTCAATGCAGAAGGAAAAGGCGATCAAAAGTCTGTCTGTAGTGAAAACCTACACATGTTGTGGTGTGCGTGGAATTGCCTCCAAAATCTCTTGTCAATTTACTGATATTCCTAACATTCAGAGGATTTTGTTTTATTCATTGATCTTTGAGGTGGCGGGAGTCACTTTTAGTAGTTTCAAAGATACTTAGGTCCTCTGGTCGATCATCCATCCATTCACGTATGCAGGTCAGAGTTCATGTTCCAGGTTTAAATGGTTTTAAATCCAGTCGATGAATTCCAATTTTTCAAATTCTTATATTTTTTTCATGTGCAGTTTTATGCAGTGTTACATTGTACGTTCATTATTATATTTATTGAACAATTATGTATTATTCACTTGCGCGGGAAATTATAACAAGTGTTGGTTCTTACCTTTAAGTTACCAATATAACAATATATATGAGATAAAATTTTATTCTTTGTATAATCCAACCCGAGGCTCTCATCCTTGTTAATTAGCTAATGTATATGAGTCCAAAACATATACAGGGTGAGTAAAGAAAAACGAAACCCAAATGTCGGGACGATTGTTGGATTGAAGTTCTACATGTGGCACTTTCAAAATCTAGGATATGAAAGCCCAATTCATAAGCTTTCTGTTAGTACAAGAATCATTCAAATCACTCATGCACTTCTCAAGTTACGGAATTTTTAAACACAACCACCGTTTTAAGGTTCTGTCCACGGATCACAAAAAGGAGGGCGTTCTTTCAGCAAAACGAAAACAATTCCCACACATCCTTATGTGATTTCCTTTCGTTTTGCTGAAAGAACACTAAACTTATTTGCTTTTTTTGCTTTATTCAATGCTAATTTGAAATTGTTCTAAAAGATTACTACCGCATGTTTTCTTTTGCTAACTATACTAAGGCATGCATGAAGGATTTGTTCTATATTTTTTGTACCCTCTGTGATCCTATTGCTACACCTGATATATACCTAATTTATTGTTGCCCTTTCGCTTATGAGATCTCTTAGTTCAATGTAGTCTTGTAGTACATTAGGCCGATTTATGTACATTGACTTACTCTGTATTTGGTGATTTTATGTAGTATAATAATTTAGCAAAAATTTAATGCAATTTTCTTTTCCTGGAATTCTTTCAAGGTTTTACTTGAGCTAGAAGAACTGGTCCAATAAAAACAGAAAAAAAAGAACTCCATTTTGTTTTCAGCAATGCAAGATCGTTCTTGGAAACGTAGGAAAACACTCTAAAACAAAAGTGAACTTGTTTTCGTCCCGTCTGCTTGGCATACCAATTGAACCTTGGTGTATAGATAGGACTGTAGCTTTATTTATTATTCAAACTGTATTTTTATGTCCGATCCTGCCATTCTCTGTTGATAAAGTGCATCCAAAGCCTCGTTCTGAGCCACAGTCAACTTATTCTTCCAATCACCAATCACTCCTGTGGAAAGACGGGAAAAAACAGATTTCAAAAAAGTGCTCTCCTTTTGTGGATGCCATCTCAAAAAAAGGATGACAGACTCAACAATAAGGAGGATATGTTTTTCTAGAGAGGGCGAACTGAGAAAGCACATTTTGATGGCTGTCCTCCTCAGATATGAAGTTGGACCATCTCTGACCATCCAATGGGAGACTTCTGAGACGTTGGTGGCAGCAAACACACCGGTCCTTTTCAATTGTTTACGTCATATTTAAACTAAAGCGCGCATGCTCAATATAAGTCAAACAATGGAAAGGGAATCGGTGTGTTGGCTGCCACCAACGCCTCAAAATTCTCCCATTAGTAGCTACATTGTTGGAGTTTCTCGGACTAGTGTTTTTATTTCGGAAGTAGATTCATGCATGTATACAGCTCACGACTTTACCTTTTCTGAGTATGGACGGAGCCCCATGCTTGAAATCCTCTACTTTCTGATTGGAGTCTGTCATGAGTTGTGGGTTATCGGCAGTGTCAAATCGAGTCTTCATACTCTTCATGCTGCTGAACTCAATCACACGATTGATGACTTCCTCCGAGAGAGGTTTCCCGAGGAAGTCAGCAATACGGATGACAGATCCCCTGATGTCCTTCAAAACAAAAGAAACAGAATTTTGGTTTTAGATTCAAGAAATTGCGACGATCATAAAAAGAACATAAAGTAGGATTGTTTTTGAGGACTAGTGGACGTAATTATTCAAAGTGAACGTAAAAATATGTAACACAAATATGTAACACACAAAGTTGGAAATATAGGTTTTCCCGGCTATTTTCCCATTTGTATTCAAATTCACCGAATCTAATATTAAATTTAGTCTGAGAAAAATTGCCAGATGATTATTTTTGATTCCTTTAACCGTACACTTGCAGCCCCGCTTTTCGAATTTGAAGCATTTGCGGTTGCCTAAACATTTGAGGGAAATGTTGTTGTTGGGTCCGCCCTTGGTGCTCCCTCATAATATGCTGGTGCCCCCCCCCCCCGGGCTCCCACTGAAAAACTGCATGGGAACCATGCATGGTTCCCAAGGAGTTAGGCCTTTGACTTTTTCTAACAACCTGCTTCATGTCCTCGAACGTTATGAAGAGGAAGTTCTTGTCGTGGCGATGTTTGTTCCAGAAATTCAGGGTGTGGTCAAACCAAGATCCATATACAGCTGGAGATAAAAAGGATAAGAAAGAAGAACAAAGTTTTAAGTTTGTATATACTTGCTTTTTTAACATTTCGATTTTCTTTTCTGAACGAAATTTAAAGGACTATACTGTCTTTGTTTGTTTTTGCAGGCCTTTATACAGTTTACAAAATTGGATTTAAATGGTGCACTCCAGTTCCGCTCCCGCTCTTCATTCAAAAGTTGAAATGAATTAATTGATTACTTGTCGTGCGATGTCTCAATGGAAAGCTTATAACTAACGTAATGCTAGAAAATTATCAGTTCAATTTTAGAGTCTATTTTTAAAGGTGCCACACCCAAAAAGCACGTATACGCCATTTTTAAAGACGCTAAGAGCCAATTTTACTGCGGTAAGATCACCGCACATAACTATTGTGATGTCAGCGTTTTACTCAAAATAGGTAAAAGATGGACAAATATCTTCTTTGGTATAAGGAAGATTCGAATAATTGGTTTTTTTTCCCCGAAATGCCAACTCAGTTTTACAAATTACGAATGATCCAATTTTAGACTTACTCTCTCCTTCCAGGTACTGTTGGAAGTAGAAGTCCCAGTCGTTATGTCGCTTGTCAAACTGGAATGGCACAACAAAATGCCACAGCGACACTGCTACGTCTTTTGGGTTTCGGGTTACAAACACGACCTGCATGCACACACGTTTTTTTTACCAAAACTTATAGTCTGGTTTCAAAACCAAAACATTCTTACTTTTCTGACAAACCCTATAGGTCAGTATATAGAACACGACGCAGTGCTAACATAGCCAGCTCTCGTACGATACTGTAGGCAAAACGTCTATACATTGCAATGGGCATTTCTTACAGATATACTGGGTACCTAGAACGCCTGGCATTAAACAGTTTAAATGAGAGCAATGAATCTATGAATTTAAAATTTCCAAAACTGATCACAAACATGACAGGTAGGCCTATACTTTGTTGTTAAATAGAAACTATTTCACGCCCGAAAATGTCCGAGCTTTTGCGAATACAAATGTATATCCGAGTGTCAACGAAACGAATTCGGTACACTTCGGAAACTGTCCGTTGTTGATCATGTTTATGTTAGTCGTGGCGGCAACCTGACCCAATATTTGTCAGTCTAGTCAGAATCTTTTGGTCTGGGAACCAGATTAGACGGGATATTAATGTATTTTGGGGTGCAGACCAGTAAATAGGCCCAAATTGCTTACGCTGGCCAAATCACGATTTGCGTGCCCTCATATTCTCCGGTACTAGAGCATTTTGAGTGCCGTAAACTTGAGGATTTGTACAAAAAAAGAAGGGTGGAAGCCGTGCAGGGGACTGCAAACTCGTCCCAGTGAGAAATTGGAATGAAATTAGGCCCTAAAGTGGCTCTATTTTCAAATGGAGAGTCCGTTTTCAAAATGGCGATGGGCTTCAGACCTGCTCAGGCGCGGTTCTACGGGGGGGCTAGGGGGGGGCTGTAGCCCCCCAAAATTTTGTCTAGCCCCCCCAAAATAAATTCCGTAAAAATAAATTGCTTTAGCAAAAAGAAGGATTGTGATGTACATGTGAACGGTCTCTCCCTAAAGAAGAAATAGCCGTGACAATGGGTGCATTAGTTAATATAGTGCAAGGGCGGATCCAGGAGGGGGGGGGGGGCAAAGGGGGCTATGGCCCCCCCCCCCAAAAAAAAAAAACCCCACGAAACAATTTTTTTTTTTATGTGACATCGCAATAAAGGCAGGCAATGAGTACACCACCATCTTTTCCTCAAAAACAATTGGTTAAAGTGGTCAGAAATTGCCTCAAATCGTACCACAGAGCATCTAGAATCCAAAAATTGTTCGGGGCCCTTAAGCGGGCCCCGAACCCCACGCCGTAATTTTTTGGACCCACTTTTTGGGGGGACCAACATTTTTTGGGGCCCCCCCCCACAAAAATTGTGTTCTGGATCCGCCCTTGCTATAGTGTGAATGATTTTAGGATTTTATTGGCGCTCCCCATTGAAATATGGCATGAGCCCCCCCCCCCCCACCACCACCACCTATTGATTTGCGGAGACCTAAGTGTCTGGAAAAAAATAACCGGTCAACATTTCAGCACGCCTCCCTGAAAAAAATTCTGGATCCACCGTGCTAGCCCCCCCAAAATATTGGTTCTAGAACCGCGCCTGGGCCTGCTATTAGGGGTGATCATCTTTGGATGGAATTTTCTCCCAAAACTAATTGGTCAACCCCCCACCCCCCCCAACCCCTCAAAAAAATAAACAGAAAATTAAAGATGACGAAATAAGTTTTAATTTGATGTATGTCTCAAACACTTTGGAGAGTTGTGAGTGTTTTTTTTTAATAAAGTGCGCGTAATTATCACTGAAGTCTATGGCAGTCTACTGGTCTGCAACCTTTGGTGCAAAAACGACAAGTTCGTTTTAATCGACCCGGTATTCGAAACACATTGAGGATAAGTTAGGGAGCTAGATTAGTGTTTCAGTTCATGACTCACTTTTCCTTTTCCCTGGTAGATCTGAGAAGGCATCCGTTCTTCTGGGAGATGCGTCATGATAACTCGAGGGGCCTTCCATGTTGGTAAGTCTTTGTATTCGGGTAGACGGCTTGGAGGCCGCCGTGAGCTGGCAGTCATACCGGGCTGAGAGCAGTCAAACTCGGCAGGTGCGCCACACTCGGCACGGTTTATCTTGTCTTCGTGACCATCGACAAGAATCAAGTTGACTATCTCAATAGCCCAGTGTGTACCTATTATTAAGACGGTCATTGCAAGATTGATGCATCTTTCTACAGTGCTCACCACAACTCCCCACAAACAATAAGCCGCATCAGCCACCACGTACCCAAATTCGCTCGTTTGCAGGGCGGGGGTACGAGCGAACGTACCTAACCCCTCACAGCCAATACCACAAACTTCGATAAAAAAAAAAATCTTCATCGTTTAAACTGAGACTTGTAGGTTTGCATGGTGGACTATGAACAATATGGATGGTTTGTGGTAACACCATGTGAATATCATCTCGCTTTTATTTTAGTTGTATGGTTCTGAGAAAGACCAGTTGTTTTAACTCGACGATTCGAACAGTGTGCTCTGTTCGTCATAAGGAGATACCCTGATGACGAACAGATCTCCTGATGACGAACAGATCACACTGTTCGAAACGTCGAGTTAAAACATCTGGTTCTTCTCAGAACCACACAACTCAACAAAGAGATAATATTCACATGGTGTTACCGCAAACTTACCATACATCGTTTAATTATGCTCTATATTTTATGTAAACATAAACTTCTTAAAATGACGCAATACGTCCGGAAGTTTTGATCCCCAATTAAAAAAAGAATCTTAATACTGTACTTCACCTAAATGTTGAAAGCGTCTATTCCTTGGGCAAGAACTGAGCTTGAATAAGATTTAAATGGTCACTTCAATTTACACATTAGGTTAGTCAGCTTTATAAAGGCGTGGTGCTGCAGATACTGCATGTTCACGATGCAGTATATGGACCGTTACTTTAGCACTCGGGTTAATTCACTGCCAAAGTCACCATTTATTTATCTATTTATTTAAATAAAGACCCTTGATGACAAAATTATCATCTAGCTCTGTGAGTGTCGCGATAACTGCATGTTCCATGAACTGTTCATCCAAATTGAATTGAGCGTTGGCGTTTAATGCCGGCGAATAAATACAAAAAGGATTTCACATTTTGAATGATGTCGGTATACAGTTCGTGCTGCAAGTTCTATGGGGTTGCTTAGTTTCAAACAACTGTTCATATAACTCGTAGATTTTGTAAACATACGTAGACCAACAATGATTTTCTCCATTTCAATGTTCAGTGCTTTTTGAAGCAATGTTCATTGAATTAGCGTGTGTGTAGCTGTGCACATACAAAGAATTTGTTTTGTTTTGGGGTTTTTTCAACACAGAGTGCAAGGTCTAGGTCTCGTGCAGCTCTTGACCAACTCCCAAGTTTATATGAGTAGTCAGAGACTGAGTCTACAATTACCTGATTTAGGGAACGTGGTTACCCACACGTCATCCTTCCAGACTTCAAAGTTTTTTATGGCATCCAGACCTTCTTGTGTGACCATCCAGGGCCAGTTGAGACCCTCCAGTCGGGCAATACCGGGCTTAGAAAGCTCGTTATCCACCGAGACACTGGGATTTGTCATGTTGCCTTCCGCTGATGTCAATAGAGTGTTGAACAACCAAGTTCGCAGGCGTCTGTAGAGACGTGTTTGTTGCCCGAACAGAAAAACAATTATGTTTCTCGTCATGAATTAACAAATAATATTTCGATACAAGGAGACAAAAGAGGCGAAAGCGATTCTCACCCAAGCACCGTTTATTCCTTGTTTAAGTTATTACTTTTTTTTGGTGTTACATTAAAGATGATGATTATATTGCGAAATAGATTTTTTTTTTTTTAAAGAGGACAGCCGGGAAGGACAAACAACGCATTTGCTAAGCCATTTTTGGTCAATGTTCACTAAAAATGCAGTTCTCATAATAACGGTAGGCCCTATACATGTAACATTTTGTTATATTATTATTTAGGGGGAGTGTGTCGCGGTGGCCGTATATCTTGTGAATGACAGATTACTATAAATAGACTGGTTATTTTTCATCATGTGACGGCCTATAGCACATATCGTGTGATTTACTGATTTTGGACTGGTGCTCGAACTCGTCACAGTGTACTTGGTCTCGGCCCCTAAAGTACTCGTTACCCGCCTTTGAGGACTCGATCGTCTCCAACAATGGAAAAATAGGTTATCGGTTTGCAGCACAATGCAGAAGGAAAATGCGATCAAAAGTCTGTCTGTAGTGAAAACCTACACATGTTGTGGTGTGCGTGGAATTGCCTCCAAAATCTCTTGTCAATTTACTGATATTCCTAACATTCAGAGGATTTTGTTTTATTCATTTATCTTTGAGGTGGCGGGAGTCACTTTTAGTAATTTCAAAGATACTTAGGTCCTCTGGTCGATCATCCGTCCATTCACGTATGCAGGTCAGAGTTCATGTGCCAGGTTTAAATGGTTTAAAATACAGTCGATGAATTCCAATTTTTCAAATTCTTATATGTTTTTTCATATGCAGTTTTATGCAGTGTTACATTGTACGTTCATTATTATATTTATTGAACAATTATGTATTACTCGCTTGCGCGGGAAATTATAACAAGTGTTGGTTCATACCTTTAATTTACCAATATTACAATATATATGAGATAAAATTGTATTCTTTGTATAATCAAACTCGAGACTCTCATCCTTGTTAATTAGCTAATGTATATGAGTCCAAAACATATACAGGGTGAGTAAAGAAAAACGAAACCCAAATGTCGGGACGATTGTTGGATTGAAGTTCTACATGTGGCACTTTCAAAATCTAGGATATGAAAGCCCAATTCATAAGCTTTCTGTTAGTACAATAGAATCATTCAAATCACTCATGCACTTCTCAAGTTCTCAAGGAATTTTCAACACAACCACCGTTTTAAGGTTCTGTCCACGGATCACAAAAAGGAGGGCGTTCTTTCAGCAAAACGAAAACAATTCCCACACATCCTTATGTGATTTCCTTTCGTTTTGCTGAAAGAACACCAAACTTATTTGTTTTCGCTTTATTTAATGCTAATTTGAAATTGTTCTAAAAGATTACTACCGCATGTTTTCTTTTGCTAACTATATTAAGGCATGCATGAAGGATTTGTTCTATATTTTTTGTACCCTCTGTGATCCTATTGCTACACCTGATATATACCTAATTTATTGTTGCCCTTTCGCTTATGAGATCTCTTAGTTCAATGTAGTCTTGTAATACATTAGGCCGATTTATGTACATTGACTTACTCTGTATTTGGTGATTTTATGTAGTATGATAATTTAGCAAGATTGAATGCAATTTCCTTTTCCTGAAATTCTTTCAAGGTTTTACTTGAGCTAGAAGAACTGGTCCAATAAAAACAGAAATAGAACTCCGTTTTGTTTTCAACCATGCAAGATCGTTCTTGGAAAAGTAAGAAAACACTCTAAAACAAAAGTGAACTTGTCTTCGTCCCGTCTGCTTGGCATACCAATTGAACCTTGGTGTATAGATAGGACTGTAGCTTTATTTATTATTCAAACTGTATTTTTATGTCCGATCCTGCCATTCTCTGTTGATAAAGTGCATCCAAAGCCTCGTTCTGAGCCACAGTCAGCTTATTCTTCCAATCACCAGTCACTCCTGTGGAAAGACGGAGGAAAAGACAGATTTCAATAAAGTGCTCTCCTTTTGTGGACGCCATCTCAAAAAAAGGATGACAGACTCAACAATAAGGAGGATATGTTTTTCTAGAGAGGGCGAACTGAGAAAGCACATTTTGATGGCTGTCCTCCTAAGATATGAAGTTGGACCATCTCTGACCATCCAATGGGAGACTTCTGAGACGTTGGTGGCAGCAAACACACCGGTCCTTTTCAACTGTTTACGTCATATTTAAACTAAAGCGCGCATGCTCAATATAAGTCAAACAATGGAAAGGGAATCGGTGTGTTGGCTGCCACCAACGCCTCAAAATTCTCCCATTAGTAGCTACATTGTTGGAGTTTCTCGGACTTGTGTTTTTATTTCGGAAGTAGATTCATGCATGTATACAGCTCACGACTTTACCTTTTCTGAGTATGGACGGAGCCCCATGCTTGAAATCCTCTATTTTCTGATTGGAGTCTGTCATGAGTTGTGGGTTATCGGCAGTGTCAAATCGAGTCTTCATACTCTTCATGCTGCTGAACTCAATCACACGATTGATGACTTCCTCCGAGAGAGGTTTCCCGAGGAAGTCAGCAATCCGTATGACAGATCCCTGATGTCCTTCAAAACAAAAGAAAAAGAATTTTGGTTTTAGATTCAAGAAATTGCGACGATCATAAAAAGAATATAAAGTAGGATTGTTTTTGAGGACTAGTGGACGTTATTATTCAAAGTGAACGTTAAAATATGTAACACAAATATGTAACACACAAAGTTGGAAATATAGGTTTTCCCGGCTATTTTCCCATTTTTATTCAAATTCACCGAATCTAATATTAAATTTAGTCTGAGAAAAATTGCCAGATGATTATTTTTGACTTCCCTTAACCGTACACTTGCAGCCCCCTGCTTTTCGAATTTGAAGCACTTGCGGTTGCCTAAACATTTGAGGGAAATGTTGTTGTTGGGTCCTCCCTTGGTGCTCCCTCATAATATGCTGGTGCCCCCCCCCCCCGGGCTCCCACTGAAAAACTGCATGGGAACCATGCATGGTTCCCAAGGAGTTAGGCCTTTGACTTTTTCTAACAACCTGCTTCATGTCCTCGAACGTTATGAAGAGGAAGTTCTTGTCGTGGCGATGTTTGTTCCAGAAATTCAGGGTGTGGTCAAACCAAGATCCATATACAGCTGGAGAAAAAAAGGATAAGAAAGAAGAACAAAGTTTTAAGTTAGTATATACTTGCTTTTTCAAAATTTCGATTTTCTTTTCCGAACGAAATTTAAAGGACTATACTGTCCTGTAACAAATACATTTGCTTGTTTGTTTTTGCAGGCCTTTATACAGTAAAAAAAAAAATGGATTTTAAATGGTGCGCTTCAGTTCCGCTCCCGCTCTTCATTCAAAAGTTGAAATTAATTAATTGATTACTTGTCGTGCGATGTCTCATTGGAAAGCTTATAACTAACGTAATGCTAGAAAATTATCAGTTAAATTTTAGAGTCTATTTTTAAAGGTGCCACACCCAAAAAGCACGTATACGCCATTTTTAAAGACGCTATAAGAGCCAATTTTACTGCGGTAAGATCACCGCACATAACTATTGTGATGTCAGCGTTTTACTCAAAATAGGTAAAAGATAGACAAATATCTTCTTTGGTATAAGGAAGATTCGAAAAATTGTTTTCTTTTTTTCTCGAAATGCCAACTCTGTTTTACAAATTACGAATGATCCAATTTTAGACTTACTCTCTCCTTCCAGGTACTGTTGGAAGTAGAAGTCCCAGTCGTTATGTCGCTCGTCAAACCGGTGTGGCACAATAAAATGCCACAGCGACACTGCTACGTCTTTTGGGTTTCGGGTTACAAACACGACCTGCATGCACACACGTTTTTTTTACCAAAACTTATAGTCTGGTTTCAAAACCAAAACATTCTGACTTTTCTGACAAACCCTATAGGTCAGTATATAGAACACGACGCAGTGCTAAAATAGCCAGCTCTCGTACGATACCGTAGGCAAAACGTCTATACATTGCAATGGGCATTTCTTACAGATATACTGGGTACCTAGAACGCCTGGCATTAAACAGTTTAAATGAGAGCAATGAATCTATGAACTTAAAATTTCCAAAACTGATCACAAACATGACAGGTAGGCCTATACTTTGTTGTTAAATAGAAACTATTTCACGCCCGAAAATGTCCGAGCTTTTGCGAATACAAATGTATATCCGAGTGTCAACGAAACGAATTCGGTACACTTCGGAAACTGTCCGTTATTGATCATGTTTATGTTAGTCGTGGCGGCTACCTGACCCAATATTTGTCAGTCTAGTCAGAATCTTTTGGTCTGGGAACCAGATTAGACGGGATTTCAATGTATTTTGGGGTGCAGACCAGTAAATAGTCCCAAATTGCCTAGGCTGGCCAAATCACGATTTGCGTGCCCTCATATTCTCCGGTATTAGAGCATTTTGAGGGCCGTAAACTTGAGGATTTGTACAAAAAAAGAAGGGTGGAAGCCGTGCAGGGGACTGCAAACTCGTCCCAGTGAGAAATTGGAATGAAATTAGGCCCTAAAGTGGCTCTATTTTCAAATGGAGAGTCCGTTTTCAAAATGGCGATGGGCTTCAGGCCTGCTCAGGCGCGGTTCTACGGGGGCTGGGGGCTGTAGCCCCCAAATTTTGTCTAGCCCCCCCCCCCAAAAAAATAAATTCCGTAAAAATAAATTGCTTTAGCAAAAAGAAGGATTGTGATGTACATGTGAACGGTCTCTCCCTAAAGAAGAAATAGCCGTGACAATGGGTGCATTAGTTAATATAGTGCAAGGGCGGATCCAGGAGGGGGGGGGCAAAGGGGGCTATGGCCCCCCCCAAAAAAACCCCACGAAACCAATTTTTTTTTTATGTGACATCGCAATAAAGGCAGGCAATGAGTACACCACCATCTTTTCCTCAAAAACAATTGGTTAAAGTGGTCAGAAATTGCCTCAAATCGTACCACAGAGCATCTAGAATCCAAAAATTGTTCGGGGCCCTTAAGCGGGCCCCGAACCTCACGCCGTAATTTTTTGGACCCACTTTTTGGGGGGACCACAAATTTTTGGGCCCCCCCCCCACAAAAATTGTGTTCTGGATCCGCCCTTGCTATAGTGTGAATGATTTTAGGATTTTATTGGCGCTCCCCATTGAAATATGGCATGAGGCCCCCCCCCCCACCACCACCTATTGATTTGCGGAGGCCTAAGTGTCTGGAAAAAATAACCGGTCAACATTTCAGCACGCCTCCCTGAAAAAAATTCTGGATCCACCGTGCTAGCCCCCAAAAAATATTGGTTCTAGAACCGCGCCTGGGCCTGCTATTAGGGGCGATCATCTTTGGATGGAATTTTCTCCCAAAACTAATTGGTCAACCCCCTCACCCCCCCCAACCCCTCAAAAAAATAAACAGAAAATTAAAGATGACGAAATAAGTTTTAATTTGATGTATGTCTCAAACACTTTGGAGAGTTGTGAGGGTTTTTTTTTTTCAAATAAAGTGCGCGTAATTATCACTGAAGTCTGTGGCAGTCTACTGGTCTGCAACCTTTGGTGCAAAAACGACAAGTTCGTTTTAATCGACCCGGTATTCGAAACACGTTGAGGATAAGTTAGGGAGCTAGATTAGTGTTTCAGTTCATGACTCACTTTTCCTTTTCCCTGGTAGATCTGAGAAGGCATCCGTTCTTCTGGGAGATGCGTCATGATAACTCGAGGGGCCTTCCATGTTGGTAAGTCTTTGTATTCGGGTAGACGGCTTGGAGGCCGCCGTGAGCTGGCAGTCATACCGGGCTGAGAGCAGTCAAACTCGGCAGGTGCGCCACACTCGGCACGGTTTATCTTGTCTTCGTGACCATCGACAAGAATCAAGTTGACTATCTCAATAGCCCAGTGTGTACCTATTATTAAGACGGTCATTGCAAGATTGATGCATCTTTCTACAGTGCTCACCACAACTCCCCACAAACAATAAGCCGCATCAGCCACCACGTACCCAAATTCGCTCGTTTGCAGGGCGGGGGTACGAGCGAACGTACCTAACCCCTCACAGCCAATACCACAAACTTCGATAATGTAGTGTTATTTTGCCGTGAAGCAAAGGGGTACAGGTTTCAATAAAACTGGAACGAAAACATGCACACTGACTCTTCTATGTGCTTTACTTGTCGAGCTGATTTATTCTGCTTCTGTCCACCGAAAATCATGTGTAAACTTCACTCGTGTTTCCACATATCATTCTGCAACTCGTCTTTTTCCTGTTGCGCGTACTCTTTTCCCGCGCCTCAAATGTATACATTGTAATCATTTATTGTCTAGCGTATGACCCTGGCGACCTCGGCGGGTCTGCCCAGATACGGATACTTTTTATAGATCTTGTCTGGCGCCCTCTCTTGATCGCAATAATAACAAAATGCATGGCCTGACAAAAGATTATTTCGCTACAAACTCCCCTACTTGGGTGATCTACTCCTGGAGATCAAGGTTAAAAGTAATGCTTTCACATGATTTAACAAAATCAAAATGTCGTTTCTTTACAGCATACATTATTTGCCTTACTACACATACTTATTATAAACAAGGAAAAACTGGAAATACAACAAGCTTGAATAACAATTGATAAAAATGAATACGTGTAGTGCTATGTATCCATTCAGGCTGTCTTCTATAACACTTATTTAAAAGTTACAATGATTGGCCCAAAATCTCGACTAACTCTATACAACATTATACTCTGTTACATGATACAACTCCTCTTTTGAATTTACATGTATGAATACTCTAATCAGTTACAAATGTAGCTTAATGATCGTGTCCTTGAAGCTAAAACCAGATTCGAGAGTCGAAAAACTTAAGTAACTTCCGTAGTGTCCTCTCATACTGCAGCATTCCTTCCGAATTAAGATGCACCCCATCTAAACTAAAGCGCGGGTTCTTGAGACCCCGATGGCGCCAAACCCACCATCGATCTTCAAGGAACATGGACTTTTCCAACAGCTCATTGAAATCTATGACTCTCCTATTAAATGTCTGCAATGACACTTGGTAGCTTCTCAACCCCCCGGTTCGTGACAAAACTGGTAAAAACACCAAAGTATCAGGGGATACATCCCACTTATGAAGAGCAGACACCATATTGCAAAGTGAGGTGTGAACCTGGCTAGGGGTTCGTTCAACCGAACACAGGTCGTTTGTTCCCAAATCAATAATTAATACTGTGGGTTGCAATTTCTGTAACTGTCGGAAATAACGGCCTTGTTTACACAGGACCCGGTCAAAAGTCAACCCACCTTCGCCAATACATGCGATAGGGATTTTGCTTCTCTGCAGTTCGACCTCATATGCAAAACCATGTCTGTTCCTCATTCTCTTTACGAAACTGTGACCAAAAAGTACAAAACCTCCCATAATTACTGGAGATGTTGGCTAGCCAAGTTGTCACTACAGGAAACTGGATTCCCCAAACCTTCCTTCGAAGTAGCAACAAGGCTTTCCACACACCTGAAAGAAAGTTATCAAAACAGGTTACTATTATACATACAGGTACTTACATAATACTAACTCTGTAAAATTCATGTACCTTCTGTCAAACACATGTTGATGCCGACAGATGGGTGATCACCAGGTGGAAACTGGATACCCCAGCCTTTCCATTAGTAACTTCCCAACGTACAGCACGCAACAAGCGTTCAAACAAAGTACATAGACATTACTTTATAACTGACTTGGGCAGTCGAAATGGGTTGCTGTTCATGCCCCGATTAATTCTCTGAGACCGTCTAGGCAGCTTAGAGCCACCTGGCTCCCCTACTTTATCACTGCCAACACCATGTTGTTTTTGACCCAACACTTGTTCTACGGGTTGCTCTATTACATCCCAATCTGAATCTGAACTGGATTCCTTACTACCCTGAGAATCAATTTCCGCCATAGGGTCAAGTCGTAAATATTTCCTATTTACGATTCGCTCTGGTCCACCTCTAATAGGACGGATTCGGAAAACATCCCCATGTTCACTGGTCCAAATTACCTTATATGGGATCTTTTCATATTTATCTGCTAATTTGTGACGACCTTTAAATGCTAGTCTTCTCATAAGCACCTGTGAACCACAGTGTATGGGTTTGTCGACACGCTTACTATCGTGACGCTGCTTATTTTGGATATTTCGCTTAGTTACTCTCTCTTTTACAATCTCCCTAGCACGATCTAGCAATTCTCCCTGTTCAGCAACAAAGTCCTGCTCCCAATTACTATCATTCCTTCCTAGCATCTGATCCAAAGGGATCAGAGGTTCCCGCCCAAACATTAAAGTGTATGGAGGGACCCCAGTCGTACAATGAGGTGTTGCATTGTACACAAAAACTAAATGCGATAGTAAATCTGGCCATTTGCGCCTGTCACGCTCATCCAGAGAGCGAATCAACCCAAACAAGGTCCGATTAAAGCGTTCGGCTTGGCCGTTCCCTTCAGGGTGGTACGGGGTGGTTCTCGTCTTTTTAATTCCATACAAGGTGCAAAGCTCCCTTACAATATCCCCCTCAAAATTTCTCCCTTGATCGCTGTGGAGTCTATTCGGGATACCAAACTTTGTGAACCAATGGTCCCTTAACACTTTAGCAACTGTGACTGCGTGTTGATCCTTACAAGGTACTGCTTGCGAAAACTTTGTGTATACATCTGTCATTATAAGGACATCTTCAAATCCCCTGCAACCCTTGTCAAGTTTAACAAAGTCTACCGCTAGAACTTCCAAAGGCCGAAATGCCAGCAGATGACGCATGGGAACCTTTGTCTGCGGTTGAGCCACCTTGGAAGTAATACACCTCTGGCAATGGTCAATATAATGACGAACGGTTGCCGTCATTTGTGGCCAGTAAACCCGTCTCCTTAATAATGAACTTGTCCGGACAACTCCCTGGTGCCCCCATCCGTCATGGCACCCTTCCAATACTCTCTGTCGAAGACTTTTCGGCAAGAGTATCTGGAATAATTCTCCATGTATAGGATCAATTACCCGCCGGCAAAGAACCCCGTCACGATCAACAATACGTGACCACTGATCAAGCCATAACTTAATCTTAGGTGATTGACCATGTTCATCAGGCACTACCTCCCCTGGTGTCCACCTCCGGTTCCAACACTCCCAGACACAACCCAACTCTGTATCACCCTTTTGCAAGGAAGAAAGTTGCTCCGTCGACCAAGACGGAAACACACCAGGAGGTCCAGCCCCCTCTGTGGGTACTTCATTATGTGCCTGTTTAACCTTCACTTTATCAACTACTGCTGTCTTGGGAAGTAAAGTTGAGTGCAACTTATCCTGCATAAGACCTTCAACCTCTGACGAATCACTTGCATGCCCAGGATACCTACTAAGTGCATCTGCACATCTGTTGCTTATCCCTGAACGGAACTGTACTTCAAAATTGAACGCGGCTAATTGCGAAACCCAACGCATCTCAGTAGCACCTAACTTTGCTGATTTGAGGTAAGCAAGCGGGTTATTGTCAGTAAGGACAATAAAGGTTGCCCCCAAAAGGTGATCTCTAAACTTATCAACTACCGCCCACTTGAGCGCCAAAAGTTCCAATTTAAAGGAACTATAATCCGGGTATTTAGCTTCAACGCCCCTTAGACCGCGACTGGCATACGCTACCGGATGCCTTCTACCATTCTCGTCATCCTGACACAGACAAGCCCCTAAACCCTGCAGGGATGCATCCACCTCCAGTACAAATGGTTGGGCAAAATTGGGATAGGCCAAAACTGGTGCATGTGTTAAAGCATGCTTCAATGCATCGAATGCTAACTGCGCATCTGAGTCCCAGACAAAACTAGGTAACTTGCCTCTCGCATTGCCCTTAGCCTGTGAGGGTATAAGAGCATGCAGTGGCGCCGCTATTCTGGAGAAGTTTTGCACAAAGCGCCTATAATATCCAGCTAGGCCCAGGAATGATCTAAGCTGCGCGGCATTCTCAGGAATCGGCCAATCCTTAATTTTCTGTATTTTGTCTTCATCCACAGCCACACCCTCTGGCCCAACCACATGCCCCAGGTAGGATACATGTTCACTAAACAAGTGGCACTTTGAGCCCTTCACCTTTAATCCAAACTGAGCAAGCCTAGACAAAACCCTGTCCAACCTGTTGATATGTTCTTGAACAGTAGACGAAAACACCAAAATATCGTCAAGATAAATCAGTAACTCACACAGGTTCATGTCACCGAGACACATCTCCATGACCCTCTGAAAGGTTCCTGGTGCATTTACTAGCCCGAAAGGCATTCTGGTGTATTCGTACAAGCCAAAGGGAACCCGAAATGCAGTTTTACTGACAGAGTCAGGGTCCATCGCCACCTGATGATATCCGTGTGCGAGATCCAAAGATGAAAAATACTTAGCCCCCCGGAGTGCCTCCAGTGACTCCTCAATTCGAGGCAAAGGAAAGGAGTCACGCACCGTTTTGGCATTCAGCCGCCTGTAATCGACACAAATTCTTAAGGACCCATCCTTCTTTTGTACAAGCACTATAGGGCTCGCATATGGACTACTACTCTTTTGCACAATGCCCTGGTCCAGGAATTTTTCAATTAACTCCCTAACTTCTTTAAGGTGGTGTGGAGGGATACGCCGATACGGTTGGTTTATTGGATGGTCATCGGTTGTCCGAATCTTGTGAGGGACTTGGTCACAAAACCCAAGGTCCAGAGAATCTTTTGAAAACACTGAGTCATGTTTTTGAATCAAATGTACTATCTGATCCCGATCCTCCCTGCTCAATTCTACACCCAAGTCAAGACTTAACCCAATGGGTAACTGGTACTCCGAACCATCCTCGAAAACATACAACTCGCCGTTCGGCGACGACTCCCCATCACCTATTTCAATATCATGGTCCACGGGTTTGCCTAAATCAGTCTGGGGCAACTCCTGATACCCCAAAGATTCACAAAGGATATTACTCACTGAAACATGAATCCCATCTGACCCTTCCTCAAGTTCAACATTGGGCCTGGTAGTGATCTTTGTGACGCTGGCAAGTTTAAAGTGTGATGGTATTTCAAGTACATGGGCTCCCACATTTGCCACCAACACATTGACAATTCTACCCCTGGTTATCTCACATGAATCATAAACCTTAAAGTTGGCACCCAAAGTACATGTACTAGAGTCGGATTGTTCCCCTGTTCTACTACTGAGCCCCATTTCGTTTACTCCAGGCAGACCCTCAACCAAAACCGTACACCCCTCTAAGGTGTCAGTCGGTGCTCTTAAGTAACACGGTATGCTGCGCACCTCTCTTGGCAATATCATGGTTGGGTTTCTGCCTGTACGCGCAGCAACTGATCCCTTGCCAGATGTCTCCTTGACTATATTTTCAGTTTCAGTTTGGTCCAATCCCCTTGAAAGCCCATACCACTGTAATGCCAATGACCATGCACCAGCGTCTTCATGCTCGGGTTCTATTGTAAGATCTTTCAGTAAGTGCAGTACGTTGCATCCAAGCAACACTGGACAAGGTCTATGTTTTGGGTCAGCCTCCACAGAATCCTTCACTACTAAAAAATGGCCTACAACTGTGTAGTTGTAAACACTCAAAGGGACTTCAACATACCCCTCAATGGGTAGTTCAACGCAACTTGCTCCAAATACTCGCAAATGCGTCCCTATCTGTTTCAACCCGGTCATCTTTTTAGCTAGATTCTCCCTGTAGAAAGATGCAGAAATCAGAGACGCCTCCGCTCCGGTGTCGAGTACACATGTGGTTTTGACGCCTGCCAAAGTCACACAAGCCTTTGGGCTTTCTCGCACCAACTTAGAGAGCACCTCATCAATGGAAGGCTCTGACTGCACCCTTCCACATTGGGAATCTCCTTTTTGTGAGGCCTTTTTGACCTTGTCCTCCACCACTCGGCCTACAGTTGTGGAGCGTGGGGGTTTAACCCCTCCCCGACTACTTTACCCTGCACATTACTACTTAACTGTGGTTCGCGTGATGGCTGAGCTGTTGTCGCTGCCTCCTTAGCAATTCTGCGCTTGCAATGAGCCTTGATATGCCCTGGTTTCTTACAGTAAAAACAAACCACAGGTGGTCTGTTCCCGGCAGTATCCGATACCCACGGAATTTTCGCATCTTGCCCTATGTGTACATGTTTCAACAATGTATTCAACTGCTCCTGTTGCTTTAACAACATACCCTGTTGTGACTGGAGACATCGCAACAGCTCTTGCTGTTGTGCTAACACCTGTTGCAACTGGTCATTATTCCTATTAACTGAAATTTCATTGACCTTGACCCCCGGTGTACTATCTTCAGCCTCAGGTGATACACTTTCAGCTGACACCTGGTGCACTTGACCCCGTTTGGGGCGTGACCCCCCTTCAATGTCACGGAAAAGTTCCCGTGCTGCATCGCGCATCTCACTGAAACTTTGGGAAGGTTTGGCTAACTCAAGCCTGCGCAGCTCCAGCCTAACAGATTGAATTCTAGCACCAGCGACAAACTGGCTGATTAACACCCTGTCGCGTAACCCCTTGAGGGCGCCCTTCTCGCCTTCTGTCGCGACTTCAAGGATTCGATCATGAAGTCGCATAAGCGATCTAGAAAAATCCATCAGTGACTCTTCCTCCCTTTGAGTGCGCTCATAGAGGGCTTTTTGAAGAGACTGAACAGTCTCGTCCGCACCAAAACTCCTCTTAAGCAGTTTCTTTAGGGAAGCAATATTGTTTTTAATTTCATCCCCATGGCACTTAATCTCCTCCCGGGCTACCCCTGTCAAATGCTGAATAACAACCTTTGCTTGCTCATCCTCCGGGACACTGCATTGCTGAATGTACACATCTACTTCATCTAACCATTCTATTATAGTGGGGTCCCCTGCCCTTGTGGGTTTACCCGAAAACTTTGAAAGCTTGATTGGGCGCTGTGATACAGCCCGAGGCTTATCCTGCTTAAGGGCATTTGTCAGCCCTGTCACCAACTGGGTTATCAAATCTGTTTCTGAGTTAGCCATAATATTTGCTTCTGTGCCAAAAAAATCCCTCAAGCACTCTCAATCAAACTTTCATAACTTCGGACACACTGTTGCATATGTACACAGGTAAATGAGCTAATGAGCAAACTACATGTATTAGGCAGCTGACTTCAAACACACCTCGACAATACAACAACTGTTTTTTTTTTTGTGTGTTTTCAGGGCAAACCTTAATGAAATTATAGCCTACACGTGTACTGTTCAACATACAATTAAAGGTGAAAGTTCATTAATCAGTCCTGCCGAAGTTACAATACCATGAGCTGTTTCACCAGTCGATCCAGGCCGGAGACTTGTCAATCCTCAGTTCATCCACCGCAGCGTTGAACCGTCACTCCAGTACAGGTGTAGCCGACTTGACTGTTGCCCTCTCGAGCTCCCCACACCAGTAGGCCCAGTCCAAGCGAGTCTCGGACATCAAGCTTCACGCCTCTGTCATCCAAATAGTGCTATCCGTCACAGCAACACCGCCGTTGCTCGAAGTGCAATAATTCAACGTCCAGCGAAGGCGTTTGTGTAGTTGCGGACCCCGTCTCCTCGCAGCGAAGACCGTACGTCCGCTGCCCACGGGTCTCGGTGCACTCAGCGGATCAAACGGCAGCTGTCACGGCACAGCGGACTTCCCAGACAGTCCGCTTTTCAGCAAGTCAGGCTCGATTGGGAAGGCCTGCAGCTCAGGTCCCGGTTGCATGCATGGATCGACGAACTCTTAAACCGTTCGCCGTATTTCGTCCCGTCTTGAACTTGAAGCAAGCAGCAGCCCAGGCAAAATCTCTCGACGATACGCTCCAAAAGTCTGTTTCTGTCGTCGTCCAGTTCACGTTTCAAACACGTTACCCACACCCCATCCGTGTTACCAATTTGTAGTGTTATTTTGCCGTGAAGCAAAGGGGTACAGGTTTCAATAAAACTGGAACGAAAACATGCACACTGACTCTTCTATGTGCTTTACTTGTCGAGCTGATTTATTCTGCTTCTGTCCACCGAAAATCATGTGTAAACTTCACTCGTGTTTCCACATATCATTCTGCAACTCGTCTTTTTCCTGTTGCGCGTACTCTTTTCCCGCGCCTCAAATGTATACATTGTAATCATTTATTGTCTAGCGTATGACCCTGGCGACCTCGGCGGGTCTGCCCAGATACGGATACTTTTTATAGATCTTGTCTGGCGCCCTCTCTTGATCGCAATAATAACAAAATGCATGGCCTGACAAAAGATTATTTCGCTACAATAAAAAAAAAAATCTTCATCGTTTAAACTGAGACTTGTAGGTTTGCATGGTGGACTATGAACAATATGGATGGTTTGTGGTAACACCATGTGAATATCATCTCGCTTTTATTTTAGTTGTAGGCCTATGGTTCTGAGAAAGACCAGTTGTTTTAACTCGACGATTCGAACAGTGTGCTCTGTTCGTCATAAGGAGATACCCTGATGACGAACAGATCTCCTGATGACGAACAGATCACACTGTTCGAAACGTCGAGTTAAAATAACTGGTTCTTCTCAGAACCACACAACTCAACAAAGAGATAATATTCACATGGTGTTACCACAAACTTACCATACATCGTTTAATTATGCTCTATATTTTATGTAAACATAAACTTCTTAAAATGACGCAATACGTCCGGAAGTTTTGATCCCCAATTAAAAAAAGAATCTTAATACTGTACTTCACCTAAATGTTGAAAGCGTCTATTCCTTGGGCAAGAACTGAGCTTGAATAAGATTTAAATGGTCACTTCAATTTACACATTAGGTTAGTCAGCTTTATAAAGGCGTGGTGCTGCAGATACTGCATGTTCACGATGCAGTATATGGACCGTTACTTTAGCACTCGGGTTAATTCACTGCCAAAGTCACCATTTATTTATCTATTTATTTAAATAAAGACCCTTGATGACAAAATTATCATCTAGCTCTGTGAGTGTCGCGATAACTGCATGTTCCATGAACTGTTCATCCAAATTGAATTGAGCGTTGGCGTTTAATGCCGGCGAATAAATACAAAAAGGATTTCACATTTTGAATGATGTCGGTATACAGTTCGTGCTGCAAGTTCTATGGGGTTGCTTAGTTTCAAACAACTGTTCATATAACTCGTAGATTTTGTAAACATACGTAGACCAACAATGATTTTCTCCATTTCAATGTTCAGTGCTTTTTGAAGCAATGTTCATTGAATTAGCGTGTGTGTAGCTGTGCACATACAAAGAATTTGTTTTGTTTTGGGGTTTTTTTCAACACAGAGTGCAAGGTCTAGGTCTCGTGCAGCTCTTGACCAACTCCCAAGTTTATATGAGTAGTCAGAGACTGAGTCTACAATTACCTGATTTAGGGAACGTGGTTACCCACACGTCATCCTTCCAGACTTCAAAGTTTTTTATGGCATCCAGACCTTCTTGTGTGACCATCCAGGGCCAGTTGAGACCCTCCAGTCGGGCAATACCGGGCTTAGAAAGCTCGTTATCCACCGAGACACTGGGATTTGTCATGTTGCCTTCCGCTGATGTCAATAGAGTGTTGAACAACCAAGTTCGCAGGCGTCTGTAGAGACGTGTTTGTTGCCCGAACAGAAAAACAATTATGTTTCTCGTCATGAATTAACAAATAATATTTCGATACAAGGAGACAAAAGAGGCGAAAGCGATTCTCACCCAAGCACCGTTTATTCCTTGTTTAAGTTATTACTTTTTTTTGGTGTTACATTAAAGATGATGATTATATTGCGAAATCGATTTTTTTTTTTTAAAGAGAACAGCCGGGAAGGACAAACAACGCATTTGCTAAGCCATTTTTGGTCAATGTTCACTAAAAATGCAGTTCTCATAATAACGGTAGGCCCTATACATGTACCATTTTGTTATATTATTATTTAGGGGGAGTGTGTCGCGGTGGCCGTATATCTTGTGAATGACAGATTACTATAAATAGACTGGTTATTTTTCATCATGTGACGGCCTATAGCACATATCGTGTGATTTACTGATTTTGGACTGGTGCTCGAACTCGTCACAGTGTACTTGGTCTCGGCCCCTAAAGTACTCGTTACCCGCCTTTGAGGACTCGATCGTCTCCAACAATGGAAAAATAGATTATCGGTTTGCAGCACAATGCAGAAGGAAAATGCGATCAAAAGTCTGTCTGTAGTGAAAACCTACACATGTTGTGGTGTGCGTGGAATTGCCTCCAAAATCTCTTGTCAATTTACTGATATTCCTAACATTCAGAGGATTTTGTTTTATTCATTTATCTTTGAGGTGGCGGGAGTCACTTTTAGTAATTTCAAAGATACTTAGGTCCTCTGGTCGATCATCCGTCCATTCACGTATGCAGGTCAGAGTTCATGTGCCAGGTTTAAATGGTTTAAAATACAGTCGATGAATTCCAATTTTTCAAATTCTTATATGATTTTCATATGCAGTTTTATGCAGTGTTACATTGTACGTTCATTATTATATTTATTGAACAATTATGTATTACTCGCTTGCGCGGGAAATTATAACAAGTGTTGGTTCATACCTTTAATTTACCAATATTACAATATATATGAGATAAAATTGTATTCTTTGTATAATCAAACTCGAGACTCTCATCCTTGTTAATTAGCTAATGTATATGAGTCCAAAACATATACAGGGTGAGTAAAGAAAAACGAAACCCAAATGTCGGGACGATTGTTGGATTGAAGTTCTACATGTGGCACTTTCAAAATCTAGGATATGAAAGCCCAATTCATAAGCTTTCTGTTAGTACAATAGAATCATTCAAATCACTCATGCACTTCTCAAGTTCTCAAGGAATTTTCAACACAACCACCGTTTTAAGGTTCTGTCCACGGATCACAAAAAGGAGGGCGTTCTTTCAGCAAAACGAAAACAATTCCCACACATCCTTATGTGATTTCCTTTCGTTTTGCTGAAAGAACACCAAACTTATTTGTTTTTTTGCTTTATTCAATGCTAATTTGAAATTGTTCTAAAAGATTACTACCGCATGTTTTCTTTTGCTAACTATACTAAGGCATGCATGAAGGATTTGTTCTATTTTTTTTTGTACCCTCTGTGATCCTATTGCTACACCTGATATATACCTAATTTATTGTTGCCCTTTCGCTTATGAGATCTCTTAGTTCAATGTAGTCTTGTAATACATTAGGCCGATTTATGTACATTGGCTTACTCTGTATTTGGTGATTTTATGTAGTATAATAATTTAGCAAGATTGAATGCAATTTCCTTTTCCTGGAATTCTTTCAAGGTTTTACTTGAGCTAGAAGAACTGGTCCAATAAAAACAGAAAAAAAGAACTCCATTTGTTTTCAACCATGCAAGATCGTTCTTGGAAACGTAGGAAAACACTCTAAAACAAAAGTGAACTTGTTTTCGTCCCGTCTGCTTGGCATACCAATTGAACCTTGGTGTATAGATAGGACTGTAGCTTTATTTATTATTCAAACTGTATTTTTATGTCCGATCCTGCCATTCTCTGTTGATAAAGTGCATCCAAAGCCTCGTTCTGAGCCACAGTCAGCTTATTCTTCCAATCACCAGTCACTCCTGTGGAAAGACGGAGGAAAAGACAGATTTCAATAAAGTGCTCTCCTTTTGTGGACGCCATCTCAAAAAAAGGATGACAGACTCAACAATAAGGAGGATATGTTTTTCTAGAGAGGGCGAACTGAGAAAGCACATTTTGATGGCTGTCCTCCTAAGATATGAAGTTGGACCATCTCTGACCATCCAATGGGAGACTTCTGAGACGTTGGTGGCAGCAAACACACCGGTCCTTTTCAACTGTTTACGTCATATTTAAACTAAAGCGCGCATGCTCAATATAAGTCAAACAATGGAAAGGGAATCGGTGTGTTGGCTGCCACCAACGCCTCAAAATTCTCCCATTAGTAGCTACATTGTTGGAGTTTCTCGGACTTGTGTTTTTATTTCGGAAGTAGATTCATGCATGTATACAGCTCACGACTTTACCTTTTCTGAGTATGGACGGAGCCCCATGCTTGAAATCCTCTATTTTCTGATTGGAGTCTGTCATGAGTTGTGGGTTATCGGCAGTGTCAAATCGAGTCTTCATACTCTTCATGCTGCTGAACTCAATCACACGATTGATGACTTCCTCCGAGAGAGGTTTCCCGAGGAAGTCAGCAATCCGTATGACAGATCCCCTGATGTCCTTCAAAACAAAAGAAAAAGAATTTTGGTTTTAGATTCAAGAAATTGCGACGATCATAAAAAGAATATAAAGTAGGATTGTTTTTGAGGACTAGTGGACGTTATTATTCAAAGTGAACGTTAAAATATGTAACACAAATATGTAACACACAAAGTTGGAAATATAGGTTTTCCCGGCTATTTTCCCATTTTTATTCAAATTCACCGAATCTAATATTAAATTTAGTCTGAGAAAAATTGCCAGATGATTATTTTTGACTTCCCTTAACCGTACACTTGCAGCCCCCCCCCCCTGCTTTTCGAATTTGAAGCACTTGCGGTTGCCTAAACATTTGAGGGAAATGTTGTTGTTGGGTCCTCCCTTGGTGCTCCCTCATAATATGCTGGTGCCCCCCCCCCCGGGCTCCCACTGAAAAACTGCATGGGAACCATGCATGGTTCCCAAGGAGTTAGGCCTTTGACTTTTTCTAACAACCTGCTTCATGTCCTCGAACGTTATGAAGAGGAAGTTCTTGTCGTGGCGATGTTTGTTCCAGAAATTCAGGGTGTGGTCAAACCAAGATCCATATACAGCTGGAGAAAAAAAGGATAAGAAAGAAGAACAAAGTTTTAAGTTAGTATATACTTGCTTTTTCAAAATTTCGATTTTCTTTTCCGAACGAAATTTAAAGGACTATACTGTCCTGTAACAAATACATTTGCTTGTTTGTTTTTGCAGGCCTTTATACAGTAAAAAAAAAATGGATTTTAAATGGTGCGCTTCAGTTCCGCTCCCGCTCTTCATTCAAAAGTTGAAATTAATTAATTGATTACTTGTCGTGCGATGTCTCATTGGAAAGCTTATAACTAACGTAATGCTAGAAAATTATCAGTTAAATTTTAGAGTCTATTTTTAAAGGTGCCACACCCAAAAAGCACGTATACGCCATTTTTAAAGACGCTATAAGAGCCAATTTTACTGCGGTAAGATCACCGCACATAACTATTGTGATGTCAGCGTTTTACTCAAAATAGGTAAAAGATAGACAAATATCTTCTTTGGTATAAGGAAGATTCGAAAAATTGTTTTCTTTTTTTCTCGAAATGCCAACTCTGTTTTACAAATTACGAATGATCCAATTTTAGACTTACTCTCTCCTTCCAGGTACTGTTGGAAGTAGAAGTCCCAGTCGTTATGTCGCTCGTCAAACCGGTGTGGCACAATAAAATGCCACAGCGACACTGCTACGTCTTTTGGGTTTCGGGTTACAAACACGACCTGCATGCACACACGTTTTTTTTACCAAAACTTATAGTCTGGTTTCAAAACCAAAACATTCTGACTTTTCTGACAAACCCTATAGGTCAGTATATAGAACACGACGCAGTGCTAAAATAGCCAGCTCTCGTACGATACCGTAGGCAAAACGTCTATACATTGCAATGGGCATTTCTTACAGATATACTGGGTACCTAGAACGCCTGGCATTAAACAGTTTAAATGAGAGCAATGAATCTATGAACTTAAAATTTCCAAAACTGATCACAAACATGACAGGTAGGCCTATACTTTGTTGTTAAATAGAAACTATTTCACGCCCGAAAATGTCCGAGCTTTTGCGAATACAAATGTATATCCGAGTGTCAACGAAACGAATTCGGTACACTTCGGAAACTGTCCGTTATTGATCATGTTTATGTTAGTCGTGGCGGCTACCTGACCCAATATTTGTCAGTCTAGTCAGAATCTTTGGTCTGGGAACCAGATTAGACGGGATTTCAATGTATTTTGGGGTGCAGACCAGTAAATAGTCCCAAATTGCCTAGGCTGGCCAAATCACGATTTGCGTGCCTTCATATTCTCCGGTATTAGAGCATTTTGAGGGCCGTAAACTTGAGGATTTGTACAAAAAAAGAAGGGTGGAAGCCGTGCAGGGGACTGCAAACTCGTCCCAGTGAGAAATTGGAATGAAATTAGGCCCTAAAGTGGCTCTATTTTCAAATGGAGAGTCCGTTTTCAAAATGGCGATGGGCTTCAGGCCTGCTCAGGCGCGGTTCTACGGGTTGGGGCTGTAGCCCCCAAATTTTGTCTAGCCCCCCCCCCCCAAATAAATTCCGTAAAAATGAATTGCTTTAGCAAAAAGAAGGATTGTGATGTACATGTGAACGGTCTCTCCCTAAAGAAGAAATAGCCGTGACAATGGGTGCATTAGTTAATATAGTGCAAGGGCGGATCCAGGAGGGGGGGGGGGCAAAGGGGGCTATGGCCCCCCCCAAAAAAAAAACCCACGAAACCAATTTTTTTTATGTGACATCGCAATAAAGGCAGGCAATGAGTACACCACCATCTGTTCCTCAAAAACAATTGGTTAAAGTGGTCAGAAATTGCCTCAAATCGTACCACAGAGCATCTAGAATCCAAAAATTGTTCGGGGCCCTTAAGCGGGCCCCGAACCCCACGCCGTAATTTTTTGGACCCACTTTTTGGGGGGACCACAAATTTTTGGGCCCCCCCCCCCACAAAAATTGTGTTCTGGATCCGCCCTTGCTATAGTGCGAATGATTTTAGGATTTTATTGGCGCTCCCCATTGAAATATGGCCTGAGGCCCCCCCCCCCCACCACCACCTATTGATTTGCGGAGGCCTAAGTGTCTGGAAAAAATAACCGGTCAACATTTCAGCACGCCTCCCTGAAAAAAATTCTGGATCCACCGTGCTAGCCCCCCCCCCCCAAAAAAAAAATATTGGTTCTAGAACCGCGCCTGGGCCTGCTATTAGGGGTGATCATCTTTGGATGGAATTTTCTCCCAAAACTAATTGGTCAACCCCCCCCCCCTCACCCCCCCCAACCCCTCAAAAAAATAAACAGAAAATTAAAGATGACGAAATAAGTTTTAATTTGATGTATGTCTCAAACACTTTGGAAAGTTGTGAGTGTTTTTTTTCAAATAAAGTGCGCGTAATTATCACTGAAGTCTGTGGCAGTCTACTGGTCTGCAACCTTTGGTGCAAAAACGACAAGTTCGTTTTAATCGACCCGGTATTCGAAACACGTTGAAGATAAGTTAGGGAGCTAGATTAGTGTTTCAGTTCATGACTCACTTTTCCTTTTCCCTGGTAGATCTGAGAAGGCATCCGTTCTTCTGGGAGATGCGTCATGATAACTCGAGGGGCCTTCCATGTTGGTAAGTCTTTGTATTCGGGTAGACGGCTTGGAGGCCGCCGTGAGCTGGCAGTCATACCGGGCTGAGAGCAGTCAAACTCGGCAGGTGCGCCACACTCGGCACGGTTTATCTTGTCTTCGTGACCATCGACAAGAATCAAGTTGACTATCTCAATAGCCCAGTGTGTACCTATTATTAAGACGGTCATTGCAAGATTGATGCATCTTTCTACAGTGCTCACCACAACTCCCCACAAACAATAAGCCGCATCAGCCACCACGTACCCAAATTCGCTCGTTTGCAGGGCGGGGGTACGAGCGAACGTACCTAACCCCTCACAGCCAATACCACAAACTTCGATAAAAAAAAAATCTTCATCGTTTAAACTGAGACTTGTAGGTTTGCATGGTGGACTATGAACAATATGGATGGTTTGTGGTAACACCATGTGAATATCA
Organism: Patiria pectinifera; assembly: GCA_029964075.1. Lineage (NCBI taxonomy): Eukaryota > Metazoa > Echinodermata > Asteroidea > Valvatida > Asterinidae > Patiria > Patiria pectinifera. The sequence continues at coordinate 8,105,331 of CM057143.1, forward strand.
TCTCGCTTTTATTTTAGTTGTATGGTTCTGAGAAAGACCAGTTGTTTTAACGATTCGAACAGTGTGCTCTGTTCGTCATAAGGAGATACCCTGATGACGAACAGATCTCCTGATGACGAACAGATCACACTGTTCGAAACGTCGAGTTAAAACATCTGGTTCTTCTCAGAACCACACAACTCAACAAAGAGATAATATTCACATGGTGTTACCGCAAACTTACCATACATCGTTAAATTATGCTCTATATTTTATGTAAACATAAACTTCTTAAAATGACGCAATACGTCCGGAAGTTTTGATCCCCAATTAAAAAAAGAATCTTAATACTATACTTCACCTAAATGTTGAAAGCGTCTATTCCTTGGTCAAGAACTGAGCTTGAATAAGATTTAAATGATCACTTCAATTTACACATTAGGTTAGTCAGCTTTATAAAGGATGGTGCTGCAGATACTGCATGTTCACGATGCAGTATATGGACCGTTACTTTAGCACTCGGGTTAATTCACTGCCAAAGTCACCATTTATTTATCTATTTATTTAAATAAGGACCCTTGATGACAAAATTATCATCTAGCTCTGTGAGTGTCGCGATAACTGCATGTTCCATGAACTGTTCATCCAAATTGAATTGAGCGTTGGCGTTTAATGCCGGCGAATAAATACAAAAAGGATTTCACATTTTGAATGATGTCGGTATACAGTTCGTCCTGCAAGTTCTATGGGGGTGCTTAATTTCAAACAACTGTTCATATAACTCGTAGATTTTGTAAACATGCGTAGACCAACAATGATTTTCTCCATTTCAATGTTTAGTGCTTTTTGAAGCAATGTTCATTGAATTAGCGTGTGTGTAGCTGTGCACATACAAAGAATTTGTTTTGTTTTGGGGTTTTTTTCAACACAGAGTGCAAGGTCTAGGTCTCGTGCAGCTCTTGACCAACTCCCAAGTTTATATGAGTAGTCAGAGACTGAGTCTACAATTACCTGATTTAGGGAACGTGGTTACCCACACGTCATCCTTCCAGACTTCGAAGTTTTTTATGGCATCCAGACATTCTTGTGTGACCATCCAGGGCCAGTTGAGACCCTCCAGTCGGGCAATACCGGGCTTAGAAAGCTCGTTATCCACCGAGACACTGGGACTTGTCATGTTGCCTTCCGCTGATGTCAATAGACTGGTTATTTTTCATCATGTGACGGCCTATAGCCCATATCGTGTGATTTACTGATTTTGGACTGGGTGCTATCTGGAGATTACCTGATAAGTAGTGTGAATGGAACTTGAGTTCATATCCAGAACTAGGTTATAGTCCAACACTATCTGTCAATAATTATTTTGTGAAACCGGTAGTGCCAGCTACGGGGCGAACGGGGCGGGGGTGGGTCACGGTTCAAACATCTGTTGTGGTAACATTTGGGGAAAATTTTAACTGTCACCTTCTAGCCTACAAGTCATTACTCTATTTTCAAATTAACATGCAAATAACAAGAATAAATGTACAATTTATCGATTTCAACTGGCATTATGATAAAGATATCACTATAAATAGATCGTTCAATGTGATTTCGGGTGTTTTTTATGGAAGATACATGATTATTGGCATTATAATCGTATTAACTCTGATCGGCCGGCGTATCAATTTCATTGCACACACAAAAAAACACTTCTGGCAGACCACAGAAAACAGGATGATGGTATGGGCGCCATCTGCTGTCACATGTTCCCGTAGGGTAATCCTTGGTATAGGTAACTGAGGCAAGTGTTGTAAAGCCTGTCGTCCATGGCAACAAAAACTCCGTAGGGCATTGTTGGGTTGTTGGGGTTTTTGTTTGTTTGTTTGTTACCTCCGCCAAGGAGGTTATGTTTTCATGGGCGTTGTTTGTTTGTTTGTTTGTTGTTGGTCGGTTGGTTGGTTTGGTTGGTTTGTCTTTGAAGACGATAACTCAAAAAGTATCATATGGACAGATTTTCATGATTTTATTTTACGGGTGGTCCTTGCTACAAGTACAACTCGATCATATTTTGGAAGTGATCTGGATCTGGGTCGGGATGCAGGATTTCATTTAGGACTCTTCACACATAATATACACACACTTGTTTATGGTGTAAATCGAGGATTTTCTTAATTTGTTCCTCTTCCCTTTTCCTTTGTTTGTACCGAGGAGTCCTCCATTCGGTTTCTGACCTCGATTTACCGATGATGTTGCACGTGTGTGTCCTCGATTTACACCATAAACAAACGCCAGCACACACACGGTCATGTTTTACTATACTCATGAGGACTGGCCATAGTTCCCTTCTTTTGTTCCCTTTGCTTGTACTTCATTTTTTTTCTCGACAGCTCCCATAAGGTTTGTTCACGAAATTATCCCGAGGACCTGAGCCCAGGTCCTCGGGTTATTGCTATCGCACACACCCCATTGTCCCAAGCCCTCAGTCGTCTAGGATGTATATGTACACAAAATCAGGACACGTTGTTCCTTAGAAATGATTTCCACGATTCAAACCAGGAGATTGAGTCTCTTTACTTTGACTGTTCAGAAATTGTTGGAAGAGATACTCCCAGTCTTCATATCGCTCTTCAAACTTCCAGGGCTTGAGGAAATGCCACATGGAAACTGCCACATCTGCCATTGGGGTTACGGATGACATACACCATACACGACCTGCATGCAAAGACCAATGAAAAGTACTGAACCCTATATCCGAACATTAACATTCCCAAAAACTGCAGACACAAAAATTTCTTACTATCCTGTGAAGAACTTAATAGGGGATGTTGTCAAAAACTCAAATAGCAATGTAAAAATTCCGAGAAAGGTTGTTGCTTTTAACCCACAAAAACGTGATAAAGAAAAAAAAGCCTACACCCTTTTAAAAACAAGTTCATTTTTATTTACATTACGAAGATTGATTAATTAAAAACATACCGTTTGAATTGAATTAAATCTTGTTGAATACTCGGTATGTTTTGTTTTTGTTTTTGTAATTACACTGTTGATGATCTAATATATATTTTTGCTGTAGTTGTGCTTATTACGCTCAGGCAATCAGATTCGGTTTTAGTCCTGCTAATTTTGGAGACAACGCTTTCAATTTCGAATTTGCGTCATCCATTTTGGACCTGCAAATTTCATTCAAATACGTTCAGTTAATTTTCAATATAGGAGGGAAGAAATGTTGAACCTTGGACCTAAGGTTCCTTTGAAAAGTGCCCTGCCGATGCTAAACCACCTGACCTCACAAACCTTCAGTCGATTCGTTGATGATTAGTTCATAACTTACTTTTCCTTTTCCCTGGTAGATCTGGGAAGTTTTTCACGGCATCCAGACTTTCCTGTGTGACCATCCAGGGCCAATTGAGACCCTCCAATCGGACGATACCGGGCTTGGAAAGTTCCAACTTCATCGGGACACCAGAACTTGTCATGTTGCTCGTGAACTCCCGCTGATGTTGATGTGCAGAATGTTGAACCAACTACCACACCCGGGTATTTGTAATGATAAATGTTTCACCCGGGCCCAAAAAGAAAAAAAAGCTGTACTGTATGTCGTGCAAACCCTTGCTCCTCGTGAACAAAAGAGATTGACAGCTTCCTCTGGCATTGTTATGACAAAGGCCAATATGTGATTTCGAATTACATATACTTTCTGAAGTTTACCTGATCTGGAAGATGTGATATGACGCCATGGGCGGGGGCCATGGGGGCCATCATGTGTCACGGTGTGAATACCTGCTGATGTTAGTTATCCAATTTTGAACTATCACCCTCCAAGAACTTTTACCCCATTTCCAAATTAGTTTGCACGTTATGCATATGGCAACCTATGTCTGATGTATTTCGTCTATACGTGTAGGCGCGCAGCAAGTGCCTTTACTTGTCTTGCTCTCTCACTTCCCGTTCGCGGGTTTTTTTTTAGGTTATCTACAATATTCTCGGCCAAAATGAAGTACTTTTTTTATTGATCTGCCGCAATCCATTATATAAGGGAGATATTTGTAAATGGCTTACCTAAGAATTCAAGGGGAAACTTAAAACACTGCAGATCAAACTTAACCACGATGTTTTAAACCAAAACCAGCTGGACGTATATTTGTCCTCTGAGGAACACCATACACCCTCAATCAAACTTTGCGCCCTTGAACATACCAGAGACGAGTTATTACGTGTAAATATATATAATAGTTCGAGGATAATAACGTGACTTCCCATCGGGTGACCGTAAGGTAATGGAAAAATTCTGCTAGATGCACTTCGAAACTCTGCTAGATTTAACAAAAATCTGTTAAATAACCTATTATTGCACGAAATACATTGTAAACACTTAAAATTATATGCAGATGTTATAAAACTTCCTTAAACAGTACAAAAATCATACAGTTTCCTTAAAAAGAATTAAATGAATTGGGTTTTTTTGGCACGTCTTGCCACGCTGCGCTTTAGGATCTTTGGTGTCTTTAGCCTGGCTTGCAATGGTACTTTACTGTGTACTAATACACGTCAGGGAACCTCAAATTGAAGCTATTTCAAAACTAAACAGCTATATTTTTCAAACATGACATATTTTTCTGTCAAGCCACCAATTTTATAGAATTCTGCTAGAAATCTGCTAAAAAAATTCTTTCTGCTAAATTTTTTGTCAAACTCGTTTTTTTTTCCGAAAACTTCTGTCAAATTTAGCCGAAATTCGGCTACAGCGGTCACCTTGCTTCCCGTGGCTTCGTTGTGGCGCATCGTGGAAGCATGATTTCTGAAGTTGACCTGGTTGTTTTGTACTTGTTGTGAACGGTACACAAATACAATCGGACTATAACATAATAGTGAGACTTATCTGTAAATATTTTGACAAGCCGGTATTTGAAGTGTATAACTCATCGGCCATCGTGTAATGGGTCACGGTGTGAATGCCTGCCGAGGTTAGTTTTCCAATTTTGAACTATCATCCTCCAAGAAAGTCCAGCCTATTTCCAGCTTTAGTTGGCATGTGGATGTATCGTCTGCGTGTATAGGCACCTGGCGCACTGCGACAACTGTGTTCATGCGTCTTAACTGTCTCTAAAATGTACATGTACTCCATATTACTTGTGTAGGCCTATGTGTAAACGTTTTGGTAACACAACATGGACACATTTTCAGACGTTTCCTATTCTACTTTTTGTGAGAGTGTATTCAACATTGTTTTAAATTCTTTTATTTTTCTATTTTTCCATAGATCTGTCTTCCTGCTATTTTACTTTTATTACTCACAATCAATTATTAAGTAATTTACAACGTTGGTGTGGAATTAGGGGCCTACAAGGTTCGAGCAAAGCCTAAGTACATGTATATGCCAAGGTATAAAGTATTTCAGATTAGGCAATAACTTTTGCAGTGAAGGTTTCAATACACATTTGCAAATAAGAGCTGTAAATGCACTCCATGATCTTTTCGAACTGGTGCAATGAAATCAGAAAATATTTTCTATACATGATGATGTTTCTATCCCTACAGGGTGAGTAAAACAAAAACCCAAAAATTAGATTACTTAGAAGAAGAAAAAAATGTAGCACCAAAAACAATGACTGGAAAGCCAATTTCATAAGCTACTTCTAGGTGAAAAATTACTGAAATTGCTCAATCCGTTCAAAGAATATCACCACTTAAACACACTGACCCTAAAACTCTTTCGTCCAAAAATGCGATTTCAAGAATCGTCGTCACAATTGTCTTTAAACGTCATCACCAGCAATTAAACCTCAGTTTAAAAGTTTAGAAATATTCAACAAAGCCCTTTTGAAGGCCCGTCTTTAAAAAAAGAAGTAGATGTTATAAATCATATTGTTTGCCTAACAAGGGTCGCTGATAAAGATATTGTATACTACAGTTGTTGACAGTTGTTGAAACAAGTATTCTGTGCCATTTTCTTTGTTGTTCCAAAGAGATCAGAATACAAAGTAAATTGCTTTTTGTTTTGGACGAAACAGGTTTTAAGGTCATTGCGTTTAAATGGTGCTATTCTTTGAACGGATTGAGCAATTTCAGTCATTGTTTCATCTAAAAGTAGTTTATGAAATTTGCTTTCCAGTCATTAGTATGTCTTTGTGCAACATATTTTTCTAAATATGAAATATATTTTGTGATGTTTATTGGGCTTCGCTTTTTTTGACTCGCCCTGTATTAAGTGACTTCTCGGCGGTCACCTTAACTTATATAAAATTATGAAAAGGCGAACCACAACGTTTGATGTGAACCAGAACTACGACGTAAACATGACAATGTAGGACGTGCACTTGTTCCTTTTTAAAAACACGATACACAATCTAATAGAAACTTTGCTCCCCTGTCAACAAACGACAGTCTATAAATAGATTGATGATAATTCATCGTGTGACGGCCTGTGTCTTTTAGTTGTGGCACATCATGTGATTTTACAGCACAATATCTTAAGTTTACCTGGATGGTAAGCTTGTTTATGGCACGCAGACAGTCCAGTAAAACTCACTCTATACTGTAAATATTTGACAAGCCGGTACGTATGGACAGTGTTCTGTGATGGTTCACGGTGGGAATATCTGCTGAGGTTATTTTTTACCATTTTTGAACTTTACCTTCCTCATCCTGTCACCCTATTTCCGAATTACTATACCCATGATTATACAAATCACAAGAGTGTCTGTATGGTTTATTGCTTCTCATTGAATTTTTGATACTAACTTGAACATCATCATAAATAAATCGTTTACTGTATGTATACACATTTTGTTGATGCTGCATGAAGCTATAGACCGCATGCAGTTGACGTAACATCGGAGGGCATGCATTTAATAGTTATAATAGGCATCCTAGACACAAAGTGACATTGTGCTTTCAATGATACAATCTGTCACAACGGGCGTGTTCATCTATTCAAACCGTGGACGAAAAATTCCAGAGAACAAAAGAAAATAATATCGTCCACGATTCCCAGCAAAGGTCCGCGATTGGGTTCGTGTACAAAACATATGGGAGTAAAAGAGGGACAATAGGACGTCCACGATTGACGGGTGAACACGTTTGCTAGGGTGCGCACCGGGTCACGTTTAATACTCTTAATGTGCCACTATATAAATTTGGGGTCCACCTTTTTTTCCTGTACCCGTTACATCTGACATCGATGATTTTATAACTCTGTTGCGCTCTCCGATACAGTCGTCCTCCAAGAGTGATTAGGAATGGCAAACTACCTTCACAACAATAACAAAGAAGGTCGTTCTTAACGATGATGGCATTCAAAATACCAAAGTAACAGCTAAAGGACAGGAAAAATGTCACATTTTCATTTGGACCCTAAATTTACCGAGTGATCAATAAAGAAAGCGCGAATTAATCAATCGTGACCACCACGACTCGGCATGCCATTGAGAATCAATCGTTTAAAACAATCAATTAAAATGTATCTATTATAGGATTTAATAAGAAAACCCTGCCATGACAATCGTCGTCTACATGTATACATGTATATGGATTAATATATTGGCACAGTTGTATGCCCATTATATTTCGATATCCATTAAAATTATCAAATAACATGCACAATGAATGTTTAACTGCAAACGAATGCGTTGAAAGGTGAATGGACGAACTGCTGTTTTTAATAATAGACAATTACTCTTGTTACTGAGCGTATAATATATTAAACTCGACTTATTAAAACAAACAATCGCAAAGAGAGAAATTGATCAACATGCTCAAATTAGTTTTTCCCCTTACATTCACCCATACAGTTTTTAAAAAAAATCTGCTATTTCCGTCCACTTCAGCATTTTCTTTTCCGACTGAACCGTAACCTGCTTTTCGGATATTTAAAAAAAAAATTAAACTAATCCTGATTGCGTTTCAACAAAAACAAATGTTATAAAAAGGTTGCAATATTCTTTTCGGTTGGTGTTTTGCAAACGTTGTCTAGACTAGGATTCAAAGCTTTATAAATTCGCACTTGAATAGCTTGTCATGCATAAAAGTGCATTTTAGAGGTGGGTTTTTCTTCCAACTAATCCTGATTGTGTTTCGAAAAAAAAACGCTGTTATGAAAAGGTCGAAAAGGTCATTCTCGGCGGCTGTTTTGAAAACGTCGGCTAGAATTTTAACTCTACGCCCAGCTTCTAGAATATACAAAGTTTTATAAACTCTTACTTGAATAGCTTGTCATGCATGAAAGCGAAAAAAGCAAACTTATAATGTCATTTTTGAAACCTATTTTGCGCACTAAGGATATTTCAGATAGCTTGCGATGTGCAATTAAAAAGCCAGATATTCACTCCTAAAACAGCATAGTAAAAAACCGACTGATTTTACTTATTTGGTTTTTTTTGTGAGTGGTATTCTGGTTTTCTATATTTACCTGGCAATCGCCAAAATTCTGATTTAAACTTTGGATTGATTTCCAGTTGTAACCTACACTAATTAGGATTAACTGAGATACAAGTTTGCTTGCCAGTCAATCTGACTACATTTAAGTGTGGCCTCACAAGTTGGTAAGATTGAGAAATCAAAACACCTTCTTCTCATTCCGTGGGCCGCCGAATCGCTCCCCACTGTCCATGCTAAGGGAGCCCGCCCCTCCACCGAAGCCAACGCCCTTCGGCCCGAAAAATTTGCCGTAGCAGTTTTTGCAGAACAGCTTGATGTCGTGAGCGGCCAAGGTGGTGGAATCCAGCATCTTTTTGCACGCCTCTGTTAAAGAAAGAAATAAACACGCCACCCACTCCACTTTATTTAATATTTCAGAATTTAAACCTGGCTCAGAAATGATGTTTTAGAACGTATAGATGGTGTTGCAAGGCTGTATGGTTGCAATACACGTGTAACACCAACGTTTAAACACTAGTAAGTTTTGACACGCCGTCGCGAACGTGAGAATTATATGACGTCATTAGTATTATTTCGATTCATCATATTTGTGAAATTTGCCTCGAATTATATACCAAGATGTAATTGTTTTCGGTTTGAGAGTAATGTTGACAAACTGTCTGAAGAACGAATAGGCTACTCCGCAAAGTCGTTCGTGACATCCTAGTGATCGACTCGCTAAATACTCGCCAAATTACCAATATATTGAAATTGGTCGTCCCTGCATTATTGGTAAAACCAAACCCAAATTCCGTGAATGATTACCACATTACAAATCCAATACTTGACAAGCAGTTTGCACGATTTATTACTCTCAACAAGTCACATTATACACTTAATAAAAAAGTACACATGTAATGTATAACTAAAACAATAAAAACTGAACTTCCTAGAGCTTACGTAACAGCGTGCATAGAATCATACAACCACCTGATGTAGCCGAAAAGTTTACCAAAATATCTAAATCCAGAATTAGAAATGATTACGCACATATACTATAGTTTCATCATTTCAATTATTAGATTGTTATTTATTAAACCTTTGTTTGTGATTTCTGCTTACGTGTGATTACTGTTACGAGCACCATGCAACATTTATTTAATCTGTGCAGGGTTCGACCTCAGCGGTATAGCCCGCAAGCCAAATGCGAGTAAAAACAGCGCGGAGTAGTCAAACCCATTCCGGTGGTAGTCCGCCTGGCGCTAGCGAGTCAAAATTAGTGTAAATAACATTGTTGTTTATGACTTTCTGGTGCAAACATTTCAAAAAATCTATTGCGTACTAGTGAAAAGGCCCGTGGACTAGAAAAGAGTCTCTTTCGCTTGTCCGGCTGGCCAGTGAAAAAAAGTGAAGGTCGAACCCTGCTAATGTCTTCAGTTTGCTTAGCAAAGATGATAGCCGTTATTCAAAAGATATAACTTACGAATGCTGTCTCGTGTACTATACAATTAAATACACCTAGCTTTGAACTAATGACAGCCATTTGGTTAAGTACTAAAATACGCATTGTTAGTTTGCGTGTTTTAACAACTCAGTCAGACTCAGAGGCAACTTTACTCGAAACATTGCCGCGTTAAAATTTCGATAATCCCGCCGCCAGTACGTATACAGAACGATTATAGTCGACATTCCGCGCACAAGAGGGCGCTTAGCGACTACAGTACATGCTCACAGAATTAATGCAAAGTTCTGTCGATGCATTAACTAATATCAAAATCGAATTATACTTTTTTGGTGTTACTCAAAACAAACATTAGTTTACTCCAAGATATGAACTCTGACCCCACTGCTCAACGTTAACAGCTCTTGGACCGCCATCATGGCCAAAACTATGCCATTTAGAGGCAATGGAGCAAATGATGACATTGAAAGGTAAAAATGTACTTCAAGTAAACGAGGTACTGCATTTAGCTCGCTGTAGCCAAGATTGCTGGCATAACATTGGAAAGCAGCGTATGTTTTAGCGTATTGGGTGACAATTGAGATTTACTAATGTACTAAGGCCTAATCAGGTTTTGCTTTTTTGGAGACTATCTATTTAATTATGATTATGACGTAATGTGTCTACGAAAGTGTTTGCAAAATTCTTATTTTTGCATTCTAAAGAACTATACATAATAGCTTATGTTTCCTACTTTTAGCAGAAAGCGGTTAGCTTCAAATTTTTCTAATAAACAAGTTCTTAAGTTTCGTCTTCCTGATTTTAACAGTCTGCACCACTCATCAGATTTAGAACAGATCCCGACAAAAATGAGTTTACTACGTCATATTAATACCTAACTCTTTAACTACAACGCATAAAATTATACATATCTATTATTATGTACGCGTAAGCTTAAGTAGGCCTCGAAAGGACACTCTTTCTTTTAGTGCGAGTTGAAGGATCTAGCCAGGGTTTCATGAGGGATGATTTCCTCTAGACAGAAACCAGCTACTTCTTGGCGAATCTCTCCCCGCTGTCCATGCCAAGGGTGCCCGCCCCTGCACCGAATCCAACTCCCTTGGGCCCGTAGTGTTTCCCGTAGCAGTTCCTGCAGTACAGCGCGAGTTCATGCTCGGCCACCGTAGTGGAATCCAACATCTTGTTGCATGTCGCTGTTGAGAGAGAAACAATACAAGCGATTCACAATGCTGTCGTTGGCGGCGCTTATCCTGCTTCACCCGCGGTGCATCACGGAAAAAAACTTCAACACCCGTTTGTTTTTGAACAAGAATGTAACGGGTTTTTTTAAGAGCTTTTAAGTTTGAAAACGCGCGCTTTAAAAAAGAGCACTTTTCCCTTGAATATCGAAGGTTTTCAGTTTGCAAAATTTTCAAATGCAGTTGTTTCTGAAGTTGGAAATTGGACTTTTCTGGGTAGACCGGCGCTTTATATGTATTGCTCGCGCGCGTATTGTGAATCCCTTCTATCAAAAATCACTTTGCTCCAGCATGTAAACGATTAAACTCCGGAGTCTGCGTGAATTTTGACAATCATTAATGCATAGTGCTCCATTACCAAGACTACTATTACCCTCTTACTATTTTTGTTTTACAATTTTCCAAACTTTTTATCATACAATCAACGTTACAGCTAAAAAGAAAGTTTCTTATCACACTGCCAAATGTGGCTGGGAATTCTGTCCCCCCTTCCCTGCACAACGTCCCTGGACAGTATTCCCTAGGAAAACGTGTCCCCCGAGCCAGGGGATTCTGAACCCCCCCCCCCCCTCACTCTAACTCCAACTAATCTTTATTAGTGGTTTTACTTTTTCTCCTTACGATACTCGTAATGTTTCTTGACCAACAGGTGTACCGTCAAATGGGGGTAACTTCGGTACTTTTGAGACATATTTAATTATTGCTTTTATAAACAAACTCGGTTTCCCTAATATTTAGAACATTTAGACTAAACTCTACACTTTGGTGTTGTTTGGTGTAAAAATAATAGTATTTAACAAGGGGTGGGGCCCAAACAAAAATGTGACCAAAGTTACCTCCGTTTTGGAGCGACATTGGCCAGCCCTAATCATTCCTAAGGACAAAAAAGTCACATTTAAAGTTTCCTTCCAGGTTAAAAGCAGATCAAATTAACATTTGACCCTAGATTCCTTCAAAAAAAAATAGTTTATTCCCAAAGGCCTCCTTAATGCCATTGGACCGTTGACCTTCTTGTTCCTTGACATCTGACCTTTGATCTCTGGAAATTCGACCTAACATAATCATCCACTTCAACTGCATTAAACTTTGCAGTGGCAATTTCTGAAACTTATCATTATCAAATTTACTGCAGAAATCTTGTTTTACAGAGATTTGTATTCACTTGTAACTAAAATATGGGTGCTGACCAAATTTACCCCATCTTAATTTTGTTATCTAGCAAAACGCGTGGAAGCTGCGTAAAATGAGCGGGGGAACTATTAGCTCAGTTTAGTAAAGCTGAAGTCCCAGCGAGTCGCGCTTGGGGGACCTCATCCCCTGGGGGCCCTCATCCCCTGGGGTCCCTCATCCCCTGGGGCCATATTCCCCGTTGGAGACCATAATACCCCTTGGTGAAACGCGGACAGAATAACATTGGATAAAGTGTCTCGGGAGACACAATACACGAGACAAGCCAAGCAAAGTTGTCTGGGGGGACAGAATCTCCGTCCACATGGTCATTAAAACTTATAGCAGGGCAATAAATACACTAAAAATATATGTTATTAAATACTAACATACATTTCGTTTGGCTCATATTTTTTATAATGTCACGAATCCTAAGCGAAGTAGTCTCTTCTTAAGAACAGTTGAGATCAGACATCTGGGACGTTGTCTGCGACCGATACGACTTCGAAATGTAACACTGAGAAGTACAGACACTTAATTCGCCAGTCGAATCTAACGTGTTTCGCTCAATTTCCTAAAAATCTGCAGCAGTGCACGGCATGTTATCACCATAAGTTAAAAATCCTTGTCTAGTACAATTTCTTTGAAACAAGATTACCATGGGCGTCGCCAGGATTTTTCTACGGGGGGGCAAAACATATTTTCCCAAAAAATTCCTGTATTTCTCAACATATTCTCGATTTTTCAGTTTTAGAGGGGGCCCCTCCCCCATTAAATTTACACAAATATGACTACGCGCCTCTTTTTTTTTCTTTTTCTTGAGACGCCCAACCAAACCGTCAAGAGGTGTGTCACTCACATCTTCGTTTCAAATTGTTTTTTTGTTGCGAAAATATGAATACATTAAGTTACCAGCTCTCTACGTTTGAAAACAGCTTAAAAATGACGCCTGCAATTACTGCTGCGTCTGGTCACGAATCAAAAAAAATAATAATTTTAAGTCCGGAATGCCTTTGTCGGAGTTCATTTGGGTATCTGTGACCATGACGTGGGACTAGATGACTTGTGATTGGTTTATGATGGTGGGCTGGACTGTAGCATGCACTCACTGCGTCAACTTAAGCCGTCAATAAACTACAGGGTGACCAAAGCGGATGCAACCCTGAAACATTTGCCCTTTTTTTTCAAAAACGCGATCTGTGTTTTTTATGGTTTAGGTATCAGATTAAAGCTGAGAGTTTTTTTCCCGACAAATACTGAAGAAAAAAATCATGTAACAGGGGCGGATCCAGGAATTTTTGCGGGGGGGGGGGGGTTTCCTCAGCAAAAAAAAACCCTGAAATGTGGACAGGTGCTTATTTCCAGACACTTAGCCTCCAAAAGCAATGTGTGTGTGTAGGGGGGGGGGGAGGGGGGAGGGGGGGGCACGTACCATACTTTCAATGGGGACGCTGTTCAAATCCAAAGATTAGTAACACTAGGTTTACAGAATAGTGTACAAATACCCCTAACCAAGCTGCCTCTGTACGTCTGACCATCTTCAGGAGAGTGCCTAAACTCTAAGAAAGAGTTGTTAGAGTCAAGGCACTCCCCTGAAGGAAAAAAGGCAAATGTTTTAGGGTTGCTATTTGGGGGGGGGGGGGCGCCCTGTAGTGTGCCAATAATGGAGTGTCTTACCGCATTTAAAGCAGAGCTTATGAAACTTTCGTCCCTTGACCGTTGTCGGCGCCTCTTCAGCCTTGTACACGCTTTTGTCGCATGCAGGACATGATTCACCGCCGCCCCACTGTGGCATTTTGCTTCGAGTCTGCGAGAAACAAAACCAATGGCAGCAATGAGGATTTTTCTTTATTTTCGAAATCTCGGCTTCGTTTCCAGTTTCGTCTTTGACTTGAACTTTAAGAAACAGTTAGATTCCTGCCCTTGGGTGTCCGGCTCATTATGGGTCCCAGTTCTATTTCAAAACCTTTACGTTCCCGAAGCATTTCGGTACGTCGAGGTTTTAAGAAGATAGGGTTTCGAATTACATACAGTACGCCACCAAGAGATCATCTTAGGGTTTCTTTTATCGCCGCATTGTGGAAAAAAGGAGCGTGTTTTCGCGACCGCGACCAGAAACATGTTTGTGACGTCTATGGATAACCAGAAACATGTTTACACATGCGCACAAAAACGCTGAAACGAAAACCGTGTCAAAAAGTTGTAAACAAACATGGCGGACATTTTGACAACATTGATATTTTTTAGGTGTTCGCGGCCAATCCCGGTGAAATTCGGGATAAAACCTTTGGGGCTTGTAAGTTGTATAGACATTTTATTAAAGGCCACTTGAAATGTACAAACTTAAAAAATAAACATTACAAGCTTATTTTTCCCAACACTGTTTTTTTACATGTCGTGTATTTATTTTTCCACCATCTTGAAATGCACTCCGTAACCAACCCTTGGCCTTAGTTCGGTTTCGGTCGGAACAGTGACGTCACTCCGGCCAACCGAAGTCACGAAAACGCTCAACCAATGACCAAAGCCGAAACATGTTTCTGGTCACGGTCGCTAAAACACGCCCCTGGTCAACATAATTTCCGCGCCATAACAGCGAGCCTTGTCCGAATTACGGCTACGGCTAGACATCACACACGCGACTGTGGAAGCGGCTGCGGCCGCTTCCCATAGCCACTCGCGTTGTTTCCAACCGTAGCAATTCGGACACGGCCCATGCATGATGTACGTGTACGTATTCCATTTGCTTTAGGCAGTAACTTACTTCGATGTTTTTTGTCACATGCAAGTTAATATGGAAGGTTTTTTTAAAAGCCTGCGTGAATAACGATCGAGGAGTTTATTTACGAGGTTTCCGAATGTAGACCTTCTTGTGGTTGTGAAGTTCTGACTGAAACAACGCACAAGTGAATAACTGCAGGATAAAAAGGCCAGAACGTAGTCTTGATATCAGTTTTCCTTGTTTTTAAATCATAGCAAATGACAGGCCATGACGCCGAAATGCAGATTTAAGCATAATTTCGCCCGGGCCTTCCTTTTACTGGAAATATAACCATCAACATGCGATAAAGCTAAATGAGTCGTTTGTCAGTAACTTTCATTTGGAGATTCAGGCCAATTATCATATCACTTCACATCTCTTGGTATTCCGACTTCCATAATTTTTAAATTAAAGATGGTATAAGCATGCGGTTTTCAAATCAGTAAGGCTGAGATTGTGCTCTTTTCAAAACTGTAAAAAAAAAAATGACCAGGGTCGACAAACGACTCATTTAGCTTGATCGCATCACTTGTCTTCAACATGTGACTTGAAAACACTTCATATCACCATACATTCCGTATACTGTGTACTTATTACTTTATGTTTTTCACGTTGAAATTCTACATCAAATGGGTAAGTCCAAGTTCAATACACTGAACAGTAAAGGTCGCACTGTGCTCCATCATTATTTATTTCTCCAAACAGTGAGCAAGCCCGCATTTATAGTTTGCACAGTATACGCGCATACCAGACATACCAAACGAGTCAGAATGTTATCCTCGGTGCCATATACAAATCACATCGAGCAAGGGTCCATTAAAGCAATCGTGTTTGTCATTTCCACGGTGACGAGACAGGGAGCTAGACCGACTCGCCTCTAATGCAATGTGATTTATACTGGACTTAACCTGAGAATTAAACGAACGCTGGTGGATTTAATAAATAAAAATCATACTTTTTATTATCATGTGCATTCGGCAAGGATCATAATTATTATGTTTAGCAAGTTCAAAACCTCGCAATCGTTACCTCACTACTAACTAATACAAGTTGTTTTGACATCCGTTCTATAAAGTAGCCTACAAAGGCTCTATCAGCCATACAAAAAATAATTTTCAAAATTCAAATTAGTCTGGTTCCCAGACCAAACGATTCTGACTATTTCTGATGAATCTTAGGTCAGATTTCGCTCGTATCCACGCCCTGCAAACAGGACGCTGGGAAGGGCTGATGAAATTTACACTCTGATTGGATAGATTTTCATTAGTCTTTTATTCCAATTCATAAATGCTTTTGTTTTCGTTGAAAAACGTTACAATGTAGGAAAATCTGTAAAACTTATCGTGTTGTAAATTTGCGATTCCCGTCACTCAGGCTCCGTTTGAAATTCACGAAGGGTCAATGATTGCATTATGCGACGCTCAAAATTTGTCCACATAGTCCGCAATAAAAAAGAAATTATGTCCAGTATGGAATGTATGCATTTCTATGGGGAGTTTTCGGATAGCATTTGCGCGCATTGCTAACTGCGGTCTTGAACAGCTGCAGCCCTGTGAAGCTCATCAGCCCTTCCCAGCGCCCAGTTTGCAGGGCAGTGGGTGCGAGCGGAAGGTCATTATAGCCGTCAGTGTCACGTGACCAAAACGGGAGGCATTCCTTCCGTTTCGGAGAATGTCCGAAGTTTGCCGAATGCATTTCGTCGTCACTCTCGGATGAGCGCCCGGGTATTTCCGGTTAAATTTTTTTTTTGTCACCCGCCATGCCTCTTTTAAAAACTTTTTTTTTAAATGAGTAGATAGGCCTAATTACTAAATATATTCATTGCTTGCATTTGAAAAAAAAAACCTTGAAATTTAACGAAGACTTGCATCAAGTGTGCAGTGCACTCTGATCGTACAAGGGGCAAGCTATTGCTGCATAATCTGTGCACGGTTCCATTTGGGGTATTCGAAAACTCGGCGTCGTCTCCATTTTGGCTTCGCCTGCTCTTTGGGTCCCTGACTTTGAAGATTCCAGCTAAACGTGAGTCAATGTTTTCTTACAGAAGTATCAAACTGTATGATAAATGAAGCAAGTGATTTTGTTTTGTTATTTTGATCGGAAGTTCGGATCGTTAACTTAAAGCTTTTAATGATAAAGCCAAATTGCTTTGAGAAAGGTGCATATGCATGTAGTCAAATCGTTTTAATTAGTCAGGGAACCAGACAACATTCAAGTGGTCTACATTAGTGATCTAACTGAGGCAGTTAATAATGGTGTTCTTTAAACAACTAAATAATCATCAAAAGGAAGACATGGCGGCCTGCCCTTATCACAGTTACGTCAAAGGATCTTGAATTGAGAAATTCAAAAATATATTGCTTGTACTTTTTCAATCTCCAGTCTGAAGAGATCCCCCACCCCAATTCCCAATCAAGGTTTATTGTGTGTTGGAATTCCCGTTAATGTTTGGTCAGAAACAGACAGACAGTAACATCTCCAAAAAGAAGTTTCCAAGGGTCGTCTTCCATTTAATTAAAAGCAAACTACCAACATATTACAATATCAGCTCAGTTTGGAGGCCTCATATTTGGAAACGGTCAATTTTCACCATATAGTTGGATAACTGATTTGTCTCAATTCAACAATTCAGAGAATTATGAAGGTCACCAGTGGTTATTTTAATTACTTGATCTTTGAAAAAAAGTAGGACAATTAAATGTTTTCAACTTTTGAAGAGTACAATCGTGTGACTGTCTTGACATACAATTGAATATGAACTCATAAGTCAAACTCTACCATGATCCCTAAAAAGGTTTGGAATTGATAAAAAAAATAATAGAAAGATTTGATTTTTGTTGTGGGCAGGAAATATCACATGGAAAACGTCAAAGCAGTGGTTCTTGTTCCACTAATTGAATGCGTAATAAACATTCACCCCAATCCAACTACTCAATGAACATGGTTAATACAGATAATGATGAGAAAGATGCTTACCTTTTCTCTCCTGCGCTGAACAACTACCAAAATAGATATCCGCCGACTTGGATCTCTTCCCGAGCAAATAGTCCTCCTTGTGAACGCCAAGACGATGACGAATAAAAAAAAAACCACGGAGGACGGGGAGGTTGCAGCGCCTATTCCCAGCGCATTCTTGGCAAATCTTGAGAGTTTTGCACACGGCACTACCAGCCCGGTCTCGTGGGGCCCAGCGCAATTATGCCGGCCATTTTTGGGCAAGCTTCCTCAATTGCAGAGAGTCTGCGTATGTCATTCTAGACCGATCAGGTTGCTGTACATCTGGATGAGGAGGTGTAGACTCGATTCTTGTCTGAGCTTTCGGTACGGGTTGCATGAAAAATCTGCCAATTATGTCACTTTATACGTGCATAATTCCTCCCATCAGCCTTGAAAAGAGGCTATTCGTGTGAGAGGAATAATTCGCGGTGTATAATGGACACATAGCCCCCCAGAAAACTTGACATAGGAATATGGGAATGTTTATTCCGCAGTGTGTGTTATTTCAAGTAAGGGGCAATCAAGGAAAATATTCGCATGATATAAAGACTTGACAGTTGAAACTTAGGTATTCCTGCTTAGAGCCTCCTAGGTCAACCAAGGTCATCCAAGGTCAACCAAGGTCATTCAAGGTCATTCAATGTTACTATATTAACTTAGGTCATCCAAAGCATTCTGAATCGACTCAGCACAATTAAAATAGCACTTGATAATAGTTGAGTACCTTCAACCATCAACTGATCCGATGTCTATATTGGCCATCGATCAATAAATTGCGTGTAATGATAAAAAGTGGATGTTCAATGACGAGAGACACATATTGTACTCCAATTTACGCAGTTGTTGTAACGATTCTCTTAGTTTTGCTGCTGGGATGAGCTGCAACAATCACTAGTGAAATGCCAAATAAATAAAAAAAAAACATGTTTAGCGTCTCAAACCGCTTCTTTTTTGGAGGCCACCTTTTTTGCCCTTTTTTAAAACCGAGAACAGTGACATCATTTTGGCCTCTTTGTCTGTTGCACGTAGCCCACATAAAGCTGGTATGTCATTTCCTGAGTCCAACTGGCGGCCATTTAAATAAAAAAATCTGGCGGCCATCTTGAAAAATAATCCGGTCGGGCGGCCATTTTGGAGGGGAAAAAGGCCTCCTCCTTCCTTTTTTTCAAAAAGGCAGGACGCTTAACATGTTTTTTTTAAATTGGCCTCATCTATATCACTGATTAGGAAACATCGTTTTTACTGACTTTCACCGTCTACAGATTGATTGTGTACGCATTCCAACTCTTTCAGTAACTTGACATGTTTTATTGGTTTTGTTTGTGTGTGCAAATTCCTATTGTGCTTTCTCCATCTAAATAATATGCCAACCTCTAACAGAATTAAAATAAGAATCAAATGTGCTGCATCCGCGTTGGTCTTCTCGACACATATCCTATCACATAATTCTATGCATCTTATTGTTCTCAGGAATTTTACATAAATGTTTTCTTTTTATATCATTTTATTCTTATCATTTTATACAGGACCCGCAGAAATAACAGGTTCTTTAAACTGATGGGGCTACCCTGCCTTAATAAAACTATAAATAAATTTAAAAAGTAAATCATCTTTATCGATGATTAAAGGTTCTATGGAATGACTTAATATTTTGAAGAACACATGTTGTGCACATTTCTACTCCTCTATAATTGTGTGAAAACCATTAAACAACCCATTTTGGTTAATTTTATCAAGATGAAATGGATCAATATATAGAAAATTGTAAGGTACTGATGGAACCAGTCTAGCTGGCCTGTACCCGTTCATGAATATGTAACCAATAGCAAAATTAACAAAATTTGGACTGAAAAATGGTAAATTTCGAGCAGTAGTTGAAAAATAGTTAATGTTTTTCAACGGTGGTCGGCCGACCACCGTTGGAAATTGATACAAAAATACCACTTTTCTTGATACCAGGTGCCATAATTTTACAGGATGCTTTAGACTGTCATTTACCAACATCCTGGTAAGGTATTTCGTAAACATTTGATAGTTCTGTTTTTCGGTATTTGCAAATGTTGTATATTCCCTTTAATATGGCATTTTGTCAACTTCAACTACTTGAAACGTTTCAACGAGTCCCTGTGGCCTAATGGAGAAGGCGTCGGTCTCCTAAACCGAAGACTGCGGGTTCGAGTCCCGCCAGGGATATGCTTGTTTTTTTCTTAAGGTTGTTTTTTTCCTTTTAATTGAGCGGGACCAGAAGCGAACCAGAGATAGGCAATCGTCAATAAAAAAAAACCATAATATTAAAGGAAATATGCAGTGGAAATTTTGTTTTCATGCCCATTACTATGTGTTGCAACAATACATACAAGATCGTAATACTTGTTTGTATTGGAAGTGAAAAGAAAGAGGTAGTTTTTTTCAATTATTAGCAAATCCTTTCATCAATACATCTAAGAGGGCGCTATTTTGCTTTTGTCACACAAGGTACTCCCTGTCAAAGTGAATATGAACAGTACAAAAATTAGTCCTTCAAAATTACCCACAAAAAAGTTTTGAACAAATATTGGCCACTACTATTGTCCAAACAAGCTATTTAACATGATAACAAGTAAAAAGTGGAACCTACACCAGGAAAGTGAAAAAAGTTTGATATATATATTTGTACAGAAAGCTGGAGACACTACTGTTCTGCCTTGAATGACATCACGCTTTGGCTCATGAATATGGACATTTTCATTAGCATCAAAACTAAAATGTTGCACTTTTTCCCTTTTACTGCTACAAAGGAGGTTAAAAGTCATAGTTACACGGCAAGAACGCTGTTTTAAATCTATTTAAGTCGTAAAACCCCCTTGATACAACACTCACATTAAAAGTCTGACGACACTTTATAACAAAAAATTAAAAGACATCATTTCCCATCAAAATACTCTTTAATTAGGCCTAAGCTTTAAATATTTTAGAATTCAACGAGTTGAAATATTTCCCAACGGCCTTCTAGAATTGGAACGTGATGCCCGTTTCTCGGCGCAGTCGTTCGATCTTTTCATCAAAGGCTTCGCTTTCTGCCACGGTGAAATAGTTCTTCCAGTCCCCGACTTGACCTGGGATTCAAAAGATGGGAATTGATCAATCGATTATCGGTAATCGATCGTGCTAGTCTTCCCAAGGAAAGCATTCCAAACCATTTGTGTATAATCTACCCAAACCATTAGATAGGATGGCGGGTTCTTCGTGCCCGTAGCCAGTATGGTGTTTTAGTCTATGCAGCCGTGTGGTTGCGAAGGCCTAAGCGTCCCCGTTGATGAACAAAGTTACCCCGATTACGTACTTAGAAGCTATAACAGAGCAGTGAAATTAATGCATCCCAAAAAACATGGCCTTTTGAACGTTGTGTTTCTCAGAAAAATATTCTCAGTATGATTGAAGATCTTAAATTATAACGGAAGAAGATATTCTAAGCTTCATGTCAGCGAAAACAAAAATCGCCGTCATCGATGCCGAAACGTCAGTACTGGTTCCCGGTAAAGCTGACCGTGAAGTCGGGAAGAAATCGTTCGAAAACGTCCCCAAATCCATGTATTTATCTCACTTTCTAGGAATCTCCTCAACGGTTGTTATTTCACGAGTAGTTGAACACTTATATCATCTCAGCATATCCCGAATTTCAGCTTAATATGTTAT
This sequence comes from Patiria pectinifera, assembly GCA_029964075.1. Taxonomy (NCBI): domain Eukaryota; kingdom Metazoa; phylum Echinodermata; class Asteroidea; order Valvatida; family Asterinidae; genus Patiria; species Patiria pectinifera. Next base: position 8,126,947 of record CM057143.1, read on the forward strand.
TGCAAACGCTTGTGTTACACCTTGAACTATCTCCAAGCAAAATTTTGACGAGGATTGTTTGCCTACCAAACTCACGTGCATGGTTTTCAGGTTGGCTGGCGCATGCTTAGCCGATTGCGGGGAAACAATGACAAAGCGAATATTAGCATATTCATTAGCGTCACTCGGCGTGACTTCGCGGAGGTCTCGGTATCGAGCAATGGAAGCCGGCAAAAAGGGTGATTTTTATTAATTAATAACTCGTGAAGGAGGCTATTATGCAAATTTCCACTGCACACCAAAATGGATAGGCACCTTATTAATATTCTTTAGGCTTGAAAAGATTGACAGATATTGCAAACACCAGTGTTACAACTTTTAAAAATGCACGCAGCCAGGTCTATTTTTCTAATTTCAACGAAAAGTACTGAACATATCAAAACGATTTTTAGCACATAGTTGGATCATTATAATGGAAACAAACCCTGAAAGTCGGTTACATGAAGATACGGTCTTCCAAGCGGGAGAAATTAATTTTCAAACATTTCGCCCGTCAGGCTGAACATGTCTGTGTGCATGTTGTTTCCTTCAAAATAAAGTATTACGTAACCTTTAAAAAAAATCGCAGCAACAGCAACCGTTTGTGATAATTATGCATGCAGATTCGGCGATTTAAGCATAACACGACTGCGTCTTGACCTCCAGATTCTGACCATTCAGCGGGTCCCTTCTATCGGGTCTTCGGTAACCCATCAAACCATGGCAGCCAATAATATCCAATCAATGGCCTAGGCCGAATTTCTGCTCGAAATAACGTCACAGTTTCAAAAGTCGACTCCGATTGACGTGCGCGCAGAGTCGCACATATTAAATTTGCACGCTCACATAATCGGACGTGGTTGCGGAGCTTGCGGGCTCCGTTGAACAACGGATGGTACTCAGACTAGTGTGTGAGAGAGTTGTGGGCAATTGGTATACGACCAATGCGGCACCTGCTAAAAAGCTAAATCTGCGTAAAAGACTTGCACTTGACATATGGACTATAATCAAAGTACTTAGAAATGCATTTTTTTTTTAGTTTGACTGTTTGAAAAAGGCCGCGTCCGAATTACTTGGCTATATACGGCTGGATATCATCACACGGGCTGATGTCGCTCCCATAGGCGCGTGTGTAATTGAGGGTGTTTCTTTCGACCTCCCCGACAAAATGCGAGATTTATAGTTGGTTGATTAAGGATGTTTGTGTATAACTGGATCATACTTCGGGATGAAGGTTGGCTTCTTGAAGTTTACCTCAATTCAAGACGTCGCACCTGCTATAGCGTCATTATGAGAGCAAGTGCCAAACCATGTTTGTCTTATTGTACATACCCTTGCGGTAGTGTCCTTCAGTGTGCGTATTGACTGCCCGCTCCTTCATGCTTTCAAATGAAGTAGCTTCGACCACGTGACCTACTTGTTCGTCAGTAAGAGTAACCTCAAGGAAGTCTGCAATCTGCCGCACGGCAGACGGATGATCCTGTCATGGCAGTAGAGTCATGGAGAGTTAATGAGAGGCTTGGGATGCCCCTTAATACATGGACCCCGCCAATGCGTCTCAATCAAAGCCCCAACCAACAACGACAAAATACGCGTCGGGTGTTGCCCGGACGGTACCCCTAACCACTGGGCAAAAAACTTTGAAAACTTACATTCACCAACAAACGTGTTACAAATCCATGACATGTTAGTGCGGTAACTATGGAAAGCTATAGTTACCAGGGTCTGTTGCTGAGCTGAGAAGGAAGATAAAATCGACCCTGGAACTAGGATGTGCAAGCCTAGCTTTGCAGTGCACACGTGTTTGCGTTTCTTCTCGAAATGTGTTCAAATAAATAAATTGGTTTAACCAAGTCAGTAAGCACCTTACCTGTTTCATGTTTTCGTACGTCAAAATGAGGAAGTTACTTTCACTTCGATGAGCCCAGTATCCCTGTACGTGAGCCCACCACGATCCTCCTGGGTCTATAATGTAAAAAAGGGAGAGAAGTCAAGAGTTAAGAGTCGAAGTGAGGTTTTTTTCTATCACGCGATTGGGCACAGTGTCGCCGAAATATGCCAGATACCGTGCAAAACCACCACCGCTCTTTGGCTGTTAGTCAGAACTAAAACAACAACGAAAACAACAACGAAAACAACAACAACGACAACAACAACAACAACAACACCAACACCAACAACACCAACACTACCAACAACAACAAAGCCAACGACAACAGCTACAACAATGATTGTTGTCAGTAGTAATACACACATTTTTCATCATCAATAATACCTCTAAACTCCACAAAGTGCCGCTTGAGGACGAGTGTCGTGTGTCAAAGTGCATATAATACATGTATAAGTTTAATATTTATAAATTATAATCAAGTCAATCACAATCACAAGTCCATTCACAAATCAGGTCACAAGTAAAAGGGGGTGAATAATGACAGAGGAATGTCTTTGTCACAGTTCGTTTGAATAGCTTGCGACTCAAATTGAGACTAAGCCCTGACTTGTGATTGATTGTGAATGACTTGTGATTGATTGTGATTGATTGTGATTGACTTGTGATTGATTGTGATTAACTTGTGATTGACTTGTGATTAACTTGTGATTGACTTGTGATTGACTCCTAATTGACTTGTGATTGACTTGTGATTGGCTTGTGACATGTGATTGATCTAGATTTACTTGTGATTGACTTGATTACAACTCTGGAATCATGGTGTGAAACGCCCTCTATAGAGTCATGCAGTGATGGGATTGGTTACATTTTGTTATTATAAGACCATAAGGTCAAAAAAAAAAGGTCTCCGGTTTCTGGTATGGAGCTTGCCAAAAAAGTGGTGCGGCGACGCGGCTTTTTTTTTTTTTTACCTGACTTTTTTGCTTCAAATGTCGGCTGAGGACTTCAAGTGGTGCCCTACTGAACTTAGTGCAAATATATGGGAGTCCAGAGAGGCCACATAAAGCTTATTCTCGATCATAACCCCATCTAAAAACACGTTAAAATTGTGCAGCAGTAGGATTCCAGTCAAACCAGTGAGTTTGGCGGTTTTGAGACATCATCTTTCATTGAAAAAAAAACTTTTTCATTTTGCCGACGCGCATGGCTACGGCTACACGCGCGCATACCAGAAACCGGAGACTTTTTTTTTTGGCCTAATGCATACATTGTCCATCCAGGTGACATTGGAAAAGCGTCTTCCAATCAACGTGTTGCCCCTGAAACTGGGGAGCAGATGTATATGTGTAGAATGACACTAAAGTATCTTTCGGGTTACGCATGACGTATATCACCTGTAAATATAAATAAAAAAAAATAAAAACAGTATAGTGCTTTACAGTCATACATTATTCTTCATGATAAAAATAATACGTTTGTTCGTCAAATCCATTTTTTTGTAAAAATAAGAATGAGTTTGCAGCATGTGACATGAACTATCTTTTGTGACTGTGTGGTTCTGAAAAATTTATGTTTCTAATTATATAACCGACATACAGATCCTTGTCATTTGATTGGTGGAGCTCACATCACGTGGCATTCGTTATTGCTCCCATTCATGCCGCAGCTCAAAAAGTACTATCCGCCCATGGGGAATGGGAAATACTATTCAACAGTTAGGATCATGCTGGTGTGCGCGTTCAGATGGACCTTGCGAGCATATGCCTTCGGTCAATTGAGATTCACGTACGTCAAACAAAGATTTTAAGTTCAGGTTAGATCACAGTTAAAATCTGCTGCAGAGGATTTTTGAGAAGACCAACCTTTGCTTTCTTAGCGAATATCTGATGGGGAAGACGGTCTACTCGCAAATGAGTGGTAAGGATGCGAGGCGATTGCCACTTGTCAGCTACCCGATGATGCAGTCGAGCACTCGCAGACACGTCAGGAGGCGAATGGAGGGGGAAGTTATACTCTAGAGGAATACCAAGTCCTGCCTTGTTTGCCTCAGCAATCGGAGAATCTCCATAACCCAGCACGCGGGAAATTATTTCGGCACACCACTTTGTACCTGCATGTTTTGCGAGTATAATTATGAAAGTGACGATGTTCCTAAAGTTGTAACTAAAGTGTGTGGAAACAAATTGCAAACAGTCAAGGATGATATTTATTAGTTAGGGAACACGCATATTAAAAAAATATTAATGTGTCACCAAGGGCGGACGGGGGCAACGGGGGCCATGCCCCCCCCCCCAAAAAAGAACCATTTTTTTCTTTTAAGTGACGTCGCAACAAAGGCACGCACTGCGTACACCACCAATTATGGTACCAATGATATAACTTGAAAAACGACTTTGTTACTATTTTTCAATCATCCATTAATTATGTCTTGAGTCTCGAGTTACAAGCCTCGAGTCCGATTCAGAGTACGTCACGAATCACAAGCCTCGAGTCCGAATCCGTGTCTCGAGTCACAGCCTCGAGTCAGAGTCAGAGTCTCGAGTCACAAGCCTCGATTCCGATCGAGTCACGAGTCACAAGCCTCGAGTCCAAGACTTCGAGTCATTTTCCAATGTGACTCGAGTCGAGTTCGAGTCACGAAAAATGTGACTCGAGTCCCACTCGAGTCCTTGACTCAAGTCCTACAACACTGCTATGTTGTGTCCGAGTACTCTCCCATTAACTATATTATAACTCAATCAAGCCTACCTGATTTAGGAAATGAAGCTAGCCAGACATCGTCTTTTCGAATGGTCATTTCTTTGATGTCCTTCAAGAGAGCTGTACTGATGCAGCGCGCAGAAATCGTGCCGTCCACGACGGCCATCCACGAATTGGCACGATTGGTGAGAAAATGATCTGCCGGGGTTTCATCCGTGTACCAACAAATGTCGTCTCCAGAGTCCGTTTGGTGGCTCATTTTGTCACGATCTGTACCCGAAAAAATATGTATGAAAACACTCTGTTGAGTCAAGACTCTTAATACGAATTCTTACATGAACTGTGGTCTATTTTAACTGAATATCTGCGTAAATACATATACAAACATTACAGAGTAGCATGGTCAAAATCTCTGCTGGCAGTTAAATTTGATGGTCTCACAAACGAATCAAGGTGGTGGCAATAAAAAAAATTATCAGGCGCTGGGTGACCTTATTCGACCTTAAAGGACGTCGTAAAAAAACATCCGGCTGGTGTATACCCGCATTAAACACGAACTCATCAACTATGGTCTATTTTAACTGAATATCTGCGTAAATACATTATACAAACATTACAGAGTAGCATGGTCAAAATCTCTGCTGGCAGTTAAATTTGATGGTCTCACAAACGAATCAAGGTGGTGGCAATAAAAAAAATTATCAGGCGCTGGGTGACCTTATTCGACCTTAAAGGACGTCGTAAAAAAACATCCGGCTGGTGTATACGGGCATTAAACACAAACTTACATCAACTATAGCGCGATATGTATTACATTATTACGTGCCCTATATACACTCCACAAACTGAAGGGGTTGAATCCAACATGAGTTTGGTCAGTGACTACACTCTGAACGTATTGAATCCAGCATTTTAGATACTGAACCCAGCATTTTAAATGTTAAAGCCCACGCTGACACTGTTAATTCAACAATTTAAGTGTTCAAGTTTATTCAACATTTTCCAAAGCTAACACTTTGAAAGTGTTGAGTCAACTGAACATGATTAATTTAAAATGTTGAATTATAGTTTAAGCGTTGAAAGTATTAAAATGCTAGATTTAACACTTTCAACTTATGGTCACTGACCGAACTCATAAGTGTTCGATATTGTTATGACATCCCAAAGCAATCCACCAATTACGCGATTGCTGCGTTTCGGAAAATTGCATTCTCATTAATGTTTGCAACGTTCTTATTTTCGAAAACTGAGTGAAAAAAAAACAAATCAGATTTCCACTCCTGGGCCAGTGATGTTTATCTTTTCAGGCTCTCTAAAACTGTATGCCATGCAGTTTCAGTGGGAACAGAATTTGGAAGTTAAATTGCATGCCCCGTGCTCTTTTTAAAAACAAATGTGTTTTTTTTTCATCTAACTAATTTTCAATTTGTTTGAATTGAAAAAAAAACAACACCCAACGTTTATTCCAATATTTGGCGTCTGCAACCACTAAAACTCGGCTTCCATTTGTGACAGCTGAATTATTATCTGGCAGCCAATAATTCCAATTTTAGAAGAAGAATTCAGAAACTGAACGGCGGTGGATTCAAGAATCGTCGTCACAATTGTCTTCAAATATCACCAATGAAAAGTTCAAAATATAAAAAAAAAAAATTAAGTCCAAGGTGAAGGCCCGTCTTAAAATAGTGGATTTTATAAATCATAATGTTTTCCTAACCAGGGTCGTTAATAAAGATATACTGTACAGTTGTTGACGATTGTTGAAACAAGTATTCTGTGTCATTTTCTTTGTTGTTCCAAACATTGGGAATACGCAATAAATTGTTGGGGTTTTTTTGGACGAAACAGGTTTTAGGGTCATTTCGCGGTCATTTAGGGTCATTATTTTTGGTGTTACATTATGTTTTCAAATATATATATATTTTTTTTTTTTGGGGGGGGATGGTTCCGCTTTTTTGACTCACCCTGTTTAACTAAGAAACTGTCGTAATAGGTCTATGCACACCCGAACCCGCATAATGTATAGTCCATCAACGATGTCGAAAACAACTACTCCTGCGGGTCAAGATTTCCTTTCAAAAATATCCCTTGACTTGGTTCCCAACGAAAAAAAAAGCACTCGAAGTAAAACGACTGGTTATTTTGTGGATTTAGTACTTAAATAAAAAGCCTTGGTAAGACAATAACATTATTGCAGGTGGTGGTTAATATATACGGGCTTTTTTCATTGTAACTTGCCATTTTATATCATAACCAGCAGTGGCGGAACGCTTTTCAAACTGCAGGGGCATCACCAGAAAGGGGCTCTGCTCAAGAAAAAAGGTATACCTTCCGTCGGTGTGAAGAGGAGAAAATTGTGAAAATATTTTCGTTCACATTGCAAGGAATACATGTTACCCAGAACAAAATTTACTAACAACATTGATTTACTCTTTTTAAAAAACGTGTGAATTAGAGAAACTGAAAAATCTTAATCCCTTAATAAAAAAAAAATACAGTGTAGGCCTACTCCTGAAATAGCCTCTCAATATATAGCCGTGTTGTTCTCAAATGTTTCGCTTGAGAGAGCCCTTCGGCCTCCGGCACACCCCCATGCACCCCGGCCCTGGCATCAACCTCTAGCTCTCTGGGTCCGCCCTTGAATTTGACTAATTAGGCCTATATGCAAAGGAGCCATTTTCTTATTGTGAGAGGGGCGCGCGAGCGGGACTGTTGCTTTTGATGGCCAGTTCAGTATTGTTGCCTGTACGTGCTGCGGCTCCGGCCCCCAACGTAGCGCACTATGATTTTTCGCTGGGGGGGGGAACAAAAAGGGGGGATTCAATATCCCCCTTCTCAAAAGTGGGTGGGGGTATATACGCCTCCAGTGTGCGAGAAGATAATGATTTATCAGAGTTTATCAACTTTAAAGAAATTCTTCATAACTGTTAATGTGGGAGTTTCCAAACACTCGGCCAAATTTGTTCCCGATTTTCGGATGCCACCGGGTTTTTTCCTTCAATTTCGGACTTAATTTCATCATTAAGATAATCAGTGGCGTAAACCTGTGCCGACGAGGGGGGCCCGGGGGGGGGGCTGACACAAAAATAAAAATTACATTAGGGGCGCTCTTCATGTTACAGATGTACCGGTATATCGATATGTATATACTGGCATCAAATAGACGCATTCTAAAACATTTTGTTCTTCGTTTTACATTTTTCAGTGCTAATGAATATATTTTAGTCGTTGGGATCATCATTTTGAAAAATTAATTAAAAATCAACCTTTTTTTTCATCACGAAAAAGTGGGGGATGATTCAATAGCCCATCCCCCGGTCAAAAAGTGGGGAGGAGGGGGGGTTACGCCCCTGAAGATAATGGTAGTGAGAGTACCAGAATGACTTTTAAGATTTTTTTTTCTTCGAAGAGATTTGGCAACACTCGGAAAGTCGGTGAAAACGTCGAAGTGAGCCACATTAAGGAACTTTTTTACATGCCATCGATCTTGAGAGGCTGAATGTTGCCGCGAGCGAGGCACTAATTGTGCTTGAGGGGCAGTTTTCCATCTCGATAAGTTATCGCGGGAGCACGTTGTTGATGGTCAATTTGAGTTCGAGAATGGCACAATTTTATAAATGCGAGAGGGGTATTTGTGCTTTATAGAGGGATAGTTTCCACCCTCGAGAAGGTTCACAATCTTCAAATTAATAAAGCACCGTGACACGTGAGGGGTATTTAATTGTTTTTGAGGGGCACTTTAAATTTGCATTACAAGAGAGGGGACAACGCGGTATAGCACGATCATAAATGCTTTCATGTGTGCGTTTGGGGGGCAGTTTTGTTTTCATCTCGATGGGACACATTTATGACCGCGATAGGGGAACTTTGTTAAGCCAGTGAAAATCTGGGGCAGTGCCCCCGCCCCCGGTTCCACCGCCCAAACTTGATTATCACAGTTACATATCCATCTTTAAAATATTGTTTTATTTCTTGCTTGTAGCCAGGCCCCTTGGATATGTGCCTGTGGCTGACGATTTCCATTAAAAGAAAAACAAAAGAAAGACCGTTGACACCCCCCCCCCTACTAAGCAACGCCCATGCTTGGTAAAACAAAATGGTTGGAAATTGTCTGGTACCCCAAACTGCAATCACGCAGCTAATTGTGTACACCGTACAGCTTACAAATTGGTCTGGTAACATTGAAGGGAACGTCATTTTGTTGATGAAGGCATGCGTAAAATTACTCACAAATTAAACGACCATTTTAAGTCAGATTTTGGCTTGAGTCACATAATATATTGCGGTTGCTGGTACCTTGTAAAACATACACTTTCTTAAATGGATTGGGTGATTTTTTGTGTTCTCTCTGCGACATTTTCACCGGTAAGTTAACACCAAACACGTCGCTCATCGCGTCGGGAACAACCCAATCGGTATCAGGTCAACTCGGACCCAAACCAAGTCGGACCCATGCCAAGTCGGACCCATGCCAACTCGGACCCACGCCAACTCGGACCCACTACCAACTCGGACCCACTACCAACTCGGACCCACTACCAAGTCGGACCCACGACCAACTCGGACCCACTACCAACTCGGACCCACTACCAACTCGGACCCAAACACGACCAACTCGGACCCAACAATGACTCAATCATTAGTTTCAGAAATTAATCATTATATTTGTAGGTGATATTAATGTTAGTGCTTAGTGAAGATATTCTGTAATAATATTGGGCAGAATGAGGCTTTTAGTTTTGTTGTTTTCTTGTATTGCCGCTGTGTGGAGCGCTATTTTATGATGCGTACAGTAAATACTGTTGCTAGACGCTTATCGTTTTGAACATCATGAAACTAAACGTGCTTAGCTTTTTGAAACCGTGACCTGTGAAGCTAAACCAAGAGATATTTTAAATTCACATGCTGGCTTTGAATTTTGTGGGATTTTTTTATGAATCTGTTTAACTTTTAATAATTTTTTGATTTAACTTTTTCCCCCCTGGCAATCATAGTGGAACATACAGGCAGCTACCTGTAAGGCCTTGAAGGATAATCTTCCCAGAGCTCCAATACTCCTTTTTGATGATTGACATTGCATCTATTTGTAGGGGATTAACTTGATCATTTTTTAATTCACATGCTGGCTTTGAATTTCGATTAACTTTTTATACTTTTTTGATTTAACTTTTTTGTTTAATATGGAACCTTCGTTTTTCTTGCAGTGTATGCAATGGTGTTCATGTGGGTTTTTTTTTTTTTAAATAGAGATTAGAATAGACTTTGTTTTTATATCTTATTTATTTTATTTATTTACTTACAATGTTTACTTATATTTATTGAATTAATAATGTTATGTTTGAAAGTGTTTATGTTTTAATGCCATACTTTCAAATTTAATTTTTCTATGAAGATCTTTTCTTAATTTGTATACTCGTTACGTTGAAGTTTGGATTAAAAACGAAATAAATTGCTGTTAAATTTAGCAAGATGGTGTGAATGATGTCAATTAATATGTTTTAATGAAAATAAATAATTGGTTAAACTTTTAAAGCGCAATTTGTTTTAATGGAAACAAATAAAAATAATAAATAATTAATTACACTTTTAAAGCACATTTCAAAATAGCATTTCAATGCGCTTTACAACGACAAAAAGGTTATACTGCTGCCATACAGATATGAGATAATTTACCTTACAATTACAATGAAAATTTATACTAAACAGCATCACTGTAATAACAGATGAGAAGTGGACAAACTTTATGAAATGAATGATTGAAAACAATGTCGAATGATTGAAAACGATGGGTCCGAGTTGGTCATGCATGGGTCCGAGTTGGTAGTGGGTCCGAGTTGGTTGTGGGTCCGAGTTGGTCGTGGGTCCGAGTTGGTCGTGGGTCCGAGTTGGTTGTGGGTCCGAGTTGGCATGGGTCCGAGTTGGTAGTGGGTCCGAGTTGGCATGGGTCCGAGTTGGCTTGGGTCCGAGTTGGTTTGGGTCCGAGTTGGATCGAAACCGTTCAATCAACGCCAACGGACGGTTGGTTTACTCCTAGAACTATGAGGCTCCGCGTGAGCCTCATAGTTCTAGGAGTACGGTTGGTTCGCTCATCATTACGCCCCAACTATCGCATCGGTCCCAACTATAGTTGGGCCTGTCCCAACTGTAGTTCCACTGTTGGGCTGGCCCATCCATAGTTGGGCCACTCCGATCTTTGGTAATCCTTACCTTTAGGACCCCTTTCCTATATAAGGTTAAAAGACTCACCAAAACAGCTGACTAAATGACACTCAAAAGTGACATTCTGATATTTCTTGGCACATTTGAACAGTTGGCAATGACACCTCTTGAATATCAGCGGGTTTAATTTTGTAGAAAGAGGGCAGGGCTTTGATTTATAAGGGGTAAAAGACGGCAATGACAAACAGAAAATATATGTATATTAAAAAAGCAAGATGGCGAACTGCAAAAAAAGGTAGGAAAGTCACATTTTCTTTGAAAGTGCTTTCAAAATTACAACTAACATGAGTTTATCTGAAGTAAAAAGACTGCTCTAGCCTGCAAAAGTCACTTTGGTCATGTTCAGGTACTGGACAGTCATCTGCAAAAGTCAGTTTTGAACAGAACTCGTACAAAATAGAGGTGTCCTAAAAGTAAGGATTACCCGATCTTTTTATTTTGCGGTGTCCCAACTATAGTTTACATTGATGTACAACTATAAAACGTTCCCTACAGCTCTGATACACGTCTGACTTTACTGGGGACCACTGAAATTAGCTATTGATGGGGCGAATCTATAGTTGGGCCACCCCAATCTTTTTATTTTGCGGTCCCATCTATAGTGTACATTGTTGTACGATTATAAAACATTCCCTACAACTCTAATACACATCTGACTTTACTTGCGACCAATGAAATTATCTATGGGTGGGGACCATCTGTAGTTGGGCCACCGCAATATTTTTATTTGGCGGTCCCAACTATAGTTTACATTGATGTACGACTATAAAACATTCCCTACAGCTCTGTTACATGTCCGACTTTACTTGGGACCTTTGACATTAGCTATGGGTGGGGCCCATCTATAGTTGGCCGGCCATGGCAATCTTTGAATTTTGCAAAATGTTGCTGGACAATAAAACCCAGCAGCTGGACAACTCATCCAACGTGAAAATTTGAAGAAAAAAAAGGAGTAGGCCCTACTACTACTACGCGCCTGGTCACTGGGTCGATCACACTTATGTATATCTTGGTAACGTAACCACATTAAGTTATACCAAAAATACTTATATAATCATGATTTTCTAAAAACCAATTGTTTAGAATTAAAGGGGCACTGTGTCTTGAAATCCACGAAATTCTCACGTTTTGGATTGTTTACTTATCCTATTTCAAACATCTGGTTGAAAGGAAACCAACCTAATGTCTTACTGTTCCCGAGAAAAGACACACACAAAAAAACCCGGTTGTTTACATCGGACACGACGGAGTATACATACGCTTTATTTTCCTGTTGTTTCAGTCAATGTTCACAACACACGCTGTCATGGCTGTGTATTGTCACATAAAATTACACACATCACCAATGCGCAAATGTAGTTTCTTAGTTCTTACACGTCTGCAAAAGGCAAACTCTTTATGGCTGGAATAACAGCTAGCACGAACAGCCCGTCTTTTTGGGGTGGCAAAAGTGGACCCCGAAAGTCATTCTCGCACGCATAGGTCTAACACAAGAAAGAAAAAAAAAAAAACCTAGTTTTTAAAGGATAGTTGTGTGGATGTTAACATGTAGGCCTGTATCCTAATTTTAAATCTTCTTTCTGATTAACAGCATTTCGTTCAAAGCGTGTTTTGTAGCCCAATTGGGCTCATTCCTGGACGCAGTTTCTCTTTGAAGTGACATCTGAAATCGTTTTTCAAAGGCATATTGATAATTGCAAACACCTTTTTTTGTAGGTATTTGCCAATTATGGCATCTTATCGGCAAGAATCACTTCTGATGGCAATACGCAAACCAAGGAATACTGCATAACGTATGACCAAGAGGCGACTCTCCCTAAGACATTGAAGGATGAGGTAACAACTTCAGCTCTTTACGAGGGTCTTTGTTTTCCTTAACACTAACGTTCCCTGAATCCATCAAAATCCACAACCCTGTTTTGGAGGATTTCGGCGGATTCAGGATGCCTCCATTTTGAAACAGTTGAGAGATTTTGATGGGTTCAAGATACCTCCATATCAATTGAGCAGGTGGGGGACTTTCATGGATTCAGGATCTCAACAGTTTAAATCCTGGGCTATATGTTTGGTGTGTACGAAGTGTATGCACTACACTGGTGGATTCTGATGGACTAACTGATGGATTGTGATGGACTAACTGGTGGATTATGATGGACTCAGGACACCCCAAAAAAAAATTTCACGACAAAATTGGTGGATTTTGGCGGTTTCAGGATACTTTCCAGTAAAAGTGCTCAAGGGGTTATATTATTATTAGGGTTAAAAAAAATGCTTACATGTTTTCACATCTTTTATCACTTTTACCAGTGTAAGTCCTCGTACATGTACCTCACCAACCGCCCAGCCTTACTCCATGTAATGCCCGAAACTACCCGAGCAGTGTACGCTTTTGGGCAATTCCACCGTCACTCACGTTACCTTTACATGCCATGAGGCTGCTTTGACCTCTCACTGCTTCAGAAGTAATCGATCAAGCTGAATCCAACCAGCCATACAGCAACCTCGGGGTATGGGGTACTCAAAAACGGAAAGAAAAATTCAATCCGTTCATTCAGTCTTTGAAAACATGTGTTTTGTTGATCGTCACTCATGTTAACTACAAAAAAAAAGGACAAGGAAAATTGTCCTGCAATTTTGTTGTTACAGTCTCATGGTACTGCTAAGCACACAATTTCCTTTTAACAGAGCCTCCGTCTATTTCATGGAGAGAGCAGTACTCGGCAAAAACATGCTTCACCCCACAGGAAACTTTTGCTGAAATCAGTGACGTAACAATAGAAAACTCCATAGTGTTTAATAACCCCCTATAGATGGTGATTTACTAGGAACCTTCCTCACACTTGCAATGGTAAACTGTACAAACGGTTGGACTCTGTTTATTTGTGGTTTGCCCAACCTTAGGATGTGGCATCTACACGTTTACACGTAAACCAAAAAAAAAAAACGTTTACACAATTTTACAAAACGTTTAAACGAAACCCAAATTACAAAAAGGGGCATATGTTCAAGCGAACTTCCTTTCAGTTTAACATCCAAAGCACAAGTAACTAACAAAGTTTTCAAACCTGTTAAATAGACAAAACCTTGGAAGCACCGCAGTACTTATTACATTAGATGTACATGTTCAGTTTTTACTTTTTCAATGACTGCCCGCTATTTGGTATGTCAATCATTGTTGATTTATCATGTCAATCAGTTACGTTGATCTGCCGATATAATGGGCAGGCGTCAGCCTTTGTGACATTGCTAAACATCGATACAGTTCCTAACATATTTGCTAAATGTTTATCAAATTAAAGGGAATGTACATCATTGGCTTTTGCTGTAATTTTCAGCAATGAAGTATTTGAGGGGTTAGTATAATGGATCAAATATTGTTACACTGACATGTTTGAAGTTTTGTGTTCGAAAATGCTGGAAAACCCAACAAAAACAAGAGTGTTCAAGTAGTCTGGTTCCCTGACTCCACTAAAGATAAAATGGATCAATTTCCAGATGCCGGAAAATTGTAAGGTAAGGAAACAAGTCCAGCTGGCCTGCACCCGTTCATGAACATGTAACCAATACCAAACAAAATTTGAACTGAATAAAAAGGTAAATTTGGAGCAGAAGTTGAAAAATAGTTAGGTTTTTCCAACGGTGGTCGGCTGACCACCGTTGGAAATGTATACAAAAATACCATTTTCTTGAAAATGACTTCACACCAGGTGCCATACTTTTACAGGATGCTTTAGCCTTGTCATTTACCAACATCCTAGTAGGATATTTCGTTAAAACTCGGTATTTTATTATTCGATGTTTGCAAATGTTGTTATTTCCCTTTAAACGCAAAGTCACAACTTTAGCCCAACCCCACGTAAGCAGTTTAGTGCAGTACTCATCCTAACAGATTCCAGCAAACTCTGGTGTTGAGTTTGACTGGATTTGGATCGTTAGGGTTAAGGTTTGCACAATTTTCTGCTGTTATTAAGTAAGCAGAACTTTTCTGCTAACTGTAAGTGTTAAGCAGCACCATGAAATCGAACCGAGGTGCCTGGATACGAACCACATGGACCTCTTTACTAATAGGTCGGAAATGTACAGTGAAGATACATTTGCAGTGCATTGTTAGACAGTTTGCAATGCGGATTGGATTTTGCAGTGTGCACTGTGTCCCACAATGCACTGCATCACAGACCTTTTTGTGGCACCTATCCACAAAGACAGGTTCTATGGAGAAAGGAACTGTGCTCCATGGATTGATCACAGCAAGAATTCAAATCACATCCGTTTACATTTTTTTTTGCAGGACTATCACCCTTTAGTAGACTTGAGCCCGTCCACACTATGCTTGAGTCCAGACGATCCAGCCGAGCTCAGTGGCGCTGTAGTGGAGGCTCTGAGGGGAAACTGTACATTTCTTCAGAAGGGACTTGTAGCTCAAGAGGCAGGGGCGACTTCACTTCTCGTCATCAGTGCTGCCAAAATAGTAAGCACCTTTAAACTAATAGACAGTGTTGACGGTCTAGAAATCATAAACCTACAAAACTGTATAGGCTCCATCTGTACGTCTGCACAGTTTAGATAACTCTTAGAAATTGCAATACCTTGAAATAACTCAGAATTCTGTGTCGTACTGTAAATGCTAAATGTTCTGCAATTCTGTGTGTGTCAGTTCAATAAAGAGTTGTGTAATTCAACACAATTTGTGTTCTTATACAATCTACCTTGAAAAAAATTCTTCTGCCAAAATGGTAGAAATAGAGAATCTGCACAGCGTAGCACATGGTGATGATCTGGACCTAAATTAAAGAAAATATTAAAAATATGTAGCAATTATCAAAACAAGTGCAAACGAGATATGTTTAAGATATGACATAATTGACACATGACATAATTGGTGAAAGATTCATGTATCCATTGTACCATTTTGAAGAAAAGCCCTAGCAAAGAACACACGCTAAAAAACACTCTGACCTTGGTTCTGTGGTTCAGCAAATTTATTGAAATCGCGTACTGATGTGAAGCAGTGTAATAACAACTAAAAACCTAGTCATGGTGCCTGACTCACTTGAAGTCATTGAAACATTTGGAAAAGGCAAAACCAAATCCGTGTGCAGACTGGAAAATGAGCCACTTCAATGAAAATGACATAACTCCTCACCACAGCCACTAATTTGAAAAATTAAAAATCCTTGGAAAGACAAGGTAACAACCATTCATATGAAACACTCAGTTTTGTTCTAAAAATACTCTACATGTATTTGCCACCCAAAAAAATGGTGAACTTGGGTCCAGATCAATCTGACCCACCTTGTACATGTAAATCAAAGTGAATATTAGATTTAGATGTTTTTGTTTTAACCCTAACCCCCTAGGCCCTTGTTGCTTACAACCATCCTCAATCCTCCAAAATCCTCCAAAATTTTTCAACTCCGCCTAAATTTTTCAAAATTGTCAGACAGTCCTGCCTCAAAATGCATTCATTCATCCTCCCCAAATCCTCCTCCTCCCCAAACTTTTTGCTGTTTAAAATGAAGGAAATGAAGGCCAAATCCTTCAAAAATCATCAAAATCATCAGCTCAAAATGAATCCAAAATGAATTCATCAAAATCCTCCTCCAAAATCCTCTCATTCATCCTCAATTCATCCAAATCCTCATGTGCTTCAATCAATCACATCACCATTCATCCCTCATCCTCCAGAATCCTCATTTGATTTCATCCATCAATCATCCTCATCCTCCAAAACCCTCCAAAACCGAGGAGAGAGGGAGGAGGGAGTGGGAGTTAATGCTAATCAATTTCTGACCCTATACGCTGCTCGTATCTCAGCAGAGGGTGTTCTTTGACATTTAATGTAGTAACTATGAATGCACTAACAGTTCACTTGTGCCTATCCAACCCATAGACGCATAATAAAACCTAGACACGGCATTTGCTATTGCGCCTGCGAGCAAAATGCTGCGCGTATTACGCGAACGCTCTTCATGGGCGTGACACGTCGCACAAGAGAGTGGTCTCACCGAGTGCATTATTTGAAATCTTTTGGTCCCGTACGCCCGCGGGAAAAAATCTAAGTGGTGCACTAGTGCATTGGCGCTGGCCTGAACATTCGTGGAATACGTATGAAGTATGCGCGTACATCGAAGCATGACATTTGCACATAGCGTAATTAAGCCGCGTGACGCGGCTCGTTTTGCTCACAGAATTTACAACGTAAAAGCAGTTAATGTCGTGTCTAGGTTTTATTACATGTCTATGATCCAACCGATACAAAAAACAACTGTCCTCTCTAGCTCCGCCTTAATGCACGAGGTCTTTTCTGGATGTTCTGACTACTGTCATTATTCTCATTGCAACTTGCAGTCTACTCCAGATGTCAACCAGTCTGAGGAGCTGAAAATCCCTGTGTCTCTGATCTCCTCCAGTGACCACAAAGATATCTGGGTAAATATTTCTGTAGAAATCCAGCGGTCTGAGGTTCACGCTCCAAGACCAACATGTAATGACGTCACGCTTTGTATATGCACTTGCCTATGAGAGCCAGGTGGGCCGCATCCCACCTGGCTCTCATAGGAAAGCGCACTTGCAAACAAAGCGTGATATAATTAGGTCTTAAGTCTATTGAATCCAGTTGTCTGTGCGCATGCAAATTGAGCACTGGTATCGAAGTTCAGTGGCCTGTGCTCTGATTGCATTCATTTCACGTGCTAATTCAAATGTAACTGTTACGATGTATAAATCTAAGTTGGTTTGAGCACTGGAATCATTGTCTAGAGGTCTGTGGTTCATGTTCCAGTAGAATCCTACATGTATTTCCTGTGCCAAATCACATGTATGTCTTCATGGTCTTACGATAGATGGTTGAGCACTGGAACTATAGTCAAGTGGTTTGTGGTTCATGCTCTGGTTAAACGCCGAAATTGTGATCTAGATGTCTTCAGTTCATGTCTCTCTGTAATCATTGCAGGGCCTGCATCATTGCATTCATTTGAAAATCTCGCTAAGTGCAACTTTTAGTTTTGGGGTTTCAGGAGCTTCAGTGCTTGCGCTCTCGTTATTTCTTACACAGTGTTCCCAAGTGAGGTATCAAATTGAACCGGAAAGTTTCCGTGACAAAACGTATATTTCAGATTTTTTTTGTTCACCGAGAAATGTCCAAACAAGGATGATTATAAAAACTGCACAGTTTCTTTTTGTGCCAGGTGTACAGTAAGTGAGCGCCGGCATTGGCTTGAGAGCCACCTGCGATTGGCCAGCTTCCCATTTCATCCAATTCATGTCTAATTGATCTATCCCCATTTGCGAGTTAGCCACGCCCCTTAGACAACCCTATGGAATTTTGTACATTAAGTTTTGCTTGTCTCAGATTTTGCGCGTTCCGCGTCCATTTGTATATCGTGTAATATGACAATATTTCACAAGCTGCGTTGATGTGATTCTAACGCGATTGGTTAATTGATAATCAGTCGGTGAACAGTAGTTCAGTGGTCTGAGGTTCACATTCCTTCTCATTCTTTGCCATAATCTGATCCATTCTGTTTCAGGTCAGAGGAGGCCCAGTCAGTGCTGCATTCTACAGTCCTGAGCAGCCCATGTTTGATTATAGTCTCATTGTCATATGGTGCATGGCTATGATAACTGTCATCATAGGAGGATATTGGTCCGGTCTGACTGGTTATAAAATGTAAGTATTTGCTTCTCAAAATCTTAAACTCTTTGTCACACTCAGTTCCTCAACATAGAATTTGAAAGCAATATTAAAGACTAGTTATTTTAACTATGACAGGGTGGACAAACCTTACTGGTCTAGCCCCAATGCTTACCGTATTATCACTAGCAACCTGCTCAGTATTCAGCCCAGTGTTGTAGTTGAGACCTTCATGTCCGAGACCAAGACCAAGACCGAGACCAAGGCATTCGAGACCAAGACCAAGACCAGCTCTTTCGAGACCTAGACCAAGACGTCCGAGACCGAGACTTTTGAAGGCCGAGGCTGAGGCTGAGACTGATACCGCGACTGAGACTTCCGAGACCGAGACCGAGACCAAGACCAAGCATGAAAAAAAAGTGATGGTGTTGAAACAGATTTCCATTATGCTGTGTTGTGCCCTGCTTTAAATGAAAATATGTTCCAAAAAATAACTTCCGGCAGATAATGACATTTGCCGAAAAAAGTTTTGGAATAAAGACTAGACTCATACGTAACTCAGCTTGCAAATGAATGAAGCCATACGTATGTAGATGGTGCATTTTGTTAGGGTCTGGGAGGGGCGGGTCTCGAGGGTTAAAACCAGAGACCTCGGCATCTGAGCCTAAGACCAAGACTGAGACCAGTGCTTTCAAGATCAAGAGCAGCCCTCCCGAGACCCAGACTTTGATATGACTGAGACCGCAAAAAAAGGTCTCAAAGACGATCCGAGACTGAGACCAGATCTCGAAACCTACCTCCCCCCCCCAAAAAAAAAATTAGCCTACTGAGTCCACCCAAAAGTCATTAGTTTACTCTCCAGATGAATCAGATGGCAATTTCCCTGCTTGGATCTTCTTGGATTTGACACAGTGAGAGCTAAGAAGGGCTGAGTCACTGTAAATTAAGTTTCTTTTTTACAAAAGCTCCAATATTTGTGTTTTCTGTACCATAGCGCTAAGACCAAAGAAAAGAAGGAAAAACGAGCAGCCGCTGCCGACAGTAGGGAAAGGACAGAGGAGGAGTCTGAATCCGACACAGAGAGCGAAGAAGAACCAGTGACCATCACCTTACCTATCGTGGTAGTCTGGGTCATCATGATCATGGTCATGCTTCTATTGCTGTTCTTCTTCTATGACTACATGGGTAAGTTCAGCCAACAGTGCGGAGGGGTGTGGCGTCCTGGTCCAGTGCATTGAACTCATGAGCTGTTTGTGTCAAGTTAAAGGGAAAATACAACATTTGCAAACATCAAAAAATAAAACTACCAAATCATTTTGAAATACCTTGCTGGACTGTTAGTGAATGACAGTGTAAAGCATCCTGTAAAATCATGGCACCTGGTATACTGTCATTTTCAAGAAAAGTGGTATTTTTGTATCAATTTCCAACGCTGATCGGCCGATCAGCGTTGGAAAAAAACTGACTTTTTTTTCAAATACTGGCCCCAGTTGACCATCGCACTTGTTTGCAATCGATTGCACACCTATGAACGGGTACAAGCCAGCTAGACTGGTTCCCTGACCTTACAATTCCCCAATGTATGTAAACTGCTCTGTTTCTTCTTAAATGGAGTCAGGGAACCAGACTACAGGAAAATGATTGTTTTTCTTGGTTTTTATAGCATTTTTGAACCCAAAACCTCAAAAAAGTTAGTTTAACTATATTTGCTATATATTTCCAACCCCCCAATTCCATCCATTTCTGAAAATTACAGCAAAAGCAAATGATGTATATTCCCTTTAATATTGAGTGTTGTTAACAAATTCTGTTTCTGATTAATGCCATGATATTTACTATTCTTTTGGTTTCCCATAATTAAGCACAAGTTACTGAATTCTGCTTTTCTTTGCAGTGTACGTCGTGATAACATTTTACTGCCTGGGTGCGGCAAGCGGCCTGCATACATGTCTGTTTCCGATTCTGAAGCGTGTTATGCCTTGCAAAAGAAGGTAAGTTTGGTTTCTTGCAAATATTTTACTACAGTTCAGGGTAACACTATTTGATTTTGTCAATCCAATTGTTCAATTTAAGGCAATAACGTTTTCATATTTATTGTTGTATAATTCAGAAATCCAGAAACTTACAATTGGGGATCAGGAGAGATTTTGTTTCACATTAGCTGGGATATACCAAAGAGGATATGATTAAACATGTTTGAATTTGGAATAATAACTTAAGCATTCTGGTGTTTAACAGTACAATGAATTAGCCCTTGGCTAGCAGACTAACTGATTGTCATGCTTATCTTCCAGGGTACCAGCCAACAAAATCCCCTTTCTGCGCTCCCGGCCGTATATCTTCAGCGTTGTATTGGGTCTGGCCTGCATTGGCTGCGTGGTGTGTTGGTTCGTCTTTCGTCACGAGAGTTTCGCCTGGATCCTTCTAGACTTGCTTGGGGTAGCGTTCTGCATCAGTGTACTCAAACTGATCCACATCCCAAACTTTAAGGTTGGTCCTCAAGATGATCTTGCTCTCACTCTGTGTGTCCTTATCGCTTTTGTTTTGCAATGTATGTCAGAAATTGGAACAAATTGTTAATCGTTCTGCCGTGTTTGTGACACGCCGATGCAATTTGTGAGCCGAAATATTTACTTTGCTGCTTTGAAAATTGTTTAACTCAATTTGCCTCATCGCTTGTTTTTGTTAAAGGTAATATACAACATTTGCAAACATCAAAAAACAAAAACTACCAAATCATTATGAAATACCGTACTTGGATGTATGTGAATGATAGTCTCGATCATCCTGTGGAATCATGGCACCTGGTGCGCTTTTCAAAAAAAGTGGCATTTTTTTATCAATTTCCAACGATGGTCAGCTGACCATCGTTGGAAAAAATCTGACTTTTTTCAAATACTGTCCCCAATATACCACATTTAGTTAGTCCACATTTTGTTTGCAATTGGCTACACATCCACGAATGGACTTAAGCCAGCTAGCCTGGTTCCCTGACCTGACAATTCCCTGAAGTCTTTAAACTGCTCCATTTCGTCTGAAGTAGGGTCAGGGAACCAGACTACAAGAACATAATTTCTTTCTTGGTTTTTTTCAGCAGCTCCATGTCCCAAAAGTCCTGAGACATAATGATGTCACGCGTTGTTTACAACCTGGCTCTCCTAGGAAAGCGCACATGTAACCAAAGCATGACGCCATTGTCCCAAGATTGTTTTTAATTTGTTTCTTTTTTTTTTATATTTCAGGTTTGCTTTGTCCTTCTGTCACTGCTGTTTTTCTACGACATCTTCTTTGTCTTCATTACACCTTTGTTTACCAAGGTAAGGTTATGGATGAGAGAGTTCAATCATCTCCTTTCCCATTTAAATTCTAAAATTGAAAAATTTATGCAGGATTTTGAAAAAAACAATAAAATTAATCCGTATCTCGTAGTAAGCCAAGCTTTGTTGTGTTACACTTACCCTTTCCTTACCATGGGCGACTTTAGTTGACAACGAACTACCCCCCTGCTGATTCCCATGGGCGACTTTAGAACACCCTCAACAGACATATATTCACTACTTTTCAGAAAGCCAGCATGTTGGTGTGTTTGACCTCCCATACAACAACCATATACCAGCTGAAAGAGTGTTTTCGGATCTTCTAATGGTGTAGTTTATTCATAGTGTTACCATTAAAGAAATGCAATTAAAGTGCTTCAGAAGTATCCACGCACAATTTGAGGTATGGAGTGCCATTTGTTCATATGGTGAAATGGCTTGCAGTTTTTTATAACAGATCAACAATCAACAAACAGGCATTTTTTTTTTGCATGGCCTTTGATTTTTTACATAAAAGAAAAGAGTTAAGTTCAAGGAACAAACTTTACACACAACACCTTTGATTTTAATCACTCCCTGGCAGTAAAAAATCTGGGTTGGAAAAAAGTAGCTATGCTATATCAAGAACTGAACCGAAGAATTATAGCAACTGCGTGTGTGTGTGTGCATCGTGTCAACCCATGCATGCATCCATTCACGGCTTCACCGAAATTTCCAAAAATGAGTCTTTAGACGCATCTTCGGAAATGACCTTCTTTCATTGTTTTCTTCAAAATGACAGCTTGCCTGAAAGAATAATTTCACAGGGAGTTTAGTGCCATTACTATCCTTAAACTAAGTATGTTTTTCGTCAGTTACTTATTGGATAGCTGCAAATGATATACTCTACCTTTAAAATGGACTTTTTTCCTTCAATGATTTTGTGTGTAGGATGGTGTTAGCGTCATGGTCCAAGCTGCAACTGGAGGCAGTGATGCTACTGAACAGGTCAGTCAGATTGTATGTACCTCATGCATATTCATGAACTCATTCTGTCGTTGGCCACTTGATTGCATCCACTGTACACAGAATTAATCCACATTCGCTACCTAGCATCTCTCAAAGACGTTTGTTATAGAAGAAATTGGAGTGGGGTTGAACTTGCGGAAAGAATGTTGCACATGAAGCCACTTTTTTCACCATTTATTATCTCAATGTAGGTCAGTCATCACAAAAGTGTGGAAAAGACATGAACCTGGAACTGAGAAACGTTTCCAATTTTGTTAGAAAATACTTTAAAAATGCATGAAACTCTCCATAGACTTTGTACACAACCAAAGAAGTGGCGTCTGGATACTACAATCGTTCTGAACTTGCAGAACATTGATTTTCAAAGTGTTTATTTGCCCAACTTTGCATTTTTGTTTTACTACGCAGATCCCAGTGCTTCTACAGGTGCCGCATTTGTCGCCCTCTACTGCCCAGGTTTGCCAGTTGCCCTCCATGTTGGGATTTGGTGACATGCTAGTGCCAGGTGTGTGGCTCAATTTTATTGCTGAGGCATCAATAAATGCAATGATCAGTTAAAAGATTTTTGCTTTTATTTTCCTTCCTTCCTTGTGTTCATGTCAATGCACTGTTCATTGTGTGGAATATACAACACCGCTTTTCACCCGAACATACACAACTGATTGTGTTTTTGCAAGACAATTAAGGCTGTCTGTTTTCGAATAATTTAATATTGCGCGTGAGACTACTCCTTCCAGAAATCACATGGCACAATCAGACGACTCGTGCATGAACATGCATTCGTTGGCCCGCAGCTTCCGAGATCCGATCCAGCTAGTTTTTGTCTCGCTTGACTTTGTTCAGGAAAGAGACGGAAAGAATGTTGCAACCTGACGCTACTTCAGCGGTTGTGTACTTTTGGGTACATACTCACAAAAGAGATTTATTCACATGGTGCTACCGCAAACTTATCTTGTCCTAGTATTTTTCCACCATGCAAACCTTCAAATCTCATGTGTGTGAATTGTTTGCGTTTTGCTGAAAGAATGCACACCTTTTTTGTGATCCGTGGACAGAACTGTAAAACAGTGGCTGTGTTTAAAATTTCGTAACTTTAAAAGCACTTGAGTGATTTGAATGATTTTTGCACTAAAAGAAAGCTGATGAATTGGGCTTTTATATCCTAGATTTTGAAAATGCTACATGCAGAACTTCACTCAAACAATAGTCCAGACGACTGGGTTTCGTGTTTTTTGACTCACCCTGTACAGCTGTTGGTTGTGTAATTTTGTGTTTTCCCCTTCTTTTTAAATTCTACTTTCTTCCCTTGACAGGTTTACTTGTCGGCTACTGCTGTTCCTTTGACTTCAAAACCCACTCACGCATCAAGGTGTACTACATTGCTTCCTGTGTTGGTAAGGTTGTTGTGGCATAGTTATCTGTGTTTATTTGCATCGATGGAATCATCAAACTTGAAAAACTGTTAGTCAAATTGTTGTTGAAGCTAAGTCCTATAAGCAAAAATCTAATTGATATTTTTTTCCAATTAAATCTGATCTTTGTACATGTATACAAAACCAATCGATTGTTTTTTTCTCAATCTTGCAGATACTCTGATTTTCAATTCACTTTTGAGTCAAGAACCGTTTCGTTTTTTTTCCCAGTAGGCAACTCATTATTAAAACTATTTGCTTCATATTATATCTGACTTTTTGATTCCCCGCAGCCTATGGCATAGGACTCATCTTAACCTTCGTTGCCCTCGCTCTGATGAAGACCGGCCAACCAGCACTGCTTTACCTGGTCCCCTGCACCGTCCTGACAACGCTGGCGCTAGCCGCAGCACGCAGAGAACTCTCGGACATCTGGCACGCAAAACAATCGGTGAATGAACTCCACCGACTTTGACTAGTTGACCATGTATGCTCACCACATCAATGAATGCATTATATGTTTGTGGTTTTCCGTTTTACATTTCTTCTCTTTTGTCATTTCAAATCTTGCTGCTTTTGCTGTCACAAAAATACCTCTTTTATGTCTGACATTAAAACCCAACTTGTTTTTAATCAAAATAAAAAGATTTACACAAATACGACAAACTATCATATCATCTCGCAAACTTCACATACTTTTATTCAATTTGGACTTCCTCATGGTAATCGAATGACAAATGTAAATGTTTAAAACTTGTAAAATTTTTGGTTTTTCATTAAAGAAACAGTCGAGTAGACAGGCTCCAGTTACTCGGAATGGAGACTGCACCTCACTGAACACTAATGAGCCGGGTTCCCACACCACAGACTGCATCACAGTTCAGGGCACTCGACCCGACGCAACGCACCCCACTGACACCCCTGCTTCACCACAGGAGGAACCGATTGGACCTCCGTCCGCTCCCCAGATGGGTCGAGATCAGGACTTAGAGTCTATAGATATAAGTCTGGATGACTTTGACATTGAGACGAGCCCTCTTTTACCCCTGGCTGCAATGCCGACTACTGAGATCAAGTAAAAGGCATAGAAAATGGCCGCCTGGAATGAACAAAACACGCTCGGCCAAAAAACGACAGATCTCAGTTCTGTTAATACCCTACTAAAGTCTTCAAATTGTGGGTTTGAGCCTGGGGACCTTGTGTCCTTAAGCAAGGCACTTGACTATGATTGTTTCAACACCCCAAATCTGTGTGGGTGCATGTACATTTGTTCATGAATATCAAGCGCTATTTAGTGTAAGGTTGCTTGTGGCCACCTGCTATCGTACTTAATCATCATAAACTTTTTTTTCAAACAATACTGCCTATTTAGGGCTGACCCAAACATACTGAAAATTCAAGTAGCTTTTTGCTGGCTTGAATATTGGAAAACCCAAAAACTACACACATACACGGTGCCATTTTTTAGTGGATGGTAACTGTTTTGTCAACGGCGGTGCATCGTTCCCATCCTTTTAGCAGGTCAAGCCCTTGACCATGTTGACAGTCATAAAAATGCTTACTGCAAAACACTTCAGCAGACCACAGAGCCATGAGCGACCATATTGATGGCTGCACGTAAATTTTAACAAGCCATTTGCGAGTAACATTTGAAAAACATCTGGTACACTGACTTGCTCAGAATGCTTGGCACATATTGACGTTGAATTCTCCAGACCAAAGACGCTGTTGCTAATCACATGATTCGGGGCAAGCTCTTGCATAGTTACATAAGAGACGCTTGGCGCCAATACATTGGTCACAATGGGTGAGAATGGCACAAAGACACCAGAGCATGCCGGAGCTGGGGATTGCTAGCATAAGGCTTGCCCCGAATCACGTGATATAGTAACAGTCTCTTTGGATGGGAGAATGCAAAGTTAAAATATGCAAAGCATTGGATTAAGTCAGCGTTCCAGATTTTATTCAAATTTAACTCGCAAATGGCTTATTGGCACGCTCTGCATGCAACTTTTGACTAGCACAGCATGCACTTTCAGCAGGCATTTTCGAATATCCTAATATTCAGTCAAACACAATTTTGAGTAATCATGTACTAAATTATTTGAAAATGGACAGCCCTACGCCTATTTCAAGGTCAAACCTGAAATCTGAAATATAATTCATGTAAACAGTGCATTTATTTTGAGGATTCTGTGATAGTGTGGACAGGACTTGGAACACAGTTTCAGGACATGTAACCACCACAATTCAATTGTGTTAGTTATCTTGAGTTTCCTATGTACTGCTCTCTCTGTTCAGTGCCACTGAAAAGAGAATTCTATACTGCCCTCTGGCGGATATGGAATTCCATGGGATACGATGGCGCATGCGAAAAACCAGTAACGAATGCACAGACGCAGACCAGACGTCGGCGAACAAAATTTGGTTCTCTAATCATGTATATCTGTCATAGGAAATCATTTTACATTAAGTACCTATTTAAGTGATGTCACTTCTTGTAGCTTACAAGCATTTGAATAATAGATTTACTTTTTATTTTGTTTCATTGTTCCTTCCAAATTTCAAGATGTATAACACGCCTATATTGACTATACTTGCTTATCCTTGTTGTTTAGCTTCTGAGTTTAATTCTGCTTTTGCTAGAGTTCATTGCTCAGGACCAAGACGAGTCTTACATAGTTTGACCGTTGAGTTTCAATCCATAGAGCTTCAAATTGGCTTGACCATCAGATGAAAATAGAAACTTTTTTCCCCAAACTTAGTTTGAACAGTCCTATTTTGAAAACACATGTAAGGTCATACAATGAGCTTTTGTTATTTACACTATTTACAGTATTAAAATTAACGTTCAGAGTTATGTTTGTTTTTACCAGAGTTGACATATCTAGAGGTAATCATTATGTAGGGATACATGTATTTTTGCCTTGTAGTTCAGGCATGCTTGTTTTCTGGGACTAAAAATTGAAGTGAAAGTCAAGAAACATGCAGATCTCGCAGGTTTTATGAAGAGTTGAGCTTTTTACTGATAACAATACCTGCATAGTTTCCAGCTTTCGCTTCTAGAATTTCACATTTTTGACTTGATATGTTAACAGCCATGTTGATGTGTTTAAATTTTTAGAGTTATTCAAGTTCTTGTATATCTTTTTTTTTGCCGAAACAAATATTTCAATAAAACTCATGGCGATTATGCAAGGTAAATACCAGTTTCATTTATTTTGTTCTCAATCAAAAGGGACTATGATTATCTTATCGTAAATTGGCCAAATTCTACATGAAATATCAGTCTTATAATGCTTATAATGCTTATAATAGCGCTTTCCATCGTATCAACAATCTCAAAGCGCTTTACAATTATTACCCGGTTCATCAGACCACGAAACAATGCGGCAGCCGATATCAGTGCACCTTTCAGTCCTCGACCCTCACAGGTACCCATTTATATTCCTGGGTGGAGAGAGGCAATTGTAGCTAAGTGTCTTGCCTAAGGGCACAAACACCATGTTCCTGGCAGAGTTTGAACCCGGTAACCACTGGACCATGGCATTATGGACCACGGCTTAATGTTGCTCAGTGGGATGTCTGGCAAATAAGCCTCTGTACTGATGACGTGACACTTATGTTTACTCGTGCGCTTTTCTATAGTGCTACAAAACTGTCGTCCCAACCAGGCCCATATAAGAAAGTACACATGCAAACAAAGTGTGATGTCATCAGTACAGAGGCTTATTCATGTGCTCAATGAAACTAGTTTCTCTCTTTCTTGGTATTTAGTAAAAGTATTTAAAAATTGAAGTCCTGAAATGATGATTGTTGTATCTGTGGACATCATGATCATCTGGTTTTACACTTCTTGTAGCAGGAAGGAAGTCCTGAATGGAAGTTAATGCCACGCACTGAACCAGAAACATGTAACCTTTGTGTTACTTCATGGTGTTGGGTACCCGCACCTATGCAAGATAAGCACAGTATACTCAATGCCGTCTGAGTACATGTACTTGTGAGAACAAATTTCACAAGCTTGCTTGGGTGGAAATCTGCTTACTTGGGTGGAAATCTGCTTACTTGAGCTGATGTCTTTAACTATTTGCTGGGGTTGGTTGGCCAAAGCTAGCTTGAGTAACTCCAGCTAATGCGATACACATTGGAGCTGGAGTTACTCAAGCTATGCCAAAGCTATGAATTTGATACAGCACGGAATTGTTGATGGCTTTGCGGTATTTATTGCAAGGTTAGCTATAACAACAACAAAAATGGTCCGAAACTGGTGACAAAATACAACACAAATATTGCACACACAAGTAAATTTGTTGAGGAAAAAGAATGTTTGTAATTTCTGGTCAAATGTCAACTCTACAGCTAGATGTATTGTGCACAACAGTGCACTTATTCAGCATGTGTCGTCTCATCACTCATTTGACAAAGCGAATCACATCCTGACAAAATGATGTAATGTGCTTGCCTGCTGTCGGAATGTGGCAATTTCCTTCCTTTGAAAAATCATCAAATCAACATGGCAGCTGTACATTTGTACTTTGTCCAAGATTCATGTCAAGAATTTCCTTTATAAAACTGTGATTTTTCACTCCATTACTCCGTGGGATCAACTCTGGCTGGAAGCAGCAAACCTGTGTCTTATCAGGGAGAAATCTGGGAAAGATTTCCATATAAGAAGTTCACTAATTTTCCTCTGTATTGACTAACAAGCCCCCAGATAGCAATTTCATGTCATCAAAGTCAATTTGAGCAGTGAGAAAATACAAGCATTTTCTTAGAAAACACAGAATTTTTCAGTCCACTCTCATAGGGTTTGTACGCAGGGTGTTGAGTGAACTTCTTATATGGAAATCTTTACGAAATCTGTCATCTTTGGAGAGATTTGTTCCCAATTTTAATAGGCAGGATACATGTATATTTCTCATCATATCTGGCCTTGTCTGAAATTACTTGGCTGCGGCTAGGCTGGAAATTACACACAAGTCTATATAGTAGCGGCTGCAGCCACTTAATTCCCATAGACCTGTGTGTAATTTCAAGCCGTATAGCCAACTTCGGACACGGCATCTGTTTGCTAAACGTAATGAGAACCAGTTGCATTATATTACATGATTACATCTCATGATTGCATCTCATGGCACATTGGCTGGTAACCTTTCTTTTGGCAAGGTACAGTAATCTGTGTAGTGTTTGTGCTTGGCAACTTTGGCCAAGTTCACGCAAGGACTATAGTTGACCAATGGTTAACTAACGTTTGCCCAAACTCTGTCTAGTCGACGGTGGTTGACTACGCTAGTCGACTATTTGGAACCAGCCTACTGGGGTTGGTTGCTTCGCAGGTAACCAATAGCCGTTCGCTTTCATAACGCAAGCAGAGAGCCAGGATCCAGAAGTTTTGCGATGACAATTTGACCAGCGTTTGATTAGAGACGTTCGCACGTTGCTATCAGTGCGCAGGCGTAAGGTACGACACAAATCAACCACTAGTCGACTAATGGTCATTGCCCGAACTTGGCCTTTGTGTGCTTACCCGCTCCATGAAATTTTCCCCAGGACAATAAATCACCACAAAATTTGGAAAAAAAGACAACCGACGGAACTATCAGTTTGTTGGAACACGTCAAAAAACATGAGGGATTAACTCTGTGGTTTTCCTATCATGTGACAAAACACTGACCCCATGCACGCGCATATGTATAATGCAATTTGCTTCCTCGTGTGGTTGAGCAATTCACAAAACAATACATTTTATCCATGCACTTTTTATGACAAAACCTGAACAGACTCAAATCGTACTCGGAAACATAAAGACATCTGACTCTTCAATTTGTTTTATGGAATGGGATTACTTTTATCCACATCCAACATTTATTCATCAATTCCATCCGACCAGACAGACTTTGAAAACCCATTTTCTGTCTCCTTCTCTTTATAGGAAAATAAAACCTCTGATTCCATTGCAACAGGAAAAGAAATTATACCAGGAATTACCTAAACCCCAAATGCTTCCAAAGTCTCCAAAGTCTCAAGTAAAAAATCCCAAATCTCTGAGCAATAACTTACCTATCCCCAAATTTGCAAACATTCAGATCTCTACTTATACAAGCCAAAACAGAGCATCATGCGAATTTCTAAAAATCTCAAATTTGGCATGACCACAATTTTACCTTTTTTTTTTATAACTTTACTTAAAATTGATTGTTTAAACATTGTACAATGTACATGATGATTCTAGATTACATATAAGATATTCAGTTAAAAGTGTAGACATTCCAGAGAATAAAACATCCAAAAAATAAGACTACTCAAAAAGTATGCATTTCAATAGCAAAAAGTTAAAAAGGGGCACATCGGTAGAAACTCCCATCACAGTGTCTTATCTGGGAGACAAGGTACATTAAATTTCCACACATGGTTTGGATTTCTGTCCTACAACATTTCAGAAAATACATCACCTCACTAAACTAAATTTGACTTTAGAGATCAATGAGCATATACCTGTCTCACAAAAAAAGAATGAATGATTTAAAAAATAAAAGAAGAATGAATGATTTAAAAATAAACTAAAATTTGAAACTGCTACTTGCGTTGACATGACTGAAGTAAACAAATTCAAGCACACCATACTTTTTGTACATGGAATGCACTTAAACTCGAAAGATAAAAAAAAAATCAATCTTTACATCGATTCAAACCACAAGTTGTACCCAACTCAACTTTCTGTACATGTAGATTCACATTAACAGAGTTAGCCAATTTGTGCATAAAAATGATCTCAAAATCTCATCAACAATTTCTACACAAAGGTATTACAAATCAAAAGTAAATTAAAAAAATTCACCAATGAAAAATAATCTGGTATGCCAGAACACAGACAATGAATCATGGTAAACAAAAGGGGTTCAACTGTAATGCAACAGGGTTTTTTGTGTGTGTGGTACACTAAAACATTTTCTGTAGATTTGAAAGCTTTTAGTTTCATGGAATAGAGTTAAAAAACATTTGAGCTTTCATTTCTGACAAGTACCTATACACATGAACATGATGTACACTGGGAACTGGAGAGTTTATCAGGCCAATTACACATATATACACAATGTATGCATTTAACTGAATCTGTTCTTCTTGGGCTATTTTGGAGAAGGAAATTAAGTTAATTCAAACCTTTTTTTTTCTGAAAGAGATTTTCCAACAAGGTATGTGCATGTGACCAGGCTAGCATGCCCGAGGTGGTAATAAGTCATTATGTACATACATTTACTTGTACAATATGTATTGGTTATTTTAAGAAGAAAAAAATGAAATACAATTTTAAAAAAATCTAACTGGCAAAAATTGTAAAATTGTTTTCATATCCAATATTGTGTGTGATACCAAGCAAGAAAACTGAACTCACGAAACAGAACAGAGATATAAATTATACTCTCTCATACATACATATTTCTTTTTCGATTATATTTCATCATGTGTGCACAGGTACGTTGTGCGTGTACATGTATGTAAGCATCCACTAACATGTACATGTACATGACTTTCATCCAGTTGCTATGCTGAATGCAGCCGTTGATCACTAGCTTGACATAAGTTAAATATTACCATGTACATGTACATGTACGTTCTTAAATGTAAGAACGTTGTTGTTGGTACGTTGTTGTTGGGTCGTTGAGGTACTTTGATCGGGTATGTTACAGGTATACATTTTTATCTACCATTATCATAACATTCATGTATTCCCATGCCCACTCTACAAACTGTCATTGTTTTTTATTGTAGGGGCTTAAAGAAAAAAAATTGAAAGTTTTCAAAAGACACATTTTGCAACAACTTAAATCCAATTAAAACAGAGCTGGGCATTGACTAACGTGTTGTTCTCAGCGTCAGAACTCCTATAACTTATATATGTAACTCTATCTTAAAAGCTATCTTGGCTGTAAAATAAGAATTTATTCTGCTGAAATTTTCCATCAACTGTTCTACGACGATCCATCTAACTATGCCTGGGACACGGCTCAAAAGACCTGGCATGAAATGGTGAGTATTTGAACCCCAACTGAAGTCACTACCGGAAGTTCAACAATTGGCATCATTGTTATTTTTTGGCCAAATTACAAATGCCCAAGTGAAGAAATTTGTCCCAAGAATACCACTTTCTCCGTCTGTTATCCCCTATACCCTTCACAATTATACATTCTATTTACAACAGTTTTAACAAAAGGTTGCACCAGCCAGAATTTTGTGGGTTTTTTACACCAAGGCACTTTTCTTCATTCTCCCCTGATCAATTCTGGAAAAAAAATTGTTTTAAAATCATGCAAACTTGTTTTCAGCCAATGCGGATAGGTTATGTGTAAACTACATGTAAGGCTTTATGGGTTAAATTATTTTTACATACAGACTGGTTAAAAAACCTGCCTGTCAAGGCTGTTGTTGAGGCCAACCAGAGGCAGGATAGGCGACACGGTCTGCTCTAATAGAAGTGTAAGCTCTACAAGTCTAGGTACCAGACCACCACAATGCTGATACACTACATATTTGGTGCCGAAAGCTAATTACAAGGAGCTAACGAAGCAATTGTTTTGTTCCAATTTACAATCGGACCCAGCACAACTTTGACAATACCCACACATAGCTGGGCACCTAGTTTAGTCCATAAGCCCGGTTCATTGCATGGTTTAGCTGTCCCAAAATAACCTGGGGAATGACTAATTTCAAAAAAAAAAAACTTGAGAAAAATTTACTGTGGGCACAAAATGGCAAAGTATGTGAAGTTTTGGGGGCAAAAAAAGTCTGGATGCCCAATTTGTATTGTCTTTTCAATGTGTTACTTGTGGAATTGCACTGGTCCATTTGATAAACTTAGGACACATGATGGAATGAGTCACTTTGAGGTTGAGCTATAACAGGAATGGGAAGTTGCCCAACTGTTTACAATGGATCTTTTTGATCAAGCCATCATGAATCTGCTACAGTTATGATGAAGTCACTTCCATATTTATGTGCTGACTTGTACCACGTAAGGACATTAAAGCTGTAAAGCTGACCACGTGTAAAGTGCATGTATCAGCTGATTTGCCAACAACACAGCCTATCCTGAAACGTTTTTTTTTTCCCAGGTGAATGGTTGATGACTTAACATACATGTAAATAAAGGGTGTTTAGAACTTTTTAAAGGGAACAAGAATGTTTTGAGACGTTCCTTTGTAGGTTCTGGCCCAGACTAATAGTATTACACGTATACCAGAATTGTTTGAACTTTAGCTCAGCTTGAAACAAGTAGCCACAGGTGTGACATACATGTACTTGAATGTAGGTGGGACTGGGAGCAAGTTAATGCAACCAGCAATTTGCAGTTCATTTGGGGTCAGGTAAAAACACAATTTAACTGTTCATCTGGACATACATTGTACATGTACATGTAGCAGGAACATACACGTCAAATTGAAGACAAATTAAAATGTGGAATGAAGGGAACAGTCTATGCACTTTTAAGTTCTGTACATGCAATTTTTTTTTGTACATACATGTAGGTATACATACGTTAAGGCTTGTTATGGTATTAAAATATTCATAAGACAAACACGCCCTGCAAATCACCTGTATGAAGTTTTTGCAAAATCCAACATTCTAATTCAAAAACCCCAAAAGGAAAAAAAAAAATCAAATTTCAATCGACGGCTTCTATTAATTACATTGGCAAATTGACTGCAATAAATTCTACATACAGTGTAATATCTTAGTATAATACAAGATGCACAACTCAAGGAAAGAAGGAACAAAATATAGTTCAAAGGAGACACGTTTAAGGTGCCTCGTGATTGTTAACCCAACAAGCAATGTTTCATAAAATCATGAGTATCAGAAGGGCTAGTTTGGGATTTCAGAAAAAGTCTTTCCTTGTTGGCCACCATTTGTCCACAATTGCAAATAGCAAAACAGGAAGAGAGTTTCACAGGAAATGCCCATACATGTACATGCTTGTTCTCTGAAGAAGTCATGAAATCAAGCTTGCGTAGGAACGGACAAGGTGAAATGAGTAGTATCCGTGCACACACGCACACAAAACGCAAAATTAACTGTTTTGGTTTCATGCCGGTTTTGAAAAGGTCAATAAGTCATTAGGGTAATTTACAAAGTGTGAAAATGCCTTTTGGACATATGTTTTAAGCTTTAAGCGGAGTAGACCTATTAAAGATGAAATGGTTTACTACGCAACCATGTATTATTTCAGGATCACTTGATGCATGCTAAGCCAGTGCTAATGTGAACGAACTCTGAAGTGGCAATAGTAAGCTTTTTTTATTTGAATTTCGTTCACCTTGCATTTTTTTGAGTTTTTTAAATTCATTTAAAAAATAAACACGAAAAGCAACAAGCTATTTCAGGCGGGCTAACATTTCCTGATTTCAATGCCTCTACAAACTGCCAAAGACTTTTAAAATTCTGCATCGAAACAAAAAAAATTATGTTGAGACTTTTTTATCTTTAGACTTTCTCTTAAGTTTTTTCAAAGATTCAGAGGAAATTAGGCACTTTACAAGGGAAATATGGATACGGTTTTCTTTCATTGTTTGAGCAAACTCTGCAAGCCAGGGGTGGAGAAGGGCACGTTTTAAAGTGATTAAAAATCCTCTTTGTGCTTAAATCTATATCACATTAAAAATAAACTTCACAGCAAAATTATTAGCCTTAGATTGTCATTCTACTCTTTTTCATGCCAAATGTCTTAAAAATTGCACAAATTTTTCAGCAAAAAAGTAATCCCTCACCAACGGCATTCTGGAAGACATGATGGATGTCATAGAAACTAAAAGTTAAAATTTCCATTCAAATTTGTTCGTTGTTTTTTTTTCTTCTCTATTGTCTCTTTTACCAGTTTTGTGTAGAAAAGAGCCACCCTCAGCAAGCATCAAGTTTCAACTGCACTAGAACAAAAATAGTCAACAGACTCCTGGCTAGTCTAGTATTTACATTTACAGTTGCCATATATGCCATCTGACACACTCTTGGAGATCTGAGTTTGTTATGCGGTGCCGTGGACATCATGCTCCATTGGGTTTAAACAAAGGAGCTCAAACGCACAATCCTTGCACGTGTCACTTGTCGTCCACACCGCTCAATAAAGCTCCACTGGTGTGATAGAAACGGACTCAGAATAAACTTGCCTCTGGATTGTCTGGGCATGCTCAGTATATCTGTACAAACGTTCCTTTGATGTATACAAAGTGGGCAGAGGAACTCTCTAATTGTCGTTTGCTGTTAAAAAAAATATTGGGAAAATAGACAGAATATCAGTAGGGGGCAATTGCAGCGTTATGAAAGAAAATGTAATGTCCTTCACAGAGCCAATTAACCATGATATCTAATAACTGATTCAGAGAAATGATCCAAAAGCTCCTAGTCTGTAATCTCCTTGACCATTACCAGATGATGGATGTATTTATAAGATTTGAAAAAAACACATTTTCAGGTTTATTCACTGAGGTCTTAAAAGTACCCAAAAAATGTCTGATTTGTAATGTCGTGATGCGGCAATTGCCAAGGTACATGTGATGCGATCAAGCTAAATGAGTCGTTTGTCGACCCTGGGCATTTTTTTTTACAGATTTGAAAAGAGCACAATCTCAGCATTACTGCTGTGAAAACCGCATGCTGATACCATCCTTAGTTCAAAAATTATGGAAGTCGGAACACCAACAGTTATGATGAAGTGATGTGATGAAGTGGCCCTATTTTGGCCTGAATCTCCGAATGAAAATACCCGACAAACAACTCATTTAGCTTGATCGCATCACATATCCTTTATGCATTGCACAGAAAGTACATGTAAGTTGAACACAGTCGTACACCCCAAAAATTATCCAGCATTTGTCATCACTGCGGTCAACTTTACACATTATTGCACGGTACGATGCACATTTGTGATATCATATGTCTAATTCAGTTATTCAGTAACTCATATAAAAAACAAACAAATTTTTGGGACTATTCTTTTCTTCCTTTTCTTCTAGTCACTGAATTGTTGTTGCCTGCAGTGTGCTTCACTTGCCAACTCATTGTATCTCTGTGACCCAAATTCATCGTTTCCTGACGGTTCGGGAAGCGAGCGGGTTCATGCGTGGCAGGGACATGGGAAAACATTTGTAGCCAGGAAATTACCGGTAATAGGTGGCTACCGTGTGTGGGCGAGCCAGTATCAAGACAAAGATAGCATCGGTGAATCTTCCCAAGTCCCGACGGACTATAAGCTGATTTTTTTGGTAGTGTTGTGTCTGGAACTGCCTACTATTAAAGTAACTCTAAATGTTCTCATTTTTTTTCAAATATTGTTTCTCTTATATGAAAAATAAAAATATATACATGTATGTGGTGTGAAAAATCTGGAAGGGGCTGGCTTTTTCAAACAACGTGGAAAAAAATCTCCTTAAATATAGGAAAATGTCAGCAGTAATTACGTCAATAAGTAAGCAATTAAACACAAAACAGTTTTTCATTTCAAACATTGAATTCTCAGGACATGTACAAAATTGAATAAATAATAATATTGGATTTTTTTTACTGAATGTTCAGGAAAGGATATTGTATCCGTGCAAATTTCTGAGAAATAAGTAACCTATCTCTAGTAAGAAGAAACTGGACAATTTCCAAAAAGTTACCGTATTTTACTTTCCAAAAAATAATAATAATAATTAACCATCTTCTGGTAGAAGCCAATTTTTGTTTAAAAGTAGGGTAGATCATTTGTCATTTGTGCATATTTTTCGTTTGAAGCAACAAAAGTGCTCAAAATCCAAAGACGGGTGCTTAACAACTAACTTGATAAAGTTTTAGCTTTGTAAATACTGCATATTCCAAGAAAACAATATTCTAGGATCTCGGTTTCAACTCCAAAATTCCGAGTCATGTCTTGAATTGTGCCTGAAATCTGCATCCGGGACACTTTCTCATTCAGCCGATTGCGGCTATGCGATGTCACGCACTGAACCGACGAATAATAGCAACCGCGCGCACGTGTGCATCACATCAACGCTTTGCGCACCCATTCACAGATTCGCCGAATTACAAACCAACTACAAACGGAAATTTCCAAAAACGTGTCACATGAGACATCTTTGGAAATGTCCTTTCTCTTATTGTTTTCTTCAAAGTAACAGCATGTCAGAAAGAACAATTTCACAGGGAGTTAATTGCCCTCCCCAAGTTTTTTCCACAATAATTTCGTCAGGTACTTTTTTGGATAGCTGCAAATGATCTACTCCACCCTTAAGTCAATCTATGATGCCTCACTGACAAACTACTGACTGTCTTACCGGGTACTTTTCGCACGTCGATGACATTGCGCTGAAATTCTACAACGGGGCTGCCACTGTAACCGCCTTTTGATTGCATCTGTACCTGGATAGAATTTAAATGCTACAAAAAGAAAAGCAGAGAAAGGCCGTCTTACATACATACTCCACTGTTTTAAGTGAAAAAGCGAATGACCCAAAATGTATTGTTTCACCCATAAAATCCCTGTTCCACCCCAAACCGCCCTGCCTATTGTTCCATGTACCGCCCAAAACTGCCCCAATACTCTTTGGTTTTACAGGGAATTCATCAGGGAATACATGTACATACAATGTAATACAATGTACATACATGTAGTTCAGGGGCCAATTTCACGGCGCTGCTAAGCACAAAAGTTTGCTTAGCACAAAAAAGTATGGCCTTATAATAGCAGGTTACCAGTCAAAACTCCACGTGATGTATATTGCTCGTGATTATTATTCAGCTGTTGTTTGCTTAGCATGAAAATCACATGGAAATTTGGCTGGTAACCTGCTTTATTAAGCCAGACCTTTTTTGTGCTAAGCAAATTTTTGAGCTTAGCAGCGTCGTGAGATTGGACCCAGGTGCTAATGAGTTGGAAAAACTGCACTTTATGATGTCTAGGTATAAATTTGTTGGTTTTTGGATGACTTTTTATTTCAAAGAGCGAACCTTTTGCAAGCGACAAAGATTGAAAATATTATCCTTTCTATCGATATTATTTTTGAGTGGGAGGAAAAAACCAGGAAATCATACAAATATGTATTCAATAACCAGCATTATTTCCACAGTCATGTGTAATCATGCATAATATTTTATTATGAACAGAAAAATAGACTAAAAGCTGGCTAGGGAGGCCTTCAATAAATCCCCGGGTAACAAAAACAGCGAGGGTCTTACTGGATACACACAATAGACGCAGCACTGCAAGGGTCATGGTCAAGGTTAAGAATACTGAATTTTGTAAAAAGCAAATCTGTTGTGATACACATTTATAAGCAAATATGAGGCATTCTGGCAAACTTAGACGGAACTGGGCATAGACCTAGTGGAGAAAATGCCAAAAAAAACAAATGGGGGTCATTTTTTTCTGATTTTCAGATTTATTGATATGTGTAAATAATCTTTGATATGTCTCCTATATTTGAAATAGTATAAAAATGGTTGAATAATGGGTTTTTTAAAGAATAAACAATTGGCATCTTTCATTTTCACAAATACAAAACTCAAAACTTTAAAGGCCATTTTCTTAATATTTTACTTTTTTGACAAGTCGATAACATCAGAACTTTAAACAGCCATAACTTGTCAACGGAATTTCCAATCGAAGTGCAACAAACAGTATTGTAAGGAGAATTTCATTCTCTTTCCTAATACCAACAAACCCCCATTTCGACCTCTGCCCAATTCTGCCTCACTTTGCCAGAACGCCTCACAAATATTAAATACATGTATTTTAGACAATCTGTCCGTGCATTAATTAATTTATTCAAAATGGTCTGAAGCAGTCAGGAGTCGCAAAAGAAGTCAGCACAGAACATTACTGCACACAAATTCTGTAAGAGTGCAACAACTATGGCCAAGTTCGCGCAAGGACTATAGTTGACCAATGGTTAACTAACGTCTGCCCGAACTCTGTCTAGTCAACGGTGGTTGACTACGCTAGTCGACTATTTGGAACCAGCCAACTGGGGTTGGTTGCTTCGCTGGTAACCAATAGCCGCGCGCATTCATAACGCTAGCAAAGAGCCAGGATCCAGAAGTTTTGCGATGACATTTTGACCAGGGTTTGACTAGAGACGTTCGCACGTTGCTATCAGTGCGCAGGCGTAAGGTATGTCACAAATCAACCACTAGTCGACTAATGGTCCTTGCCCAAACTTGGCCAATTTTGTCCCACATTGTTTTTCAGACAGGCAAAGTTGATGTACTAATTGTTCACTGATTGAAACAGTTGATCTTTGGCGTGAAGTTGCATCTAATTGTTTAAAATCCATTCTTAGGAAACATATTTGGTGTACATGTACTACAAACTTCATGTATAAAATGAGTGACTTGTATGAGTCACTCCAGCCTGTATGGGCTCCGTGCAAAAACCTGAGAGGGCGCTTTTGTACCACTTTTGAGGGCCCTGTGGACGGGACACACTCATGCATGTACTGGTTAGCGCGCGTATACCACGAAATGCACACGACTCAATTTTACTCTGAATGTGTACAAAGCAACAGCGTCTTCACGTGAGCGTCAGACGTCGACAGCGATGTCTTCAAATGTCTTTCTCAGTGGTCTCCCCCAACACTCCCTTTCTTACTGTTGAGGGGTACTTGTGAACGGAGTTTATTTGGGCCGGACCGCACCCAGCACGAGAACAAGCCCAAAAAAGACGACCGATGTATTCACACAAACTTGAACAGGTTCAAATCCAGCGAATTTTACCACAATTGTTTTATGACATCCTTTGCTTGGCATTAGCTGTTGTGTGGACCAGCTTTACACATCATGTGGTACTTACATTATTTTGTTCGTTCATTTCTTGCTGTGGCGTCATGTCTCCCGACCCTATGTGACCCGTGTGGATGAAATTTGTTGGTAGTCCTATCATGGTTCTGTCTATTCTCCGCCTCGTCTGATCAAAAGGTAAAAAAACAAAACAACAGTTGATTCCCAAATTTTACAAATATTTTGAACACAGGAATTGACTGGAGCAGGCTTGAACCTGCAACATCCCCAGGTCTATCATCGTGACTTTGGCCGTGATCCTTAGCTGCATGGCATGTGCAGGTTTATGGCTTCTTGACTAGCGACCCTTGAACAAAGATATTGACTCGAGCAGAAACATCAACATAGGGCTGGATAGCTCAGTTGGTAGAGCACCGGAACGGTAATCCGGAGGTCGCATGTTCAACCCCCATCCAGTCAATTTCTTTGTTCAACTTTTCAAAATATTGTTATAATTCACCTAGTCAGTTTCCCTTTGTTATTACAATTGAAAAATTGTAATAAAAAGCTGTATCCTGTCTAGGCGTGATCTCCGTTTGCTATTTCCCAAGTCTGCATCGTCACTTTGGGTGTGATCCCTGGCTACCTGGCATGTTCAGGTTTATGGCTTCTGACTAGCGACCCTTGAACAAAGATATTGACTCGAGCAGAAACATCAACATAGGGCTGGATAGCTCAGTTGGTAGAGCACTGGAACGGTAATCCGGAGGTCGCATGTTCAACCCCCATACAGTCAATTTCTTTGATCAACTTTTCAAAATATTATTACAATTCACCTAGTCAGTTTCCCTGTGTGGTTCATTTGAAAAATTATAATAAAAAGCCGTATCCTGTCTAGGAGTGATCTCCGTTTGCTATTTCCCAGGTCTGCATTGTGACTTTGGGTGTGATCCCTGGCTACCTGGCATGTTCAGGTTTATGGCTTGTAACTAGCGCCCCTTGAACGAAGATACTTGTATTCTCCTGTAATACTCTTTCTTAACTTCGTTTGCTATTAATCTTAATTTAAATAATTAGATTCAAAGCATCACTTTTTCTGGTGGTAATTACCTTCATATTTGTATTCCTTTATTTAAAGGTATAGTCCATCATTTGTAATTTGTGCATTTTGTTAGTTTGAAGCAACAAAAGTGCTCAAAATCTAAAGAAGGGTGCTGAACAACTACATGTAACATGTTGAAGTTTCAGCTCAGCTTCAGCTGTACATGTATATAGCGAGAAAAACAACATTCTTAGATCTCGATTTCAAATCAAAAGTTGCTGAATCATGTTTTGAATTGGGCCTGAATTCGGCGTCCAAGACACGTTCTCACTAGCCGATTCCAGCTACGCGATGTCGCGCACCCATCCGATGAATTATAGCAACCACGCGCGCATGTGCATCGTGTCAACACCGAATAAAAAAATGAACTACTAACGGAAATTTCCAACGGTGTTCTTAAGACGCACCGTTGGAAAGGCCTTCTTTCATTAATTTCTTCAAAATGACAGCTTGCCAGAAAGAATAATTTCACAGGGAGTTTAGTTCCCTTACTATCTTTCAACCAAGTATGTTTTTCGCCAATAATTACACCAGTTACTTTTTGGATAGCTGCAAATGATGGACTCTGGCTTTAAATATCACTTCATTATACTTATATTATCCAACTTTGTATTGGTTTATTGGAGAGTGCTAAATAAATGTCAACTGAATTGAATTGAATATTGCCGAATTGGGGAAACGTCAACATACATGTAGGGCTCGATAGCTCAGTTGGTAGAGCAAAGGAATGGTAATCCGGAGGTCGCATGTTCAACCCCCATCCAGTCAATTTCTTTGTTCAACTCTTTAAAATATTGCTGCAATTCACCTAGTCAGTTTCTGTATGTGGTTTACTTGGACAAAAAATGTAAAATGTGAAATGTTTGGGTTTTTTTGTAGGTTCTTGTTAAGGCCATTCCCGTAACCTCACAACATTTCTGGCCAGCTTAACTTTTACCTCAAGAAGAATTTAGAAGCCCTCACTATTAAAACTAAAAGGAACTGGAACCAAATTAATATTTGGAGTTGATGTTCAGATTTCTAACCCCAACTGCCCTGAATCCTCCAAAATCCTCCTTGCCAAAGTGGAGGAATTTGGATGATTGAGGTTACACAGCAAAAGTGCGTTACTGATTTTGTACGATGCACTTTGTCAAGGTCTTGGGCCGGACCTTGTGTCGTTTTTGCTCAGCCAAACACAGGCCTGGATTTATGCTTGAAATCCTCCGTACTACTCCAGTATGTCACTGGCCAAGCCTCACCAAATTGACAGTCACTGCCGCAGGATTTT
Source organism: Patiria pectinifera (assembly GCA_029964075.1). Lineage (NCBI taxonomy): Eukaryota > Metazoa > Echinodermata > Asteroidea > Valvatida > Asterinidae > Patiria > Patiria pectinifera. The sequence continues at coordinate 8,169,264 of CM057143.1, forward strand.
GCAGGATTCAGGCAGTGGTCACCCCTCGTGAGCCATATTCAAGAAATAATGGAGGAATTTGCAGGATTGAGGCTATATATGCGATTTTTCCATGTGGCCAATTGGAGGATTTTGCAGGATTGAGGCTACAATCCTTGCCAAATCTTGCTGGGCCCCCAAGCCCCCGGCCCCCGTTCAATGTTGTCTCTCATTGCGCGGTGTGTGCTCCATCAGCTGGAGAGAACAACATTGACCGGGGGAGCGGGGGAGTGGGTGACAGAGGCAGGCTCAGGAAGTGTCCCAACCATTTTGACCGGGATTGTAGATCCTAGAAAAAAAGGCCTAGGGAGTTAGGGCTAAACACCCCAAATTCTCAGTTGAAGATTTACATGGCACAAAAGTCAATAGATGTGGGATTTGCGGTCACACCATCTAGTCAAATCTCTTTTGTGACCTTGTGTGGCTCTGAAAAGAACCAGTTTGGTAACATGACGTTTTGGACAGTGTGCTCAATCTCCTGAAAACAGACAGAGCATACCATCCGTTACCAAGTCACAAAAGAGACTTCACTGCACAGTGTGCCTGCAAAGCTGACTTGTTTGTCTCGGCATCTGTTCGACTTACAGGCGGCGGCTGTTCTGTGACACAGCAGCCGAAGCAGATCAGTACGTCGCTCATTCTCCGAGGCGGCATGAAAGCAATCTCTTCTCGAGAGTTCTGTTATTTCACAACCGTAACTAATGACTCCTGGTAGTGTTCATGTATGGTCATCCGTTCTACCTTTGTGTAGGTAGTTGACTTTGCCTGAATGCATAAAAAAAAGTGAATATCCAGTTAGAAGGTGCTACATGTATGGTATAAAATATTTGGGATAACAGTTCACACGCACCTCAACTCAAAAACTGTTCAGCATACATTCTGCTGTTGTAAAATTTCATATTATTGATAAAAGGATCAACCAGAAATGAGGTTTATACTAGTACAAGATATTCATACATTTTAAATCGCATTACATGTACTGATAAATAAAGTTATGCCAAAATTGAGCATCCCCCCCCCTAAAAAAAACTACATGTATAAACAAGATGACAAGGATCTAAAAAATTTGCCACTTTTGAAGAGCCTGTGCATGTGCACAACAAGATTTGACAATTTTTCTTTCGGGATAAACCAGTCAGATAAATGCACACAAGGCCATGGAGGACGTGGTAACCGAATTGGAAACAAATTAACAATGAAGTATCCAGTATCCACTTAACATGCTTCAGCGGTTGTGTACAAAGTTTATGGAGAGTCATGTTTCTCAGTCCCAGATTCATTTTTTCCCCACATTTTCGCAATGACTGACCTTTATTGTGATGATAGGCTATATGAAGAAAAAAGACAATCTAAAAACACTTGCGTCATGACATGCATGAAGCCTTTTTGAAGGTTTACTTTTTTGAAAAATTTTACTTCAGAACACGACGCTCTCTTTTATCTTGCTATAATTTTGCACACATGCGATGAAATGTTTATCCCTCCTAAGGAAAAAATATCGTCAAATCTTAATGTACACAAATATTGTTCCTTCCTCCATGGTTAGAATGAATACCGAACTGGCTTCATCTGTTCATCCGCCATGTCCACACACGCGGCCATGTATCATGTGTATTGTAATTCATGTAATTTGTGCGGCGCAACAGCTACTGCACTTCCGGTAAAACCTGCTCCCAGTTTTCCCCATGCAAATACGGAAAGAAAAATTACCTGACCCACCACAACCAAACGCTTTCTTGCTGTACTATCTGCCGATCACTTATACAATATATTGGAGTACTGCTGGAATAATTTCCAATTCAAATATTGCAAATAAGTGTGGACTTCCGCATTACCCAACCAGTTCAGAGTAGCGTTTCACGTTCGCTATTTACGACCAGTCAGGCAGCTACACACCTATTGTATAAATTTCTCATTGTGAGCACGAGGATACCAGACATACTTCGCTGGTACTTTGCAAAAACATAACGGCTGATTGCACTTCATGCTTCGCATTGTTTGGAACCAGTGGATGGGTGTAGTTTATTTTGGGCGTGGTTAGGCAATTATCGATCGCTTTGATCCTTCTCCGCCCATGCTTGGATGCACCGATCTATTTTAGCAGGCGCTTAAATGCAATGAATTCGAATTCACAAAGGCTGATCGTAAAGTGTTGTACAGTCGAAACTCTGTTAATACAAAATTCTGGTTATAACAAACATAAAGCCTGGTCCCAACTGTGAATTTATATGCACAATGAATGGGACTGATGTTCCTCTTAATACAAAATTCTGATATAACAAACAATTTGGCTAGGTCCGAACGAGTTTGTTATAACGAGACTCGACTGTAATAGGAAACTCATTGTGAAACCGCAGCTTTTGCGACATAAAAATTAAAAGTGGTAAAACAGAGTGTTGGATATTGAGCACTGTGAAAGAGCTGTAGGCCTACACCCGTCCGGTGGGCCGGACGTCACGGCCCACGGGCGCAGCCAACGGAGTTGCAATAATGGTTCCGTGGTTGTGTTTATTATGTGTTTATGGTGGGGTTTTTTTTTGACACAGGGCTCCTTGCTCTTTGTTGGCGTTAATTGCAGATACCAGGAAGTGATGCAATAGCTCCTCCCCCGATCAAAATGTTTATACATTGTACATGTACATCAAGGGCATCAATCGCTTCTCAAAAGTGGGGGAGGGGGGAGGAAAAAACATTGATGACAACTAATGCGAGCGCGAAGCCATTACGGCGTGTGGAGTTCTGGTCCGTTTAAGTTTAAGGGCCATTGTATTGAATTGTATTGTATTTGTAATGTATTTTATATGTTTGTAGTCATTATTTATTGTATGCAGGGCCCCAATGAAAACCAGTTTTTAAACTGTTTGGGCATACCCTGGGTAAATAAATGTAATAAATAAGGGCCCTGAAAAAAAAAATGATTCTGCGCTCTGTGTGGTCCGATCTCGGGCATTTCTGGCCACTTTAACCTGGTATTTTTTTTGTTAGCAAAAGGTAATCAGATCATTTAAACATCATTTATGAGGTTGGAGTCTTTGAATACTCTGAGCTAAAGTCCTTGGGTTCGGGGCCCGCCTATAATAAAGGGCCCCCAAAAATTTGACTCTTGATGCTCTGTGCGATCTGAGGCAACTTCTGACCATGTATGCTCTTAGCAAAAGATAATAATTCCATCATAATTTTCGAGGTTGAAGCTAATCAGCTATTCTGAGCTGTAGGCGTGGGGTTCGGGGCCCGCTAAGGGCCCCGAAAAAAATGATTGATTCGAGACGCTCTGTGTGGTGCGATCTGAGGCAATTTCTGACCACTTTAACCTGGTATTTTTTGTTAGCAAAATATAATCAGCTACTCTGAGCTAAAGACCTGGGGTTCGGGGCGCTAATAAAGGGCCCCGACAAAAATGGATTTTTTTATGCTCTGTGATGTGGTGCGATCCCATGATCTGAGGCAATTTCTGACCACTTTAACCAATATTTTATGAGCAAAAGATAATAATTTGAACATCACTTTCGAGGTTGAGGTAATTGAATCAGCTATTCATGAGCTATAGGCGTGGTTCGGGGCCCGCTTAAGGGTCCTGAAAAACTGGATTCTACATGCTTTGTGGTTTGTACGTGCAAACCGAGGCATGCAATGTCTGTCCACCTTCAACAATATTTTACGAAAAGACTGAGGACAGAATACTTATTAGGGCCCTGTTATTGAGACACACGAGTTCAAAAATTTGGGGGGGGGAAGACATTTGATATTGTGTCCGACCCCCCCCCCTCCCCTAAGGATTGACGCCCATGCCTTCTATCACCACACCCCGGGCCCGGATTTTACGCGAGGTACGTACGCCTTTGTTTTCGAGACCCGGGTCACAGGGTACCTCCATGAATACATGAACTCGGATTTTTAATGCGACGTACACACGCCACCCTCCGGGCTCCGACCGTGCAACACAATTACACACAGCATCAAACCTATTATTTTTTTGTGTTTCATCTTTTTGCTATTGATTTCGTCAAAGGAACTTAATTTCGAATAATTCTTGAAAACTATATGTGTCTCATGTGGTACGGTATGAAAACATTGATAGGCCCCTTCGTAATGAAGAAACGTGGACAAAAGCCAACTTGTATTTTCAATTTTGCATGATATTACTTAACTTTGTTAAATCATTGTGCCCGAACTGGCCTGGAAGATGCACACAAATTACAACAGTTTCCTCATTATTGCCCGAAATGTCGACTTATTTTCGTCCAAAGAGCCAAAACAGCCTGCACACAGCCATGTTCCACGTTTCTCTGCCTATTAAGACAAATAGTTTTTGAGGAGAATCACAAGGAAGCAGCTGATGGCCGAGTGGTTAGATTCGTCGTCCACGAATCGCGGAGCCCATCGAATCCCGTCGGTGTCTTAAAGCTTTTCAACGCACGCGTTCTATTCAGTCATGATAAAATGTTTAATTTCCCGTCGTAAAATACCAACGGTACCTTAGCTTCATCGGTAAGCACTGCGGCTGGTACTGTCCGTGAGTTCCAGGTTGGCGCCTTCGTACAGGTTCAGGGCATGTGGTCCACTCGGAGGATCAGGGCTTACGGGCCGCCCTGTTCCTCCCTTAGCTCTTTGCTTTTACATGGTGCCTGGCCCTCCGGGGTTATATGGATGGACAGGGAAGGAAGTGTGTATTGGCCGGGACACCCGAGAGCCCAGAAGAGAACTAGGGGGTTGGCTGGGGCATTGTTATGGCTCAGACCGACCCCTGAAAGCTTGGCTAGCACATAACTTTTTGATTTTTTGTATCCTCTATTTTTTTTTCAACTTTGGTTAAGTTTCATATTTACAGCCGCTCGGCAGGTCTACGGTAGTATCCAAAACTAAACCAAGGTCTGTGTCATAAATCAATAAATATTTAGCAAGTGACTATTGGCCTAATCAAAACGAAGTTTCGTTCGATCACTATGGCTCTATTTCCAATAACATACCGGGGAAAATAAAGATGTACATCGTAATATATAATATTACATCTTTCAAAAAACGTTTCTTTAATTGCGAACATGTCAAACAAATATAGTAATTCGCAAAACCCCACCCCAGCCAAAATTACTATAGATCCGCCTCTGACACATAATAAGTAGCGGCCGCTGTACAGAAAAAAATATTTTCACACGTAAAAAAATATATATTCAGACTTATTGAGTGGTACTACCCTTCTTCCGCAATAAGTGGCATTTTGTGAAATAATTCCGATGACAAATATAAACTACCCGCCAAAAGTGCAGAACACAACAGGCGACATGGGCGGAAGCAGGAATGTTCGCAGGATGGGGAGGTGGAGTTCCTCCTAAAAAATAAAAAAAAAAAAGCAGGTGAAATTTAGACATTTTTGTTTTCTCCGGACATTTTTTTTTACCTCCGAAAATCAATGGAGTGGAGGGAAGGGGGACGCGGGGAGGCTTGCACCATACTTTCAATTGTTGGGGCACCGTTCAAAATTTAACCAGTGGCGCACCCAGGATTTGGCTGGGGCTCACAATTTTTTGTTTGATTTTTTTTAATTAAAATCTTTTCAAACAATTTTGCTCAATTTTTTTTATTATTATTATTTATTTTTTTGAGGGGGGGCGCTATTTTTTGACGTTGGTGGCGCCACTTACACCACTATTAGGCCAAAACAAAAAATATTCGGTCTCTGGTCAGACCAAAGTTCTGGAATTGACGCGGCCACGCGGCTTTTTTTGTGTTTTTTTTTTTTCTTCAAGCGTGGATTGTACAGACAAGGTGGGTACTATTTTGCTTTTTTGGTGTCCTCATGTACATTAGTGTCCTCCATAATTTGCCTTGGTGCTTTCGATCATTTGCCTTGGTGCAATTTCCCATTCCTTGGTGCTCTTTGGTAAAAAAAAATGAGGAGGTGCGGAAATAGAGGGCGCTGTTGGAGCTACCGCGGAACATTTGGGGGAAAAAAAAGATCGACGCGCATGCTTAAAATCGACGCGCGCGCTGACCAGAGACCGACTTATTTTTTTTTTGGCCTTATACTACTCGAAAATAGGCCACATACATATCACCAAGTTTAAATCTTGGACCTAAAAAAAAATTAAAAAAAAAACCAAAACCTCTCTTTTCAGAAAAAAAAAATCAAAATTTTGCGAAAAAAAAACGTGGGCTCTTTATACCAACTTTTATATAAATGTCATACTTCTTGGCAATTTGTCCGTGACGATGCAGTAGGCTATTTCGATGATCTCTAAAAAAAAAAAAAATAGATGCTGCGTTGTTTGATATTAACCTATATTCTTAGCACCGTTTTTACCCACCTCGGGGCAGTGGCAAAGCAGGAGGGGGGGGTTGCACAGTGGCAAATTGCAATGGGCTACATTTTAAGAGCGAGCCATGTCGGACGCGCGATGCAAAATCATGGGGCCCGTATTGGCTGTCGGAAAAAAGTGTGTCACGTCCATAGACATAAACTTTATGTCTATGGTCACGTCAGTCGGCAGCGATGAGAAGCGCCACATACTGTCCGACACTGTCCATAAGTTTTAACAGTGCCCCTATGGCCATGCAATAAACTGCCATAGACCCCAATGATAAATGCCCCCACTTCAGAAAGTCAGGAAAAATGCTCACAATTATTAATTCTCTCCATTTAGGTGTTCGAGACTCACATGAAATTAAAGCTTCTTTTTTTTAACTTTCTTTGTCTTTTCAATTGTTGAGTGAGGGTAATCTGATGACTTTTGGGAGAGAATTTCCTCCGAATGATTACCCCTTAAAATAGTCCTGAAGCCCATCGCCATTTTGAAAAATGATGCCTACACTCCTTTGCAAACTAGGGCGCTTTTAGGGCCTCAATTTCATCCAAATTGTACAGAAATACAAGCTCAAGTTCCAGTCGGCACGGCTTCCACTCATAGTTTGTAGGAACCCTCAAGTTCGTAGCCCACAATACGCTCAAATAATGAAGAATTTGAGGGCATGCAAATCCTGATTTGGCCGGCGTAGGCAATTTCGGACCGACTTACTGGCCTGCACCTAGACTGCTTCCCGGTGTAGCCTGAATAGCAGACTCCATGAAAGATGGACTCATACATTGGTAGTATTGCGCATGTGCATCAGTGCGATTATTATGCTATTTTTAGGACCATTACGGGAGAGGGACCTTTCACTTGCGACGGATCAACCAATACTAGGGGAGAGGAGTCCGATTTTCATAGGAGTCCGATTTTCATAATTATGACACCGGCCCAGCGCCCTAGGCCCCGTTTGCAGGGCGGGGGTACGAGCGAAGCCCTATCATAAACAGATAAAGGATGCGCATCGGTATCGCGAACAGCGCCCCTAGTGTAATGTGGTGTCCTGGTGTAGGGTTGTTTTCGTCTGCATTTCAATATTCGTATTTTGAGAATTAAGGATGAAAACTTGCTGTTCACATTATTTTTCACGAAAATAATGTTTGATCACAGGCTGATGAAAGACTGAACAGCGAACGCAATACAGGCCTGATTTAAACTGTTTTTAAAAAAATCCGTCAAAACAATTATCGTTTCCTTTTTTAAAGATGTCCGCACAATGCTAAAATAGTAGTGGCGGAGTTGAAAATCTATATCTGTCCCTGTCCAAAATACAAAGAATAGAAGTCAGGCGCGGATCCAGAGCCGGGGTCGAACCCCCCACCCCGCCCCACCAATCCCGCTCTGACACACACAGAATAATGTATAGGCTATACAATTATGAAAAATGATAAGATCGGATATAAACATCTAACGGGCCTGACTCCCCCCCCCCCCCCAGGGCCGCCAACATTTCTGGATCCGCCCCTTATACCTGTTTCAGGCTACATAATAATGGTGATCATTGTAGCGTAACGACAAGACATGTTTAGCACACGGCCTACGACTAATGAGGCTGCCGTACACAATTTTCCAAACAAATGAAAACAGTTGATTCATTATTGCCCGCAATATCGACTTCGATTCTGTTCGCCCATGGAGCCAAAACAGATGCACACAGCAATGCTCCGAGTTTCTCCACCTATTATTAAGACAAATTGTTTTGGGGAGAATTCCAAGGAAGCCTGATGGCCGAGTGGTTAGATTCGTCGTCCACGAATCGCGGAGCCCGGTATCGAATCCCGTCGGTGCCTTTTTGCTTTTCAACGCACGCGTTCTATTCAGTCATTATAAGATGTTTAATTTCCCGTCGTAAAATACCAACGGTACCTTAGCTTCATCGGTAAGCACTGCGGCTGGTACTGTCCGTGAGTTCCAGGTTGGCGCCTTCGTACAGGTTCAGGGCATGTGGTCCACTCGGAGGATCAGGGCTTAGGGGCCGCCCTGTTCCTCCCTTAGCTCTTTGCTTTTACATGGTGCCTGGCCCTCCGGGGTTACATGGATGGACAGGGAAGGAAGTGTGTATTGGCCGGGACACCCGAGAGCCCAGAAGAGAACTAAGGGGTTGGCTGGGGCATTGTTATGGCTCAGACCGACCCCTGAAAGCTTGGCTAGCACATAACTTTTTGATTTTTTTTATCTCTATTTTTTTTCAACTTTGGTTAAGTTTGATATTTACAGCCGCTCGGCAGGTCTACGGTAGTATCCAAAACTAAACCAAGGTCTGTGTCATAAATCAATAAATATTTAGCAATTGACTATTGGCCTAATCAAAACGAAGTTTCGTTCGATCACTATGACTATACCATTATTCATGGCTCTATTTCCAATTGACGTAAGAAACGCCATGCAATAACATACCGGGCAAAATAAGGATGTACATTGTAATATATAATATTACATCTTTCAAAAAACGTTTCTTTAATTGCGAACATGTCAAACAAATATAGTAATTCGAAAAACCCCACCCCAGCAAAAATTACTATAGATCCGCCTCTGACTCATAATAAGTAGCGGCCGCTGTACAAAAAAAAATATTTTCACACGTACAAATATATTCAGACTTTTTGAGTGGTACTACCCTTCTCCCGCAATAAGTGGCATTTTGACACCTTAAAATAATTCCGATGACAAATATAAACTACCCGCCAAAAGTGCGGAACACAACAGGCGACATGGGCGGAAGCAGGAATGTTCGCAGGATGGGGAGGTGGAGTTCCTCCTAAAAAAAAAAAACCTGTGAAATGTAGACAGGTTTGTTTTCTCCGGACATTTTTTTTTACCTCCGAAAATCAATGGAGTGGAGGGAAGGGGGACGCGGGGAGGCTTGCACCACACTTTCAATTGTTGGGACACCGTTCAAAATTTAACCAGTGGCGCACCCAGGATTTGGCTGGGGGCTCACAATTTTTTGTTTGATTTTTTTTTAATTAAAATCTTTTTAAACAATTTTGCTCAAATTTTTTTTTTTTTATTTTTTTTTTTTTTTTTTTTGGGGGGGCGCTATTATTTTTGACGTTGGTGGCGCCACTTACACCACTATTATACTACTCGAAAATAGGCCACATACATATCACCAAGTTTAAATCTTCGAAATAAAAAAAAATTTAAAAAAAAACCAAAAACCTCTCTTTTCAGAAAAAAGAACTTCGTGGCAATTTGTCCGTGACGATGCAGTAGGCTATTTCGATGATATCTAAAAAAAAAAAAAATAGATGCTGCGTTGTTTGATATTAACCAATATTCTTAGCACCGATTTTACCCACCTCAGGGCAGTGGCAAAGCAGGAGGGGGGGGGGGGTTGCACAGTGGCAAATTGCAATGGGCTACATTTTAAGAGCGAGCCATGTCGGACGCGCGATGCAAAATCGTGGGGCCCGTATTGGCTGTCGGAAAAAAGTGTGTCACGTCAGTCGGCAGCGATGAAAAGCGCCACCTACTGTCCGACACTGTCCATAAGTTTTAACAGTGCCCCTATGGCCATACAATAAACTGCCATAGACTCCAATGATCAATGCCCCCTCTTCAGAAAGTCAGGAAAAATGCTCACAATTTTTAATTCTCTCCATTGAGGTGTTCGAGACACACATGAAAATTAAAGCTTCTTTTTTTAACTTTCTTTGTCTTTTCAATTGTTGAGTGAGGGTAATCTGATGACTTTTGGGAGAAATTTCCTCCGAATGATTACCCCTTAAAATAGTCCTGAAGCCCATCGCCATTTTGAAAAACGATGCCTACACTCCTTTGCAAACTAGGGCGCTTTTAGGGCCTCAATTTCATCCAAATTGTACAGAAATACAAGCTCAAGTTCCAGTGCACGGCTTCCACTCATAGTTTGTAGGAACCCTCAAGTTCGTGGCCCACAATACGCTCAAATAATGAAGAATTTGAGGGCATGCAAATCCTGATTTGGCCGGCGTAGGCAATTTCGGACCGACTTACTGGCCTGCACCTAGACTGCTTCCCGGTGTAGCCTGAATAGCAGACTCCATGAAATATGGACTCATACATTGGTAGTATTGCGCATGTGCATCAGTGCGATTATTATGCTATTTTTAGGACCATTACGGGAGAGGGACCTTTCACTTGCGACGGATCAACCAATACTAGGGGAAAGGCGTCCGATTTTCATAGGAGTCCGATTTTCATAATTATGACACCGGCCCAGCGCCCTAGGCCCCGTTTGCAGGGCGGGGGTACGAGCGAAGCCCTATCATAAACAGATAAAGGATGCGCATCGGTATCGCGAACAGCGCCCCTAGTGTAATGTGGTGTCCTGGTGTAGGGTTGTTTTCGTCTGCATTTCCATATTCGTATTTTTAGAATTAAGGATGAAAACTTGCTGTTCACATTATTTTTCAAGAAAATAATGTTTGATCACAGGCTGATGAAAGACTGAACAGCGAACGCAGTACAGGCCTGATTTAAACTGATTTTAAAAAATCCGTCAAAACAATTATCGTTTCCTTTTTTAAAGATGTTCGCACAATGCTAAAATAGTAGTGGCGGAGTTGAGAATCTGTATCTGCCCCTGTCCAAAATACAAAGAATAGAAGTCAGGCGCGGATCCAGAGCCGGGGTCGAACCCCCCACCCCGCCCCGCCAATGTGTTCCTTCCTCCATGCTCTGACACACACAGAATAATGTATAGGCTATACAATTATGAAAAATGATAAGATCGGATATAAACATCTAACGGGCCTGACTCCCCCCCCCCCCAGGGCCGCCAACATTTCTGGATCCGCCCCTTATACCTGTTTCAGGCTACATAATAATGGTGATCATTGTAGCGTAACGACAAGACATGTTTAGCACACGGCCTACGACTAATGAGGCTGCCGTACACAATTTTCCAAACAAATGAAAACAGTTGATTCATTATTGCCCGCAATATCGACTTCGATTCTGTTCGCCCATGGAGCCAAAACAGATGCACACAGCAATGCTCCGAGTTTCTCCACCTATTATTAAGACAAATTGTTTTGGGGAGAATTCCAAGGAAGCCTGATGGCCGAGTGGTTAGATTCGTCGTCCACGAATCGCGGAGCCCGGTATCAAATCCCGTCGGTGCCTTTTTGCTTTTCAACGCACGCGTTCTATTCAGTCATTATAAGATGTTTAATTTCCCGTCGTAAAATACCAACGGTACCTTAGCTTAATCGGTAAGCACTGCGGCTGGTACTGTCCGTGAGTTCCAGGTTGGCGCCTTCGTACAGGTTCAGGGCATGTGGTCCACTCGGAGGATCAGGGCTTAGGGGCCGCCCTGTTCCTCCCTTAGCTCTTTGCTTTTACATGGTGCCTGGCCCTCCGGGGTTACATGGATGGACAGGGAAGGAAGTGTGTATTGGCCGGGACACCCGAGAGCCCAGAAGAGAACTAAGGGGTTGGCTGGGGCATTGTTATGGCTCAGACCGACCCCTGAAAGCTTGGCTAGCACATAACTTTTTGATTTTTTTTATCTCTATTTTTTTTCAACTTTGGTTAAGTTGATATTTACAGCCGCTCGGCAGGTCTACGGTAGTATCCAAAACTAAACCAAGGTCTGTGTCATAAATCAATAAATATTTAGCAATTGACTATTGGCCTAATCAAAACGAAGTTTCGTTCGATCACTATGACTATACCATTATTCATGGCTCTATTTCCAATTGACGTAAGAAACGCCATGCAATAACATACCGGGCAAAATAAGGATGTACATTGTAATATATAATATTACATCTTTCAAAAAACGTTTCTTTAATTGCGAACATGTCAAACAAATATAGTAATTCGAAAAACCCCACCCCAGCAAAAATTACTATAGATCCGCCTCTGACTCATAATAAGTAGCGGCCGCTGTACAAAAAAAAATATTTTCACACGTACAAATATATTCAGACTTTTTGAGTGGTACTACCCTTCTCCCGCAATAAGTGGCATTTTGACACCTTAAAATAATTCCGATGACAAATATAAACTACCCGCCAAAAGTGCGGAACACAACAGGCGACATGGGCGGAAGCAGGAATGTTCGCAGGATGGGGAGGTGGAGTTCCTCCTAAAAAAAAAAAACCTGTGAAATGTAGACAGGTTTGTTTTCTCCGGACATTTTTTTTTACCTCCGAAAATCAATGGAGTGGAGGGAAGGGGGACGCGGGGAGGCTTGCACCACACTTTCAATTGTTGGGACACCGTTCAAAATTTAACCAGTGGCGCACCCAGGATTTGGCTGGGGGCTCACAATTTTTTGTTTGATTTTTTTTTAATTAAAATCTTTTCAAACAATTTTGCTCAAATTTTTTGATTATTATTTTTTTTTTGGGGGGGGGGAGGCGCTATTTTTTTGACGTTGGTGGCGACACTTACACCACTATTATACTACTCGAAAATAGGCCACATACATATCACCAAGTTTAAATCTTGGAACTAAAACAAATTTAAAAAAACAAACCAAAAAACTCTCTTTTCAGAAAAAAAAAAATCAAAATTTTGAAAAAACACGTGGGCTCTTTATACCAACTTTTATATAAATGTCATACTTCATGGCAATTTGTCCGTGACGATGCAGCTAGTAGGCTATTTCGATGATCTCTAAAAAAAAATATATATAGATGCTGCGTTGTTTGATATTAACCAATATTCTTAGCACCGATTTTACCCACCTCAGGGCAGTGGCAAAGCAGGAGGGGGGGGGGGGGTTGCACAGTGGCAAATTGCAATGGGCTACATTTTAAGAGCGAGCCATGTCGGACGCGCGATGCAAAATCATGGGGCCCGTATTGGCTGTCGGAAAAAAGTGTGTCACGTCAGTCGGCAGCGATGAAAAGCGCCACCTACTGTCCGACACTGTCCATAAGTTTTAACAGTGCCCCTATGGCCATGCAATAAACTGCCATAGACCCCAATGATAAATGCCCCCACTTCAGAAAGTCAGGAAAAATGCTCACAATTATTAATTCTCTCCATTTAGGTGTTCGAGACACACATGAAATTAAAGCTTCTTTTTTTTTAACTGTCTTTGTCTTTTCAATTGTTGAGTGAGGGTAATCTGATGACTTTTGGGAGAGAATTTCCTCCGAATGATTACCCCTTAAAATAGTCCTGAAGCCCATCGCCATTTTGAAAAATGATGCCTACACTCCTTTGCAAACTAGGGCGCTTTTAGGGCCTCAATTTCATCCAAATTGTACAGAAATACAAGCTCAAGTTCCAGTGCACGGCTTCCACTCATAGTTTGTAGGAACCCTCAAGTTCGTAGCCCACAATACGCTCAAATAATGAAGAATTTGAGGGCATGCAAATCCTGATTTGGCCGGCGTAGGCAATTTCGGACCGACTTACTGGCCTGCACCTAGACTGCTTCCCGGTGTAGCCTGAATAGCAGACTCCATGAAAGATGGACTCATACATTGGTAGTATTGCGCATGTGCATCAGTGCGATTATTATGCTATTTTTAGGACCATTACGGGAGAGGGACCTTTCACTTGCGACGGATCAACCAATACTAGGGGAGAGGAGTCCGATTTTCATAGGAGTCCGATTTTCATAATTATGACACCGGCCCAGCGCCCTAGGCCCCGTTTGCAGGGCGGGGGTACGAGCGAAGCCCTATCATAAACAGATAAAGGATGCGCATCGGTGTCGCGAACAGCGCCCCTAGTGTAATGTGGTGTCCTGGTGTAGGGTTGTTTTCGTCTGCATTTCAATATTCGTATTTTGAGAATTAAGGATGAAAACTTGCTGTTCACATTATTTTTCACGAAAATAATGTTTGATCACAGGCTGAGGAAGGACTGAACAGCGAACGCAATACAGGCCTGATTTAAACTGTTTTTAAAAAAATCCGTCAAAACAATTATCGTTTCCTTTTTTAAAGATGTCCGCACAATGCTAAAATAGTAGTGGCGGAGTTGAGAATCTATATCTGTCCCTGTCCAAAATACAAAGAATAGAAGTCAGGCGCGGATCCAGAGCCGGGGTCGAACCCCCCACCCCGCCCCACCAATCCCGCTCTGACACACACAGAATAATGTATAGGCTATACAATTATGAAAAATGATAAGATCGGATATAAACATCTAACGTGCCTGACTCCCCCCCCCCCCGTCCGCCAAAATTTCTGGATCCGCCCCTCATACCTGTTTCAGGCTACATAATAATAGTGTTCATTGTCGCGTAACGACAAGACATGTTTAGCACACGGCCTACGACTAATGAGGCTGCCGTACACAATTTTCCAAACAAATGAAAACAGTTGATTCATTATTGCCCGCAATATCGACTTCGATTCTGTTCGCCCACGGAGCCAAAACAGATGCACACAGCAATGCTCCGGGTTTCTCCGCCTATTATTAAGACAAATTGTTTTTGAGGAGAATTCCAAGGAAGCCTGATGGCCGAGTGGTTAGATTCGTCGTCCACGAATCGCGGAGCCCGTTATCGAATCCCGTCGGTGTCTTTTTTGCTTTTCAACGCAAGCGTTCTATTCAGTCATTATAAGGTGTTTAATTTCCCGTCGTAAAATACCAACGGTACCTTAGCTTAATCGGTAAGCTCTGCGGCTGGTACTGTCCGTGAGTTCCAGGTTGGCGCCTTCGTACAGGTTCAGGGCATGTGGTCCACTCGGAGGATCAGGGCTTAGGGGCCGCCCTGTTCCTCCCTTAGCTCTTTGCTTTTACATGGTGCCTGGCCCTCCGGGGTTATATGGATGGACAGGGAAGGAAGTGTGTATTGGCCGGGACACCCGAGAGCCCAGAAGAGAACTAGGGGGTTGGCTGGGGCATTGTTATGGCTCAGACCGACCCCTGAAAGCTTGGCTAGCACATAACTTTTTGATTTTTTTTATCCTCTATTTTTTTTCAACTTTGGTTAAGTTTGATATTTACAGCCGCTCGGCAGGTCTACGGTAGTATCCAAAACTAAACCAAGGTCTGTGTCATAAATCAATAAATATTTAGCAAGTGACTATTGGCTTAATCAAAACGAAGTTTCGTTCGATCACTATGGCTCTATTTCCAATAACATACCGGGGAAAATAAAGATGTACATCGTAATATATAATATTACATCTTTCAAAAAACGTTTCTTTAATTGCGCACATGTCAAACAAATATAGTAATTCGCAAAACCCCACCCCAGCAAAAATTACTATAGATCCGCCTCTGACACATAATAAGCAGCGGCCGCTGTACAAAAAAAATATTTTCACACGTAAAAAAAAATATATTCAGACTCATTGAGTGGTACTACCCTTCTTCCGCAATAAGTGGCATTTTGACACCTTGAAATAATTCCGATGACAAATATAAACTACCCGCCAAAAGTGCGGAACACAACAGGCGACATGGGCGGAAGCAGGAATGTTCGCAGGATGGGGAGGTGGAGTTCCTCCTTAAAAAAAAAAAAAAAAAACCTGTGAAATGTAGACAGGTTTGTTTTCTCCGGACATTTTTTTTTACCTCCGAAAATCAATGGAGTGGAGGGAAGGGGGACGCGGGGAGGCTTGCACCATACTTTCAATTGTTGGGACACCGTTCAAAATTTAACCAGTGGCGCACCCAGGATTTGGCTGGGGGCTCACAATTTTTTGTTTGATTTTTTTTTAATTAAAATCTTTTCAAACAATTTTGCTCAAATTTTTTGATTATTATTTGTTTTATTTTTTTTAATTTTTTTTTGGGGGGGCGCTATTTTTTGACGTTGGTGGCGCCACTTACACCACTATTATACTACTCGAAAATAGGCCACATACATATCACCAAGTTTAAATCTTGGAAATAAAAAAAAAATTTAAAAACCCCTAAAACCTCTCTTTTCAGAAAAAAAAAATCAAATTTTGAAAAAACACGTGGGCTCTTTATACCAACTTTTATATAAATGTCATACTTCGTGGCAATTTGTGCGTGACGATGCAGTAGGCTATTTCGATGATCTCTAAAAAAAAAAAAAAAATAGATGCTGCGTTGTTTGATATTAACCAATATTCTTAGAACCGATTTTACCCACCTCATGGCAGTGGCAAAGCAGGAGGGGGGGTGCACAGTGGCAAATTGCAATGGGCTACATTTTAAGAGCGAGCCATGTCGGACGCGCGATGCAAAATCATGGGGCCCGTATTGGCTGTCGGAAAAAAGTGTGTCACGTCAGTCGGCAGCGATGAAAAGCGCCACCTACTGTCCGACACTGTCCATAAGTTTTAACAGTGCCCCTATGGCCATGCAATAAACTGCCATAGACCCCAATGATAAATGCCCCCACTTCAGAAAGTCAGGAAAAATGCTCACAATTTTTAATACTCTCCATTTAGGTGTTCGAGACACACATGAAATTAAACCTTCTTTTTTTTTTTTTAACTTTCTTTGTCTTTTCAATTGTTGAGTGAGGGTAATCTGATGACTTTTGGGAGAGAATTTCCTCCGAATGATTACCCCTTAAAATAGTCCTGAAGCCCATCGCCATTTTGAAAATGATGCCTACACTCCTTTGCAAACTAGG
Source organism: Patiria pectinifera (assembly GCA_029964075.1). NCBI lineage: Eukaryota > Metazoa > Echinodermata > Asteroidea > Valvatida > Asterinidae > Patiria > Patiria pectinifera. The sequence continues at coordinate 8,186,136 of CM057143.1, forward strand.
GCGCTTTTAGGGCCTCAATTTCATCCAAATTGTACAGAAATACAAGCTCAAGTTCCAGTGCACGGCTTCCACTCATAGTTTGTAGGAACCCTCAAGTTCGTAGCCCACAATACGCTCAAATAATGAAGAATTTGAGGGCATGCATATCCTGATTTGGCCGGCGTAGGCAATTTCGGACCGACTTACTGGCCTGCACCTAGACTGCTTCCCGGTGTAGCCTGAATAGCAGACTCCATGAAATATGGACTCAAACATTGGTAGTATTGCGCATGCGCATCAGTGCGATTATTATGCTATTTTTAGGACCATTACGGGAGAGGGACCTTTCACTTGCGACGGATCAACCAATACTAGGGGAGAGGAGTCCGATTTTCATAGGAGTCCGATTTTCATAATTATGACACCGGCCCAGCGCCCTAGGCCCCGTTTGCAGGGCGGGGGTACGAGCGAAGCCCTATCATAAACAGATAAAGGATGCGCATCGGTGTCGCGAACAGCGCCCCTAGTGTAATGTGGTGTCCTGGTGTAGGGTTGTTTTCGTCTGCATTTCAATATTCGTATTTTGAGAATTAAGGATGAAAACTTGCTGTTCACATTATTTTTCACGAAAATAATGTTTGATCACAGGCTGAGGAAGGACAAAACAGCGAACGCAATACAGGCCTGATTTGAACTGTTTTTAAAAAAAATCCGTCAAAACAATTATCGTTTCCTTTTTTAAAGATGTCCGCACAATGCTAAAATAGTAGTGGCGGAGTTGAGAATCTATATCTGTCCCTGTCCAACATACAAAGAATAGAAGTCAGGCGCGGATCCAGAGCCGGGGTCGAACCCCCCACCCCGCCCCACCAATCCCGCTCTGACACACACAGAATAATGTATAGGCTATACAATTATGAAAAATGATAAGATGGGATATAAACATCTAACGTGCCTGACCCCCCCCCCCCCCCCGTCCGCCAAAATTTCTGGATCCGCCCCTCATACCTGTTTCAGGCTACATAATAATAGTGTTCATTGTCGCGTAACGACAAGACATGTTTAGCACACGGCCTACGACTAATGAGGCTGCCGTACACAATTTTCCAAACAAATGAAAACAGTTGATTCATTATTGCCCGAAATATCGACTTCGATTCTGTTCGCCCATGGAGCCAAAACAGATGCATACAGCAATGCTCCGGGTTTCTCCGCCTATTATTAAGACAAATTGTTTTTCAGGAGAATTCCAAGGAAGCCTGATGGCCGAGTGGTTAGATTCGTCGTCCACGAATCGCGGAGCCCGTTATCGAATCCCGTCGGTGTCTTTTTGCTTTTCAACGCACGCGTTCTATTCAGTCATTATAAGATGTTTAATTTCCCGTCGTAAAATACCAACGGTACCTTAGCTTAATCGGTAAGCTCTGCGGCTGGTACTGTCCGTGAGTTCCAGGTTGGCGCCTTCGTACAGGTTCAGGGCATGTGGTCCACTCGGAGGATCAGGGCTTAGGGGCCGCCCTGTTCCTCCCTTAGCTCTTTGCTTTTACATGGTGCCTGGCCCTCCGGGGTTATATGGATGGACAGGGAAGGAAGTGTGTATTGGCCGGGACACCCGAGAGCCCAGAAGAGAACTAGGGGGTTGGCTGGGGCATTGTTATGGCTCAGACCGACCCCTGAAAGCTTGGCTAGCACATAACTTTTTGATTTTTTTTATCCTCTATTTTTTTCAACTTTGGTTAAGTTTGATATTTACAGCCGCTCGGCAGGTCTACGGTAGTATCCAAAACTAAACCAAGGTCTGTGTCATAAATCAATAAATATTTAGCAATTGACTATTGGCCTTATCAAAACGAAGTTTCGTTCGATCACTATGACTCTATTTCCAATAACATACCGGGGAAAATAAGGATGTACATCGTAATATATAATATTACATCTTTCAAAAAACGTTTCTTTAATTGCGAACATGTCAAACAAATATAGTAATTCGCAAAACCCCACCCCAGCCAAAATTACTATAGATCCGCCTCTGACACATAATTAGTAGCGGCCGCTGTACAAAAAAAATATTTTCACACGTAAAAAAAAATATATTCAGACTTATTGAGTGGTACTACCCTTCTTCCGCAATAAGTGGCATTTTGTGAAATAATTCCGATGACAAATATAAACTACCCGCCAAAAGTGCGGAACACAACAGGCGACATGGGCAGAAGCAGGAATGTTCGCAGGATGGGGAGGTGGAGTTCCTCCTAAAAAAAAAACATGTGAAATGTAGACAGGTTTGTTTTCTCCGGACATTTTTTTTTACCTCCGAAAATCAATGGAGTGGAGGGAAGGGGGACGCGGGGAGGCTTGCACCATACTTTCAATTGTTGGGGCACCGTTCAAAATTTAACCAGTGGCGCACCCAGGATTTGGCTGGGGGCTCACAATTTTTTGTTTGATTTTTTTAATTAAAATCTTTTCAAACAATTTTGCTCAAATTTTTTTATTATTATTTTTTTTTTTGGGGGGGCGCTATTTTTTTGACGTTGGTGGCGCCACTTACACCACTATTATACTACTCGAAAATAGGCCACATACATATCACCAAGTTTAAATCTTGGACCTAAAAAAAAATTAAAAAAAAAACCAAAACCTCTCTTTTCAGAAAAAAAAAAAAATCAAAATTTTGAAAAAAAAACACGTGGGCTCTTTATACCAACTTTTATATAAATGTCATACTTCATGGCAATTTGTCCGTGACGATGCAGTATGCTATTTCGATGATCTCTAAAAAAAAAAAAAAAAATAGATGCTGCGTTGTTTGATATTAACCAATATTCTTAGCACCGATTTTACCCACCTCAGGGCAGTGGCAAAGCAGGAGGGGGGGGGGTTGCACAGTGGCAAATTGCAATGGGCTACATTTTAAGAGCGAGCCATGTCGGACGCGCGATGCAAAATCATGGGGCCCGTATTGGCTGTCGGAAAAAAGTGTGTCACGTCAGTCGGCAGCGATGAAAAGCGCCACCTACTGTCCGACACTGTCCATAAGTTTTAACAGTGCCCCTATGGCCATGCAATAAACTGCCATAGACCCCAATGATAAATGCCCCCACTTCAGAAAGTCAGGAAAAATGCTCACAATTATTAATTCTCTCCATTTAGGTGTTCGAGACACACATGAAATTAAAGCTTCTTTTTTTTTTTAACTTTCTTTGTCTTTTCAATTGTTGAGTGAGGGTAATCTGATGACTTTTGGGAGAGAATTTCCTCCGAATGATTACCCCTTAAAATAGTCCTGAAGCCCATCGCCATTTTGAAAATGATGCCTACACTCCTTTGCAAACTAGGGCGCTTTTAGGGCCTCAATTTCATCCAAATTGTACAGAAATACAAGCTCAAGTTCCAGTGCACGGCTTCCACTCATAGTTTGTAGGAACCCTCAAGTTCGTAGCCCACAATACGCTCAAATAATGAAGAATTTGAGGGCATGTAAATCCTGATTTGGCCGGCGTAGGCAATTTCGGACCGACTTACTGGCCTGCACCTAGACTGCTTCCCGGTGTCACGGTCTCACTTCTCCGGCATGCTAGCTTCTCCACAGAAGAAAATTTCGCCTCAAAACGCATGTGCAAATTGCGCTTTAGTGTACATTTTCGCCAACTTTATTTGTGTGCTGAGTTATTTGGGGTTGTACTGCATGCACTGGTACGGTGCACGTGAGATAGGATATAGTCGAATCCAGAATTTTAGTGGCGCGCGTAACTCCCAATACATGTTACCATGGAGCTGTAACCAAAAGGTTTTAAGGATACACATTTATTTAAAACCATGGTTACAAAAATATAGACAACCACGATCTAAACGAGCAAGGAACACAGACCATGCACAGACCAAGGAGTTCGTACTCAAGCTGGGAACGCAAATCAGAGTGCTTGCAAGACCATGGAATGACCTAGGGAATGACCATACTCCTCTCAGTATAAGCTCAATAGCTTGACCCACAGGAAGTGTTACATAACACATTCTTGGGTGTCCCTTACTGTGTTATTTATGGACTTGGTAGACTTCAGAACACAGCCCGAGGAAAAGTAAGCACAGCGGACACATGAGCATGTATCGTGCTCATGTAATGTGCACTGTAACGTGCTCAATTATCCGCCGCATTCACCCGGAGAATCTAGCACGCCGGAGAAGTGAGACCGTGACACCGGTGTAGCCTGAAAAGCAGACTCCATGAAATATGGACTCATACATTGGTAGTATTGCGCATGCGCATAAGTGCGATTATAATGCTATTTTCGGGACCCATTAGGGGAGAGGGACCATCAAATAGATTGATATGAGACGTGATAATCGACTTATCACTATTTCGACCAAATGAAGTTGCTGTAGCTCGTGTATCATGAAAGAATGAAACGGGGTAAGCAATAATTGGTGGAAAGCTTATAGATCTAGAGTGCGGGAAGACCTGCGGGCCACGCGTCAGCCGATGGCTCGTGATCGTCCGGTTAAAAGTGACATTTTGACTGACGCCTTGACAGAATCCGATGATGATTGTGACTTCAACTGACTTGTATACTGAAAAGTGGCCAATTATTTTCCCTCAAAGACCATTACAATCCGCGTCTTTTATTCCTCTGTTTTGAAACTATGTGTGGTAGAGACAACAAAGATTAAGATTGTCACTAAAACTTAAGTGAACAATAAAATCACCCCCATTCGGTTTCTCAGGCTGGCGTTACTTGCCACCCCGATGATATAGCGCCCTCTTGGGAAGACTGAAGATTTATGATTATCCCAGAATTCAGAAATGGTTGGATTCTGCTAGGTCCGCCTTCGAGAAATTTCGCTGTGCATGTGAAGTTGTGTGTGTATTTGCGATAGCATTTCGTTGTCAATATCAATTGATTTCAGTCATGGCTAAAAGGACGAAAGGCGATCTGTCTGAGTTGGAGAAAGAATTGTTTGAGAGCATCCAATTTGGTGAGTCAAGATAGGCTTCAGTTCTGATGTCACGGACATGATGCATTATGTCCATCGATGGATGTCGGATGAGCGTATTGTTTGGATATATTGCCGGCGGCAATCCCTATCAACAGAGGGCGCTGTACTCTCTAAGATAGGGCTGAATTATAAGATATATTAAATTACCACTAACGGGTTATTATTCTTTCATTATTTTATTTTTAACATGTCTCAAACATTTTATTGCAAAGCATTACATTTTCTTTTTCAGATTTGTGGCTCTGGAGGATTTTTTTTTAGATGAAGGGGAATAGGCCTAGGCTTAAAGTCTGCAATTGTAAAATGGTCTGATTCCCATCTTGTGAATACAAAGTTACAGCGATAATGTTGGCATGGAGCCAAACTAAAATTTGTCACCGGAAAATGTTTAAGTACACAAAAACAGTAACTGCGCATGTTCAGTACATATCCGGCAAACTAACGTTTACTAAAGGTTTGCCATCTCCGGCTAAATATCCACTGCCTTGTTGCTTGGATTTGCTTGCAGTTGCAACCGGTATACACGCGCCAACTACTGGCGACTGTGCAATAAATTATTGGGGGGGGGGGGGTATTGCATGCTGTGAAAGAAATGTATAAGCCTTATCGCCAAAAGCCAAAAACGATGCTGCGCAAAGCATTATGGGCAGGATAAGGGGGCAGAAAACCACGCACAAACACTGTGTGTGAACACGCACGTGCATGTGCGCTGTCATGGCTGTTGCTGCCGTGTTTACCCATAAGCTGTTTCGTGGATACCGCTTTCTTGCTTAAAGTCGTGATTGTGCAATAGCTCGGGGGCACACATGACCCTCACTGAAAATCCGTAACGTAAAAGGAATGGGGAGGTCTAGCCCCACAAATGTGGCCAATTTACTGGACTACCTCCGTAAATATTAAGGCCACACTTCCACCATGTACATAAACATGTCGAGCTTTGTCAAATTTTGATTTTCACATTTAGGCTTAGTTTGTAGTTTATTTTTTGCTTTTAAAGCATACTCGCTAATAGGCTAATCAGAAAGTGCTGCCTTTTTCAGATGTCTATTTTTTGTGAAATTTCCAGATTCCTTTGCACGCGTTTGCGTACATCAAACTTTCAACATGAAATTTCATGCGGTAAAAATTGAATTTCCATTTATTTAATTGTGCACGCGCTCAAAAATTGGAATAACCATTTGTTAAATTGACCATGCCGATTTTGGGCGAATAAAAAGGAGCACAACATTAAATGTGTTTATTCGCCATGTTTATTTGTCAGATAATATTGAGCTGATTCGACAGCTATTGAGCTCCCCCGGTGTAGCAGTCAACTGCCTTGATGATGTAAGTATGTGTAGGAACGTTCCATCCAGATTTTCAATGTATACAGCCTGTCTCAAAAAAAATGGTACAATCGAAAACGATTTTTTATCAATATTAAATCTCAGCATAAGCAAGTCGTTTTGAGCATCACATTAAAGAAAAAAGACCAGGCTTTCCAATACTTTTTGTTTCATCTCATTTGCTTTTGTCAATCCAGAGAAGTTCTCCAGTTTACTGCGGAACACAAAAATCGAGTTTGTGCCACTTTCTGGTTGAGTGAGAACGGTGAAAGAATTAGTGTATTTCATTAAAACATGCAATAAATATTTGTATTTGTTTATTTATTATTTATGAAAAGAAAATATTTATCATTGAACTTATTATGTTGACTATTAAAGCTTGTATCGAGAAAACCAGACTTCCTTTGTGTACTTTAATCTGTGTTTTGTTTCTTTTGCCAAATTGCAATCTTTTGTGAGCCTCAAGACAGCATGGCACAGTACTCGAAACAACTCTGCCGATGCATAAAAGTGGCACAAAATCGATTTTGGTGTATCGCACTAAATTGATTATATCTCTGAATTGACAAAAGCAACTAAGATCAAACAAACACTATTGGAAAGCCCAGTCTTTGTTTTCTAATATTATGCCTAGTAAGAATGACTTATTCTGAAATTTCATATTTAACCAATTCTTTTTCTGATTGTACCATTTTTTTTAGACAGGCTGTAGAAACGTTAGAGTATATACGTTCCATCCAGATTTTCAATGCATATATGTTGGATCCATTGGTAAATAATATCTATCAGTGCGTCAGTGTAATCTTCCTGTTCCCATTCCATTATTTCTGTTCATTCGTCATTTTTTCCCCTAACACAGCATGGCATGACCCCAATCCAACATGCAGCCTTCAAAGCCAAGATCCCCATCTGTGAGTTGCTGCTTGCCAATGGTGCCGACGTCAACATTAATGAACATGAGAACAGCTACACAACGCTTATGTTTGCTGCCCTCTCTGGTGAGTCAGTCGCGAACTGGCAAGTCTATGCCCTGAAGTTATAAAAACATCAAGCAGCATACACAATAAGTCGAACTCTACTAAGCAAATTGCCTGGTTTGAATTAGTGTCGTGAAGTACAGATCAATAAACTTACAGCTTGACTTGAACTGCATCTTATTTTGTTCTGCATGAGAAAAACTCTTCGTATCTCACAACTTTTGAAATGTTCCCGTTAATAAGAAAAGTCACTGTATTTAATTTTTGTATAACTTGTAACCAGTCCTGCAATGGACTTGCATCCCATTCGGGAGAAATTGAAATATGCTGGCTCATTTCATGTTATTAGCGAACTTGCAATACATGTATAAAACAGTGACCTGCACCCGATTTCATGAAACTCTTCGCAACGAATGATTCATCGCAGCGCTGAGACACATCATATCCCAATGATGCGTCGCAGCTGCCATGCATCCTGCGATTCATTTCACAAAACACGTCGATTCATTTCACAAAACATGACCCGTTGTTTGTGTATTTATAGCACAACACGGTGACTGTTATATGTATTTATTCAATGTACAGTAAATAGTCATCTGATATCCAGCAAAGAGTCATCCTATCTCCTCTCGAAAAGGTTTAAAACGTATAACAAAATGGTGGACATGTGATACAGTTTTAATGGAAAACAAGCTCACAAAATCGGTTACTCACGTTACATTTTCGTAACGTGAGTAACCGATTTTGTGCGTCTTGTTTATCATACATAACACATTTTTCTGGACGTCATCTTTGGTGCTTAGGTAGGTCTAGGTCTACTCTATCTACCATGGGGATAACAGTTATTAAACCTTTTCAGTAAGGTAATTACAGCCCAAGGAAACTCAAAAGTACATCAAAAATGTAACGTGAGTAACCGTGGAATTGCCCAAGTCCATTTATTTCTGAAAATTGCAGCAAAGGCAAATGTTGTACATTCCCTTTAAGCGAGAAACGACCTCTTGACGTTGGAAACTCGCGTTTCATGTACATGACGTCACACGCCTTTTGAGGAGATACGACCTTGTTGCGCGGACACGACAAAATGGTGTATTGTATAATGCTCACCTTGTTGCAGACCTGTTTGAGATAAAATCTGGGTTGATTATTGCAGGTAACACTGAGGTGACTCGCTTGATACTAGAAGCCGGTGCCAAGACTACACCTGTCAATTCAGTGGGTCGGACTGCAGCACAGATGGCTGGCTTTGTGGGTCAACATGCCTGCGTCAGTATCATCAATAACTTCTTCTCTCGAGAGGATATTGATTACTACACTAAAAAGCAAGGTAACGGTCCTGGACCTCATATGCAAATTCTCTATTGTCATTGATGGATATTAGTTACTTTTTTCAATTTACATTTTCCTTTTTGTGTTCTCTCTTACAAATTTGTTATTGTGATATGAAAAGATAGGCCTATTTCGTTCTCACACTGCATTTGGATCTTTGGACTCCTATGGTCTCCCTGTGGAATAAGGTCAGCTATTATTAACTCAAAACAGGTCCATCTACAGTGGAGCGTAGCTATACCGAACACCGCTATACCGAACATGCGGCTATACTGAACATCATCCTTGGCTCCCAATTTTTGTGTACAAAAGTACCGAACATTGTTGTTGAAAAATGTCAGAAGAGCGACAAGTGGCCATTATTTTCCCAAGTTATAGAAGGGGAAAGCCACTCATTGCTGTAGGTACCCCGGGTAGTAAGCTAAAAAACTGTGTAATTACGTAATTCAATAGTCAGCACGTGTTCAAACTTCGTCTTTCAGTAACTACCAGGTCGTGCAGGGTGAATTTTTGTAGGGCGCTATTTATTGAAAAGTGCGTACCGGAGCACCGGCAGCTTAAAATCGCTACACCGAACAACCGCTATTGCAAACATTTCTGTGGATCCCGCGATGTTCGTTATAGCGGCGTTCCACTGTATAAGCAGCCTCGACTCCATGGGCGCGTGTGCATTCCTTCACTAACCCTTAACCCCTGGCCATGAGGCTGATTGACTATTCAGAGCGTACTGCGCGCGTTTTTCGAAGGCTGCACGCTCTACATAATATGCGCTCGTGTTATCTCCTGCACGTCACGTCATGTGAGTGTACAAACATTTTGTCAAGACTGTGCAATGAATATACGATATGGATTCTGGAAGCCTCGTTTTTCATAAAAAAAAACACCACTGTATCGTGTGTCGTAAAAGAGGCGACAGAGGTACACACCTTTAATATAAATCCTTGCTCTGTAACGCGACGTCAAAATCTCGTGTTTGAATGTCTTTATTCTTGACTATGAAGCAATCCACCTTTTATCTAAGCACAATTTCTCTTCACCTTGTGCACAGGTTTTGAAAAGGAGCCCAAGTTGAAACCAGAGCTGGCCCCAGCTGTTCACAAACTCATCCTGCAGACAAACCTCAATCCCGTCAAGGTGAGAAACAGCTGCCATAATAAGTTCCTGCAGGCTGTGTTGTCATAGCTTTTGGAAACAAATGTATGGCAACTATCGATACATGTTTAGAGAGTATAGTTCATTAGCTTTCCAACGAAGAAAATTCTTTCCAATCGGGTCAATAATTATTGAGTTATAGCCAATTGAACACAAGTGCCGCTTTTTCATTTTGTCCACGGCGACTGATATTTGACTGCAACACGGGCCCAAACCGGCATCCATGAAAGAGGCTTCCAAGTAGAGGGCAGAGGCAGAGCAGCACAGTAAACATCTAAGAAGTTAACCAAGCAGTCCTTTTGGGGACTACCATCACTTCCAAAAGGAGAAATGACCATTGTTGCAAAAAATAAAAAATAAAAAAGAACCACATAGAGAAGGAAAGATTTAAAAATTAAAGAAAGCAAAACTACCTACCCTCATCCCAAATCCATTACATTCCTAACAAATGACAATAAAGACCGTGGACAAATTGAAAAATCAGCATTTATTTTGAATTGGCCATAACTCAATAAATATTTACCTGATTGGAAAGATTTTTGTCGTTGTTGAAAAGCTAATGACTATACCCTCCAAACATGCATTGATATTTACGATGTATGTTCTAAAAAGCTGTGAAAAAGAGGGCGGTTTGAGGGTTCAGATTTTTGGGGGGTACAAGCTGTATGTTCTATTCCTACACCTTATAACAATGACACTCGAGGAAGAATTTGTGTAGGCCATCAGCAAGATGAAACGCCCTGATTTTGCTCCTGTGAGTTTGCCTAACCAACACCCCCCCTCTCCCGAATGGTTCCTCTGCATGGGGCATATACTGGCACCATGTCAGGAACATCAAACGCAACATTATTTCCACCACACTCACATCAGATGCTGATATCAACCCTCTCTCTCTCCGCAGATAATTCTCTTCATCAAGGATCACGAGGAGCTCGTCAATGAATCGGTTGCTGTGGCCCGTGTCCTGGACTGCATCTGCGAGAAGCAGATGAAGACATCCGACACCAACGAAGTCTTGGCCATGAAGACGCACTATCTGGCTTTCCTGCTCAGGATGTGCCACAAGTACGACGTGGATAACCTGGATGGCGCGGATGGACTTATCAAATTGTACGCTGCAAAACAGATGTTCCTGTTTTTGAACGGATTTTCTTGTTGGGGCAATTCCAGCCTTATGGGGAAAAAATGCTGTGTCCGTGACAGAGCGTTAAGAGCTCTGCCTGTTAACCCTTAAAATGTATTTTTCACATCTTATTCAATCATCATGTAGTAACAGTCAAGGAGATTACAGACTAGGAGTATTGGATCATTTCTCTGAATCATTAATTAGATATCATGGTTAATTGGCTCTGTTAGGCCAATAAAAAAAATAAGTCGGTCTCTGGTCAGCGCGCGCGTCGATTTTAATCATGCGCGTCAATCTTTTTTTTCCCAAAATGTTCCACGGTAGCTCCAACAGCGCCCTCTATTGCCGCACCTCCTCAATTTTTTTTTTACCAAAGAGCACCAAGGAATGGGAAATTGCACCAAGGCAAATTATGGAGGACACCAATGTACATGAGGACACCAAATAGCAAAATAGTACCCCACCTTGTCTGTACAAACCAAGCTTGAAGAAGAAAAAAAAAAAGCTGCGTCCCCGCTTCAATTCCGGAACTTTGGTCTGACCAGAGACCGAATATTTTTTTTTGTGGCCTTACAGACAATTTATTTTCTTCCATAAGGCTGGAATAGCACTCCGCACTAATGACGTCAATTTTGCTCCGTGCCGTACGCGCGCATACCCCGGATATCAGACAAACTTGTGAACAATCACATGCACGCATGCATGCATGCATATCTGGCTGCATACATATGCATAGAAACGGTGCTGCAAGCGTGCGCGTAATCTTCACATGAGAAGTTCGTACAGCATGCTTGTCAGAGATCCGGGTACTTGCTTCTATTTTTAACATTAGTGCGGAGTGCTGTTGCCCATTTTTCTGTAACCTTTTTGCACTAGTTAACCCTAACCCCCTAGGCCCTTGTTGCTTACAACCATCCTCAATCCTCCAAAATCCTCAAAAAATTTTCAACTCCGCCTACATTTTTGAAAATTGTCAGACAGTCCTGCCTCAAAATGCATTCATCCTCAATCCTCCAAAATCCTCCTCATCCCAAAACTTTGCACTCGTGTTTTAATGAAGGATAACCGACGCCAAATCCTTCAAAATCATCAGACAGTCCTGCCTCAAAATGCATTCATCCTCAATCCTCCAAAATCCTCTTGTGCTTCATTCACCATTCATCCTCAATCCTCCAAAATCCTCATGTGCTTCAATCACCATTCATCCTCAATCCTCCAGAATCCTCATTTGATTCAATCACCATTCATCCTCAATCCTCTAGAATCCTCCAAAACCGCCAGGAGGATTTTGGAGGAGTGAGGTGGGGTAGGGTTAATGATGGTGTATGATTTTCAGTCAAATCTAGACTCGCACATATCAAATTTTAAAAGGACACCCACACAAAAAAAACCTTCCAAATATTCAGTAATCTGTTGGTTTGAACACATTTAAACTCTGTCAAATTTCCTTGGGACCGTTTCGTGATGATGCCAGTCGGCCTCGCATTTGCACCTGACAATGCTTGATGGTCAGTTTTTCATTTCTTGGCAGTTTCTTGAAGGGTCGGGAACCAGACGGTGAGAAGCTAGGCATGGAGAAGAAGATACGAGAAGCGATCCGAGACTTTCCTTACCACGAGTCGGAACTCTTGCAGACGATGGTCCGGAACATAGCCAATGTCAAACCGGTAAGTAATGAAGCAAATGCACCTGAAAGAATTATTCATGATGGGTCAATTTGTGTGTTGTCACCAAAATAATGATAGAAAAATTAAAGGCTTCAAATTAAAATACCCTGGCCAATTCAGAAATTGTCAGAAGTAAAGAATCTAAAGGGAATGTACAACATTTGCCTTTGCTGCAATTTTCAAAAATAAATGGATTTGGAGGATTAGTATGTTATAGCAAATATTGTTAAACTTACTTGCTTCACGTTTTTGGTTCGCAGATGCTGGGAAAAAAAAGGGGGAAAAACCAAGAAACCCAATCATGTTCTTGTAGTCTGGTTCCCTGACCCAGAAATTTATGGACTTCGTGAAATTGTAAGGTATAGAGAATCAGTCTAGCAGACTTGTACCCCTTCACAGGTGTGTAATCAATTGCAAAGAAAATGCAGGATAACTAAATATGAAAAATAGGAGCGGTTTTTGAAAAAAAGCCAGTTTTCTCCAACGCTGGTCAGCTGACCATCGTTGGAAAAATACACTTTTTCTTGAAAATGTCAGCTCACAAGGAGCTGCAATTTTACAGGATACTTTAGACTGTCATTCCCTAACAATCCAGTGAGGTATTCCCTGATAATTTGATCATTTGGATTTCTGATGTTTGCAAATGTTGTATCTTCCCTTTAACCCGAACTCCCTAGGCCTTTTTGCTATGATGTAGCCTCAATCCTGCAAAATCCTCCAATTGGCCTTATGGAAAAATAGCATATAGCCGCAATCCTGCAAATTCCTCTGTTATTTCTTGAATATGGTCCATGGAGGGGTGACCACTGCCTGAATGCTGCAAAATCCTCCGGCTATGACTGTCAATAGGTTGAGGCAGAGGCAGTGACATCCTGGAGCAGTGCGGAGGATGTCAAGTATAATCAAGGACTAAATTTATGCACGTCTGAGCATAAACAACACAAGGTCCAGCCCAAGACCTTGACACAGTGCATACTCCGAAATCAGCAACGCACTTTTGCCATGTAACCTCAATCCTGCAAATTCCTCCAATGTGCAAAAAGGATTTTTGAGGATTCAGGGCGGTTAGGGTTAAAGAAAATAATAAACAAGTTCGGTACATGTATGTGAAGTGTCATGCACATTGAAGATCTTATCAGTGGTCATGCAATGCTATCTACTATATTTTGCAGTGTTCTTAGCTAGCCATACACCAAATGAATTGGGAAAATCGTGAAAACGTGAAAATTTCTCAAGTTTATTTTTGTTTGACTTCCAGGGAGATGATCCGTCAGCATTGACCATCCTATCGCAGGGTATCAATGGGGCGCGCAGCGTAGAAACCGAAGAAATCTGCTCAACGTGTGGTGAAGCTAAGGCGGCCAAGAAATGTTCGGCTTGCAAGATGGTAAGCGATGAATGAGAAAATATAGGCTGGTTTGCACAGTGGAAAAAAGTCACTATTCAATAAAGTTAATCTAGTCAGTGAGTGGTTTGCAATAGGTTTTTATTTTCATTTCATGTAGAGGTAGAGTTTATCAATCAGAGATTATCCTGGCATTGAACTGTTTTTGATACGCAGGTCAACTATTGCAACCAGTCCTGCCAGAAGCTTCATTGGTTCACACACAAGAAGGTTTGCAAGAAGCTAGCGGAGGATTTCATGAGGATACAGAAACTCAACGAGGAGCTGGAAGAGAAAGAGAGTAGAAAACAGGCCGAGGAGGAAGAAAGAAAGGGTGAGTGCTTCAAGGATAACTCAAGGCAGTTCTCGAGAAAGTTGGGCCAAGAACTCAAGTCACTCTGGGCAAGTTTCAAGTCTCTCTGATCCAGCCTCAAAATAAGTTTATTTTGGGTTTTTTTGCAGAGGCTGAAATTTTGGCATCAGAGCAAGCAGCTTCCGAATTAGCAGCCAAGGAATCCACCGAGTCGGCCACGAAAGACTCATCGGAAGATGTGAATTCTGTCTCCATCAGCGAAGTCACCTTGGAGGACAAATCATCAACTGAGGATACGAAGGAAGAGAAAGGAGAATCGTAGCAGGGGACGGTGTCTGAGTTGAGTGAGTGGCCATGATGGCGATATGAACACTGACGCACCGAGCCCGTTCACATGAGAGTAAAATATCACACCTCCCCTGAGAATGTAGTCTTGGGGCAAGGCATCCTTGTTGTAGATACGCGAGAACATACAAGTTAACCGCAATAACCTGCCGCTGCAAGCAACCACCCACAAAGCATCAGCAACAACGTCTTTGGAGTCTTGTAAAATCTCCCCCTGATAAATAGGGGAAGCTTGTGCCCATGTGCTACCTCTGCAGGCAGTTATGGTCCATTTTCAGTCCCACGCATAACTACATACCACAAAAGAAGCTGTCATGAAGTTGCACAAAAGTCTTGCTGCATCTTGCATGCTACTGGAAGAAATTTAAGAGTTTGGTTCGGTTGTAATATGAGAAGTTTTGAATGCGCGATGCATATAAAAGGCCAAACAGGTGCTCGCACATTGCTACAAGATTGCCAAGATGTTGTTGCTGGCTCGGAGGTTCGCGGGTGATATAGGCAAAATAGGTGTGTGCGCATTGCGCAACTGCTACAAGATTCTCAAGATGTTGTAGCCGGCGCAGTTCGTGGGTGATAGCGAGTATTGCAGCAGTGGATTATTGCATATCTGCAACATCGTCTTGACCGAAGACTACTGCAGATTGTATCCCCAGTCAGTCTCCTGGCAAGCAATATGAGGAAATTGATACAACGATATTTGATCTCAAACAAACCTTGATAAAAAAACACCTGCTTGATTGGAATGGCGCACTGCCATGCAAATGCTGTTATTCCTATACTTGACAGTTATCTATAGGGCCAAGTCAAATTAGAGGCAACCAAATAGACTACAAGCTAAAGTAATCCTTATTTGTGTCGAACAAATTACGTTGGGTTTTGTTCAACAGTTTCGACTAAAGTGTGCTCATAGATAAAGGTTTTTAATTCTTGACCAAATGTTGAGTGTGGTGCACCTCCAGCATTTTGCATTTCCAGAGCTAAATATTCATTATATTTATTTCCCCGTCCGTCCCCTTTTTTGGGGGGAGGGAGGGGAAATAATGATTTTTGAACAGTTGAAGTAACTAGCATGCATTTTGTTCTTAACTTGGCTCATATCATTGTTTGAAATTCCTTTTTTATCCATGGAAAAAAGCCACCCCCCCAAAAAAAAACACAACTCATCAGACACTGCAGCTGTAGGCTCTCTCCTAGAAAACCCAGTTTTGTTTCGTAAGAAACCCAGACAAAGTGCTATATTAATATCAATGCTAGAAAAAACTTATTGAAATATTTGGCCAGTATTGATGATTTCAGATTGATCACAAATTTGTACGTGCAATTCTTGTTTACATAATCATTATTACAGATGTTGTTAATGTTAAAGGGAATGTACATCATTGGCTTTTGCTGTAATTTTCAGAAATGAACTATTTTAGAGGTTAGTTTAATAGATCAAATATTGTTACACTGACATTTTTGAAGTTTGGTTTTCGAAAAGGTTAGAAAAACAAAAATGTTCAAGTAGTCTGGTTCCCTGACTCCATAAAAGATAAAATGGATCAATTTATAGATGATGGGAAATTGTAAGGCAAGGGAACCAGTCTAGCTGGCCTGCACCCGTTCATGAACATGTAACCAATAGCAAACAAAATTTGGACTGAAAAAAATGGTAAATTTGGAGCAGTAGTTGAAAAATAGTTATGTTTTTCCAACGCTGGTCGGCCGACCACCGTTGGAAATGTTTACAAAAATACCATTTTCTTGAAAATGACTTCACACCAGGTGCCATAATTTTACAAGATGCTTGAGACTGTCATTTACCAACATCCTAGTAAGGTGTTTCGTAAAAACTTGGTAGTTTTATTTTTCGATGTTTGCAAATGTCATGAATGTTGTATTTTCCCTTTAAAACTAGTGTCCCAGCCGCCATCACTTGCCAGTAGTTAACTGTTGTAAATGGCAACAAACCGGTGGTTAAAAAAAAGTCAAATTTTAAACAAACTTCAGGATGGACTCTTTTACTGTGCCAAAGCGAAAACTGACGGATTTCAAAGAGAAAATAGTAAGACAATAAGAGTAAGCGTTTAAATTGGAATAATCATAATTTACCAAGTCAAGTGTTACACCAAGTTTCTGTGAGAACTGAAGTTTATTTTTTTGCTAGGATATTTTTGGGCACAGATTTGCATTCATATCTCATGGCCAACGTAACTTTTTGTTGCAAAAATACCTGCAGGTTTTCACAGGAAATGTATTCTCTGTTTAAGTTGTCATTCTTAAATTGATATCAAGAAGGTAACCCCAAAAGTTAACTTGCCCCAGTGTTTGTTTAAATAGCCAGTGTCTTCACCACTGTGAGGCAGTGTTGAGTATTTCTTGTAGTTTCTCACAAGGTTTTGAGGAATGTACCGATGTTGTTATTAATGGTCCTTTATTTCATAAATGTTACAACTCAACAGCGAGTATTTTTGACTTAAATTCACCAGAGTATTGTATTCAAAGCGCAGATAGTTTTGTAAAGCAATGTTGAAAATCTGTCCATTTTGTAATCACTCAAAATGTGTCCACCTTTTGCCACGTGATGAAACTTGTATCCTATTTATGTAAATGTTGTACTATTTGAAACCCTGAAGCTTCCTGTAAGAGTTTCTTGAAGTTAAATATTCATTGGTTTTATATACAAGAGGTGAAAGGATCTACAAAGGTTCCTGGCAAAGCAGCTAGAGAGATCCAATTAATGCCTCGTTATCATTCCAGCAGCCGATTTCACGAAACTTTACGCAGTGGCATAAGTCCACTTGCACCACAATTTATTGCACAACTTTTCTCACTGGGCAACATTTCAGTTATGACAACATGATGAAAGTTTCATAGTTTCATAGTACATAAGTCTGCAATTTGCGCAAAAAATGACGACGTAACTTGGGCAATCATTTTAGGTGGCGTAAGTTGTGGTGTAGCGACTGAAAATGACCAACATGTACATGTATTTTTTCAGCAAATCGTGATCGCCGTGCAGCCTGTTATTGCACAACGTATCAAGGTTGATACAAGACACTCACAGCTTTGTGTTTGAAGTAAAAGAATTGCCGGTTTACTTGTGACGGAGTTTTAGAGTTGCCGCACGATTCCGAAGAAAGTTGGCTATAATATTTTCAAAATGGTGGGTGAGAGTAATTAAACGACTGTTTCATGAACGAACAAAATCATACGCAAACAGCCGTTGTAAATGCTGTTATTATCCCCATCCAAGATGTTTAGACAATTTGAAACGTTGCGCAGCTACGCCAAGTTTTGTGAAATCGATCGTAAATTTATTGCCCAGCTGCTTAATAAATTTGTTGCGCAAGTCCTACGCAAGGCATAAGTTACACAGTGTTTCGTGAAATCGGCTGTAGTAGCTATTTTTGTCTTTGTCATTCGATTGTGTTTGGTTTTTCATTGTTGCTTCTGGAAATCCAAAGACATACAAGCTCAAGGTTATGATTCACATATCGAGTATGTTTGTCACTGAGTGGTGACTTATGAGCTTTATTTCTAGCTTCTTGTTTTTGTGTTGTAATAAAAGCCTTCCGCACAGCTACTTAGCTTTCAACTGATGGAACATGTCTCCATTGTGTTCTTAGGACCACGCTTAGCGCATTCTGAAAGAAAACAGTTTTAGAAGGGTTTGTTCTTGCTATTAGCTAACATTTTTGGTTGAAGTTATCCACCAAATTTTTCAGTTGGATTTATTGGGGGTTTTTACCGAGTTGATCTCTCGTGTCAGATAAAAAAAAATTAACACTACCAAAAAAAGTTACACCACCACAGAATAATTCTCATCGATACATTAATATTTATTTCAACAAATTATCAAGTATATTCATTCGGAAGAAAAATTCTTTTATGATTGATCATTCATGGATAACACATCAACCAAATATCAAACTTATTTATGTACACATGTATAAAAGCCTATACATAAGCAGAAAAAAATGAAAGGTGCTATAAAAAAAGACAACGTGAAGCATTTGGTAATGGAAAAAATATTCTGATCTAGACCTACTTGTGAAAGACAAAATCTGATGGTAAATTATAGAAACCATGCAAAGGAAAAAGTAAATGTTACAAAGAAACATTGAAAGTCTTGTATAAACCCATTAGTCTCTGTACCGCCCCAAAACACCCTGCCTGTTACTCCTTGAAGTGCGTGAAATTGCCCGAACATTCTATTGCTTTTATGGATTCCTCCGGAAATAAGTACAATGTTATACAATGTACAATGTTGTGCGGGTGCTAAGAAGTTAACTACTGTGTCGAATAGAACAGATGTCTGTATATACTTGGTGCAGTTATATACTATATGCTATGTACCAATATGTACAGAAAAAAAACTTGTATCATTATAAATGTTGATATACTGTAACATTCTAAGCAAGTATACATGTATGAGGTGGTTGAACCTACCCCCCAAAAAAATTGAGAATAAGCCTTTATTGAAAATAGATAAACCTTACAAAAGGCAGTATGGCATGCCACCTTGGTATAATTGTTAATACTGACACCAACCCCCAAAACACAAAAACCAAAAATACAATATGGCACCAAAAAAAACCAAAAACAAAATACTTAAATAAAACTTCGTGAAAAACATTACAAGTGTAGTTGTTACAACAAATTAAAAAAAATTTTGGCAAGACGGAAAACAAACTCGACAAGACAAATGTTATTTCATTGAAATAAGCCTCTAACATATTGCCCCCACAAAAAAAAAGATAACTGCATCACAAAATAAAAACAAATATGAAAATGTTATTAATACAAGCACCAACTGTACACGGCTGTTGTCACAATAAGTTACAAGTTAATGAAACATTTCACATTTTCTAGAGTGATAATGTTTCCCCAAACCCTGTGGTTAACATAGTTTTACAAAAGATTCATTCAACATTACATTCGTTCATCATCATATATAAACTTCCTGAGACCATTGCCATTAAAAACACAATAATTGAACATTTGTTTTGAATTAGGTGAAACAATTGTAGTTTTCTCAGTTCATTAAGCATTGCAGTGCTTCACAAACATACAATCCTTTTGCAATGGCAATGTAATTTATTTTTAAAGAATCGTATTCTACATGATATCTGAAAGGCTTCAAAAATTGGGAAAAATATAGAGATCATGCACATATATTCAAATGGTTTGTTAATGGATGGAATGTCTGTACAATTCTGGTGAGATTTTCTCCGACAATATTTTGCAATAAAATACTATTTTTTTTCATATTAAAATATAAAATTGCAGTGACGTATAAATAATTTTGCATTAAAAAGTTGAATCTCCCAAATTCAAACAGATTTTACAAAACATAAAATACAATCCTTGCACAAAATTTCACGCAAAGCTTCATGTGAAAAGTACAAAAACACAAAAGTACATGGAATGTCACATTTACTTATAAACATACACCAGATAATAATGTAAATTTGTTCATATGGCGGACATCATTCAAATTTTTGTAAATGATTGGACGGATGAATAGAAAACATGATTGGGTTTTTCCCCGAAGAAGAGAACTGAATATAGTAATACCCTTATTAATCAAGTAGGAAAAGATAATGTTTGAGAGGTTTAACTAGATGGAAGCCCACGGTGCCCGGACAGAATACCCCTCCTGCAGATAACAAAAAAATGGAGGGAAAACAAGTTAATTAATCAACTGTAAACGATCTTTTTATGAGTATTCAGTGATAGCGACAAGGAAAATCAGAAAACCGACATTTTAAGAAACTTTTCTCACTGCTACAGAGTAGGAATGTTTATGTTTCAAACATGATCGTAATGACCGCAAACTTGTGCAAAAACCTGGAATCCAGAGTTGATACTCCATTTTAGTTATGATTTTTATGGACCTGGTTATTTGTGAGTGGGTCTTGGTAAAATGAGACGGAACTTGGCACAGGTCGTAGTGGAGAAAAATGAAGAAAAAACACACAATGGGGTGATTTTTTTTAGCGATTTCCAGATTTATTGATATTTGTAATCTTTGTCTATTACACATATTGTAAAGAAAAAGTTTAAAAACCATAGAATAAAAGTGGTTTTAAGGAAAAATAACTAGCAACTTACATTTTCATGAATACAAAACTTGAAACTTTAAAAGGCCTTTTTCTCAGTATTTTACTTTTTTGAAATGTCAATAAATGCAAACTGTAAACAGCCACAGTTTGTCAACGGAATGTCCGACTGAAGTGCAACACACAGTATTGTAAGGAGAATTTGATTTTCGTTCCTAATACCCGCAAACCCTCATTTCGACCTCTGCCCAGTTCTGTCTCATTTTACCGGAACGCTTAACATATGTGCAGAGGGATAATTGGGATTTGTCAACATTGTAAAAATCTTTACAATGATGAATACGACAGGAGTTGAGATTAGTACGCTTTGAATGCATTATGTGTATTTTAAGATTTACGTGCAAAATGACGGAAAGTATTTTGAAAACATATGACTAAGCTACAGCAAGGAAGTTAATTTCTTTTCAAACTGTCAATGTCAATGATGAGTCTGCAATTTTTGCGTGTGTACTTAGGCAGAGTCCACTCCATAGTGACTAGAGGTTAAATCCTACAGGGAACAGACTACAATATGATTTGGAATGTATTTTGTTAATGCAGTCACGTCCTCTACACAAGGATAAACGACTTCCCCACATTTCTGGTTAGATGCCTGATAATGGCACTTGTGCGTTGGCGTGCGTGTGCGCAAGACTCGGCGTGCGACTGCAGTCTTTCAGTGGTCAAATTTCTGTCAGGACGCCAGCTGTCGGCGATCATGGCGCGCACTGTTCTACATGTTCTATATGTGCTATTCTATGCACGGACGCGGCATATCACGCATGAAGACAATCCGTTAAGTACCATTTGTACACAAGCTCAGATGGTTCATTTATCCTTGTGTAGAGGATCCGTGATGCAGTTAAGTGCAAACCCTGTCACCGCAATATGTGCATTTGTAAATTCACTATCTTATTTTGTACATGGCAGGGGGAAGGGTAAAACCAGTGCTGTAGCCGAGTCCATCACAAGTACATTACGTGAATCTCCCATTTGAGCTAGACC
This sequence comes from Patiria pectinifera, assembly GCA_029964075.1. Lineage (NCBI taxonomy): Eukaryota > Metazoa > Echinodermata > Asteroidea > Valvatida > Asterinidae > Patiria > Patiria pectinifera. The sequence continues at coordinate 8,207,816 of CM057143.1, forward strand.
CGAGTTTGCCTATGACAAACTCGGGTCACTCTAATTTCAGATTCAGCTCAGCAGCGCGATCTCTCTTATCTTATCTGATCAAGAGTTTGAGCCGTGAACAGGTGGTGTGTGGTGCCTCTGCCTGTGTACTGACCAAAAAAAAAATCTACCAAAGTCTACTAGGTTCTTGTTTATAATAATGTAAAGTATTTGGAAAGTGTCAAATTATATTATGTGAACTTTGAAATCATAAAAAAATGATCTCGATCTATCATATCTATCAAACAAAAACACCATGACTTCAGCCATGCTCTTCAAGTTTCCGCTATTTGACCACACCAGCAGGTCCCATCCGGTCGCAGTCACTGGCCCTGGGGGGGTGGGTAGTTGCAGGGTTATGTTTATCTTATAATTACTTTGACTGATAACTGATAATAAAGTCAGATTAAATGTTCAGGGGTTTAGGGTTTTGAGTTTCACAAGTAAATCAGAAGTCTTTTTACAAGTCCAGTCACAAGTAACAGAGGATGTACAATGACAATGGAGTGATTCTTGTTCATTTCAAAACTTTGTGACTAGACTTTGAGACTGGATTTTGCAAAGGGCTTGTGCTGGTCTAGACTACTGCATGGGATTAATTGGTAGTAGGGGGTGTCGATCCCTACCCGGGCCAGTTTCTGTTGAGACTCTGGCTTGAATCGATTCTCCAGAGCCGTGGTACGAGCCCAAGGTTTCTGGACAAGCTTTGTAGCATGTGGCTGGTTCCACGGCGGTTGCAGGGAAAGATCGTCCTGTTAATGAGCAGCATGTTAAGGAGAGAGAAGCAGGGGCGAAGAATGCAGAAGAGAAATGAAATGCCTGAAATTAGGAGTGCTGAGAAATAAAGCCGTACCTTCACCAAAAGCATCATGATAAGGGACAGTGCTGCTGTAATAATGTGGCAATGATTCAGAATATCAGGTGCCATGATGCCATAACCAAGACTGTAGTGACCAGTGAAGCATGTATTCAGTTTAATATACATGTATTGGTAATAATGAGTATTTAAAATGGCACCTGAAAAAGCGAAGCTAGGTAATAGTTATTGATACTCAAACTGACAGCCAAGAAGAATGAAATTTTTAGACAGAATTAGAGACTAGGCAAATATTCAGCTAGCAAAAAAATATGCATACGCAAGATTAAAGTTGTGCTACTTGTGTTCGTCGACATTTTTCTCCTGACAAATTTTCAATTTGTATGTTTTATTTAAACAAATCAAACTGCTGTTTTTCCAACTTGAACGTTTTCATCCCTATGAAAAGGTGCTGATCTATTTGGGGTTGTAGCGTACAAACAATCCGCCTGAATTCTTGTTGGGCCACAAATCAAAATTTACTAGTGACGGTTGCGGTAACACCATGTGGAACAATCTCTTTTGAGAAGAAGTGTGGTTCTGAAAAGAGCCGGTTGGTTTTCAGAACCACACTTCTTCTTAAAAAGAGATTATTCCACATGGTGTTACTGCAAGCCTCACTACATTAGTATTCACTACCACCGTGCAAAGTTTCAAATCTTATTCAGATTCGAAATTTGTAAATAACTCCATAACTGCGGGCAATTTTTTGTTAGATGATCTCCACCAAAAGTGAAAAACTTGTGTATTGCCAGAAAAACTTGAAATTTAAAAAACAATATCTTTTTTTTCAGGGTGAAACTGAAATATAGCATGGGAGAGAAACTTTAAGCTAAAATAAGAATATAAGTAGAGAGTCTTTAAACATGGTGGCAAGCTGGAAAGTGGGTGGGCTAGACTGAGCATTGTCATTTTGTTTTTTTAATGCACAACACTCGTGACCCATCCATGCAAAGAGTTCAACATCTACACTGTTTCACATAGATTAGTGACACACCGACTTTACCTGTTTGCCTTTCTCTGTGTCCAGTGCATGACGTCTGTGATCAACTTCACTGGCTGGGGCACCGTTGCCAGGACGACCCCACTTGCGGTCAAAGTTCTCATGATGCTACGTCAAACAGAAACAAAGACACAAGACCTGATTTAGCGCAAGAAGTACGGACTACATGCCCAAGTATTCCCTCAGTGATGATGACGAGAAAGAGAGATGACAGACCCATCAAGATTACAGTATTTTGCGCTCATTCAGATGAAGAGAAGTTGTGAATTCATAGGATGCCATTCCGATGAAATCAATACAGTGAAATCTTGATAAGTCAAAACCGATTAACTCGAAAACCTGGCTAACTCAAAGTAAGAACTGATTCCCGTCAAAAGAATAGCAAATCATGTATAGACATGCCCACACTAACTCAAAGTTTCACTGAGACCAGAAACACCAGTTAAGTCGAACTCAATATCGCCAGGTGCTGAAATAATCTTGCGTAAGTAGGCCACAGAAGAAACTGTTAAGAAATCTCCCACGACCGCAATCAATCAACTCAAACCTGGGTATAAACAAGCGAGCTAAATAACGTGTCAGGTATAGCATGTTACGGCGAAAGCCATTCATGTACATTGTACACATATGCATATGTACGTGATCGTAGAAAAATTGGGAACTTTGCGTGTCTCGTACTTCGGATATCTCAAGTTTTCTATCCATTCCAATGAGATCTGATTGATCGAGATGTCACTGTACGTGCCATGTTGTCGGGGATCAGGCCCAAAGTCACGATGCTAGCAACATGAGCGATGCTCCAAATGTGGGAAACAGCGAATGGGGTCACTCAGAAAGTATATACGGCTTTCATACTAACAAATCCGCAAAAACAAACCAAATAGGAGAGCACACTTGGTCAGTTTCTCTTCGTAGCATATTTGGATATTTTTAAAGACGTAAAAACTCGCACACTCTCACACTTAAGAATAAAAGCATGAATTTCTGATCTTACATGTGCTGAGAGATCTCTGGACTCTTGTTTCTTGGCCAGATTTGTCTCGTATCTCTCCTGAGCTTGCCGTTCCAATTCACTCTGATATTCCAGCCGATTTCCGACTGGCCGACGGATGTCCATTCTCTGTTTACATTAAAACAAAAACAAAAACTAGTTGATCAAACGCAATTTGACTGTACTATTATCCATAAATTTGACTGACACTTGAACATCTCTGCCATGCATTCTGCACCTACATGCAGACGATCGATGAGCATTTTTTGCACATTGAGATGACAATCTATTGTCTGTACTCCCTGCCATACGGCTAGTAATTACACAGTGCACTTAAATGGGATGTCTCGTACAATACATTAGAGCTGTCGTGAATAGACCAAATTAACAGTGCCAAGTACTCTGCCTGCATCAAGTTCACATCCCGAGCTACGGGCTCCGTGCACAATTAAGTACCCCCTCAACAATAAGAAAAGGAGAGTTTGGGGATACCACTGCGAAAGACATTCCAATGCATACCTGCCGATGCCTGACGCTCATGCGAAGATGCTATAGCTTTGTGCACATTCGGAATAAAATAAGTTGTATGTACTTAGCACAAGCGTGCAACAGGACACACACGCGGCGCGACCAAATTGTCCACAAGGATCTGAAAAATGGTCAAAAAGTGTTCTCTCTTGTCCGTGCATGGAGCACATGAACTTCACAAGTCCGTGCATGTATGATTGCAATGAACTGTAATTTTAGCAACATTTCTTACTTGAGCAGTGACGTCGGATGTCTGCTTATAATGCACAGGCAGTATAGCCCTAGTCACTGGATCTCTCTTAGGATAGCCAATCTCCTTAGTACGTATCCATGTGGCTACCTCTGTAGCCGGCTTGCGGATTTCCTCTGTCTCCTGATCACGTAGTTGGTGCTGTTGTTCTATCTCTTTCTCTGTGTTACACAAAAAAAAAAATCATCCACACGTTCAAAAAGTTTGTCGTTTGGTCCTAAGGTTGCCCCAATGTAATTGCAGGTAATGCGCACTAACTAAAAGGTATAAATTGTGTGCCAGCTAGCCAAGCACAAAGTTTTCACACTTCCTCTAAACATTAACAACTTTGCCTTCATTGAAAAATAGGGCAACCCGATTGCTTTTGAATTATGCTTTTGCATAAATCGCAAAAAGTAAGGTGGGTCATTCCATAAATTCGAGGTCCAAAACTAGTGTGACATTTTGTTGTGTCCCTGTGCCATGAGAGAATCATCAAAATTGCTTTCAAACTATTTTAGAACTATTTTGGCAGGTACTTTGCTTTGCATACTCACTCTTGGAGATAGAAGCATTCAAGGATGTGCCCTGAATGTAACAGGGACAGGAGACAAATATTGGACCCAAATTTATGGAAAATCCCGGGGTACAAAGTAGTCTGTGATGTGTCGAAAGATGGAGAGTTTCCTAGTTTTTGTTAACAGTAAATAGTGTCACAAAATTGGACCCCTGATCCAGTTAGCTACATAAAGCCCCCTTTGTGGGACGTGCATAAGAGCCATAGCTGACTTACTGAGCTGACTGAGGTATTCTTTCTTGGCCATCTGTTCTTCGGGTTTCGGCAGTCCTATTCCCATCTTATCTTGCTCAGCTTTACCGCGATTCATGGCTACGACGTTACCGCCTTCGTCCATCATGGGGGCGCCGTTGCCTGGCCGGCCCCAGGGGTCGTAATCTCCTGGTTGGGGAGGCCCTGCTGGGTCACGAGCCATGCGCTCTGGGTGGGTAAAGAGGGGGGAGGGGGCAGAGAGAAAATAAATGAACACAGAAATAATAGGTCTCTCTCAATTGACGTCAATTCCTACAGATTGTCCCATGCATCAGCATTTTAAGCGTCAATTTTTCTTGATGCGCATCAGCTGCGCCGTATTTCAAAGAAATTTGGAGCAACATGCATGCATGTTTTACAACATTTTGCACACTGCGTGCACGTGCACTTGGTGGTGGTGAACGCGCAGTTGTAATTTTCCTACGAAGGTGGCCGTCTATGAGAGGGGTCCATGGCTTCGTGGACAGAAAAACACATGCAGAACTCAGAGGAATTGGTGATTTTGCAGCCTCCCACCCCAAACATCTCAAAAGGTGTTCTAGTTCATTCTCCAAAAAAGTACTGCTAGAGGTGCATTCACTTATTCCTGCCATTTGTGCAGTATGACATGTACATAAGCGATCATTCAAATTTGATCATGCTAGACTTTACCGCGAGTGACACACTCGGGCATAACCAAACAGGATACACTTGAGCATCTCTTGAGTGTTGTATTTTTTGTCATGGCACTTTAAAACATGTCAGTTTAAGCACAGACAACCCGCGAATGTTGCAAAAGAAAACAATTAAGGGCTTATTTCAGGGAGCTGTTTTACAAACAGAAATAATTTTTACCGATAAAATGTGTTGCTAAGCAACAAGGGGTTATTACTCCAAATGCTTTGCAGTGTAATAATGTTTTTCCAAGCCAATTGTTGTTCGAAAAAGACAAATTAATAGGGAATAGAATTCTGCAAGGCAGCTCCATAAAACTGTGCCCAAGACATACAGTGCATATGCAATGACAATGAGTGCACATCAAGTCATGTACAAAGACGACTACATGCAGACAGTAACTACTGAAATACAAATGAGAAATGGAACGCAGAAAACTGTTGTGAAGTAAAAAGTTAAAAAGTAAAGTCTGTCACGAGCCAATGAAGCCCATCAGGACGGCATTCGTCGCCAGTTTCAGTGGCATGAAACGACTGAGAAGAATTCTATTTCTCCTGGACGGGATGCTATTCCATCGCAGGTTACTCCCCAGCTAATGCTGGTACCCATTTACACTCCTGGGTGGAGAGAGGCAAGTTGGGATGAAGTGGCTTGCCCAGGGACACAACACATGGCCAGTAGCCGGATTAGAACCCCTGACCCTCTGATCATGAGTCACAAACCCTAGCCACTAGACCACACTCCCCAATTGTTGTGAAGTACTGTATGCTACACTGGACTATCAAGGTTTCGAGTCAAGATTAGTAAGGTTATTAGTAATACAGTGAAATCTCGATAAGTCAAACTCCGATAACTCAAACCATCTGTTAAGTCAAACAAAGAACCCATTGCCTTCAGTAGTATAACAATGATATACAACCCTGCTTAACTCAAAACTCTGCTGAAGTCAAATTTTGAACCTGTTCCCTTGAGTTTTGACTTATCAAGATTTCACTGTACAAGCATATTAGTGTTAGTATTTGCTGAAGCCACCACTGCAATGTGTATGATTGAAATGAACAGAAGCGCTATCTAATGATGTGCAACACTGTTGGTAAAAGTTAAATGGAATGGCAGAGAAACGTGAATAGAGGTAAAGACCTAGGTAAGAAGGGACATTGAGAGGATGTTAGAGAAACACAGCGTGCAAAACGACTTGACCAAAGCAGAATACCTGAATGTCGATGGGAATCTCTCACGGGCCCTGTTGAGATTAAACATTGAAAACTGCTCAGACGATTGCATAATAAAAAAAAACACGGTTTCTAATACTTTTTTTTTTAAATATAGAAAAACAATTATAAACAAGGCATTCTAAAAAAAAAACTAAAAAATTATAAATGTTTGCAAAAAATTAAAAATGATATCAAATAATGTTGGCTGAAATCTAAGGACATTATCTCTGAATGAATTCTTACCTCCAGTGTTTTGGTCGTGGACCAGCGTCAGTGGTACCCTGGTCAACTTTTCTCCCTTGGCATCCACTCTGTGACCTCCGCCTCCAATAGGATTGGTCTCCAAGGAAACACCCTGTAATGCAGATTGTGCAAGATATTTTGTTAAAAACACGCGTATCAAGTCTTGGGGCGCTGCAATTTCACTGGCCTTAATTTTGTCACACGTCAACTTTATAAAAATGAACGTACCAATTTTCTGGTTAGGTGCTCTGGGCGTTGCAGTAAAAATTCCGGTTGCAACTGATAGCTGTATTCAACCCAATAACCATTCTATTCATAGACGGCCATCTTCGTAGGCAAATTACAACTGCTTATACAATGCCATCAGGTATGTGTGGGCGCAGTGTGCAAAATGTTCAAAACAAGTGCGCATGTTGCTCGAACTTTCTTCGAAATACGGTAGAGTCGATGCGCATCATGAACATTTGACTCCCGAAATGCCAATGCACGATACAATCTGTAGGCATGCAGTGACGTCATTTGAGCAATATCTAGTCAACAGCTTATTTGTACAGTTTCTAAAAGATTTTGAATTTGCTGGCAGTCACCAATTTGTTACTGTACATAAGTAATTACCACTTTCCTCCAAAATCAAAGAAATTGAAATGCTGATAATTTTTTTCATCTGCCTCACTGTGTGAGTCACGGCTTACCTTGATGTCAGGGTCTATAAACACTGGTACATTGGTGCCATCTGTCCATTTGTAGCGTCTCACATTGCCTTCTTCATCTCTCTCGGGGACTCCGCTCCCTTTACCCCATGGATTGTAGCTCTGATCAACCTGAAATGTCATCAAAGTGAAATATTTTTATCAGGAATGGAATCATGATTATTATTATTATTAATGGTTTATTTATTTATTCAATCATACAAAAGAGAGACATTGCAGCCAGAGGCTGAATTGCGCCTCCCCTCACAAAATCACAATATTAATTTAAAAAAACCATATCATTTAAAAACCGTGAAATTAACAATAAATAACATTAAGGTCACACACGTAAACACGCAAGCTTACAATTCAAAAACATGACATGCAAAGGACAAGACAAATGGAATTACAGTTATTACAATGACAGTTAAACATTTTGGACCGAGCACGCACAAAGACTGAATAACTGGTTGGCAAGAAAGAAAAAAAAACTGCCAAGTATATATAAAAAAAACTACTGATTGTTTAAAAATGGGATGGGACTGTTTTTATACCGATTGGTTCTGCATCTGATACTGGAAAGTTTATGGGAATTTTTGAGGTTATTATCTCTATACGAAGGTAGCCAATCTCTATGAACATGGGAATGTAAGACATTACTACCAAAATTTAAACAAAGCAATTCTAGCCTTTCAGACATAGGAGGGATGTGATGAACTTGACAAATATGCTGATAAGAGTGATTCCTACAATACTCAGGGAAAATTATGCGGAAAGCTTTCCTTTGCAATTTTTCCAGGCATTCTTTTTGTGTTGCGTTGTGATAGACAATTTAGAACTTTGTGCTTAAGTTCTGTCGGATGGGCACATCAGGCCCACAACATGCATCAACAGAGATAAAGTAGAATATGCCATGGCCCAGTGGTTACGGTGTTTGATTCATGTCCGATGGTACGTGGGTTCGAACTCTGCCAGGATCATGGTGTTTGCACCCTTGGGCAAGACACTTAACTACAATTGCCTCTCTCCACCTAGGAGTATGAATGGGGAGCTGCGAGGGTAGAGGACCGAATGTGCCTTTATATATATCGGTTGCTGCATGGTCTCATGGCCTGATGAATTTGGGAAAAATTGTAAAGCGCTTTGAGATTAATAATTGTAAGCATTACAGTTTTATTTATTTAAAGTCACGTTTGTTGCATCTATTGAAAAGTAAAAGAGAGAAAAAAATAAAGGCCAAATATTGAGAATTCGGAATTGGAACTTACATCTGTTGACCTCTCAGCCCGTGAACCTGTCAAAAAACAAATGTACTGATGGTCAGTTTTCATCATTTGAATCACTGGTACTGCACTAGTATAGTAGAGTTTAAAGCAGAAATAATGTAAGAATAACAAATAGTGATCCCAAGAGGACATTTATATAAAGTATATTCCACCTTATACAACACATCCACATCATTATGAATTTGAACATGCCTTTTGAAAGTGCACCACGTCACAACTTAATTCTATCACAATCATGTTATTATGCTCCGGCACTTATTTGTCAGCGTATCTCCTGTAGATGTTGAATCACTCACCTTCACTCAGCCTACGTTTGCGTTCTTGCTTCTGCTCCACTTCTCTCAATTCGTAGCTGTTCTTGACCAGAGTTCGTTGCCTTCCAACCAAGGCTCGTCCTACCATCAATGGAAAAAATGATGTACTGTAACAGTCATGCACAATCCTTCTCTTTAGAGGGTTGCTGATTGTCCGTTTGCCACAGACATTGACAGAGAGATCAAACAGAATTATCCAACATATGGTCATTCAATATTGGTTTTTCCCTTCACCGATGTATTTTATAAACACTGTATCCGCTCCGTTCACAAGTACCCCCTCACCGGCAAAGAAAGTACAGTTGGGGGTGACCGACCGACACCGTCTTACCTGACTGCAATTCATTTGCCGCGAAGCGCCGCGGCGACTGCGTGTACATAGTACAAATCCCCTGGTGTACGTGCATCACACACAAGGAACGGTGCGCGTCAACCAGCTAAATGTCCCACCCATGGGACGTCGTTGCTAGGTAAAAGGGCACCCTCTTTCGTTAGCGCACGGAGCCCATACTCAGTGTTTGTGACAAAAAATCACTCAGGTGGGACTCGAACCCACGACCCCCTGCTTACTAGCGCAGGCGTCTTGCCACGCAACCACCGAGCTTGCCAGGGTCGGCTGGCTGATTCGAATCATATACAGCAGTGGGTACCGCAATGAAACTATTCGTTTTGTAGTCACAACAACATATGGCCATACGTCGAAACAAACACAGCTGGGTGCTGAAGTGTCCATCAGCAAATGTTTTCACGTTGGCACAAATAATAGTAAATGTCTGCCACATGGATATTAATAATTACTTAGTTACAGATTATTATTACAAACATAATTTATTTTTAATTCACAAACTTTCATTACCTGAATCCGTTTTGATTGGTGCACCTCCACCTGACTTGCCATAGGGATCATACTTCCACTGTAGGTATCAAACAATTCAGCAAGAATTAGAATTTGATAAGAAAACACAGTCCAGGTACTGCGAATGGTCATGCCTATTAAGACACTACAAACTTGTTACATATAGCACTTTAATACATTTAAGTCCTAAGACTAGATAAGTTTGCGGTAGCACCATGTGAATAAATCTCTTTTGTGAGTATGTGTGGTTCTCAAAAGAACCGGAGGGACTCAACGTTTCGAACAGTATGCTCTACCCGTCGTCAGGAGACTTATCTAGTCCGAGTATCTTTCCACCATGCAAACCTTCAAATCTCACATTTAAGTCCGTTTTGGATTGGAATACATGTATGTAGTACTGCTTCAGTCGCGAATGTCCTTTAAAACTTGAATATTCTCCTGGGGCTATGGACATCTGTTGTAGTGTTTAAATGTCCAAAAACTAAAATCGTAGCTGCCCTTCTCTCCCCCCACCCCCTACCCCTGATTCAGTCCAGGTCTTGAACCCTATTTCTTAAAGGAAGTATCAGGTCTGCAAGGCTTCTGTCATTTCTGCTACGAACTCCGTGCATAAGTACCCCTCAACGGTAAGAGCGAGAGAATTGGGGGAGACTGGAGAGACATTCTGCCGATGATGCCCGATGCTTACGCGAAGATGCTATGAATTTGTGCACAATTAGAATACGATTATTTGTGCGGCCGGGAGCCCACACGTGACCACCTTTGCATTGACAAATCATCTCAGGGTGTCCTCCTTATTTTTCTCTTTTTTTTTTACCGTTTTCAGTTCCTCTTCAAGGTCTTTCTGTTTCTCAATTTCCCTCCGCGTTCTCTGCTCCAAAGCCAGATTCCCTGTCGGCAGTAAAAAATACAGAAAACAAAAATGCAAAATATAAAGCAATTAACACATTTATACAAATTCTATCCTTGTACTTCTGGGTTCTAGTAAATCAAGGACTGTTCAAAGCAGCATGCTTCTAAGAACTGTAAAGGAAAAGTTGATAATTATTCACGCAGGCGGAGACCGCCACCAGTTGACCGACTAGAACAAAAATGTGCTTAAGCCCTGAGATGCTGCTTTTGTTGAGCTATTAGTAATTGAGAAACAGCTAACAAAGGTTTTTCAGTTAACCAGTTCACGTAGGATGACGTGTATACACGCAAACGTTGTGCGGCATTCGGAACGGGTGACAGGTATACATACAACAGGCGAGGCCGGAAACATCTGTCAGCGACCCGCTCGCAGCAAGCAAGGCCAAATATATCAGGGTTTACTATCCGCAGATGAAGGCCGAACCCATCTGGCATCGAGGTTCATGAAAAACAATCCCCCTCCTGGGTCCAGTCGATGTCAAAATATTCCCGGCGCAAACTGGTATAAGTCATTTCAAATTAAGTCCATTTATATAATTCAATTTGAAGTCACACTTCACAAACATTTCAATTACTGGGTACTTCGACGGACAACATTATTCACCATGAAGTGGAACTCAAATTCTACCATCTTAATCTCCGTCTGTACATTTTGTAACCGGGGGCCTAGCTCACCTAATTCATTGATGTACTCATCCCCCTTTTTCCTCGGCTGGGAATACCGGATCTTGTTGTGGACATTCTGCTGCATGTTCTTCATCCCGCCTTGGAATCGAATTTCGTGATTGGCTCGGAAACTTGTCTGGATTGAGCCGGAGTCAGTGCGTATAGGTGCACCGTGACCCTGCTTACCAAATGCTGGAAATTGTAGCTGTGCGGGAGGAAAAAAGGGAAATCTGAATTCACAAATTCCACCAATGTTACCGATCATATCGCTGGTATTTTACCACTGCTGCATTAGATTTGAGCCAGCGGGCCAAACTTTGACAAGCTTGACGTTTGTACTAAAAAACAGGAGGTTGCTGGTTCGAGTCCCTACTAATCCAAGCAGTAGAAGGAGGGGGAGGGTACCAGACTTTACCCCCTCCCTGTCTCTGCCCCTCCCATTGTCCCCAACCCTTTCCAATGATCCCCGCCCCCAAATAGATCCCTCTCCCAATATATCTGTCTAGCTCCCCAAATATATCTTCCCTCTAGCTCCCCAAATATATCTCTTCTCTCTCCGAGTTGTTATATTATAAGTGGGGGACAGGTACCAGACTTTACCCCTCCCCACCCCTATGATCCCCCTCCTCCACCCCTCCCCATCCCCACCACCCCTCCCCATCCCCACCACTCCCACCCCACCCCTTTTTCTTCCCAAATATATCTCCCTCTCAAGATCTCCGTCTCGAAATCAGACCAGACTCTTCATATTTACAGTCACCCTCTTGGAGATCTCAACACAGACTCACAGCGACTGGTGCGCCCTCTATCAATACTTACAAATAAATAAACAAACAGCGTTTTCTTAGGTTTACAAAACAAAGTTTTAACTTTATTAAAACACATGTAACTTTAACAAAATATAATTAATAAACCAGAGAAACTTAATTTACAGTTAGAGGGGAAGCAAGCTTCCCCTTGCTAATAATACTGATGACATCATTCTTATCGATGAAACTTAATTTACAGTTAGAGGAAGCAAGCTTCCCTTGCTAATAATACTGATGACATCATTCTTATCGATGAAACTTAATTTACAGTTAGAGGAAGCAAGCTTCCTTTGCTAATAATACTGATGACATCATTCTCATCGATGAAACTTATTACAGTTAGAGGGGAAGCAAGCTTCCCCTTGCTAATAATACTGATGACATCATTCTTATCGATGAAACTTATTACAGTTAGAGGGGAAGCAAGCTTCCTTTTGCTAATAATACTGATGACATCATTCTCATCGATGAAACTTATTACAGTTAGAGGAAGCAAGCTTCCCTTGCTAATAATACTGATGACATCATTCTTATCGATGAAACTTAATTTACAGTTAGAGGGAAGCAAGCTTCCCCTTGCTAATAATACTGATGACATCATTCTTATCGATGAAACTTAATTTACAGTTAGAGGGGAAGCAAGCTTCCTTTTGCTAATAATACTGATGACATCATTCTTATCGATGAAACTTATTACAGTTAGAGGGGAAGCAAGCTTCCCTTTACTAATAATACTGATGACATCATTCTCATCGATGAAACTTATTACAGTTAGAGGAGAAGTATGAGTAAGCGTTTTGGTCAATTTTTATATCATAATAGATATATCAAAATGGTACACTTTTAAGTTACTTTATAAGAAATATCTCGAGGTTTTTACACTTAAAAAATGGTATTAGCGGTACTTAGAAAAATCTTGCTTGTGCGATAAACCCGACGCAAAGTTATAAAGCAGCATATCCTCTTTTTCACAGGTTGCGATGGGGGTCATCATCTGAAAATATTACAAGTGGAAAAAGCATTTACACTCAATGTTTGATCAAAACATCACACACACTAATGGGTGGCTAGACTTTTAGTGATTGTGTAGTATAGGTAGTTTTGTTAGAGAACAAAATCAATATGAAAACCTACATTATTGCCAGACTTTAATGTTAAAAACAATTTACCTTTTGGCTGGTGACTGCACGTTGGGCGTAGACGTCTGTACCGATCGACATATCATGTTGAAATGACGCTGATATACTGAATTGCACAACAGACAGAAATAGGCCTACTGAATTGCGAAAGATTTTTCTGGAAATTTCCAAAGCTAAATTTAGTGACAGGCTATTCAACCCGAAGAATAGGCTGTTCACGGTCGGTTACCTTGCATATTTCAGTGCACAGTCATGATCGAACTAGAACGGGGTCGCAAGTCTTTTGTGTGATGTGACTGTGTCATGTATGGAGCGCCGATGGTATGGGTAGTATAAAATGAGCAAAAAGGTATGAAGCGCCAAAATGTCAATATCTCTCTCACAAGCCGGTGAGTCTGATTGCTTATAAATCCAAAAGTCTGACCTCTTAAAAAAAATTAAAAAAAAATTATATTGATATATATATAAATGATGGATATGATTAGACCAATCGTTAAGGGATTTTCTAGATGGAATAAAGCCACGCTGCGCGATTACGTCCAGCGATATAATGTACCGTACAATCAAAATGTTGCTCTTACGCGTAAAGTCTACATCAACGGGATAAAAAAATACGAAGCTCAATTTAGAAACTTGAGGAAAAAGAAGCTACATGAGCTCAAACAGATTGTAGACAATTATGATCTAGAATATAACCCGTCGGGTTATAAAGGTCGATTGTTGAAAAAAGATTTAATCTCGGCGATTCAAAACTCTAGGCAACCCGAAGATTTTCAAGAGGCTGAGTTCAGAGCGACGAGAAGATTTAGAAACAACTTTAGAAACTGGGAACTGATTCCTAGACTTTTTAACGACGATTTAGTCAGATTTTTTGATACGCACAAAGATCAAATAGTAAATAAAATAAAGTCAGAATTGAGAGAGCTAAGAGGTTTAAAAATGGAGCTCACCATCAAAATAAAATACGAAAAAACCAAACTGATGGTACGATCGAAACGATCGAAGCTATACATTATACCGATCAGAGAGTCGTTTTAAATCAAAGTCAAATAAAACAGGTTTTAAAAGAAGACATCGACCAGCTATTTAAAAAGGATGAAAGGTATACGAATCAAGGATCAGGTTGGGTTTTAAAAAAGATAATGGCGTTGTATATCAACATCAACAGGTTTAACCCTGTGAGGGGTAGTTCTTATATTGACCTACCAAAATGTATCAAACAGAAAACGGCGATGATTAACATTAAAAACAAAGACGACGAGTGTTTGAGATGGTGTTTGAGAGCTGCTCTTGGCTTGTATACGGATAAAGTAAAAAATAACATAAAAAACGATCCTAAATATAAAATTCATAAAGAAGAACCTGTTGTATACACCAAAGACGACGGACTCAAATTTAAAGGCGTAGACTTTCCAACACCGATCGACCAGATACCAAAGATAGAAAGACAAAATAATTTAACCATAAACGTATACGGTTATGAGGAAGAAATATATCCGTTATACGTGTCTAAAAACTACAAACCAGAGTCACGACCTATTGATCTGTTTTTGTTTTCTGAGGGCGACAAGCATCACTACTGCTGGATAAATAATTTTTCGAGATTGATTTACAACGTTACAAAACATAAAAGTAAGAAATATTTTTGTCGAAGGTGCCTGTGTCATTATAGAACGCAAGTAAAATTAGATAGACACATGACCGATTGTAACGGTATAGATACACATCCGTCAAAGATTGTATTTCCTACCGCTAAGCGAAAATATGTAAATAACGAGTGGATAGTCGACGAAAACGATGTGCCAATATTAGAATTTAAAACTACAGGTTTAAACAAAAGCACCGTTTGTAGTTTACGCCGACTTTGAATCGATATTAGAAAAAACGCGGACGATAAAAAGGACAACACACAAAGACAAACATTCACAAAGCAAGCGGTTATTCGCTAGTTGTCGTCCGATGCGACGGCACCAATGTGTATCAAGAGACTTATAGAGGTAAAGATACCGCATCAAAGTTTGTCCATAAAATGTTAAAAATACAAAGCGACATAAATTGCATATTTAAAAACCCCAACCCATGAAATTTAACGAGCGAGCTAAAGAACATCATGATAAAACAAACACGTGTTGGATTTGCGAGAAACCAATTTATCCCAATTACTCAAGCAACTGTCAGTGCCAGAAACCCAAAAACCAAAAACAGAAAAACAAATAAAAGAACATCAGTACGAAAACAAATATGGGTTTACCGAGTCTAAATGTCTCGAATGCAAAAGAAAATCAACAAATTTAGAAAGGTGAGAGATCACTGCCACGTTACGGGTAGATATAGAGGTGCCGCGCACGCCTACTGCAATCTAAAATTACAAGTTAAACCAGGTTTTACCCCCATACCGGTCGTCTTTCACAATCTGCAAAATTACGACGCTCACTTGATCATGCAGAGTATTTCAGAGTACGATGACGAAAAGGAAATACAAGTTATCGCTAGAAATTCGAAAAGTATATTTCGTTTTCGATCGGAAATATGCGATTTATAGACTCGTTTAATTTTATGGCGTCTTCGTTGGATAGATTATCTAAAGCTTGTCCAAGAGAGTCGTTTAAACTACTCAGAGAACATTTTCATCGTCAAAACATTGACTCGTTGTTACAAAAGGAATTTATCCGTATGAATACATGGACTCGTTTGACAGATTTCAAGAGACCAGCCTACCCCCCATCAAACAATTTTACAGCAGCCTAAAAGACGAAAATATATCGCGAGAGGACTACGACAGAGCTAAACTGACGTGGAACCAGTTTAAAGTTAAAAATATGGGGAATATCACGATTTGTACGTCACTACCGATACGTTATTACTGGCTTGCGTATTTGAAAACTTTAGGCAAACGTGTATTACAAACTACGCGTTAGATCCTGCTAATTACTACACAGCACCAGGATTGTCGTGGGATGCCTTGTTAAAACACTCGGAAGTTAAACTCGAACTATTGCAAGACGTAGACAAACATTTATTTTTTGAAAAGGCAAAAGAGGTGGTATCTCGAGCGTGGGTGGTATGAGATACTACAAAGCCAACAACAAATACCTACCCGACCATAATCCAAACGAGCCGTCGAGTTACATCACCTACCTCGATGCAAACAATCTGTATGGCTGGGCCATGAGTCAATACCTGCCGTACAAAGACTTTAAATGGGCGTCTACAAAAACGTTTACCGAGTCCAAGATATTATCTCTCAGGAAAACGTCAAACACCGGTTACTGCTTCAAGTAGACCTCGATTACCCGGACAATCTCCACGACCTGCACAACGATTACCCCTAGCGCCAGAAAACATTGTCATACCAAAAGAATGGATGTCTGATTATCAAAACGAATTATTAGATACCGAACCTAATAGCAACGTGCAAAAATTAACGTGTACCCTTAATCCTAAACAAAAATATGTTTTGCACTACGTCACGTTGCAGTTGTATCTCAAACTCGGCTTGAAACTTAAAAAGGTGCATCGAGTGCTGCAATTTAAACAAGCACCTTGGATGGCATCTTACATCGACAAAAACACGCAACTCCGAACAAAAGCGACCTCTGATTTTGAGAAAGACTTTTTTAAACTGATGAATAACAGCGTGTTTGGTAAGACGATGGAAAACGTCAGAAACCGAATCGACGGTTACCTACTCAGAGACAGTAACGATGACGATCGAGATAAATACCAAAATTATACAGAAACCGAGCTACAAAACGACGACGTCATTTTCAGAATGCAAATTGTCATTTGTCGAAAAGTACAAGACTAAAACCGTGTTAAACAAACCAATCTATTGCGGAGTGAGTATCTTGGATCTCTCAAAGACGCTGATGTACGATTTTTATTACAACCATTTGAAAGACAAGTACAAAGAGAAAATCAGGTTGATGTACACAGATACAGACAGTTTGGTACTCGTAGTGCACACGGACGACGTATACAAAGATATGCAGCAAAACGGGCAACAATACGACCTTTCGAATTATCCGACGGATCATCCTTTGTACGATCCAACCAATAAGAAAGTGATCGGTAAATTTAAAGACGAGTTTGGAGGTAAAATAATCAAAGAAGTTGTTTGCATAAGACCTAAAATGTACTCGATTTTAACCGCTGACATCAACTTGAAAAAAGCCAAGGGAGTCACAAAATCGGTCACCTCTAAGAAATTAAAACACCGACACTATTACGACTGCATCTTAAACAAGAAATCTCATTACGAAACCATGACTCACATTAGATCGGAAAATCACATCCTTTACACCGTATCTCAAAATAAACTGTCGTTGAGTCCGTTGGACACAAAGAGGTACATTTTACCGGATGGAATACACACGCTCGCTTATGGTCACCGTAATCTAGATATTAATTAGGCGGTAATTGCGTGTCCTCGGGTACGACTTGAAGCTCTTGTCTCACAAAACTCCTTTTTGGGCCGTCTTGCAGGTAATAAAGAGTAGGACCCGTCGTGACTTTTTTACCTTCAATCATTTTAAATTGACTCGTTCTTTTTTCCACGTTGAAGATGTCTACGCTCCAAATGGGATCTGTGGCTCTTCTAGAAGTTCCACCCTCTTGCTCACCCGGGTAATATAAATATCTAACCATAGCGTCTTGCGGTAATTGTTGCTCTTTTGTTTTAACGTTAGCCGGCGATTGCCGGACCTGTTTTAGTTTAACCGCCTCTGACGGCGCTTTAGCTATTAATCTCGTCGTTTCATCGTTTATAGCTTTGATCACGCTGGGTAATCGCTCGACCCATTGCGTGTTTCTACTCTCGGGATTTAACATTTCTTGAGCGTACTGATGACCAAACAGTTTCTCGGCTAGCGTTCGATTAAATCTTTCTACGATACCCTGCGATCGGTGGTTTCCGGGTTCGCCTACAATAATCTCGACGTTTTTTGAGGCCATCCATTTTTTAAATGCTCCTTTAAATTCGGTACCGGCGTCTACTCTCAACGTTTTAGGGTAACTCAAAGGCGACCTCGCGTAAATCTTGACGATAGCATCTCGCGTGGAATCTGCCGTTTTAGAAACCAAAGGTTCTGCTTCGTGGTATCGACTCGCAACATCGACAACCGTCAAAGCGTATTTATAAGTCTTGCGTTTTACTTTATCCCAGGGTAAGTATAGCACATCCATTTGGTGAAAGTCGTTTGGTGTTTCAAACTCTCGCGATGTACTCGTAGGCCTGGGTACATACGCAGGACCCGGTAGATAAATTTGCCATATCGCTTGTTTTTTAAGCCAATCTCTGATTACCTTTTTATCGATTTTTGTTTTATCGTGTAAATGGTCGACGGCACTTTCACCTCTCCAATAACCGCTCGGGCTATAATACAGTTTAGATAATGTTTGCATATTATTTAATATAAAAGACGTTTATAATAATAATATGGCTAGCGTTGCTATGATGTTAGGAGGCGCGATCGTCAACGCCTTAGCTTTTACTGGTTCAAACTTTTTATTTTCAAATCTGAAACAGAGTGACGAGGAGCGTAAGAGACACGATTTAGCGATAGAACAACTCTCAGCCGCCAAAGATAAGTGGCAACGAGAACGAACGAAATATCTAGATTTTCTAAACGATCGTATCAGAAAACAAAATGCTTCTAAAGAAACATTTTCTAACGTAGACCGAGCGTTGCGTTACTATAACGAGGTGAGTGGACAATCTACCGAACTACCCGTAGGACTGCAACGCGAACCCAAACTCGAAGATTTTTACGAGCCTAGCGACCAACAAATAGAAAAAGAACTGGTGTTTATCGCGGGAGGAACGCTATTGGTGGGCTTCTTGGCTTACAGATACCTTTAAATTTAAAACTCGTATAAATAAAATGAATGCGTATGGAAAAAGCTCAATCCCAGCAGACTATTAAAAATACCCAGATCTATCAAGGGTGAGAGAAAAGAGGTGGTCATTACCCACAATCCCAGTAGTATATCGGCGGGCAAACGCTGAGGGTCAAGTTTCCTCAATTGGGTGTAGACGACGTGATCGTACCCGGCACTTGTAAACTAGCTTTCAATTTAGAACTCGAAGGTGGAAGCGACAACAATAGAACCATTTTTGGTAATTTAGCCAGAAATTTAGTCAGCGAAATCAGCGCCAGGCTTCAACGTCACGAAATGGTGAGTTATCGTCACGCCGACGTGTATTACAACTTTAAAGACAATGGGATCAACAGCTCGACGACTCAAACATGGCGTACTCGGGCATAGAAAAAGAAAACGTGTCTAAACTAAGAACTGGGGCTGAAGATGCTAACGCGGGCGCCAACAACGGTAAGGATCAAGCTATCGCGGATGCCTATGGTAACAGATATTGTATTCCCCTAGACATTGACATACTGACTTCGCATCACCCTTTTTACCCCAGCGGTTTAAAACAACCTCTGACGTACGAGATAAAGTTTAACGATCACGAAAAAGTAGTCAACAGTTCAGATACGGCGGCGATGTATTCTATCTCAGACTTGTCTCTCGAATACGAAGTGGTGACCAACAGAGACCTAGCTATCACCATCAGGAATAAACACAAGGGGTTAATGCAATATCTGTTTGATAAAATCCACTCGCTAGAAGTTAGATCCGTCAACAAATCGGACACGCTTTGGAACGTCAGCGTCAATCAACCCATCAGGAGTCTCAAGGGTATTTTGTTTTTGTTTAAAGATCCCGCGGTCAAGAATCCGCAGCGATTTTACAATCCAAAACTAACCAAAACATCGGTGACCGTAGAAGGTAAACCCAATCAACTCTACAGTCAAGGAATGTTTCAGTATCAACACTGGAATGAAATCAACAAGTTCTTTGGAGACAGCGATACCGAAAGCGGGCGCGGAGTAGCTAAAGATTTAAATTTGACGGGTTTTGACCTTGGAGACTACCTAAAAGACAAGTACGGTCTGTGGCTCGATTTTAGAAGTAACGACGACAATTCCGCTCACGGATCCGGTAGGAAACTCGAGACGGAGGAGGCATCAACATTCAATTTAACAGAGAAGCCGAAGGTCAAGGTGACCTCACGATGTACGTATTTTTGGTCATGGATGCTCAATTGAACTTGGAAGACGGGAATTTTAAATCTCTGTTAAGTTAAAATGACACAACCGCATTGCGCTTTAATCGTCGGCAAAACAAATTCGGGCAAAACCAAATGGATTTTGGATCTGTTAGAGTCAGACTATAAAAATACATTTGAGGCGATAGTCATCATTTGCCCTACCATATTTAAAAACAAAACGTACATCGAAAGAAAGTGGATTCAAGCAGATCCCGAGGTATACCTCTGCGATCCGGAATTGTACAAGATGACGCTCAACGGCGATCGATTTTTACAGGAAAATATTCAAGGTGTTGCCACGTTGTTTATCGTGGACGATTGCTCTTCGGATCAAGAGATTAAATATCGTAAAAGACGTGCGCGCTAAGCAAGATGGCATTTAGCGGAAGACACGTAAATCACAGCTGTTGGTTACTGACCCAAAAGTACAACAGCGTTTTAAAAGATTATAGAGAAAACACGGCTTGGTTGGCATTATTTTAATGCAAAGATAAAACATCGCTTGATCAAGCGTTAGACGAAAATGACGTCGCACTCCATTGCACAACGAGATTATATAAAACGACGTTTGAGAGATGTGAAATATAGTAAATTGGTCGTATACACCGAACCTCCAGTTAGTTACGAGCTACTTGATAGCTAGGTGAGTAACAATTAATAGCTAGTTGAGTAACAATTAATAGCTAGGTGAGTAACAATTAATAGCTAGGTGAGTAACAATTAATAGCTAGGTGAGTAACAATTAATAGCTAGGTGAGTAACAATTAATAGCTAGGTGAGTAACAATTAATAGCTAGGTGAGTAACAATTAATAGCTAGTTGAGTAGCAACCTATTCAACAAACTACACATGTATTACAATTTGTTAATCAACAAACGTCAACAAAATGTATTTTGCTGTTAGTAAATGATAGCAATATTCGAGTATTTGCAGTTTTTGGCTATTATCATCATATCACTTAATTTATCGCTTTACACCTACGAATACCTTTGCTTTTGTAACAAGGTTGCAAAAGCTACAACAAAATTAAATTCGTTTCTAATTAAATGGAGGACCTAAAACTGACTTTAACGAACGAACAAGATCACAACGCAGAACATAAAGATCGTTTGTGCGGTGTCGTAGCAGCCGGAAACTCTAGAAAGTACTTGGGAAAGGAATACACCGTTAAACATATCGAAGCTCTTGACAGTAAAGAACTCGACAAGCTGTATCATCTGTACGAAACTAAATTTGGAAATGAAATTGTTAAAACCGTTGGTAAATACACTTTAAGTCTATTTTCGAGAGTGTTAGCTGTTGTTACACCCGTACAAGTTTTAGGATATAACGTCACTATAGATTCTGAAGAAGAACTCACCAACGACTTGAGTTCTGATCCTATTATAAGCGCGAGTATGGCTGGTATGTTGAGCGACGTTTGTTACAAGTACGGAACTTTAATATCACCCCTAGTTGCTACGATTATCACAACAAAACATTTGAAATTTAATAAACCTAATATAATAAATGGAAGATCAGAAAGCAGCGACAGCAACGCCTGCAGCTCAACCAGCAGAGACAGAGACACCCCCACCGATAAAAACAACGACATCACCGACGGTAACGAGAGTGACCAAGACTAAAAATCCTAAACGAATACAGCAGGGTAAAGCTTTAGCCGAGCACAATAGACAGATGAAATTAAAATTAGCAAAAATGAACGTAACATCGGACGAAGCTACGAGCTCACCAGACTACAACTCTTGGGCGATGTGGGGGGCTGTAGCGTCTATAATAGGGGTGGGGCTGCTGGTACTAAAAAGTAAGGCAACTGCGCCGGTAGTACAGCCAGTGCCGGTAGTCACGCAACCCACTACACCCAGCGCCCCCAAAACGCTAGACATGGAATAAACATCAATTTAAAAATTGTTATATTAAAAACGATGAGTAACTTTGACACCAACGGAATAGCAAATACGATTTATCACGGAGCCGTCATATCGGGTCTTTCGATGGGATACGCCATGGTAGGAGCTAAACTACTCAAAATGAAAGCGCCGGATTTAAACAAACTAAGCGTAGAAGATGCGGCTAAATTGACGGGCATTATAAGTGGAGCTCTGGCCACGCAAAATTGGTTGGTGACCCAGGGTATACTACCGGGCAGTATCATGAAAACGGCATAATTTAAATAGGCGTATTAAATAAATGGCTGAAGGAGGATTTGACTATGTCACCGAATACGAGGATCCACCTGACATTAACTTAGATGATGATGATGTAGAAGAGACCAATCTGGATTGGGACGATACTTTTGATAATACCCAACTTCCACCGGTAGACACAGAAAGCGTCCTCGACACGGGTACAATAAGCAGTTTATCTATAGAACTAATAAAAGAAGATGTTGATTCATTTTACAAACAAAATAATATAGACCCCGTGTTTATCGACCCCAACGATTTTGAAATTGGTAAAGACAAAAATCTATACGTTAAAACATATAAAGGTCGAGAACCATTATCTTATAGACGAGGTGGTCAAAAAATATATTACAAATTAAGTACCTTACAAAGTAAATATGGTACCGCATTTATTCGCGACACCCTCAAAATCGCTGACTATAAACCAACACTACTTGCCAAACTAAAAGATAAACTCGAAAAAGTACAACCCGAGAGTATCCCCATGACAGAACTACCCAGAGCCACCGATGAGGTAACCGAGATTATAGAAGATTTACAACGCGACACTGGCGCTCAAACGGAAGGATTAAATTACAGAGAACTCCAGGGTTTAGACAAAAGTCTTCAGACGTTGAGAGGTAACCTAGAACTTAATTTAGCGCGTCTCGCAGAACTAGACCAAGAGATATTTGATGCCGAACATGAATTAGGTGATCATAGGATCAGCGAAGAAGAACGACGAGAGTTAAACGATAAATTGAGCGACTTAGACGCTGAAAGATCTGCCAGATTAGAAGCCGCAAAAGCCAACGAACGAGGGCTCAAAAGTCAGATCGCTAGAATCAAAGAAACGATTAATAAAATATTAGGCGACGACACGACTCTGGCGGAAAAGATCAGAACTCTGTTTAGAGAACAAGGTGTGACCGTAGTGAGTATTTTAGCCGCTTTTAGTTTAGCCATCAGCACGATAGTGAGTAGCATCGTCGCTAGCGTGAGAGGTGCGGGTGCCCCACCCGCGCCATCGCCAACACCTGCACCAACACCAACACCAAAAGGTGGTATCAAAGAGTGGATTTCAAAACAACTCGCTAATTTTGCATCTGCTCTTCAAAAACTGGGGGTGAGCGCGTTGGGTGCTCTGCCGGGTATCATAGGCAGCGTACTCAGTTGGATATTTAACGCGCTGAGTAAGTCCGTATCGTGGTTGGCCGAACACGTGTGGGCTTTGTTTTTGGGTGTGGGAGCCTTGGTGTTTGCGTACCTGCAAAAACGATGGTAGTTATAGTTATAATCAAGTTTAAACAAAAAAAATAAGCCTTACCAGCACAAAGTTGGTAAGGCTTTTTTTTTGTCTTGTGAGATTAGAGTGTGACTTATCGCGTTGCCTCGTAAGCCAAAATACCCATGCCAACGATAGCTAACATTCCTACCGTCAACGATAATTTTTCGTCTTGGTGAGTTTGTAGTTTCGTGGGCTCTTGGTTTAAAACTGTAGGTGAGGGTGCTGGTGTTGGTGAGGGTGTAGGTGCAGGTGTTGGTGATACAACATTATTCGTCATAGGCTCTGGGGGTGTTGGTGGCGCGACGTCATCGGTGTCATCAAAAGAGTCGTCCGGTTGAGGTTGTGAGTTTAAATCTAACACCAAACCAGTTTTCATACTCTGGGTAGCGATTTGAAGATTGTTGTTATAGCCGTCGTGCGTTCCAACCCTCAAGTTCATATCCGATGGAATTAAATACAACCCCGGTTTTACGACAAAATTTAAAGGCGTTCTGGCATACTGCAAAGAGTCTTGAAATTGATTGATACTCGTTTCCATGTCGTCTACTGCATTGATGATATCTTCAACGATGACGTTAAATTGTCTCTGAGCGTCTAATCCAGTGCCCGGTGATGATACGCTCGTTTTTGTTTGAGCCTGCGCACCGAGTAAAGCGTACACGTAAGATCTGATTGATTCGTTGATCTTTATGATTCCCACGGGGGTAAACGAACTCTTGTCGGGTATAAAATCTAACCAAGCCTTTTGTACCGATTCATTTTGTTCGATGTAAATAACCGTCCAAGGAACGTAAAGGCTTCCACTCTTTTTGGGACTGTCTAGACCGTGATAGCCGCCGTAAAGAACGTTGGGTTTGTTGGGTAATGCTTTATCGTATTCACCAACCGCCACAAACTTGCCTTTATTAAAGATATATGAGGTACCTAAACCGTTAGAGTTTGTGTCTCTCGTCTGTTTAAAAGACTTGTTTTGATCTATGCCAAACAACAAGCAGGTATCGGTAAATGCTCTGTGATTATAACTGTTGTCTAGAGCGTTAAATGCGTCATCTCCCGGTAAAGGAGCGGCAATGTCGTACAGGATCTTTCTAACCGTAAAATATAAATGAAAGTTAAAGATGGCCCAAACGTAACGGTTGCTCGCGTTTAAAAGATCGAATCCAATACCGCAGCCCGTAGTAGCGCAGTAGATTGCAAAATTTAACTGATTTTGATAAAACGACATGGGGTGTGATTTCCAACGATCTACATCCTCGTCCGTCTCAACGTGAGGCAATTTGTAGTCCGAGGTTAAGTCGGGAAACATGGTTAAAAACCCGTTGGTATTATTAACTATGACCTCCAGTTCACTGGGTTTAGTGCTGTTTAAAAACTTTGCTTGGGGTGCAGCTTGATGTTTTAGCTCGTTTGCCTTGGCTACATTTTGATTTACTTGTCTCGTTACCTGATCGGCTATCGATTGTATCTGCTTTTTTAACGACTTAAAATCACTCATTATTTTAGTTTCAGTTTTAATATAATAGGACTTTAGAATAAATGCATTCGTTTCACTTGTTGCAATATGAGCAGACGTGTAAATTAGAAGACGTCGTAGATAATTTAAACGGTCAAAAATCTATACGCGTAAAAGGGTGTTGTTTACCGCCGGATATTTTAATATTTCCAGCGCCACGGAGTTTGATGGGTTTTCGCAAATAGATGGGAGGCCCGCTACCACGGATAAACCTCCCTCATACCCGCGGAGTTTCTTTCAGATGTACACATAACAACGCCGGATAGAGATTTTATAGAGCGATTGTTACCCGATATACCATACCACTATTTATTTAACGATGAAAATGTTTTACAAAAACTATAAACGATCTTATAAAAGCGTACGAAGACGATAGACTAGAATCCGTTTAGAAGCAAACAAAAGAAAAAGAGCTATTATAGCTGAACGGCGAGGTTGATTTTAGCCGCCATGAATTCAGAAATAACAAAACTGAATTAGAACTTAATACGCTTCAATCTTTAGTAAGAATATTATTTGTTAGAGAAAGAAAAATCTTTGAAGGTGAGGAATTGGCTTTAAAGTTTATTGAAGGAGAAATGGGTGCGAGCGAGTTGAGCGAGTTGAGAGATAGTAGAGAAGCAGGAGTGATTATAAGAGGAAGTCTTATCGTGACGGGTGATGATTTCGATTTTATTCCTCCGAGTCATTTAGAGCCGTTGCCACTGGAAGTATCGTTCGGTCATCATACCACCGGGGTGGTACGACGTCGATTGGTTCGATTTCATTTTAAATTCTATACCCGGGGTAAGTTTTCGAGTATTTAGAGAATCTAAAAGGTGACGTTAGTGATAACCGACGTAAATCTCAAATTGCGTTTAAACAGAGAAGTATCTCGATTACTCAATTTACCCAAAGGAAGACTGGTACCCAAAGTGGTGTACACGGGATATTACGACGTTAATCCGTTTAAATTTTTGTTTATTCGCTGCCCGCAATTAAGTACGAGTGAAAACTTTTTAATGGTCGTCCTTCTGACATCTTGAAAATCGCACCATGGGTACGCACAAACCCGGGCCGGATAGATTCGAGGATTTCAAAAACTTAAAAACGGTATAATCGACAAACTGACATTTTCTATCAGCGGTGAAAAAGGACAGGTATTCAACAATAAGGGTGAGGGTATCATTATCGAGTTGGAGATCTTTTAATTTTAAAATCTTTTATATTAAAAACATGAGTGTAGATGGTAAGGCGTTATACCCGATATTTCTGGAGATGTACTCCAATTACGTAGTAACGAAGAAACAAAAGTGTTCAGACTTAAAAAGATTGAAGAGATTCGATCTTTAATCTTGAAAGAGAGAGACCACCGTGAGCGCACTTATAAAAAATAAAGAGAATGATCGACACTATTAATTACGTAGAGATAGGATTAGAAGGATTGGGGGCTATAGCGGGGCTGTCAGTATTCCCGCTCTTGGGTGTTATATCAGCCCCCGTTGGATTGGTGCTAGAAGGAACGTTTATAGGCGCTTTTGGTGTAGATATTCTGCTTAGAATCACGTCTAAGCGATTATCCGCCAAGCTGAAAAAGCACGACCAGATTAAAATATTAGCAGACTCCAAACTTAACACGATTGAAGAATACGTGTCTCAAGCCATCAACGACGGAGATATATCGCACGAAGAGTTCTTATTGATTACGAGAGAGCTCGCAAAATTTAACGAGCTTAAGCAAAAAATTAGAACAAAGACCAGCACAAAGCTTCAAAAAATTAAAAACGATACAGACTTTGAAAAAGAAGTTAAAAACGGGTAGACGAACGGCTGGCAAAAGAAAAAAAATCTCTTATCGAAAAACTTACAAGTTCAAATTCTCGGTAAATAAACATTATGAAAGTGATCCGCCGAGTTATACCTCTATTTCACCTCTTAGGGCTACACCCTCGGCCCCGCCTTTATTGTAGTGGTCATCGTATCTTTTTAGTGCTTTATTAAATTGATTTTGAGTCACTTTAAATAAATCTTTAACTCGTTCTTTGTTCCATCCAACAACGTGATGATAACACGCCGCTATTAACGACCGCTTTACGCATCCCTCAATGTTTTGTAATTAACGAGCTCGTTATATTTATTGATTGTTTCTTGGACATCTTCTGAGTCTTGCTCTGGACAAACAGAAAATATAAGTTTCTCCACAGTTTTTCTTTTGTTTCTTTTTAAAGTTGACCAATTGATACGATCTTCTTGTGCATTTTCTGCCGAAAAATCAAAGTAACGTGAAACTATTTCACCGCACGTTTCACAAACTAAAAAACCATTCTCGATGATTATATGATGATCGCACTGATCTGTTTTATTAGATAGCTCGAGGTTCATTTATTAAAAATGATTTATTTGTTTAAATAAAGTTTTTAAAATAGACAGAGGGAGATGCCTAGACAGAGGGAGATATGGGGTTTGTCGCCGTACCCCCCACTTATAATATAACAACTCGGAGAGAAAAAAGATATATTTGGGGAGCTAGAGGGAAGATATATTTGGGGAGCTAGACAGATATATTTGGGGAGGGATCTATTTGGGGGCGGGGATCATTGGAAAGGGATGGGTACAATGGGAGGGGCAGAGACAGGGAGGGGGTAAAGTCTGGTACCCTCCCCCTCCTTCTACTCAAGCTTAGAATTTGTTTCTCATGGTTCTCAGATAGCAATTTACTTCACTCATTCTTGACTTTGATAACATATGCCTAACAGTTATACAATAACAGCTGCATAATACCAAAATAGGGCATAGTCATTTTCAAGATTCTTACCAGAAGTTCTCCTTGATTTCCCAAGACGGAGTCCTCCATATTCTTGGTTCGTCGGACGTTAGTATCAGAGCTGACAGGAGCACCTCCTCCTGGCTTGCCCCAAGGCTTGTAGTCTTTCAGCATCTGAAGATCCTGATCAAAAGTCAAAGAATAAACAAAACCTAAAGTTCCTGTATGTAATATGTCTAAGATGGTGAAAATGCCTTTCCCTTCAATTGCCAAACAGCAACTTTTTTGTTCACACATACATGTAGAGTCCACACTTGGAGACAATATCAGAGGCTCGGGGAAAAATTAACTCTGATTTAAATTTGTTTTCACGTTGGAGAAGTGTCTTGGTTTAATGTACAGACTGCACACACAGAAGGAGCGCCAGCAGTTTTGAAGACCATTAAGAGTTCCATCAAGGTACCAGGGCTATCTCTTCATTGGAAAGATTCGCCTTGCAAGGATTAACTGGTAAGGCGGGGAGTCATGGTCATACAGTAGGACCGTTCCTTCACTACTGCAATGGTTCCAGCATGCATGGAACAGCCTGCCAGACGCCATTGTGGGTTATCCTACGACAACAGGAACTAGGCCTTCTGCTTAGGACACAGAATTTCTTAATTTTTTTCATGTTTCTTCAAATTATAAGACTTTGCACACGATGTATACAGGGTGAGTAAAAAAAAGACGAAACCCAAATGTTGGGACCATTGTTTTAGTGAAGTTCTGCATGTAGCACTTTCAAAATCTAGGATATGAAAGCCCAATTTATAAGCTTTCTTTTAGTACAAGAATCATTCAGATCACTCATAAACTTTTCAAGTTACGGAGTTTTAAACACAGCCACTGTTTTATGGTTCTGTCCACGGATCACAAAAAAAGTTCAGTGTTTTTTCAGCAAACCAAAAACAAATCACATAAGGATGTGTGTGAATTGTTTTCATTTTGCTGAAGGAACGCACACCTTTTTTTGTGATCTGTGGACAGAACTTTAAAACAGTGGTTGTGTTTAAAACCCCGTAACTTGAAAAGTACATGAGTGATTTGAATGATTCTTGTACTAAAAGAAAGCTAAATGAATTGGGCTTTCATATCCTAGATCTTAAAAGTGCTACATGCAGAACTTTACTAAAACAATGGTCCCGATATTTGGGGTTCGTTTTTTTTTTACTCACCCTGTATTGTTATCATTACTGCACTTTGTAATCCTATTTTTGGTTCCTTTTGGCATGTCTGGTTCAAGTGGGCACTGCTTCTGTTTTTTCATTGCTTATCCGTATACAAATTGACCGGTACGTTTTGTTATCAAAATATCAAGTAGAGTCTATCAACCTTTCTCTTTTCCTCGTTTAGTTGTTGATAGGTCATCTCTTTTCTCTGTTTGGTTTGAGCAATATCCCACTCTGCCTCATGTTTCTGCCTTGCTCTCTTCCGTTCCTCGGCGGACCTGGTGACCGGGGGAAAAAAGAAGAAGAAAAGAACATTATATCCACAAATTATTGCAGAATTCTTCATACAAAGATTTTGAATGACGGCTATAAGGGCCAATGATTTCACCAAAGAATTTTTGAAATGTTTACAGAAATTTAGGACAATATGTACAAGAGTTGTGGTCAATCCTCACCAATCAATCACAAGCAAATCACAAGTCAATCACAGGTTAGTCGCAAGTCAATCACAAGTCAATCACAAGTCAATCACAAGTCAATCACAAGCCAATCACAAATCAATCACAAATGAACTGTCCTGTTACTTGTGACCTTATCTGTGATTGACTAAAATGATTTGACTTATGATTAAACTTGAGTTGGACCTGAGTGTCTGCAACACACAACATATGTGTCAAAGATAGAGATGGCTGCAGTGCGTGAAATTACAGTCGGACATCGGACATTTTCCGACCACTTTCATGGTTTGTCCGACCAAATGCAGATGTGCTCGGACAAAATGTCCGAGCGATTTATGTATTCTTTGTGGAGTTGTCTTTTTCAGAAGTATGAAATAAACGCTTGCACTCAAAAGTATTTTGTTGTTTATTTCCGATGATCCGGTCTGTAATACTTACCGTACGCTGAGCGGCTGCTAACTACATGTACGTGTTGTCTTATATTCACGCAATAGATGCAACGCGTTTACACCCCAATCATTACACAGTCTAGTACAGCGCGGCGTGCACAGCGATAGATTGGCATTCGTACATACGTGCCAATTGCCAAAAAATAGACGTGAAATCAAGTCGATAAATTGTGTTTCGATCAGCAGTCTTCGTGTTTCTTCTACAAATCAGTTATCTTTTTGTACTTTTCAAGTCATTTTATGGAAATGAGCAGTGGCCGTTTGTGGAATTTCCAGTTAATTTCTATTGGGCAAAAGTGTTAAATTGGACCTGATTCAACCTCTATTCCTTGCTATAATGATTCGATCGAGCCTCTTTGGACATTCAGAACTGCAATTTCACCCAGTTTAAGTTATGTGTTCTGCAGACTTGAATCGAGTCTGTATAGTGACGAGTCTAATTGACGCGCATACATGTAATGAGAATTTAGCAAGATCAAAGTACGTTGTGTTGCGCGGTATGCTTTAAGTGCGTGATTGTTACTAAATTCTCACAACGTGGCTTACTACAGAAACGAGCGCGTGAATGCCCGGCGCTTGTCATTGCAACTACATAGTGTGTATTATGGATACGCTAAATTTGGAACGCTAAATGGCAGATCAAAACTTGACAATGGCAGAACACTTTTGATTGTGCTCGGACATTTTGTCTGACCACTTTTTTTGTCTAATTTCACGCACTGGGCTGGGTTTTTTTTTGGGGGGGGGGGAATTGACTTACGTTCTGTCTTCAAGCAGGAAGACTGTTTTTCGTGGCGTCGGTGCTGAGCGTCTGAAAGGCGTTCCATCGGAGCCGTACTGAATGCCATTGGTTGCCTTCTCTACGGGTCGCCCTGGTTACAAAAAAGGCAAATAAAATAAAATACAAAATATTCAGAAATTACATTGAACACCAATGACCTTTCTTACGTGACATTTAAAATATTCCATTGGCATGATCCTTAACAGCTTGAGAAATAAACTTTCTACAAAAATATATCGGTGTGGCACTTACAATGGGAAGTCTACATCTACAGACAAATAATTGGCAAAGTTTGTAAAAAAAAGAAGGAAAAAAAGAACAAGAACAAGAACAAAGCCAAAACCAAACAAAAAATAAATACATAAAAGTTAGGCAAAAGTTTCCAAGATTCTGATTGGCTGTTAGTCAGCCAATGAGAGCACATCAGGGTACCGGTATCTTAATGTGGACCCCCCATAACTCCCTGATATCATGTGACATACTCTCATTGGTTGGGTCATCTTCAGTAAACTTTGCAGGATGTGTTGGGATTTCTGCTCGCTGGCCTGGTGGCAGGCCTAATAGCGGGAGAGAAGACGTTAGTCAAACAACAAACAGGTGCCGTGACAATGATTGGGTTAAATTGACAATGTATACAGGATGGAAACGACAAAAACAATTCATTACTGTTTCCAGTAAATTTGTTACTCATAATTATTAAATGAACACAGTATGAGCACAATAATGGACAATTTGGACAACATATAAATTTGCCAAAAACTTGACGATGACGAGGTACAATTGGAATGGATAGCAATAAGTGATAATAACTTGGGTCCAATTGAATTTTAAAGGTAGAGTATATCATTCACAGTCATCCAAAGAGTAACTGACAAAAATTACTGTTGAAAAGCATACTTGGTTAAAAGATAGTAATGGCACTAAACTCCCTGTGAAATTATTCATTCTGGCATGCTGTCATTTTGATGCCAACAATAAAAGAAGGTATTTCCAAAGATGCGTTTAAAGATGCATTTTTGGAAATTTCCATTAGTAGATCGTTTTAACTCGTCGAAGCAAGTGGGTGCACCCAACCGTTGACATGACGCGCAAGCGTTGACATGATGCACACGCATACACGGTTGCTATAATTTGTCGGTTCAGTGCATAACATTGCTTATTAGCTACAATCGGCTGAATCAGAACGTGTACCGCGCTGATTTCGGGCGCAATTCAAAACATGATTCAGCGACTTTTGAATTGAAATTGAGATCCTAGAATATTGTTTTCTCGGAATATACAGCATTCACTGAGCTAAAACTTCATCAGGGTAGTTGTTCAGCACCCTCCTTTAGAGTTTGAGCACTTTAGTTGCTTCAAACAAACAAAATGCACAAATGACAAATGATCTACCCTACTAAGGGAAATTTACTGGTTTAGGGATTCTTGTAGTTTGTTTCAATAAGCCTGTTTTTTTTGTGGGGGGGGGGAGGGGGGGGGAAACGTACTGAACCTTTGTAGAATTGAGGGTGCACTGGTGAGTTATATCATACCTTTAACAAAGTGCTGTCCCTTTTTGAAGTTCCCAAACAGCTGACTGTTATAATCTACAAATCCTGTGATTGGTTTGCGGGTATCGGAGAAATGTCCAGCAGGGAAGCCCTGGAATCTATGGTGTTGCTGATCAGTGAGAGGTTTGGTCCCCTCCAGGACTCCAAGCTGGGGCATGTCCATGGGTGATACTGGATATAAGAAAACAACCGTTTGTCCATGTCTGTTAGGATTATTGACAATATACAGATATCTCGTTTTAACTTTGAAACTTTTTTTTACAGTTTACAATTGAATTCTTCGGAGCTAGATGGATTAAACAATGTCTTGTTTTAATTACATTGGAATGAAATATTACATTTAACAATTGTTGACAGCTGGGATGTGGGACATGGTGTTTTTGAACACCCAAGGTCCGTGCTCTATGGTAAACCAGAGGGATGCATAGCACCAGAGGCAAACTCACCTGAGGGTGTTAAAAATGCTAACATCATAGCAGTCAATAATTGAAGACTGAAGACTCAATATGGCCAAGTAAAAAAAAACCCAGTTGATCGTCCAGGTTTTTTCAAAAAGAGGAGGATGAGGGTCATTTTAATTTATTTTTTTTCCAAGATGGCCCCCATGAGTATCTAAATTCAAAATGGTTGCCAACTTTGGTTCAAAAGGACCACCAGCTTTTAATTAGCTATCCTGAGAGTCAAAATATTCATGTTAAACATGTTCTATATATTTAAGCGAAATACCAGAAAAAGTTAGCTTTTTCAGGTGAAAAAAAATATATATAAAATAAATAAAAAAGGATGCCACTTCAAAAAGGATGCGGGCGTGTTGATCAACTGCTTGTTTTTTAAACGTGGCCTAAAACCATGGAGTGCTCAGGCGGTTTTGGGCGCTACAGTGAGTAACTGGCAGGGCAGTTCCGCGCACTACAGTGACCAAAGAGTTAACAATAAATGTAGCAATCAACCATTGTGTAATGTCTATTACCTTTTCTATTACCTTTCTATTTTCTATTTGAGAAATACTGTGAACAGCCATGGAGGAAGGTTATAAAAACATCCAGTCTTCCTTGGAGTCTATTCCTTCCCCCCATGGAACAACTAAGTTATCAGAACACATTTAATTTGTGTAATAAAAACAGACCTTTAATTGTGTAAACAGTTGTTACCATACAATGTAGAGTCCCATTCTACAGTGCACAAGTCCCAAGTCCACTTCCATAATGAAGCGTTCATGTTGGCCAACAATTTTGTTATATTCGTATTGAACCACTGAAGTGACAGACAAAACCAGTACATGTATTTCATTCTTTTAAATTGTTAAGATAAATTTTGATGAGCTGCAAGCTGGTTTTCGAAATTAATCTAACATTGTGGACATGGTAGGCTAGCAATATCAAATTTGTAAGTAATTTTGCAAAATATATCATTGAAGATTAAATTATTTGCCATATAACACGATAGATATTTATTCCAAACATATGTTGGCCTACAATGTAGGCCTTTTTTTTTCATAAAAAAACAGTAGGCCCTACTAAGTGAAAACACTTATTATACTAGAGCCTAGGCTTTTAAAACTAAACACAAAATCAATTCTAAGTAGGCCTTCCTACCTGTACTTAGGCACGTCTCTTTGTTTTGGAACAACTAGGCCTATACACAAATAAATGAAATCTTAAATTGTGCGTATTTGTACAGTAAGCTAAGTTATAGGCTACATCATTGGGCAATCGGTCAACTGGACTGTTTGCTAACTCAACTCAAACCAATTTGACCATTTACCAACTCGACAACCATTGTATAAACTGGACCGTTGTGCGTTCAAATGGAAAAAGTCAAGTTGTCCAACTTGTCCTTTGTCCAACTCATCCGTTGTGTCAATGTACGTAGACACAAACAGGGACGTGGTTAAAACATAGTACAATTGTTTTCCTAGTTCCATTTTTTTCTGGTCCTATCGCTTCAAATGCAAACCTACCTCTTTTGGATTGGTTTCCAAATAGTTTTTTTCCCGATGAAGTGCACTTTGAGACAAGGAATTTCGGCCAGATTTCCGACTTTGATATATTGATAGGGTTTGTAGAAAATCCGAGCTGCGAATCGACGATAAATGTTCTCCTTGGTGCATCAGAACCAATGATTTCCGAATATTTTTTTTGTACTCTACGGTTGTATATTGCTCATGCCTCCAATATTTGAAAATTTGCCAACAACTGAACATATTGCCTAATTCCGGATCGCACGTGTAAAAGCACGTAATCGGTTTGACGTGACGTTTCTGTGATTGGCCAAAACTCTGACTACTAACAGCCCATTGGTGCGATTCGTGCGTGATTGCACTTCGTCCTGCAGACGAAATTAACTTTCAAAAACATTTACGCGATTTCTCTTTTTAAACAAATTACTGGAATTCTCTCTTAAAACTTAATACTTAATACAAAAAATCTGCTTGATTCATGGTGGTTCTGGCTGAAAAATTGTTTTGCGTGATTGTTTTTTTACGCACGAAGCCTGTAGTCCGAAGCTACGCAGTCCTCGAAGAAGCAGCTAGCTGCAGGCTGCACTTCTCAGGACCACCGCATGATCAACCTACTTAAATGATTTAAAACACGAAAGCTCATACAGTTCTTGAACCCTTGCTAACTGTGCCGAATATATTAGCAGTTTAAAGACTTTATCGGACGAGTTGGTAAATGGTCGAGTTCAACTCGACGTTGGAACTGTAAACGTGGCGTCATGTTGTCATTAACGCCATATTTACGGGTCACACTTGACGTGTGAAGTCGAGTTGGTCAACGGACGAGTTGGTCATGTTGGTACAATGGTCGAGTTGGTAAACGGTCCAGTTGGCAAACGATTGAGGTGGCAAACGATACTGCATCTGTACTCTAAGAAAGTAAAACTAAAAGAGGAAAATTATTGATATAAAGGAACAAATATTATAATGGTAGGACAGCTTGTCACGCCCCAACTATCGCCTCGGTCCCAACTATAGTTGGGACTGTCCCAACTATAGTGCGGCAGTTGGGTCGGCCCAACTATAGTTAGGACTGGAGTTGCGCCGGATGCTTCATGCTTGATAGATCTTGTTGGATTAAATGTGTTCCGCGGCGCTGGCACCGTGTATTCGTCGTGCATGCATGCCGCAAGGCTGGCCGGTCACGTGGTACTGCCTAGTTGGATGAGTTGTCCAGCTGCTGGGTTTTATTATCCAGCAACATTTTGCAAAATTCAAAGATTGCCATGGCCGGCCAACTATAGATGGGCCCCACCCTTAGCTAATGTCAAAGGTCCCAAGTCGGACATGTAAGCAGAGCTGTAGAGAATGTTTTAAAGTGATAGTCGTACATCAATGTAAACTATAGTTGGGACTGCCAAATAAAAATATTGCGGTGGCCCAACTACAGATGGTCCCCACCCATAGATCATTTCATTGGTCCCCAGTAAAGTCAGATGTGTATTAGAGTTGTAGGGAATGTTTTATAATCGTACAACAATGTACACTATAGTTAGGACCGCAAAATAAAAAGATTGGAGTGGCCCAACTATAGATTCGCCCCATCAATAGCTAATTTCAGTGGTCCCCAGTAAAGTCAGACGTGTATCATAGCTGCAGGGAACGTTTTATGGTTGTACATCAATGTAAACTATAGTTGGGACACCGCAAAATAAAAAGATCGGAGTGGCCCAACTATAGATGGGCCAGCCCAACAATGGAACCAGGCCCAACTATAGTTGGGCCAGCCCAACTGTGGAACTACAGTTGGGACAGGCCCAACTATAGTTGGGACAGGCCCAACTATAGTTGGGACCGATGCGATAGTTGGGGCGTGACACAGCTTATTATATAGGCCGTCCATGATCAATCAAGCAAACAATGAATAACTTGAGAAGTCAGTGAATTTTTTTCCCAACTTACTGTCGTGTTCCAACTTCAGCGATCCACTATTCGCCATCTCAGAAATCCCCAGTCCGCCTGCGGTCTCTCTTATCTTCAGAACAAGCTTTCTCCTTTCAGAAACCTTTCGTTTACTTTCCTGCCGCCTATCATCACCCACAGGCTGCCATAGTACTTCGGATTAGACCACTTTCTTGCACCTTGAAATGTTTGCACAACTTGTATGGTATCTTATGCGCGTGCCACATAAGCGTTGCTAGGCAGGCGGCAGGTGGCCGGTCGTACGCGTTATCTGTATACGACGGCTGATAACTGCAGATTTCTTATGTTATAATCAAACAGCCGTAAAAAAAAATAATACACGCCACAAGAGGGCGCTGTGGAAGGACACGTAAATTGCATCGTCTGCTCGCATGTAGTGAATTTCCGGAGCTGTAATTCAGGCTAATTCTTTCATTTACAATTTTTACAAACCTGTTTATTGTAAGATTTTCCCACATTTACCGGGAAACCATCCTCATTATCCATGGATCGTCTGCAGGCCATAGAGATCACCCATTTACAGAGACTTCAGCATGTTTTCGGCGATTATTCGGAGGCTATGTTGTTCCTCTCGCATTTGGGTGATCCACGTAGCGCGTTTTTAATGTGTGTGCCGTTGGTGTATTGCATCAGCCGAGGGGCGGGGCTGAAGGTCTTGTGGGCGGCTGTCATGTCGGAATGGCTCAACCTTCTCCTTAAATGGTACACTAGTAGGGATCAAGTCATATACGTGTATCGTCCTATTTGATAAATCATAATTTTTTTTTCTTGATCCAAAGAAAGTTTGTTTATATTTTCTCTGTAATTTGAGTTTAAATTGCAACGCATGAATACAAAGGAAAAATGAGAAACTGTGAATGACAGCAGATTTTGTAATATGATCATTTCTCATATTGATTATCATTTTTCTAGGATACTAAATGGGCATCGTCCATACTGGTGGGTGCATGAGAGTAAACTCTATGAAGATGACAATCGGCCAATCATCAAGCAGTATAGACTGACCTGTGAAACAGGCCCAGGTAACTGTTCAGACCTTATGCGTATGATGTCATCATTGAGATGCACAACATGACCTCACTGAGGTCAAATCTCGCATAAGTTTACTGTGGGAGAACAGCTGTGCGTACCCTCTATTACAAAGTTTGAGTTTTTCTTATTGCAATGTTCAAGTACAAATGCAATGTTCGGTGCAATCTCATTGTAGTGTTGAGTTTTTCTCCTGATGTG
Organism: Patiria pectinifera; assembly: GCA_029964075.1. Taxonomy (NCBI): domain Eukaryota; kingdom Metazoa; phylum Echinodermata; class Asteroidea; order Valvatida; family Asterinidae; genus Patiria; species Patiria pectinifera. Next base: position 8,245,470 of record CM057143.1, read on the forward strand.
CCCCATAATAGTGCACTCCCCCAGTCCTCCCTCTAACATGACTAATCAAGTTGGATCTGGGAATTTCTGCAGTTTAATCTGATCGAGTCATGGTTTTGCATAGCGTCCGTGACATCTGGGCTCTACGTTGGATGCAATGAATGCATTCCTCTTCACAATGAAACAGAGGACACATTTTCTCTTCTCACAGCAACAACATTAAAGTGTACATGTATGCATGAAGTGTCAAATGTTAATTTGTAATAACCAGTTTCTACTTATTATTGTAAACCATATGTCATATTCTAATTGTTTAATTTTTTAGGTGTACCTTCTGGCCACGCAATGGTCACCACGGCAGTGTGGTTTATCATGGTGTCATCCCTAGCAACGCATCTGGCGACGACGTCCAAGTCGACCAACCCGAGGAGCCGTATGAGGAGGTTTATTTGCATATTGCCATGGTTATTCCTGGCTGGGCTGGCCTCTGTCATTTGCGTATCCAGAGTTTTCATAGCCACACATTTCACACATCAAGTATTGCTCGGTGTCTTAGTTGGTAAGTATTAGTGTGGTTGGCAAAATGTCCCTGAAAGTTTTCCTCTCAGGTGAAAATTTGAGTGTTTATTTTGAAGTCTTTTGAAAACTAAGTTGCTGTGTTTTATGAAACACTTTAGTTTACTGTAAGATCTTCCTGCAATAAGCCTCCATCAGAGTTCAAACCGGATTTTGTTTTAATCTTTAATCATGGAGCTTTTGGTGTCAAGGAAAACAAACGATTAGTGCAATGGTATACTGGCAATTTTGAGCAAAGCTGCAACATGCCTGAGTATAGGGAACTTTAATTAATGAAATACAGTGTAGATTGAAGATGTGCTGAAATTAAGTTTCCAAATACTTGTTATGAAATTAAGTATGAAATTAAGTAGGCCTATTGCAAAGAATTTTGAAGACTTTTTCTTAAAGGGAATGTACATCATTGGCTTTTGCTGTAATTTTCAGAAATGAACTATTTGAGGGGTTAGTATAATAGATCAAATATTGTTACACTGACATGTTTGAAGTTTTGCGTTCGAAAATGCTGGAAAAACCAAGAAAAACAAAAAATTTCAAGTAGTCTGGTTCCTTGACTGCACTAAAGATAAAATGGATCAATTCATAGATGCCGGAAAATTGTAAGGTAAGGGAACCAGTCTAGCTGGCCTGCACCCGTTCATGAACATGTGACCAATAGCAAACAAAATTTGGACTGAAAAAAGTGTAAAGTTGGAGCAGTAGTTGAAAAATAGTTAGGTTTTTCCAACGGTGGTCGGCCGACCACCGTTGGAAATGTATACAAAAATACCATTTTCTTGAAAATAACTTCTCACCAGGTGCCATAATTTTACAGAATGCTTTAGACTGTGTTTTACCAACATCTTAGTAAGGTGTTTCGCAAAAACTTGGTAGTTTTATTTTTCGATGTTTGCAAATGTTGTATATTCCCTTTAAATTTGTTGATATGTGGTTTCTGCAGGTGTCCTCGTTGGACTTTTCATCTCCAATCTTCAAGTTCATGCCTTCTCAACATCAACTCATGTTGGATTCGCCAGCTTTGTTGTCTTGGCAACTTTCCTCCAATCTGGCATCATGGCCGCCTTGAACTTTGACCCCTCGTGGTCCATGACCCTTGCCCTGGGGCGGTGCGAGCGGCGGGAGTGGGTTCACCTGGACACGACGCCCCTGTACGGCATCGCGAGGGACTTTGGTAGCTTGACTCTCCTGGCTGCTGCAGAACGGTTCGTCGCAACCAAAGAAATTGCCGGCGTTGGACGTCAACTTGCGGCCGTGGCGACTAGCTTGATCTGCGCACAACTCATTGAACTGGTTCGATTTCCAATGGACAACGTCAGTGTTTTCTATGCGATGGGAGCGGTCAAATACGGCGCCGTTGTGGTTGCTACGGTTGCCATCAAACGGTTGTGTTGTTATGGTGAAAAGAACAAAACGCTTTGAGGTTCTATAGCCAGTTTGAGGTCTTTAAAAAGTTATGATGCCAAATTTTTACATTATTTACTGCTGAATATATTAGTCAGCAGACAGTATGGGCACAAGTAACCCATTAACGGCCAGAAAAGGAGAGATGGGGGTGACCTAGACTGGTTCCTGATCCAGAGAGGAGCCCAGAGAGGCCACATAAAGCTTATACTCGATTGTAACCCCATCTAAATACACTTTAAAATTGTGCAGTAGCAGGATTCCAGTCAAACCAGTTAGTTCGGCGGTTTTGAAACATCATCTTACATTAAAAAAAATTTTTTTTAATTTTGCCAACGCGCATGGCTACGGCAACGCACGTGCATACTAGAAACTGGAGATTTTTTTTGGGCCTTACGTGAATGTCTGGAGTGTTGCTGAACATTCAGCATGTAGTATTTGCAATGCTTGTTTATAATTCTTTTAAAGGGGATGATTGCTCAGCGTGAAAAAAAAAACAGCGTACAATTACACTGAAATTACAATCAAATCACTATTCAGTTAGTTTTATTGCTCATTCAAATTAGCACATATTATAAAATACGATGAAGTGTTTATAATCAGCAATGCTAGAGAGTGGTTGCTTTTTTCTTATTAAATTCCATATTAAACTCTAGACATCTTTTGCATACAAAAGCCACTGTTCCAGCACTGTTTCTAACGACAACTCTAAGGGTATCAGTCTGTTTTCTCAAGATGATTGCTTTAACCTCTACAGTAGGGACTACAAAATCAGTGCCTTACTACTGGACTGAAATTAAACAGGTTTGTTTTCAATCAAAATGTTTACTTCAGAGGCGTTACCAATTTATAGACAGTACTTGTGAAACTACAAATGACCTTCATCGGAAATTAAGGTTGCACAGACTTTACTGGGGTAAAATTGAACCAATTTTCATGTGCAAGGTTTGTTAGTGTATTACATGCATACTCTGATGCGAATATAGGCTTCAGCGTACTGCACTACGAGAAAGATGATTACATATGGTTATATCTGAAGCACTTAAAGGGAATATACAACATTTGCAAACATCGAAAAACAAAACTACCAAATTTTCACGAAGTACCTTAATAGGATGTTGGTACATGTAAATGACAGTCTAAAGCATCCTGTAAAACTATGGCACCAGGTGTGAAGTCATTTTCAAGAAAAGTGGTATTTTTGTATCAATTTCCAACGGTGGTCGGCCGACCACTGTTGGAAAAAAACCTAACTATATTCAACTACTGCTCCAAATTTACCAATTTTATTCCACATTTTGTTTGCTATTGGTTACATGTTCATGAACGGGTGCAGGCCAGCTAGACTGGTTCCCTTACCTTACATTTTTTTCCTGGCATCTATAAATTGATCCACTCCATCTTTAGTGGAGTCGGGGAACCAGACTACTTGAACGTTTTTGTTTTTCTTGGTTTTTCCAGCATTTTTTAACACAAAACTTCAAACATGTCGGTGTAACAATATTGATCTATTATACTAACCCCTCAAATAGTTCATATCTGAAAATTACAGCAAAAGCCAATGATGTACATTCCCTTTAATATAGAACTTATACACACCATTTTCAGTGACAATACATGTAGTGGTACAATGATAAATTTATATGTTCTGGTATTTTCAGTAATAAACACAGTAAAAATTGACGAGTGCCTTGATGTGCGACACAATGATGTTTAAACAGAATTACACTTGTGTGAAGGATTCTGTAATACCGAAATGATTGAATTGAGGTTTTAATGGCAGTTTTCAACTAGAATGAATTATTAATAAAATGAATAGTGAATGCTACACAAGAGCTTATCAAATGTGAATCAAATTATATCAATATAATATAAAAGAGTATAGTTTTGATTATATATCATCATGCATGTTAGAGTTTTTCAACACAAGTTCTAATAACTTTCTGCAGAGCAAAATCAAGGATTAGTTTACAACTGACATGTTAATCATTGGTAACTTCTAATATTGCTTTTAAAAAAAGGCAAGTAATTTTTCGTCAATTACATTAAAGTTTTGAATTTAATCGAAAATTTTGGATTTAATTGAATCAGCTTTTTATATTCCCTTTAAATCCAATAGAACAACACTTTTCTGTTCCAATGCCAAACCTTTTGGGGAAAAAACATACAAGCCTCTTTCACAAAAGAGTATACCATTATAAACGCACACACGCTTTTCACTTCATTTTGTCATTTGGGACAAATTCTTCCCATATCACCACTGTCATATTATTAGGTTATATATATTTACATTTAAACACAGTACTTGTGTGGCCTTAGCATGGAAATAAATGAGTAAGTTATATCAGAACATAAATTATAAAATTTGGCAAATATAATTTGCCAGTACAAAAAAAAAATAATGAAAAAAAAATAATCAGTTTTATTTACAAACTTACACATTTTATTAAACAATGTTAACCTGAATACACAATCACATTGCCTATACAGGCTGGGTGAGTATACAAAAATGGAAACTTAAATGGCGCCCCCTATTTTGTGAAGAAGTTCTGCATGTAGCCCGCCGCTTTCAAGATCTATGATGTGAAAGCCAAATTCATGATATTAAGCTTTCTTTTAGTGCAAGAATTATTTAAAGATACTTTTTGAGATATGTAATTTTGAACACAAACACTTAAGCTTTTGTCCATGGATCACATTTAGAGGTACGTGATGTTTCAGTAAATTGAAACCACGTCGTGTCATGAAAACGGTATCAGAATAATCCCATAGGTCTCCGGTAATAGTCAAGTAGAAGGCAGGGTAAGACATTATAAGGCAGTTGTTTTAACATTGGAAGCAGGTGTTTCAATAAAGTTTATAAGTGCCAGTTGTCATAGTTATGACAGTGTTCTGATGTGTATTTTTGATGTATGTGAATTGTTTTCGTTTTGCTGAAATATCACTTACCTTTACTGTGATCCATGGACAAATTCACAAAACTGTGTTTGTGTTTAAAAGTCCATAACTTGAAAAGTACATGAGCAATATGAACGATTCTTTTACTAAAATGAAGCTTATTAATTGGGCTGTTACATCCTAGATCTTGAACGCGCTACATACAGAACTTTTTTTTCAAAAATAGGGGGCGCCATTTGGGTTTCCTTTTTTTTTGACTCGCCCTGTATCTTCAACAAATTGTAGATCTTCACGGTTAATCTAACTAAACGAGTTGCACAGACTTATAAGCATCAAGGTTAATTTCTAACACTTCTAACAACGGTGGATTATGAATAAAAACATTGAGATTATCAAATGCAAAAAAAGGCTACATTTGTCTGTTTTAGTTAATTCCTTTTAAAATTATTGGCAGTCTAATACCTTCGACATGTAAATCTATATTAATGTGACCAAAAAGCTACACAATGGGAACCAGAGAGACGGTCTACAATAGGATAGTTCTTGGGACAAACAAATCTGGAATAAACAGTGTGTTAACAAGTACAATTTATCAAAAATAACATTAGGAGACGGTAACTCCCAGAGACATTCATTTAGTACTGACAATTTTGGATACGAGGAATATACAGGGATACATTTAAACAATGAACAACAAAGATTAGACTCATCTCATACAGAATCTTTTGAAGAAAAAAATATTACCAGATACATTTGTAACTGTAATTTATAAATTGTAAATCTGTCCACTTTTTGCTAAGGAGGGTATTTTTACTTTTGAAAGTGCAATTAGAAATTCAAGCATCTTATTGATTTTGCATGAATTTATTAAATAAACTTTGATGAAATAAACTGAGTTAAATAATTCTGTTGTTTACCCATGGAATTAAACCAAAATTTTTGATCATGTAAACAAGGCATGACAAATGTTATGGAGGGAATTTCATCAGCATTTGTGCAAGAGGGTGAGATTTAAATGCCCTACCAAAAAAATGCTGAATTTCACAATCTGCCACTTTCGACTTGGTGTCCTCCAATGTAGATACAGCGCTGGAGACGGTGGTGAAAGGCGCGTGCTGCTGCCGAAAGCTTCTGAAGGAATGCAGGATCACCCCTGATGTCATTGCACACCTCGATTGTTAGGCGCAACACATGATCTAGGAGGTGTGCAATCACATCAGGGGTGATCCTGCATTCCTTCAGCAGCTTTTGGCCGCAGCACGCGCCTTCCGCCGTCTGCAGCGCTGTTCAACATTCTCAAAGTGAGTATTGTTTACGTATGGCGTTTTACATCTTACCCTCTTGCACTAAGCTGATGAAACTCACTCTATAAAATTTGTCAAGCCTTGTTTACCTGGCAAGTCAATTGTGCTGTGTAGAATTTTGTCATTTGTGCAGAAATAAGAAAGAACTCAAATTTTGTTTCATGTTCCTTTTGAACATTTTCTTCCAAATGGCAAAAAAATTATTCATGTTTTAAAAAACATGTATGGAGTATGAATGACACCATTCAAATATCTTCAATTGGGAATAACAAAATATTGAATTTGTTCAATATAACATTTTCAATAAACATTTTACAAATTTACGAAAAAATTCAACACAGGAATGTACACAGGGAAAGTTTGGCATCAAACAAGAAAGGAATAATAAAGGAATGGCGACATTTTGTGCATTACTTGACACGTCTGTGAAAAAAATAATTCACACTACTAAAAACAAACAAACAAACAAAAATTGTGACATTCTGGACACAATATGAGAGCTGCAAATTAAAAGTATTTAAGTAAAATTAAAACAATTCAAAAGTACAACATATGCAATCGTTTGGGTGGAAGTTTCACACCATGTCTCCAATTCTATAAGCATTTGTATATTTTGTCAATTTTTTCTGTGCCCAAAACGAACGTACTTTTCAATCATTCATTATTTTGTTTATTTTCCATGTGTATTTCATGTAGGTCCCCTACTAGGTCCAACATATCTAATAACGGCAACAGGCTATTCCAGATATTATTGTAAAGAAAAAAAGAAGACAAAATTGCATTGTTTGCATTTCAAACTAGTTCAGTTCCAACTTACCAGAAACATGCCGTAAAGATAGGGTAGATCATTTGTCATTTGTGCATGTTTTTCGTTGGAGCAACAAAAGTGCTTAAATTAAAATCTAACGACAGGTGCCTAAAGATTAACCTGATGAAGTTTTAGCTCTGTGAATGCTTTTTATTCTGAGAAAACACTATTCTAGGATCTTGGTTTTGATTAAAACATTGCCGAGTCATGTTTTGAATTGCACCAAAAATCAGCATCCGGGACACATTTTCATTTAGCAGATTGCAGCTATGCTACGTCACGCACTGTACCGACGAATAATAGCCACCGTGCGCCTGTGCGTGGTGTCAACACTTCTGCGCACCCATTCACAGATTCGCCGATTTATAAACCAACTACTTACGGAGATTTCCAAAAATGCGTCGCTTGACGCATCTTTGGAAATGGCCTTCTTTTATTGTTTTCTTCAAAATGATAGCATGCCAGAAAGAATAATTTCACAGGGAGTTCATTGCCATTACTATCTTTAAACTTAGTGAGCTTTCCAACAATAATTTTGTCAGTTACTTTTCGGATAGCTGCAAATGATCTTCTCTACCTTTAAGGAAGAAATACCTGAATATATTAACGTCACTCTCAGTGACACGTACCCAACAGAGATCATGAATTTAACCTCAGTTTGAGTCGAAATACTAAAGTGAAAAATACTGGTGTTCTACGGTGGTGTTCATAAAATGTGACAAAGAAAAACAAAAAAAGCAGCAGTACTATCGCTTATTTCTTTGAGTATATATATATTTTGGCCTGTGAAATATTTCTCGTCTTTTTGAACCAAAATATCTGCTCACCGTACACAAAGAGTTAATGCAGCATGTGAAAACATATTACAACACGTCAGGTGGATTCTAAATACTGAGTCACAAAGTCGTTTATGATTTTTCCTAAATCTACAATAAATCTTTCACTTTTTGAAATGCATTTCACTGAAATTTTAAATGTCAAATTAGCATCAACCTGCACTTGACATTATCATTTTTTAGATGCCATTTTTTTTTGGCAATCCAACACTCGTTGGTGACTTTTCTTCTTGACAGTTTATAACTTTTTGCTTATTTTACTAGGAGACGATTAAATATCAGCAATGAATTCTTATTGCCTTCAAATGAGGCACAAAATGGTCCACTACACATTTCTTAATTTTTTCTTTCTGGTAAATTGCACACCTTTCAGGGAAATTTTTTTAAGGAAATCTACGGACAAATTACACATGAAAACAAACGACGACAACACAGACACAGAATATTCTTTTAAGTGCAAAGCACTGTCACCAGCTCACACTTACACACGTACCAGCACGTTTATTTATGGTGTAAATCAAGGATTTTCTATTGTTCCTCTTCCCTTTTCCTTTGTTTATACTCTTAAACTTTTTTGCAACAGCTCTCATTGGATTTGTACAAGATTTCTAACCGAGGAGTCCTGGATTTGGTTTCTGTCCTCAATTCTCCGATGATGTTGCACGTGTGTGTCCTCGATTTACACCATAAACAAACACCACTCACACATCACTATCACTCAAACATTACTAGTAGTCCTACAAACTGTGCAAAAAGAACTTTCACTACTTGGGCTTTTTATCTTTTAACATTTTCCTCAGATTAACCCTAACCCTCCTCAATCCTCCGAAATCCTCCAGGCATTTTTGGAGGTTTTTCGCGGAATGGCAAAAAAAGCGTCGGTTTATTTTGAAGGATGCACTGTGTGGAGTTCGTAGGCTGTACCCAGCATTGTTTTTGTTCAGCTATGCATAACTAAGCCCTGCATTATGCTTGATATCATCCCCACTGCTTCTGAATGTCATCGGCACTGCCTCAACCCGTTAACAGTATTGTTGGAGCATTTTGAAGGATTGAGGCAATGGTCACCCTGCCACTGAACAAATTCAAGAAATAACGGATGATTTTGGAGTACTGGGGCTGAATCCAATATTTACACGGTGGCAATTGGCGGATTTTGGAGGATTGATCGAGGGTGGTTCCTAGCCAAAAAGGGGGCTATAGGTTAACAGAGTGATAACTGAACATATCATCCACATTTACACATTGCAAAACCACTGAGCAACTCACAATTGATGACTGCAGGTTTTGTAGGATTCCAAATGTACACACACACACACTGAAGTGACACACTTTTCTGTACAAATACCACAAATGCATGCCTTATTCACTTTTAGTACTTGGCCCACCGTTGACCGTTCCGCTTCCAACCGCTGCCACCCCATTGGTCCCCTTGGCATGCCCCGTGCTTCCGTTCCGCGACTTCTGCGACCAGAACGACGACGTCCTGAAGTGGTTGGACTCGCGGACGTTGTGCACGTACTGGGCCACGCTCTGCTGTATGTAGACGCGGACCGTGGACGTGAACTTGTTGAGAAGACAGGAGGACGTCAGAATACTGAAGAGAAGATTGTAGCCAATCACAAGGTAGAAGTTCTGGAGCCAATCGGAGCGTCCGAACTCACCAATCAGATCGTAGCTTGTAATGCCTGACAAAGACACAGGCAAAATGTACAGAAATTACATTAATTAGCATAACAACCAGGTTTTACTTGCACATTTACATGTAGATACTATGCAGATATAAGACCACTGCACCCACACAGCCACCAGCTAAAAATATGCTGACCAAATTATTTCCCAACGCTTATTGAGTTTTAAAGGCAGCAGTATTTTAAAAATCCTGTAACAAAAATGTCCGTCCAGTACAGAGCCATTCTAAAGAAAAGTCAAGATTTACATCTACAACTTGTCAGCAAACACAATACATGTAATAGATTCTGTGCAGAGTGTATTCAATCCACTATCAATAGCTGTTTAACAAACTTGAAACATAATGTACTATGTACCATTTGCTAAAGATGATGATGGAGAATGCACTCTCCCATAAAAAAAATGATTCTGAAAATGTTCTCACCTAATCAAACTCTTCCAAAATACCTTATTCACAAGGAAGTGTGTGTTTTATAAATTGCAAACTGTTGAATGGGATGGTGCCCGACTATTTATGCGTTCCAAGCCTCACTGTTATATTTTTTTTTGAATGTGGCTCAAAGCATTGGGTATGTTTAAACACAAATTTTAAATTATTCATCAGAGCAGACTGATTCAATTTGTAATTAACTTTATGTCATTGCTTTCATTTCTATTCACAGTTTCCAAAAATTCAGATTTTACCTCACTTTCAATTGAATAGGGCTGACCCGTGGATAAAGCCTATAACATTGTACCACCAGCAAAGGGCTGGTACACGCACAGAGCCAACAATGTCCAAGCCCCAGTTGTCAATTCTTTAACTCTAAACTTCCCAAATCCTCCAAGATCCTTTTTGCAAATGGAGAATTTTGCAGGATTGAGGCTATACATGATATATGGCACAAATTTGTGGCTGATTTTGGAGGATGCACTGTGTCAAGGTCTTGGGCTGGACCTAGTGTTGTTTATGCTCAGTCGTGCATACATGTAAATGTAGGCCTACATTACACTTGAAATCTTCCACACTGCTCCAGGATGTCACTGGCTCTGCCTTAACATATTGACTGTGATTGACGGATGATTTTGAAGGATTGAGGCAGTGGTCACCCCTCCAAGGATCACATTCAAGAAATAATGGAGGATTTTGCAAGATTGAGGCTGTATGCAATTTTTACATGGAGGCAGTCGGAGGATTTTGCAGGATTGAGGTTGCATCCTAGCAGAAATGCCTAGGGAGTTAGGTAAAATAAACAAGTTTCATTCTAGGAGTTCAGAAACTTACCGAGTGTTCTAGACAGCAACGGTAACGCTGAACTGAGTATGAGTATCACCAGGCAGTTGGCAATGACTTTGGTCATGGGAGTATCCCTGGTACGAGGGACCAGCGTTCTGAAGAACGGAACACTGTAAAATCCTACGACGGATGCTAGCATCAGATAGCTGGTAGGTAAGAGAGTTAAGGCGCAACGCAAAGGAGAAACTGCACTGGTAAACGAGAGGTGTTGGGTTTGAGTCTCATCATACCAAGCTAGTGATTTTTTTCCCCTCACACTGAGTTTTTAAGGGTACGTCGGTGAAGACATTTAATAACCTAATATTCAAATTGACTTCTCCCCAATGCAAAGCTTGGAATGGTTTGCTGGGAATTCTTCCAGTTTAAATTAGGAACACATGCTATTTCTCAAACAGAAAAGCCAGGCAGACAGTACACAATAAGGACAGCTAAGAGAACAATTTCAATGGAAATACGCTTAGAACAGTTTTGCGATAATATTTAAATCTCCATATCTTCTTGCAAATTCACTTGAGGTATAACACAACTTTCAGGCACTGCCACGTAAGTGGCCACAGATTTCTACGATCAGGCTCCCTAATCAAAATACGTAAGCCTTCTCATTCATTCATCCTTCGGCCGCAGCCGAGATGCTTTCGCCAATGTCATGCCAAGTGTCTCTGTCTGCCATGGCGTTACTTAGTGTTGTATACACAACTTTCAGGCACTGCCACGTAAGTGGCCACAGATTTCTACAATCAGGCTCCCTAATCAAAAGACGTAAGCCTTCTCATTCATTCATCCTTCGGCCGCAGCCGAGATGATTTCGCCAATGTCATGCCAAGTGTCTCTGTCTGCCATGGCGTTACTTAGTGTTGTATACACAACTTTCAGGCACTGCCACGTAAGTGGCCACAGATTTCTACAATCAGGCTCCCTAATCAAAAGACGTAAGCCTTCTCATTCATTCATCCTTCGGCCGCAGCCGAGATACTTTCGCCAATGTCGTGCCAAGTGTCTCTGTCTGCCATGGCGTTACTTAGTGTTGTATAATGCTTGCTTTTTAGTCTGTAAAAAGGATACCAGATCAATGTGACCTCAATTAGCGCTCCAAATGAACCCAGCATTGAGAGAGAAACCTTCCCCAATCCAGCTTCCTGCAGAGATTAAAAAAATTAAAATGGTTGGTTTTAACAAGAATTTCCACAGAAATCCACTTAGAGAAAGGCCCCACGAGGATCAAAACGCTAGGCACTCAAACTTTTCCGAAGATTAATAATCAAATCCTTAGTTTTTAAATGCAGTCATTGTCTGTTAATCGTGTCACAAGAGAACAAAGTCCATGACTTTTTATGTACTGGTTTTCAAAATACGGCCACTTCATTACACATTCACACACCTCAAAAACTGAAGAAATGAATACATTTGCATTTAACAAATGACACCACCTTTGTGGTATCCCATCTCCTAAAATCATTAAAATCATTTTCAACCTTTCGTTAAATATTGGAAGGTAGTTATTTTGATTGGGGAGGGTTGGGGTAAATTGAAACTTACTTTTATGCTGACGGAGAAAAAGCCGATACCAAAGAGCAGTCTGAATATGTTCCATCCTACCACACACAACGACAGGACCGTCAAGGCAAAGAGAAGAATCCAGAGGAGTGGGTAACCAAGGTTACGTTGCCACGATGACGCCCTCCGCCTCCGGTCTAGTACCTTGCGGTCTCGCTGCACTTCGGCCAGTCTCTGCCGTATGTCAGTCTGTCCGTTTGGGTGCTCGATTGAGTAGACTGCGCTGGATTCTGCATATGAAGTTTGAATGAATTGTACAAAATATCTGTACAAAACAACTGACTCATATTTTACACAGAGATATTGTATGACAGAAAAAAGCAAAATACCAACAAAGACTAAAATAATGATTATGACTGACCTTTGATTTTTCTCAACAAATTATCCTCTTCAAATTTGGCCATATTGTATTCCTCCTCTAGATTCTCCATGAATTGAGGCTTGACAACCAGCTGACCAATAACAGAGAACATTCTGGTGAAGCCCAACGGCGTCGATACTGGAAAGTGTCAACAATCAAACTGGCTGATTAACCTTTTGGCGGCAGAATACAAGAACAGCTGCCTGAAATTGTTAACTTGTTTATAACAATTTGCCATTCTGAGAAGCAGTGAACCATTTACTGGCCCATCAGAGCTTACACTTGTGTGAAGCATTCTGCCTTACGAGCTCCCTAAAGGTGATATACAACATTTGCAAACATCAAAAACCAAACGTACATTTTTATTATGAAATATCTTACTTGACTGTGAGTGAATATTGGTCTCAAGCATCCTGTGAATTCACAGCACCTGGTGTGCTGTCATTTTAAAGAAAAGTGGAATTTTTGTATCAATTTCCAACAATGGTCAGCTGACCATCATTGGATAAAAACCGACTTTTTTTCCACGGCATTGTGAAACACGCCATGGGCTTGAGCTGCTTATGTTGGTTGGTTGGTGGGTTGGTTGGTGGACACTTTACTCAGCCACATATTGTATTCATACAACTCAAGTATTACAGCTTTGTAAGTATTACAGCTTTGCATTTGAAGACCGGTTTTGCAAACACTCACATTGCGCATGCGTCTAATTTACATACTTTTTGCATATTAGATCATGCCTCATTCCTTTCGTTTTCTGTACTCTCGAGGTACCGAGGCACTTTTTACCAAAATTAAATATCATCTGAATAAATCAAAAATCAGTATGTTTTAATTAGGATGTAGCTATAAAATTGCCTGCAACTGATGATGGTTCGACCATTTATTTTCTATCATTTCTTGAAAGAATCTGTAATTTTGTTCAATGCTGGTTCTAGTGAATAGCCTAGACTGAGAAACACGACACAGCGGCATGCCACAAACTCAGCATTGTTTGCAACTGATAGAGCCATTAATCCATCTTGGAAAAAGCAAGTTCTGGACCACATCTTTTGTTTCTGTAGTTCGACTTACTTAGCAACATGAGAACGCCCAATAGCGAGATGCATGTGTACAGATATGGAAGATATGATGACCACACTCCTACAAGACAAACAGTGAAGAAAAAGAAAAAAAATGTCAGAGGAAAAAAAAACTGCTGAAAATACAGGGCCTATTGCCCGATACAATCACACAGAAATACTTACATGTACACTTCTTCACGTAGGCATACCCTATACCCATTCCAAAGATTAGCCAGATGAATGTCACGTCTGAACTATTTTTCCCTTGTTCCTCTGTCATTTGCCTCTAAAGAATGCCTTGCTAAGGCTAAAATATCAGGCCATTTAAAAAAAAAACTATTTGTATATTTCACGTCAATCCAGTCAGTGAGCAGTTTGCAGCAGTTTAACTCATTTTCAAGTCTGAAATATTTGGGTGATTTTCCGTTCATATTCTTCCTGAGAAGTATTATTATCATCCAGAGATGCTGCTCTACTCAAATTCATCTGATTTCTGCCCAGAAACCTCACTACGTTTATCTAAAACCCGAAAAACGCAAGAAATGGCTGATACCAAAGTTCGTCCATTTTTGGTCCAATTTGGTTACGAAACTAAGCAGAAATGATTGCTGAGCACAAGTTAATTTTGCGGTTAACTTGTATCTTGCAGCACATTTTTATTGTCATCCTGAATTGTTACGAAGTGTCCCACCCTTGGGACTTGTTGTTCTACACCCAACAGCGCCACCACCGGGGTGCGCACAGATACAATAGACGCACTAGCCACGTACTTGCGAGTGTTTCTCGACTGGAAGAATCGTTGTCCATGATGGCCGAGGCTACCCAGACCATGCCAAAGACTAGAAGACCAAGGATTAATAGAACCACAAATGTCTCATACACACGAGCCTTGATGCCCTGGAAGAAAAGGGGGAAAAAGGAATTGAGCCTGATCAGACCAAAAAAAATAGTTGTCTGTGGCTATGGCTAGCAGACAACAGCCTGGGCCCCATTTTGTGGCCCCATTTCGTGAGACTGCTTAGAACATACAGTACCGTATCTTTGATTAGGAAATTATACAAGTTGTGCGCAGTCAACATGTTACCAATATTGGGCTTTGCCCTTCTATGACGTATTTTACAGACACTATGTATTCAGTGTTGTCCCGAGTGGTACAATGAATATATATAATATACTCAGTATATCGTATTCAGTGTTGCAGTCAAGAACCGAGTACTGCTGAGTACGAGTACGAGTACGAGTACTTCCAAGTTTCTTGATTTTTCTCTGTACACGTAGACCTGTACCGGGGTACAGGTCTCCATGTGCAGAGAAAAATCAGGAAACTTGATTTTTCTGCAAGCCAATCATCCATTTCAAACTGAAAGTATCGATAAAATAAGGCCGTGGTAATTCAAGCTATTTACCTTTTTTTTTTCGAGTACTGCTATTCAAGTACGAGTTCTTAGATGATCGAGTACAATTTCGACATGTCGAGTACGAGTTCTTTGTTGCCCGAGTACGAGTACCGTCATTTCGAGTACGAGTACGGTACTTAGACATTTGAGTACAAGTACGAGTACCGAGTACGAGTACTACAACACTGATCGTATTTATAAAATACGTCGGTGAAGGGAAAAACCCAATAATTGAATTTACATCGCCCAGACACAAATTCAATCTTATGAATAAATGAATGTTACCATATTGTCCTGTTAAGTTTTGCCACAATCTGAAATAATGCAATTTGACAGACCCTCCAAATCCTGCATTTTGCACTCAAATGACAAGGGATGTGTTTTCATTGCGGGATGTTAATATTAACCTTAACTTGCCCAAATGCCCCAAAATCCTCTTTGCAAGATGGAGGATTTTGCTATATGGCAAAACATGTGTGGCTCATTTTGGAGGATGCACTGTGTCAAGGTTTTGGGCCGGACCCCGGTTGTTTATGCTCAGCCGTGCATACATTTAGGCTTATACTTGAAATCCTCCGCACTGCTCCAGGATGTCACTGGCTATGCCTCAATATATTGTCAGTGACTGCTGAAGGATTTTGCAAGATTGAGGCAGTGGTCACCCCTATAAGGATCACATTCAAGAAAAAAAATGGAGGATTTCGCAGGATTGCGGCTGTTTGCAATTTTTACATGGAGGCTGTTGGAGGATTTTGCTGGATTGAATGCTTAGGGCTTCAGGATGAACAGTGTTGAAGAATGCTATAAATAATATTAAACAAGTCTAAAATTTCTCCTGTTTAATATACGCTCTATAAAAGGTACATGTAAGTGGCATGTTTGTGAAACAAATGCATGTAGATGGTGATTAAACATGCATATAATGTAATATTTATGTACACCAAGCATAACAAATTACAGTACATGTACATCAATTTACATGTACATTGCCCGGGCCACAAGATTGCAACGGATATCACGTGTCACTATCACAGGTGCAAAACACATGATGAACACTTGGAAATGTACAACACAATGTGTTTCATAGAAATATTCATGTATACACTGTACATATTTCAATGTATCAACAAAAATCTCGCAGAATATGGTTTACACATTGAGACCATGGACAAAATAAATAACCTTTACAGTTCTTTACGGATACCTTTTTGGAGCCGGCGAATCCTTCAGACTCGGTCAGGAAGTAGGCAAAGGGCATCAAGACAAACAAGGCGAGATTGGAAAACAGGAATATCAGGTTCCAGAGTCCTAGGGGAGGGAAAAGCAAACAGAACGACGACCCAAGTTTTCTGTTAATAGAACTCGCGTGCACGTGACTTCAAGAGAATACATGAACAGAAAGCCAGTAGTTAGGCTGGATTGATTACCGAATAAAGCCCATTTCATCAACCTTCTGGACTAAATAAAAAAAAAAAAGTACAAAGAAAAACAAAAAGCAAAACTACGTGTAGATGTAACATGCATTTAGTCATTACTTGGCCAAAATTGTTTTCAAAAAATAAGACTTGTTGGCAACCTTTTGAGGCTAGAGTATCTGTTGCCAAGTGTTCGCCATGACATTTTCAAACTTTTTTCACAAACTTCCTGTCATTCTCCGACTAAAAAAGGAAAAGAAGCAACGTTTGGGGAAACTGAGTGAGGAAATGCTGAATTTGAAGAGAATGGCTATGGTCTCCATGCAAGAAATGTAGATGGCACATGGAAACCAAGCACTGGTCCATACATGTATGGCAAGTACACACAACTAAGGCCAAGTTCGCGCAAGGACTATAGTTGACCAATGGTTAACTAACATTTGCCCGAACTCTGTCTAGTCGACGGTGGTTGACTACGCTAATCGACTATTTGGAACCAGCCTACTGGGGTTGGTTGCTTCGCTGGTAACCAATAGCCGCGCGCATTCATAACGCTAGCAGAGAGCCAGGATCCAGACGTTTTGCCATGACATTTTGACCAGCGTTTGACTAGAGACGTTCACACGTTGCTGTCAGTGCGCAGGCGTAAGGTACGTCACAAATCAACCACTAGTCGACTAATGGTCCTTGCCCGAACTTGGCCTAATATTCATCTGAATGTGCACAGATATGCAGTATCTTCACATGGATGCCTGGTGTACATTTACTGCAGCCAAGGGTCTGTGTTACTCTCCATCGTCACCATTGAGGGGATACTTGTGCACAAGGTCTATAAATCTGGGATGTAGTTGAGTTTATCACAATTAAGTTCTGTTACAAGTAAATCACAAGTCCAATGACAACTCCATTGATGAGTCCAGTCACAAGTAAATCACAAGTCCAGTCACAAGTAACATGGGATGAACAATGACAAAGGAATGCCTCTGTTACAACTCATTTCAATAGCTTGTGTGTTGAACTGGAACTGGAGGACTTGTGATGGAATTGCAGGGACTTGCAGGGACTTGTGATGGACTCGACTACATCCCTGAAACAAATTCTCCCCACCCCTTTCCTAGTCTGAGTATCACCCCTTATCCACGGAGCCAAGAGTCTCCTGTATAACGTCTGATATGTGTAGACATGCAGATATATGCAAGCCGCGCACCAGCCAATCGGAGTCGACTTTACTAAATCGTGACGTCATTTCATTCCCAAATCAGGACTAAATGGTTTGATTGGTCAATTCGAATGCAGTGTTTTGTAATGCAACAACAGCCGGGCGCAATTTTCACGCAACATGATACAGAGCGCGTGACACAGGTTTCAGGGTTTTTTTATCCATTGTCTATGACGCGCAACGGGTGAATGACCGAAGACCCGATATAGAAAGCGCCCGCTGATTGGTCAAAATCTAGAGGTCAAGAGGCGGTTGTCTTGCCTAATTAATCAGCGAATCTGCTCACATATCATAGACCACGGCATTTTATACATAGACCACCCCTTTCCCAGCCAGTTTGCCAACCCTTGAGCCATGCTTGACCCATTGACAAATAACAGCCAATATTTGCGCTGACTCCATAAGAACTTTACCATACCGTGAATCAGCGAGCCATTCAGCCATCTCATGTAGAAGTTGTTGGGATAGAAGAGTAGGACCTCGTTACTCAGGATAGAGAATGGCAGAAGGAGACCGGCGCCGACAGAGATGGCGAGGGTGAAGGTACAGCTCCATAGGGCGACACGGTACACGATGGCGTCTGAGGCATCGGCTAGGAGACGACAGGAATTGGTAGGAGTAAAGGTGGAACAAAAAAGGTTTCAACTTTTGGTTTCATCGGAATCCGTAAAATAACACTTGCTCTATCTACATGTACTTCACTGTACATCCTCCAAAACACTTCAATGTCTGCCTTTAAAGAATCCCATTACTTTACTGCATTGACATTACTGTCACACTGAGCAGCCACATACTCAATGTCAAGCTTATAACCTGATCACTAAACAACACCCCCCAAATCACTCCATTTGGAGTGGTTTGCCTGAATTTGCATCCTCGAACACACTCATATTGGTACATCCTACCAACAGGCATGCAACTTGGACGAAACAAAAAACGAGGAAACCCAAATCTTTACAAGACTTTGTACAGTGTTTTTTTTTCAATCTGTGATGGCATAAGTGTGAGGTGAAAAACGAGGAAATCAGCTGATCCGTGGAAAAGTTGCATGCCTGTAGCGACTGCAAAAAAAAACAGGAGCAAGGCTTAAATACCACTACCTGAAAGACCCAATCACAACTACAGGGTGTCTCAAAAAAAGCTAAACCCTCTAAACTCCCTCTTTTCACAGCTTTCAAAACAAATTCACTGTAAATATCTATACACATTTAGATAGTATAGTTCGTCAGCTTTTCAAAAATAATAAACTCTTTCCAATCGGGTAAATATTTATTGAGTTATGGCCAATTGAAAACAACAGCCGCTTTTTCATTTGTCCATGGCGGCTGATATTTTGACTGCCACAATAAGAACACTGGTCGAAACATGCATCTGTGAAAAAAAGCTACCTGTACCAAGTACAGGTATACGGCTGAGACAAAGCAGCACAGTAAACATCTAAGAAGTTAACCAAACAGTCCTTTTCAGATCTACCATTTCTTCTAATAGGAGAAATGACCATTTTTGGCGAAAAAAATAACACATAAAATGAACAAAATAAAACTACCCTCACCCCAAATCCATTACATTCCAACAAATGACATTTGAGTCCGTGGACAGATTAAAAAATCGGTACTTACAGTATATTTAATTAGCCACAACTCAATAAAATAATATTTACCTGATTGGTAATATTTTTTTGTTGTTGAAAAGATAATTAATTATACATCTTCAAATATGTATAGATATTTATGGTGGTTTTTTTTAAGGGCTAGTGTTTTTTTTTATACATGTAGACAACCTGTATACATGTATATCCACCAGAAGCAATTTTGGGTTGAACCAAAATATTGAGCTTTCGGTTAACCTAATACTGATTAAATATGAATCTAGTAAGGTTCTAATTGTGGGTTTTTTTTGATAAAATCTATTTTTTTAAAAGATAAAAAATGAATTCAATTTATTCAAAGATGCAATTTGCAAACTACGACCTCACCTGAGAAATAATCCTCCTTGTCTGCTTGTCTCTTGTAATGACAGATGACCAAGTAGGACGAGATGTAGAGAATGGTGAAGAACAGCAAGTCAATCTGTGATGAACAAGAAAAGGAAGATGCACAAATATTTATGTGGTCAAAGTGGAAGAGTACATGTACAATGTAGAGTGTATCCGTAATATTAAACCTACATGTGTATATATACATTATTAATGATTACGGGAACAATATAGTGTTAAAATTTTCCAATGTCTTAATCTTCTTATTTACACATGACGGCCATGTACGTAAATCCTTAGTTTGTCAGGTTTATTCACTAATCCCCGAGACACTGCCACAACTATTCTGGCAAATTGTGCTGTTGAAATGCTGTACATGTACTTGCAATAGATAACTCTCAAATGACGTCACTGCATACAGATTATCATGTGCATCGGCATTTTAGGAGTCAAATTTTCGCGACGCGCATTGGCTGTTCTGTATCTAGTACCGAAGTGTGATGTCGTCTGTCTTTGTTCTGGTCATGCTGGTTCACACGCTGGTTAGCGCGTTGATGTCAACATATATTTAATCTACAAATGTATGCACGTGAACCAGAATACGCAGGAAAATTTTGGTACTCTACATTATATATTTCGAAGAACTTTCGAGCAATCCGTGAGCGTGTTTAGAACATTTTGCACACTGCCCACACACAAACCCAATGGCGTTGAATATACAGTTGTAATGTATACGAAGATGGCGGTCTATAAGAGGGGTACAAAATATATGAACATGTGTGTGTACCACATGACCTTCCTACAACCACAGTTGACTCTCGTTAATACAAACTCAGCCGAACCTAGCCAAAATGTTTGTTATATCAGAATGTTGTATTAAGAGGAACATCAGTCCCATTCATTGTGGACATAAATGCACAGAAGATACCACTTGGGCTTTCTGTTTGTTATTTATAACCAGAATTTGTATTAACAGTGTCTGTACTAGCTTATAGCTCCATGGTACTAGTGAGAGTTGACTGTACATGTACAATGTAGCAATAAAACTATTTTATAGCCTCTTCAAGTTATACATATATGATGTACCTAAACTTTGATATCTGTCATTATGTTTACATATCCGTATGCTTGTATTTACACTATTAGTGTGATGAACAAATAATACTGAAAGACCCAATCATTGCGTAGGTTTTAGGTAATACGTACATGTATAGGCCTAAAAACAAGGAGAAACGTCTTTGCACATTTTGCATTTGAAACAGAAGGCACCACACACAAATCCAAACTTGAGCACTTTCTCAAAAGATGAAAAATCTATTCAAATATTTGTTTCTGTCTTTGCACGTTACATCCGAGAATGATGTAGTGCAACTGAGGTTTTTAAAAACACGAACCGGGACAACTACGAAACACACTAATACCTGTACAATGGGGGCTATAAAGTACATTTATATACAAATGTACAAATAAAGTACAAATGTACAAATACAGTATTCAGGTTTGTTTCTTCCCACCATCCTGACCATAAAAAAAAAATTCAGCACTTCTGCATACACTATACACTACATGGTCTTGAATTTTAATAACGGATGGATGACACACCTACAATACACATGAGAAGGTTTTTATATGTGCCTCCAAGCATGAATAAACATCTTAATTTATTGGGCATCAGACTTGGCCAGACCTTAGCATACCAACCGCATGAGCAGCGCATAATCAAGGGATGCATTTTTTTTAATCCAAGTTGTGCTGAGAAAATGACAGCAGTACATGTTACAACTGCACACACATACCGGTATGATCTAGCAAAATGCACAGATGCATTTTGAATGAATATGAAAAATTATTCAAATACAAAAATTAAACGGTACCATTTACAAATCAAATTTCTTAAATGACCGACCAGTACAAGTATGCATTGTACATTTGTGCACAATATATACATAGCCTGAGTACATGTACTCAACATGTAAATTATATAGTTATTTTGTATACAGTTTGTATGGTTAAAATTATCAATGTTTTAAAAATTAATACTTGACACTACAATAATAATCATCAACAGATGTACGTGCAACCAAAAGTGGCCAAGTGCACACTGTGTGGTATCAATCCTCAAAAATGTATGGTACAAAATTGAAAAAAATTAATTCTGTTATTGTTCTCTCATCTGTTGAACAGAATATAAACCTGTTGTCATCTTTGAAGTGCTGGAGAAGTCTTGAAAGAATTTAGTTAATGGTACCGGTAGATGCATGCATATCATTTGTCATTTGTGCATTTTTTTTTCGTTTGAAGTACAAAAGGGCTCAAAATCAAAAGAAGGGTGCTTAACAACCTTTTAGCTCAGTGAATGATGTATATTCCGGAGAATATTCTAGGATCTCGATTTCAATTCAAAAGTTGCCGAGTCAAGTTTTGGATTGCACCCGAAATCAGCATCCGGGACGCGTTCTCATTCAGCCGATTACAGCTAAGCGAGGTCACGCGCTGAACTGACGAATAATAACAACCACGCACGCGTGTGCGTCGTGTCAACACTTGCGCGCATCCATTCACGGCTTCGCCGAATTAAAAACGAACCACTAACGGAAATTTCCAAAGATGCGTCTAAAGATGTATCTTTGGAAATGACCTTCTTTATTGTTTTCTTCAAAATTACAGCATGCCAGAAAGAATAATTTCACAGGGAGTTTAGTGCCTTACTATCTTTAAACCAAATATGCTTTATAACAAAAATTTCATCAGCATGCCTACTTTTTTGATAGCTGCAAATGTGCTCTACCTAAAGTTTTATAAGAGAAAGAGAATCCAACCTTTAAAAAATCTGACATGTATTTAATCTGATTTTGTGGGGACAAGTCTCATGCTGCACGCTTGTGAGTTGCCCAGTTTGGTTTGCTGGGGAGAGTCCATGCTTACAGTTACAGTGTAATCAAACATATAGTTGCGTGCAGTGTGCACTTGTTAGGTTAGGTACAATCTATTGTATTCAAATACCCAATGAACTGCAACAAGTACGGTACATGTAAGAGGTACATGACAATGAATGTGCAATTTGCAGGTACCAGAAAATCTGATGTCGGCAGCGAATTTCATTCAACCGTATAATACATGTAATGTATTTTAACAAGTTTCAAACGTTCATGTAATAAATTATGTAATCTCAAGTTGAGATTACACAATTTTTCTCAACACACACTATATTCATTCAATGACCTGTCATAGCTACAATAATTTACATTACCTAGGAGTATACAAATTTAAAATGAATTAAAGTCATATTGTGGCAGTTTTCAAAATCTTAACAGGTTTTTCAGACTGAGCCACAGACTTTAAGCCAATTTTATACATAAAGTATTTGGTACAGAGCTACATGTACACATATGTATTATGATTATTGTGCTCAGCAGACTGCATGTTACACCACAGGACTGGGCCTCATATCAATCATATTGTGTAACATGTACATGTACATGTAGCCTGTGTGATGTACATGTACATACATGTCAGTACATGTACACATGTACATATTCACCTGTTCAGTTAAATTGAACAGAAGGAATGCGACCAATGTCAAATTTCAAGAATTTTGTGTGTAGCAAAACATAAAAACAAACTGTGGGCTACATGAGACAACTGTTGACCAGGAGAGGTTATCGGCCCAACTGGCCAAGTGAATTCCTTGGGCCAAGTGAATTCCGCAGACAGTAGATATTTCACAATGAAACAAATTACACAAATTTTCTCTCAATTGTAACATGTAGGTCTATGCCTTTATAGTTCCTTGCTCTATGGATACACTGTGTCTTTAAACACACTTCAGGAGTCTTTTGGACATGTACATGCATGTACCGTACACGTACATATGTACATGTACATTTAACTTCAAGCAAATTTGGGCAGTTAATTTTCACAACCTGAGCACACATTCTGGTGCTAAACTATTATATATCTACAACACATAGTATGTTTGCATTGTTGAACCTAAAACATACAATGTAGACTTCCAATCCCATCATAGATTTATGAACTGTTATGTATACCTGAATAATATATTATTGTTGACTTTAAACCTTCAAGTCTTATCTGACTTTAGAATGTACAAAATGTGGTGCTAGTGTCAACAGAAGGTGAAAATATCTACATGTAACCTTGCCCAGGTACCTTTGAAACTGTTTATGTCCACAACCTTGAAACATGACAAACATTTGCCATAATAACATACAGGTAGGCCTACAAACCGAAACTCCATTTTCAGAGAGTCATTAACATAGGCAAAGATCGTTTCCAAACTGAAGATTATCACCATAATGTGAGTATTAATTAAATTCCCCAGTTAGGCCTATAGGCCTACTCTTTATTATTAAAAGTGATACTAAAACATTTACAAATGTATGAAATGCATTAGAAATGTATGATACCCTGTTCTTAAATTTACTACCTTACGGAGACATGAACACAATAGGGAACAAAAGATTGTATACGTCTCCAGAAGAACATTTCTATAGATGAATACGTCTCCACAAGAATTTCACGAAATAGATAAATGGATTTTACTCAAAAACTAGGAATTTCCAAGGTAGGTTGATCTGTCGCAAATGGAAGAGTTTTAGAAAAGGGATATTTAGTCCAAATTTCAGCCCAGGAAATTAATTCTGGTTAAAATAAGAGCATTTTGAAACTTCAATTTCACACTCGAAAACTTTACTACACGAGAACAAAGAAATGTCTCCACAGGAATACAAATTCCAGAATGGGTGTACAAGTACAATGAACAGATCATGTTTTAACAAGACCACCACATTAGCTGGCAGAGTACATGTAAGAGACAATGTGCTTGTTTTTTTCCCCCACACTTTATTCATTCAGTAATGGCAATTTGGCATAATACATTGTAGTTCATATTTTTGCGATTTCTATTTTCTTGAAAGCGAAACTGGACTGCTGAATGGTATCAGATGATACTTTTTTGTAAATGAATAAATGGATTTCTTCGGCCCATGCCTCAGTATTGGACAAATGTTGGACAGACTTTGTGGTCGGTGGCATAGGCCACAAATTCCACACGCACATCCATGAGAAATGTCTGTGAATGAATAGGAATGATTAAGTATCTGCAGTGCTGAATATTTCCTTCCAATATTTTGTGAAAAACAGGACACATGGATTTACAAAGTGTACATGTATGAACTGAAGTTCCCTGTTCATCATTTTTTTAATGTCGTCCCTCAAGCAGTGTTGCTACATGTACACTCCTATGTTGACGAGTTTCAAATTTCTTCAGTTCATGTACAGGGTGTCTCCAAAAAAGAAGGGTACCCATTTTCTAATGTAAATTATCAGAATCTACTGAATATTTCAGAAAGAGACTACTACAAGGAAAAAGGCCAAGATGTCCTCTATTTAATGATATTTAAGTTCATTACATCATTGTCATGGATGAATGAGCAAACAAGGCCTCCAATGAAAGAGGTCAAAATCAGCACTTTGACAACTTTTTACCTGCAGGGTGGCAAAGGGTTCACAGATGTTACTCTTTTGCTGTTACCACAGAATTTATGGTAGGCCAGGCCAGGCCCGCCTAATGTAGGCATATCTGGATATCTGATCATGACTTTCACCCCCTAGGCCCTCTGGCTAGGATGCAACCTCAATCCTGAAAAATCCTCCAATTGCCACCAAGAAAAAAAATTGGATTCAGCCTCAATCCTCCAAAATCATCCGTTATTTCTTGAACTCTGTGGAGGGTGACTCGACCACTGCCTCAATCCTCCAAAATCCTCTACCAATTGCTGCTATGGTTTGAGGCAGTGCACATGGCGTTTAGAAGCAGTGCGGATGAAATAAGAGACAAACACAGGGCTGATTTATGCATGGCTGAACATAACCAATGCAGGATATGGCCTACTGGCTTGACGTTTATGCATCCTCCACAAAAAAAGCAATACATCTTTGCCATTCATGCTCACTCCTCTAAAAATTATCCAAAACCGGCAGGGGGATTTTGGAGGATTGAGGATGGTTAGGGATGTACCACAGATGAAGCTGATCTTTCCCAAGACGGCGACGTAAAGCTTTCATACGGGTGTGGTGGGCTCAGGCACTGCCACACAGACTTGTTGCCGTGAGACATCATTTGGCAGAGCTTTTGGTGATAGGGTAATTTCGTTATTCCACTGAGTTAAATGGCCCAAAGATCGCCAGATCTCACCCCTTATGAGTTTTTTCTTGGGGGGTCACTTGAAGGACAAGGTTTTCACCACGCCCCCAGCTATCATTCAGGAGTTAAAAACTGGGATAATGGATGAGGTGAATCAGCGCCAAGACCAAGGAATGTTAAGACATGCTGTCGATGTCAGAGACATGAGGCGAAGATGTGAGCTGTGCATTAACAGAAATAGTGTTCATGATAAAGGCACAGGACCATAAATCATGTATCCTGTAACTACAGAAAACTCTAACCTACATCAATCCTCCCAATTCTTATTGTGGTGTTGGAGGATTTTGGAGGATTGAGGATGAATGGTGTTCGAGAAACATGAGGATTTTGAAGGATTGAGGATGAATGGTGTTTAAGCACGAGGATTTTGGAGGATGAAAGGTGTTTGAAGATGAGGAGGATTTTGGAGGATGGAGGATTAATGCATTTTAAAGGCAGGACTGTCTGACGATTTTGAAGGATTGAGGCGCTGGGTATCCTTATTTGAACGTAAGTGCAACATCAGAGGAGGATTTTGGAGGATTGAGGATGATTGCATTTTGCGGCAGGACTGTCTGATGATTTTGAAGTAAATGACCATGCGTTCTTTCTTGTCTTTATTGGGGGGAAAAATTACGGAAATAATGTTAGTTTCCAGACGCCCTTCTTAAGTTGTGTACAAAACCTATGGAGAGTTGCATGCATTTAAAAAGTAGTAATTTCCATATTGGAAAAAAAGTTGAAACCTGATGCCACTTTTTTCTTCATATATCATTATCATCTCAATGAAGGTCATTCATTGCAAAAATGATGATAAGCATGATAAGACATGAATTTGAGACTGAGAAATATTTCCAATTTTGTTAAGAAATACTTAGAAAACTTTCTTGACTCTCCATAGACTTTGTACACAATTGCGGAAGTGGCGTCAGGTTGCAACATGTTTTCCAAAGTATTTTCTATTCAAAATCTCACAAAATTGGAAATGTTTCACAAAATTGGAAATGTTTCTCACTTAGTGCATGTCAGGGTCCATGTTAGCCAGATTCATGTCTTCTGTGCTGACTGGTGAATTTTGTTGGCCGCCGATGTAGCGATTTTGCTACATCTTTCGATCGCGATTATCTTTTCATCCAGGACACAAATTTCCAAAGTTAAGGTTCGTAGTCGTAGAGCAACTCATACCTTTTCGAAAAAATGTTCTTTGGTCTCAATATTTTCATCCATCTGGCCACAAGACGAATTTCAGTCATCAGATTCCACAAATATCGTCCCCCATGCGATCCCCCATGCGATTTCAAAATGGCGGCCGCGCTGTAATGTATGCAATATGCAGGCGCGCCTGCGCAAACTCATGAATATGCATAAGCAGTCTGTGACGTATGACCTCGTGTTTTTGGACGTGCGTGCGCGGCGGGGCCGTACAGTCATACGTCACAGACTGTTTATGCATATTCATGAGTTTACGCGGGCGCGCCTGCATATTGCATACATTACAGCGCGGCCGCCATTTTGAAATCGCATGGGGGATCGCATGGGGGACAATATTTGTGGAATCTGATGACTGAAATTCGTCTTGTGGCCAGATGGATGAAAATATTGAGACCAAAGAACGTTTCGAAGGTATGAGTTGCTCTACGACTACGAACCTTAACTTTGGAAATTTGTGTCCTGGATGAAAAGATAATCGCGATCGAAAGATGTAGCAAAATCGCTACATCGGCGGCCAACAAAATTCAGTCTCTGTGGAAGCATCGGGCGTCTGGCCGTACTACAGAGCTTGCGATAGTACTGTACGGCCAGACGCAGTCGGGCTAGGTCCATGTCAGACATGCCAGATTCATGTCTTCTGTGCTGACTGGTGAAAAAAAGTGGCGTCACGATGTAACATTCTTTCCAAAAAGACTAAGATTTCACTGTCATTATCAGTGTCAAATCACAATAACATTGCCACACACATTCCAGGCCTCCACGCGCACCTGTACTGTGGCAATGCAATGACGACTGACTGATAACCAACATGACCAACAAAAAGTTTGCACTTGCAGAAAATGGCTGCAACAAAGTGCAAGTAAGTATGGTCTCTCACCAAATACTCCCTAACTGCGTCGTGGAAAACCTGCTCTGTGCTGTCCCAGTGGTGTTCCATCATGAATGCTCTTCTTGGCCGCAATTTGCAATCTCCACAATTCGTAGAAACGGCACCATTTTATTAGTAAATAGTAACTTCACGCTCACATGTCTGCAAATGTAATTTTGCAACCGACGTAAATTGTTTACCTGCCGGATTGGTGCCCGGCGCGCGCGGCAAGCACCCACATATTGAAAGGTTGAGTGTTGATTACCAGCCATGACATTGTTCGAAAGGTCAAAAAACCTTGTTTACACAAGAGCGCCCCCACGAGGGCAACAATTAAAACATTTAATTGATGAACTACTTTTTACTCCAAATTCTGCGCTTGTCGATTTTATTTTAACCACCAAGAGGTTGACAATTTATTAATTTATTATTAAAAGGTTTTTTACTTTCGTATCTCTTTAAATTCGGACCTTCTGGTTACACTGTATCATAAAAATGCTTTACAATGCAGTTAAAAAAAATGTTCATCAGTTTCACAGGATTCAGTCTGCATCATAAAAATCCTTTAAAACAAAACTATGACGTGCAGGAAATTTAAGAGGTGCGCTTCTTCAATTTTTCATTTTTGGGGAATCCAATTTTAAAAAAATCCAAAGACGCGTCTAGAATAATATATGGAAAATGCTGACAAAATAATCTTAATTTCGATCACAACATTTCCACTGTCTTCTGGTTATATAATTGGCCCATACAGTTGTGTTGAGAACGTCCGATTTCCAGATTTTGACAGCTAGGCATAAACAAATTTGATTCACATACGTAAACTTTTTAGTGATCTTCTTCATAGATGATTAAAGTTCTTAGACACATCACATGAATTCTTTTTATTGAAAGATATCGTCAGTATTGTGAAAAATAGGCCTATGGTGAACACATACCAAAAAGAAGGGCAAAAGGCCTCAAAGGAGGGATACAAGTCCCGGTAATTTTGAGATAATTTGGTTATAAAAAAGGGCTTGAGTTTTACCCGGAATATACAGTACCTAAACGGTAAAACGGATTTTCCGATCCCCAAATTCGGATACGAAACCATAAACAAAGATAGCTCAGCTTTCTTTGGCAGCAGATTATTTTTGGTGATAAAAAAACAACCGAAATGCAATTGTTGAAATTGCAAACCATTTACATGGGGAAATCACATCATGTCGTTTTAGCGTGAAACTAAACTAGGTATTATTTCTCGATTACTGGTTTGAAACTATCGAAATATGCATTCCCGAAATAAAAATCGAGAAAGGAACAACGAGTTGTCAAACTAACAAACAAGGTTGCGCTTTATCCCCGTTTTTTGGAAATATTGATACATTTTCGAGAAGAATTTGATTTGGTTTTACACTTATTTTTTTTTTAATGTATCAATAAAACAAACCCTGTGAATTGGTGTACTGGTTTACAGCTTGCGACCATATAAAGACATTAATTCTATATTATTTAATTTAAGAAAGATTAAATTTAAGAAAGATTCGCAATAAAATGCACTGTACATTGCCGACCTGTTTTTCTTCGCCGTGATTATGTATTTCTCAGTTAGCCGGTATCAATTTGTAAGGCGTTTTTTTTTTCTTTGGCTCTGCTAGAATCAACCTGCGGCTCCGGCGCGGTTTTATTTGTTCATCGTCCTTATATGCATCCGCCCCATCTATATGTATGCCTAAATCGTAAGATGTGGCAATTGACTACGGACCGTGCGATGCATTTCATTAAAAATAAAAATCGGACAAGCCAGGTTCATATAAAATTCGATCTGAGCTCAGTGCACGGAAAACAGAACGATCATGTGTCGGGCCATCACGCGAGTCGTGTTTATGTAAAATTATAATTACTTCCCCGCTAAATTGACGGGAGATGCTGTAGTAATGCTAGATTTTTGTTAAAAATGGAATGAATGCTGCTAATATTTTTTAATGGATGGTTAGATCTGAAAGTTGTTTAAATTTGTCATTTGTTTCGCATATTCTATACATTTTCTAAATAATTTAAGCATTAAAATGTGTTTGTTGTGTTTTTTTGGTTAGTTTAGTTGTCACCCTTTGCATTCATAAGAATTTGGCATCGACCAAGTTTTTTAGGCGCCTTGAGAAAAAAAAACAACTAACAAAACAACCAACCATTAAGCTACAAATAGCATGCAAATTAAACTGGCAAATATATGTTGTTAATCCTGAACTCATCTTAGAAACTTCAGAAAACTCAATAATAAATAACTATCATCTAA
Source organism: Patiria pectinifera (assembly GCA_029964075.1). NCBI lineage: Eukaryota > Metazoa > Echinodermata > Asteroidea > Valvatida > Asterinidae > Patiria > Patiria pectinifera. The sequence continues at coordinate 8,275,785 of CM057143.1, forward strand.
TGATTAAACGTCCAGAAATTAGAATCCTCCTTATATTACGCGTACGAAATTCGTTATATAATTCTTTACACCCTTGGAATGTAGCTCGATCTTCCCAGTGTGTGCCATCATATTTCCAGACATAATTGTACCGAATAAATTTATTTAAATCAGTTGACATTTCTATAATTCAGTGATATTACTCACTTTTGGTCTACGACATGCGAGTATCTCACAAACCACACTAAATTGCATTAACATCCTAGTCATGTACGTGCTCATCCACTCCCCTAATTTTACTAATTTTATTCAACGCGCATATATATCTGCTATGATGAAAAATCGTTAAAAGCGCAAACGGGGTATGGGTTCGAGTGCTTGAATTATCAGTAGCTCGATCTTGGGCCGGGGCATAGGAAAATGCAATGAAACGTGCATGAAGAACTTTTTGTGGCCATCTGCACAGTGCACTCGGTAGGCCTAGTAGGTCGTTTCCGCAAGAATTCTTTGTTCTCAAACTCAGTGTGAGCGGGTTTTAGGATCAGGCACCGGGGTAGCCCTCTCAGTAACCCCGTGGTTGTTTTTTTTTTACCCATGGATTTAGCAAGGCACGTCAGCGAACAACACAAAGGCAAAAACGCTCTTTTCAGACAAAAGAATTTCGCGAACCCCATGTGCGCCGCACTGTATAGTGAGGAGCCTACACACGCAGCAGTACAGACGACTAAATTTGTACAAAATAATTACCAAAGTGAAATGTGCGCCCCAGAACAAAGAATTCTAACGAACACCGGATGTAAAACTGGAGAAGCGTGTGATCTACTTGATTAAGACAGGAAATATACGCTTATTTTGACTTTACAATAAATAAATGATGCTATTGTTTCATACCTTCATACGAAACTGAAAAAAATTTCGAACCACAAAATATGAAAACAAATATGCCAATTAAAAACCAGTGGGCAGACACACTGAGAGCGCGATGAATAGACGAACAAACAAATATTGCTTCATGGAAATTTTGAGAAACTGTCCGAATTTTTTTTTCAAAGAAATCCAACCTTTGTTTTGCTCAAGACCATTTTTTTTTGCCCCTTCCCGATTTGCGGCATAGAACTGAAATTCTATTCCTTTTCTTCTTCGGCGTCGATCGCTTTCCGAAACCTGCATGCTTTCCTGTAGCCCTCCCCCCCCCCCGCAATTAATTTGCTCATCATGACCCCGTCCCATGCTTGCGTGTTTTCGTATAATATACCCCCCTTCCACCTCCCCCCCCCAAAAAAAAAAATTGCTCCACCCCACGCATGCCATTGGTTCACTTGCCTCCCTCCCCCAATCTCCAATGGGGCCGTCGATGCGCGTGATGGCCCACGAGGGCCCCAGCGAGACCTGTCGACAACCCCCCCACCCCCCACCCACTCTACTCAGAATTTGGAAAAGGAAAAAGACTTGTATTTTCTGAAATTGTCAAAACATAGTGAGTACCCTCTCAGAATATGATCCCCAAAAGTGACCCCTCCCGCTCAGTTATAACACCCCATAGTACGCTTCGTACGGCCCGACTAGTAGCTGATCCCCCCCCCCCCGCAAGTATCTCCTCACAAAATTGGAAACCGGTAACGCCCATGCAGTTTACGGAGCTACATTCATTTCCTGATCCACCGAGCACATTATTCCCCAACGAACACGAAAAAAACCCAGGTGCGCGATCACATTTAACTCCAGCACTTTTCTGCCCTTGCCATTTGCAGTCAGTGTGAAATTATAAAAACCGACCAGTCCCATAAGAAACTTCAACGCTAAACATGCTGAAGTCCCACCCTAATTTAGAGCATTAAGCTCGAGTTAAAAAAAAAACACACAAAAAAAAACCGGACAACGGGTATTTCCCTAAATAAAAGTGACAACTGCGAAATTTTACGTGAAATGTTAAAAAATGTACAATAACCAAAGCGCTAAAAAAGCCCATCACGCCCCCAGCCTCTACCTGTCCTGCACCCTAGGTACCCTCATAAATATGCAAAGAAAACAAATTTGGGGACTGTAAATTAAACTATTAAACACTTGTCCAAGTACGTACGTGTCCCGAAAATCCGCCCCTCGATCTACAAAAACCATAAGTTCCGACCATCTCTGAACTTGACATTGAGTTGACAAATTAAATTTGCAAGGTTACAATATAGCTGCTGAAAAGAGAGAGATACTTTCCACTCTTATTGATTTAATATTTCCACTATCGCTTTCACAGTCCTGTGAGTCTTTGATAAAGTTCCAGTGCCAGAAAACTTGGACAAAAATCAACCCCGGAGAATTTTGTAGCATGCCCCAAGCCGCACCTTTCATGTAATCGCTGCAGCGAAACGGAGATAAAAACCACTCAATGAAAATAGCATTGACATGTACACGTACGATGTACGTACCCTTCACACGTATTGATATGTGTGTTGTACGTTTTAACTCGATCAAAAATTATGAACCCTTGCCGATTTTAAAACGACCATTACACGCTATCCAAGTCTGTCAACTCCACCAAACCCCGACAGAATCCACAGCCATATATTCCCAATGATAGGAATTAACATCAAAATTTGATGAGATCCATTTCAATATGGTTTTTGGGGTGAAAAGTGTGGCCCGGTGCGCAATAGTGGGCAGATTTTTGTTGCCTGAGTGTCTTACATTCGCATTGTTTCATTTACAAGGTGCATTCCGTGACGTCACGCTGTACAAACCACATGCACTCGGCCCTCGTTACTCGTAATTCACCTTCCAAATCCTCAAATGTTCGTTTCTTTTGGATTCCCCAGACGCCGCACTTCTCCCGGATTTTTACGGCCGATTTCTTTGGAATTATTGTCGCTGAAGCCAGCAGTGGACTTTGGTGGACTGTGGGCAGTGGACAGGGTGAGTTCCGGGCACTTATCTGCCATTTAATGCCGTCTATTTTGGGCTCAAATGAACGAATTCTTTTTGTTGTGTGTCAAGCGTCTGACTACGGATTTTCTTACTTTGTTCAAAATGCCCCCAAATGGATCCTGTCCGTAGTGCCCGCAAAATCATCGGCGTTTCCTGCTCTATCTCTTGCCGTTGGTTCCATTTTGGTACACGGGAGTATTACCAGAATATCAGCCAGTGTTTGGGTAACTGTGTGGGGGTGTATGACCCCATTTGGCCCCAATCTGGTGCTAATTTGAGCATTTTATTTGTACACTTTCCGTGCGAGAAATCCCCGGTTTGCAGTAACCGTGTAACGTGTTGACTGACCGCGAGCAACTATCTCGCCAAGGCCAGACCATTTTTTTGCCCGTGATTTACACCAATTTCCCAAGCTAAAATCCCCGATTTGAGTAGTTTAGACAACCCCATGTGTATGTGTAGTCCATGTGTGTCTGTAGGTTGACTGTGATTTGGGTCAATTGTGAGCGATTTTAGACTTGATTTGAAGCACGATGGTCGGATCTATGTTGGCCTGCGGGTTATAGTGAAGCCATCATGTTACGCGCAGCTGCCAGTCGGTCCATGCATAAATTGACTCCTCATTTATCCTTTTACCTATTTATACGAAACAACAAGGGCAAACAAAAATGGTCGCTGTTTCTTATCCGTTGTTGCCGGCCGTCTTGTGATAGTTTCCCCCTGAAAATCCCCGCTGTATCCATCGCAGTGTACATCATCGTGTTAGGTAAGTCGTAGCGTGTACATTGAGTGTAGTTAGGGGGCATTGCACTGGCCATCCCCCGGTACTTTGGACACATTTTCCCCATCGTTTGTTTGACCTTCCGTGTGAAGCGTTTGATGGAAAATCTCTCGTTCTTTTTTTTTCATTGCAAAACAAGCACTTCGCCTCCATTATCCATTTTTAAGACCCGGCCTTGCCAGCATATTTTCGGGGTGTTTGGTGGTATTTTCCTCGGATTATCGTTCGTAGTGATTACCGCGTGTACCCGTGCAATGTACCCAGTGTGTGTGTGTGGTCGGTGTGGTGGGTTTTCTGGCCCGATTCGGCAAAAAACAATCAGTGGTATTTTCTTTTTCATTTCTTCCATTAACACGATCGCATCGCCTAATTTATTACCGCTGCAGTTAAGACATGAAAGGTCGTATTACTCGGGGGCGTCGGAGAAAGATCCAGATATTGAAAGCGTGGATTTCTTTTCTCTCGATTTTAAACAAGTGAAGAGTGCTCAGTGTTCCTGTGCTACTTGACTTGGACTGAGCTTAAACTCTCTCTCTTAACAGTTTAATATATCAGCTAACTTCTTAGACAAATTAGAACTCTTTTTAAAGGTTTAATTGGAAGTCGAATCCGATGAAATGATTTTCTAAATACATGCCGAATATATTAACAATCCAGATTATTTTTTTGCTGAATATTTTTCCCTCCAAACAAGTTGTTGTTTTAAGTTTAAATTTTGCTTTCAAAACATCAAAACAGTTTCAGATTTTTTTTTTTAAATCCCATCTTTTTTTTATTCACAATTTTTCATCTTTTATATTGAGTAGTTGTGCAGGTAAAAACAAAGACTTTAAAAATATTGTCTTACTCTTTTAGTCTTAAGGTTCATCACATGTTTATGAAAAATATTATACTTTGATTTTTTATACGAAACAAACTAAACAGATATATGTTTGATGGTCTCATTTGACTAATACCAAAAAACTTATTTCAGTTGACCAGGCATCCCCTGCAACATTGTTTTTTAATACATTCGAATTTAGCTCTTGAAAACATTTTAAAGTAAATTTTGTTAAATATTTTAGTGCGAAAGTACAACTTCATACTGAACAATAGCAAGGGAGATTTTTGCAAGATAGATTGTCACTTGCAGATATAACGGCCTCTCCCCAAAATGCAGTTGTCTCGATGTGACTTGTGAGTATTAAGTGAACGGGTTCGCCATTCAAAATTTTAAAATTGTCACACATATAAATGTTCAACAAGTGAGGCATACCAGAACATTATTTCTTTATAAATGCATTGCAAACACGTATAGCTTTTCATAGTTTTTTTCTTAATTTTGGACAAAATATACTTTTGGATGAAACGTAAACACAGCATGTACTTTAGTGTCCAGCTTGTCCCAATTGTCTATTTTTTCATATTGTTTTCACAGAAAAAAAATACTGTTTTATTTCAGAATGGACAACCAACTGAACTGCTGTTTATGATAGAACTGAATTCACAATTTAATTTAGAAAAAAAACAATGTGTTGGGAAAAATGCCGGTACAAATTATTTTTTTTCAGACAGAATTTTCGTTCAGAATAGTAACTGCTGTGCCACAGATTTTTATCATTTATGCAAAATAATTTACAACAGAGTAAATACTGTCATGTGTTTTGGGGTGTGTGATCGTGCATACGTTAATGGTTTTATATGTAATTTATTTCGGATCCTACAAAGAACATGTACGTTCAGTTGCATTCAACGTGTGAATTTGGATGCACACATCAAAATGAACGCAATTTATTGATTGTTTTCCTGAAGTCGGGGTTGAAATTAAAAAACAACAAAAGGAGATGATACATTCGTTGTCAGTCTAACTGAAGGTCAAGCTTTCACTGTCTGATGAGTGCAGCGCTTGTTTAATTTACAACCAAAAAAACACACTTCACATCATGTTTGTCACAGACAAAAATGGTGTGTGGTTGTTGGCTTGTTAGTTGTAGGATAAGAATTTTTTGCAGTTTGATGTATTACTGGAAGTATATAGTTGTGGTTTAGAAAATAACTCCAATACAATTTTTAAAAAAATGTGTTTATTGTCATTTTACTTATTCATGCTTAGTAAGTACAACACATCACTAAAAAAAGCTTTTCGTAACAAGGTAAAAGTGTTTGCCCGCGGTACCACCATTACTTGCTCTATGGTGCAACAGAGTAAAAGTTTGAAGTGGGGATGTCATACCAGCCAACATTGTCCTGATATAAACAAGTGAGGGCGCCATTCGTAGCAGGCAAAATTGGAAAAGGAGGTTTATGTAACTGGAACCGGCTTTGGTTGGTTCACTTTAGAATGTTAGGAAGCAGAAAATTGAAAATGTCGCGTTAAATGTTTCCTGTACTTAAAAGAAAAACGTAACAATAACATAAATGATGCCGTTTTATGTACGAGTTGCCCTGAAGGACGGAACAGTACTTTTCTGAGTGGAATTCTGCTTTTGCACCAGACTGTTCAGGCCGGTTGCTGCCACTGGTCTGACGAAAACAAATCTTACCTCTTGAGCACAAAACGATATGAAATATCCACCAATTGGAACATTATTTCGAAGTTAGTTGTTATGAAAGTATCGCTATTAGTTAATGTAACCAGACAAAATGTTGTTTACTTTAACATCATTTTTAACTATTTTGTTTTGGCACATTAAGTTTTTCTCCTTGTTGAACTCTAAGGTTATTTGGTTTAGACAAGTGGAAAAGACAGGAACGTGCGCAGAGTATTATGTTAAACCACTGTAATTCTAGTCAAGGTTGCATGAAGGAAATTTCATGTAGTGAATAAAAAGGTTATCCACCATGAGAGTACACAATTGTAGTGAAACAGTAAAGTCTTTGTATTGATTAACCAGCATGTCATTGACAACATGCAACAGATGGGCTTGTGCATATATCTAAGCTTTCTGATGTCATTTCCTGCAAATCATTTTCAGATAATTTTTAAAGTTTTATTGGTTTTTTTTTGGCCCCCTGTATATTTACAAAGGCAAGGCTGCATATTTGTAGCAAGGCAACAAGCAGTATTGGTGCACTCACAATCTCACATCACCAACATTCTCACAAGAGGCATTAAATGCTACCACAGTGTGAAACACAAAAGCAGAGGCATGGTACAGTGTTATGTTGCATGCACACTTAATGCTACCCAAAGATATACATGTACATGGCGGAGAAGATCATTGATTTCATTGTATATATGATAGCTTCCATGAACATGGCTGGCACGTACCGCACCGCAGCGTGAAAGCAGGGGGAGAGATTTGCATAATAAATATAACTCTAGCCATCTGACCTGTGAACAATAATATTTCTTTTGACAGCCTGTGAGCTGGCTGTGTTGCTCTTGTTTACATTTGATTGGCTACATGGCTGGCTCACTCATGACTGATACCAGGCTGGCCTGTCTATCTGCCCATGCTGTTAAAATGTTCTTTGTGTGATCTGAATAGTCTGTAATAGCAGGGCTCATAGTGAACCAATAACTTGCGCGATTAGGCTGATTCATAGCCAGTAGGCCTTTGTGTTGTCCTAATCTTTGTCTTCATGTGCACATCATGCAAGGTCTGATGTTATTACAGTACATGTACCACTATCCTATTTGTTTTTCCCTGCTGTGCATTTCTCAAATCAATTCCTTGATGCCAAGTTTGAGCTCAAAACCACTTTTCTTGTCTATTACCTATTGGTAGCCGAAGTCTTGAAGAGGATTTAAAGACTTCACTTTTTTTTTCTCCATTGTAAAAGAGGCCCTGTACTTTGATTCTTGTGACTCCTTGTGTTGGTTTGTTAATAGTCAGAAAGAAATGCTTTTCATCAGTATCCCCCTGCCCCAAGAACTCCATGTGTGTGCTTATCATTGTGTCATGTATCTTGATTTGAATATAAAGTTTTGAGCTTCAATTTTTGAATTGTTCAGTCCACACTAAGTTGTCTTGTCCACAAAGTGGTGTCTGTACCGGTAGTTACCTTCTAATAGACAATAGTCCAGGGGCTAGATGGTTTTATGGTTTGATACAGGATAACCCGCCGCCGCGAGAGGGCGTTGTCACGATCAACCAATATCATCCACGAACCTGTCAGGAACAACCTCTAGGGAAATTTGTATCGGTTGTGTAATGCGCGCACGCACCTGTTCGGCCTTATGCAGTACACATTCAAAACATTTCATTGTAGTTCCGAACCAAACTCTTAAATTTCTTCCAGTAGTACAAATGTATAAAAGATGCAGCAAGACTTTTGTTCATCTTCACTGGTCGGCTCTTTTGTGGTGTGTAGTGTGCGTGGGACTGAAAATGGACCGTAATTGCCTGCAGAAGTAGCGCATGCACTCTATTTTCCCCCATTTTTCGGGGGGGAGGTTTTACAAATTTCCCTAGACGTTGTTCCTGACAGGTTCGCGGGTGATATTGGTTGGTCGTGATAACGCCCTTTCGCGGCGGCGGGTTATCGCGGTGGCGGGTAATATCGTCTAGCCCCTAGACTAAAAAGACAATAGTAAGGTACATTAACCTTTTGGGGGATTTGTTTTCCTTGTTTCTTCTGAACCATGTCCCAAATTTAGTGGTAGTGGAACATACACATAAATTGTACATACATGTATGTATCATATTTTGGGCAGAACTATACAAACTTATTAAACTTTTTTGCTGAGGAATTTTACAATGTACGTACCGTATGTAGTTGTGTTAAATTTTAAATTTGTTATTTATTTTTCTCCATAACATTGTACGTACATGTGCATGTACCGGTATGCATGTATTATGTGGGGTGGGGTAGGAAGGGGCTTTACGGCTCCCTTCAGCTGTCTATGGAATTTTACACCTACCTCCATGGTACTGCACATTCTCATTGTTAAATGTCCTGCGCGCCGTACAATGTATCGTGTGTATACCTTGCATTGTACACCTGTTATTTTTTTTACAACCGATTATGAGTCATATATGCGATAAAAGTCATTGACTTTGTTAAAGTACAGCGAAGAGTGACTCTTTCATGATGAATAACAAATCTGTCCCCATGAATCGCCTTTACAGTGTAATTTTTCAGCCAGCTGGTTGCAAGTTTGCAATCAGGGGTGGGCTTCCTGTGACTTAATGGAATAATCCGTCGGAGAGACAAATGACCTTAGATAGGATTGGAATGGCGTACTGTTCAGACATCCTAATATATCCTCCTGGTGCACATTTTTTGTCGCTATGTAAATCATGCTCATTCATTACATTTGAGTTTGACATGAAGTTTTTCTGGCATGTTTGTGTTTGAATGTGTTGATCAGGAGACAAAGAGACACATAATGTACGCGTGTACATCCAACAAATTAAAATTGACGTAGTCTTATCAATACTTTTTATCAAAAGTTACAAGTAAAAACTTTTAGCCAAGTGCATGCAGTACTAGTACTGCTGTAAGGGTAATGGTCTAAAAGTACAGTGCATGAATAGTTTTCCATTCAGTTGATTAATAGTATGAATGACGTTACTTCCACTGTTATAGCACAGTTTCGTATTGTAAGCATTTCACAGAAACTATCCATTAATCATACAGCGCATAATGACAACTGAATACCGTGTGCAGATCTTTAGTTGCAGTTCACGGACGTGCCAGGAATTGTATTTGTGATGATTTTATTGTGTACATTTCAAGACATTTTCTTCAAAAGTGCTTCCGTCAGCTGATTTGATTGAATCTATTTTTTTCTCTCACTATACTCAGTTACAGGAACATAAAAACATCACAACAATACAAAAGTGCAGATGAAAATTCCCCCCTCCCCACCCCCGTAAGAAACACACAATTGCCATGCTCGTGAATCAGTCCTAAATGTATGAAATCAGGAATACAATGTAAGAGTGTAGTGTCGTAAATATGGGAAGTTACATGTCTGCTGAATTAAGGAGTTTTTGTTACATAAATGTCAAATTCAGATAAAGGGGATCCTTAATTTATGACGTGGGCTTACAACACCTGTTCAGAGAAATCTTGGAATTGACCAATCAGCATTGAGAATTCATGTTTGCCGTAAGAAGAAAATAAAAATTCAATGTAATCTTTTTTATTCTACATGTTGATGTGACAATTTCCCACACATGTTTACGGGATTGTCCCCCACAGTTGAATCCATAAAATATGAAAACTGATGAGCATGACAAGAAGGAAGGAAATTATGGAAATAATTTAACGAAGTGATTCCTGTAATATTTGTAAAGAGATGGTAGTGGCACAGTAGGGTCATTAAGAGTGCTGGCATGAGGTCAAGGAAAGAAGACAGAGCGACATTTATTAAGTCATCTGATTAACATCATTGTGTAGGCTGGTAAATACGGTACACCAGTTGAATATCATTGCTGAACAAAATTACCGACATCCTGGGGCCTGAACGTATGGAGCCAAAATTGGGGAGGATTATGGAATTAAACAGATCAAATTGTTTGTACTTTTTTCTGGACTTTGACTAACAATGTGATAAGAGAAATCAAGAATGTTCATGTTAATTGCAGGAAAACACAGCTTCCAAATGACATTGGATATTAGATTGAGGCTTCTTGACTGTTGCTCAAAGTGCATACGGTATCTGTTGAAGTGCATTTTCCGTCATTTTATTCAACAAACTCACACTTTCCTTAAAGGTAGAGTACACATGTACATCATTTGCAGCTATCAAAAAAGTAACTGACAAAATTATCATTGAAAAGCGTACTTGGTTTAAAGATCGTATGACACTAAACTCCCTGTGAAATTGTTCCTTCTGGCATGCTGTCATTTTGAGGAAAACAGTGAAAGAAGGTCATTTCCAAAGATGTGTCTACAGACACATTTTTGGAAATTTTGGTTAGTAGTTCGTTTTTAATTTGGCATAGCCTTGGATGGGTGTGCGCAAGCATTGACAGGACGCACACGTGCGCGTGGTTGCTACAATTCATCGGTTCAGTGCGTGAAATCGCGTAGCTACAATCGGCTGAATGAGAACATGTCCCAGAAACTTAATACGGGCGGAGCAATTCAAAACATGACTCGGCAACTTTTGAATTGAAATCAAGATGCTAGCATACTGTTTTCTCGGAATTCACATCATTCACTGAGCTAAAACTCCATCAGGTTAGTTATTAAGCACCCTTCTTTAGATTTTGAGCACTTTGTGTTGCTTCAAATGAAAAAAAAATGCACAAAATGACAATGATAATACTCTACCTTTAAACTAATAACAACAACCTTGGAAATACTACACTGTATCCTTCCACATATGTAGAATGTTTGTGCACTTAATCAACTCAGTAAGAGTCAGAGATGTACGACATGTTCTAAATTTCTGTTGAGTTATCCTCAGAGATTCAATTTATTTCCCAGGATTACTGGTTTTATCAGTGGGTTAAAGTATGACATTTTAAGAGTTAAAATATATTTACCGGTACTATGTAATGTAATCAAATTCACAACACTTTCAATGAACAATCATGGGAGGGGTTAATTTATTACAAAATGTAAATTATAGATGGGAGAAATGTAATTCAATATGCAAGCTGCACAAAATGCTAAACAAATTATCAGGCTTGCCATCAGTTGTCATAGAGTTGTGCTTAATTCCATTTTGTTATTAAATTATTAATCGTAACAGTGTGTATGATACACATTGATATGCACATAATTATTAGACGTACATGCATGCTAGTGAACACGTACTTTTGCTAACTTTCACTACTTTAGCTACATGTAATAAGTTCATATGTAAGATTACACTGGAACATTTCAGTGAATTGTTTAATATTTCATTAATTAATTTTGACGAATGTTTAGTGGCCAAGTTAAGTTCCATTGAACGGCCATTATCCCTGAGAAGCTCCCTGAATCCATCAAAATCCATACCTTTGTTTTGGAAAATTTCGGCGTGTTCAGGATACATCCATATTGAAAACTGGGGAATTTTGATGGATTGAATATTGTAAGCCTAGCGGTACTGCAGGATTTTGATGGATTCAGGATACCTCCATATTGAGCAGTCACCAACTCCAACATTTTTGGCGTGACATAATTGGTGGATTTTGGCGGATACAGAATACTTTCTAGTAAAGATACCCAAGGGGTTAGGGTTACTGTACACGTGTTTTTGTGCATGTTGAGAATTTAAGTTGAGTAATCAAAGATTTTTTTCTGAAATTTATTGGTCAAATGAATTGAATGTCAAACATTAGGCCTACCGATAACTGGAAATATTACAAAAAACAAAACAGAGAAATAGCAAAATAAAATCTTAGTTTGTGTACATTGCGTCAATTTTGAAACATGTATAATTTTTTTTTAAATGTATAGTTTTGTTAAGTCAATTTTACATTGGCATTAACTATGCCCTATGGACAAAATTAGCATTTTGCTGTGCGTGCATATAAACCTGTGTCTTAATAATAATGATAATAATAACATTTATAAAGCGCTTTTTCCTAGGGTTACTTACAAAGGGCTCAGACTTGTATACTAATGAATAAAGCTGATTCCATTTTTAAAGAAGACAAAAAAAATATTTCCGGCATAAATTATTGATGAAGACAATCTTTCCGCGATATTGACTGGGTGCCGTGGGCAGGGAGGAGAGGAGAAGTGATGCGCGATAAATTACAACAGAGGCAAATTGCCATAACAAGACACACTCACACAAAAACCACGAAAAAAAAAGAACCTGTAGTTTTCACCAGCATATATTTGCTCATTAGTGGCTGTATGAACAAATGGCATTTAAACCCTGTACAGTAAATGTGCATGTACACGTACACCTAGTGCAGAAAAACATACATGTAATACATGTATGGTTTAAACAAACACAGCTCATTATTCATGAAGACAAATTTAATAATCTGGCTTATCTACATGTGCATATGTACATGTACATGTACAGGTATGCTTTAAACCATTAGAATGGCAAATGTAAAACCATGCATATATGCCTCATGATTTATAAACAAATATGTAAAATAATGTTTGAACATTGACCCCTCAGTATTAACTGTTTTCAACACCAAACTAAATTTCAAGCCAGTAGTTTCATTTTCCCCATTAGGGAGAAAATAATCATCCTTTCTCAGTGTTCTCAGCGAATGCAGTACCTTCCAAAACTTAATAAGCTGGTTTGAACTGGAAATTGTTTTATAATATATCCTTTTCATCCATGGTATCTAGACAAACGTAAGTCAGCCCAAAATTGTACAAAACTTTTCAGGTTTATTGTACAGGAAGCTACATGTTTTGTAATTTGTTTGTTCTTTTCCTCAATTTTTGTTGCATGCTAGGATGGATCAGGGAGAGGGTTCCTCTCAGAAGAGTCCCGTTGGCTCCCACAGCAGTAGCTTCTTTGACACATCCCACCAAATCAGTGAGTATCCATACATATGAGAAAGGAACTTGGCGTAGCCTTGATCCAGGGCAGAGTTGAATGTGTTGACCACGTGCAAAGTTGTAGCAATGCCAGACAGTTTACAGATAGTCTCCAAAAATGGCTTGAAACAAGGTTAAATCTATCCAAGGCTGGCCATTCAGACTTCATTGGTTTCAAATATTTGGCTGGAAAAAAAAGAAAAAAAGAAGAAGAAGTAATCTTTGGCATATTTCTATCCTGGTGGGAAGGGGGCTGGGGGGGGGGGGGAGAGAGGGAGGGGCGTGCTCAGAGGAGTTATAATACCCATTGATAGTTAAATTTGGGGAAATATGTGATTTATATAAAGGATCATATTCTTCAACTTTTTGCTTAATCTTGCTTTTGTTTGTTGATTGTTTACTTTGTCCTGACCAGGTCAGCCCCTCTACTCTCAGCCTTCAACCAGCCACGATTCCTTCCCCATCATCTCCCACGTTCCTAGTGCCTTCTCCATGTTTGGCCACAATGCCTACTCGGCTGCAGCGGCTGCGGCGGCCGCTGGTCGACCCCTGGGGACAGAGTTTGGAGGCCTTGGGTCGCTGGTGTCGGAGAGTTTGAATAGTCCGCTACGATCACCGACTGCTATATCAACACACAGTCCCATCAGCCCCTCCACAGGTGAGAAAGTGAAAAACATGTCTGCAAGCCGCTCTCTTAAAAACCTCTTCACGATTTGAGATTGAAATCTTTCGTTGCTCGGCACTGATGACGTACAGCGTTAACTGCATTCAGCAGCCGATTTCACAAAACTTTATGTAATGGCGCAACTCCGCTTGCCCCACAATTTATTCCGTAATCTGCGCAACATTTCACGCTGCGCAATATTTCACTTATGACACGTGTCACAAAAGTTTATAGTGCGTAAGTCCGCGACTTGGGCAATAAATTATGGCGTAACTTGCACAGTGAATTTAGGTGGTGTATGTTGTGGCGTAGTGACTGAAAATGACCTACCGGGTATTTTAGCAGCAAATCGTGATCGTCGTGGAGCCTGTTATTGCACAACGTATCAAGGTTGATACAAGACACCTTCAGCTTTGTGTTTGAAGTAAATAAATTGCTATTTTACTTGTGATACAATTTGTAGAGTTGCCGCACGCTTCCAAAGAAAGTTGGAACAAATTATTTTCAAAATAGCAGGCTGAGATGATTCAACGACTGTTTCATGAACTGCCAAAATCATACACAAACAGCCGCCGTGAATGCTGTTATTATCCTCGTCCAAGATGTTTAAATTATTTCCAAAGTTGCGCAGCCATGCCAAGTTTAGTGAAATCAATTGTAAGTTTATTGCGCAGCTGCGCAACAAATTTTTAAAGTAAGTCCTATGCCTGGCGCGAGCATTTCTCTTTTTTGACGATCCCAGTTCTTACAGACCAGTTCTAGGCACTGATTCAACTGGGTTGCCATTTTGAGTGAATAGTGATTCTGTGCTGGTATAAGGCCTACAATATTTGTATACTTTTAAACTCTGAGTGACAAAAACAAAACTGTCAGATCGAGGAAAATTTAAGGAAGGCATGGTAGACCAAGGCCTGCAGTCTGCTTCAGGACAGATGAGGCATGAAGCCAACTTGCTGTTTTTGGTGTATCTGTAAAATGACATTTTAAAAATAAAAACCATGAGTTAAGAAAAGTTCTGGCCGAATAGTTTACCATTTTTAGAATAAATATATATCAATTGTTATCAAATTAATTAAAATAATTTAATAAAAAAGTAAAACTGCTGCAAACTGCTTACTGACTGGATGGACCTGAAATATATAAATCTTAAAATTAATGTGGCCTGGCGTTGCGAACTTTAGCAGTTCTTCTTCAGAGGCTAAAACAGAAAATATTATATAATAATTTATATTATAATGATTTTTTGTTAACATGGAATAAATAGCGAAGTATTTTCAATAGTGTATGTAGGCTATACATGTACTGTACATGTACATGTGCATCTATCATGCATGCATGGTGCAGCCTGCGCGATCTTCTGCATGTTCGTGTCATGGAGAGGAAGGTTCATTTAACATTGTGCACTCCAAAGTTCCACCAATTGAGGAGAAACGGTCAGAAATGGTTTCATAGATTTTAATTATATTTCTTCCCTTCAAAAATTAAAATATCTAAACATAACACTTTTTTTTTTTAGGCCTAAGTCTTGTCAAAATGTACGCCAATAAAGACTGGCATCAAGCAATGTGAAAAAATGCTGTTTGCTCTGGAATTGACAAACCAGCATCGAGAAAATAAGTTTGTTGGAAGATTGCGTCAAGTTTGCAAAAAAAAGTCAATAAGAAATATTAAAAAAATTGTTTAAGAAGAAATATTTCTGAGTCTGGTTAATAATGCTCTGTTTACTAATCCATTGTTTTTTTTATTATCGTTTTGTTTTCACACGCTTCATCAACCCTTAGGGTGGTCATTTGAGGCCAGCGCTCAGTTGTTTAGCCTGGCGGCTTTAGGTGATTACAACATTTTTGATCCGATATCCGTGTATTCCTCCTCCCTCCCTCGGAACACTTTTTTTTGTTGCTGTCGCTTCTTGTCATCATTTTCTTTTGATTTAGTAGCGTGTAGTTGGTGTGAAACTCCCAGCATCTCCTTGTGGTGTTGAGTAAAATTGTGCCATTTTAGTTTGCTGGATGTGTGGTGGCAACGTTAGGCAAATCAAGACTTGCTTGATTTGAGGGGTGTATTTGTTTGTATTTTTTGGAAAAGGATGATAAAAATTGTGAAGTTTTCAATCACAGAGCTGATTTCCATTATAATGGAGAAAGTAACACAAGCCAAGATGTTTTCTTTTTTTTACCTGAAATTAGTGGAGTTTTCACTCGTTGTTAATTCTTTTGAAATGGAAAGAAAAAGGTTTATGTCATGTATATAAGACCAAAAAAAAAATAGTCTCTGGTCAGTGTTGATTTTAATCATGCACGTCAATCTTCTTTTTTTTTTTTTAATTTTCCGTTGTAGCTACAATAGCGCCCTCTATTGCTGCACCTCCTCGCATTTTTGTACCAAGGACATGAAGGAGCACCAAGGAATGGGGAAATTGCACCAAGACAAATTATGGAGGACACCAGTGTATATGAGGACACAGAAAAGCAAAATAGTACCCACCTTGTCTGTCTGTACAAGCCAAGCTTGAAAAAAAAAAAGAAGCGAAAACAAAACCAAAAAAAACCCCGCGTCGCCGCATCAATTCCGGAACTTTGGTCTGATCAGAGACAGATATTTTTTTTGTTGGCCTAATGTAGCATATTGACTTTAGATTTATCACTTCTATTCTTAGAAAAAGTGACAGTTCTCATTGATACATTGTGCATACATGTACAATGTAGTTCTTTGATTAAATTTGATTTTTTTTTCCTGTAGATTTCTCCCCATCCAGTCTACAAGAAATGTAGCTTTTCAGTAATTTTCTTTTGGTAGCAAAAGGATGTTATGGTACAAGTTCATTGTGTTCTGTGATTTTTGCTCAAGCGTGTCCATTCACATAGTCGCCTCCAATGATTTCGTCGTAGATTTCTTTTCAAACGAATTTGCATGTTTTCAGTGTTCACTAATGCATGCCTGCAGCTTGCCAGTTTGCTTTGTATCCTTAGATTTGGTTTTTGTTGTCTTTTGCCCCGTCGTGAACATCTGCCATTTTAGATCAAACTTTGTTTGACTGTGGGACTATTCATGCTATTATGATATTTTGATGTACATTTGTACACGTTGGTACATGTATATTAATGTGACCCTCCAGCACAAAACCAATCGGAAGTCACACGGCCGTACATGTAATACATTGTACATCATGTACATTGTTCTCTCATAAAATTCTGATTACTGTTAGAAGCTACAATGTGGTACACCTGCATGCAGAATAATGAATATATTTCACTTTCATCGAAGTTAATTTGTACATTTCTTTATTAAAGGAGTTTATTTGGGAATAATGTCAAATTTTTTCGATTTTTAAAACTTTGCGAGGCCTGAAAATTGGGAAGTCTTTCAGATTTTGTCTGATTCCCATATTCTACACATCATTGGAAAACTGATTGTATACATGTCCTATCCAATGAGCCCAAAATTCCAGTTTTTAAAAATTGGTCCAAATGACTGGTTTTGGTGCTGGAGGGCACATATACATGTAAGAAACAGCACTGTGTACATGAACATGTGTACACTGTACTTGCACGTGTGTACGGTGCCCATGCTTGAACCAGATAGCAATGAAAGAATGTCCAGGATATTGCGGAGCCAAATTGCGTTGGTTGGAGATATACCGGTAGTTTATCACTGACAAACAAGCATAATCAAATGTGCAAAAAAAAAAACACCCTAAAGTTTCATGAAAAGGTTTACATATGGTACATGTATATCCAAATACATGTACTTAATTGGTTGTACATGTCCATGTGCACGTACACCACAATCATGACAATGAGAGAAAAAAGTCAATAACCTGTCTGACTAAAATTTGGAAAGGCTAAGAAAAAGTTCTCATGTTTGTTTCTTTTAAAAAGTGCGGAGCACGTACATGTAGTCCCTCTTTGAATAGCAAGTTTTGCAAGCATCAGATGGTGCATGGAATTTTACACAACATTTGAACTCCACAAGGAATTATTTTGTGAAGAGTTACATGCACCTGTGCACGCGGACTTATTGGTGTGAATGATTGTATTGTATTCACAATTGAAATTAAGGTTCAATGAGCAGGCCAATCATTGATATTTGTTTGTGTAAAGTTGCCATTAGAGCAGGAAATATATTATTTCTCCCTTTTTAAAGCAGTTGGGCTTGTGCGCAGTAGTGTTTGGAATAAATGTACATTGCATGATTTGATATGTATTTCATTTACTTTTTCACATACAGGAAGTTGTAAATATTTGTCTTTTGCCCTTTATAAAAATCAAACATTTAATTCTTGGTTGGGAAATCGTTTCAATACGATATTTGACCTACATGTACATGTAGGCTGCACTGAAAACTGAAAGGGCTTTCAGTGAGTTGAACTGACGAAGACATGTAAACTGAGAATGCCATTTAACATACTTGTACAGATGCGCCTGATTCTAGCTATGAAATTCGATGTAAGCATTCCAAACTGTCCACATTGCCTACAGATCAGACAGATCCAGTTCCCAGTTTTTCATTGCAGCAGTTTTGATGCTAAGGATTGCTCTCGTTCCGAATCTTAACCGTTTTTTATGTTTTTCCTTCCTAAAGGTGGCAGCCCGTGGTGGCAGCAATCTCATGGTCTAGGAGCGCTAGGCCATGACTACTACAGCCACAGTCTGGGTTTGTCTACGGCCTTCGGACACGGCACCAGCGCCGATAAAGAAGCTAGTGTGGCGGGCTTTGATGCACTCTTCAAAAATCAGAAAAGTAAGAGCAGGACAGAAAAAAAGTTCTTAATTTGCATTCAAAATAACCTCAAACTACGGGGAGAGCGGTTCAGGTTTGTGAGCCTTCATCAGAGGGGCAGGGGTTCGAATCCAGCTGCCAGCCATATGGTGTGTCCTTGGGCAAGCCACTTCACCCCACTTTACAAATTTGAGTTTTAGAAACCTAGGCGTCATCTCCAGCTCAGCTTCTCCATGGTTCAGGGAATTATTCAAACAAGCCAAATGAAGTTACACTAAACTTTGGCCTGATATTATAGCATTTGTTGCACCCGAAGCAAACCGTGGGTCTATAATGAGCTAAAGTCCCTAATGTCAGTGCGGAAATTTGAAAAACTCCCCTAATATTCCAGGTAGATGGTATTCTTATTCATGTACGTGTTCCTTTGTTTTCCAGCAACCAAGAGCGGCGTATCTAGCACTGGGGCAGTAAGACGGGGCACCGGTCGACGGGGAAGACCTCGTAAGACGGATCGTCCCAACCCACTGCGAGTTCCTTTATTGAGTCAAGCCCCAACCATCCTACCCATGCCTAGCCATCACCCTGCTCCGTTGGCTGTGCCCATGGAAGCTGTGTCAGTCATCAAGGAAGTGCCGGTAGGTTGGCTTGATTGATTAATGGATTGTTTGGTAGATTGATTGATTGATTGATTGATTGATTGATAGATAGTGCAGGTGCAAAGTTGCCTGCAGGATGTGATGGTGTGTTTGAGATCTTGTGTACTACCACCAACCCTTTTTAGTATTGACATTATTTCAGAAATGTGTTTGAAATTTGTTAAAACTTCCGCAAACTCCTACAACTATCTTTTAAATTGAATTGTCCATCGTTTGAGTTTTTTTGTATGAATTCTTTGTTCTGCTATCAGTGTCTGGAGAACATCATGTTTGGCAGATACAAGTAATAAAATTATGCATTTTCCTCTTCTCATTCCTGAATTTCTTGGAAAACAAATTTTGGGGGTCGTTATAATGAAAAGCCTCACTGACAGGTCTGCTTATCTGCACGTAAGGATATTTTGAGTAGAACATTCTAAGTTCTCCATTCTATATCCCGTGTTTTCCGTTTTGTGAAATGGAAGCATTCCTGAAAAGGTAGTTTTCCTCATTTTTTTTTTGTCCATACCACAGAGACTGAGCATTAAAGTCTCCTCTCCTAGTCCGTCTCTTTCCTCCCCGAGACAACGGTCCTCCAAATCCCCCTCCCCAAGGACTAGCCTCCTCTCAGCCTCCTCCCCCACTCTCTCCCCTAAGAAGAAGAAGAATCCGTCAGCCGTTGCCAAAGACCCGGCCAGTAAGCAGGGCAGTAGCGACAGCAGTGATAACGGTCTGAGCTCGGGGGATTCTGATAGTAATATGTCGGAGGTCAGCAGCGGGGATTCTGGGAGCGAGTCGGATCAGTACAGTGATGAGAAAGAGATGGCTGAAATCATGCAGGTATGGACAGCAACCTCACTTTGTGTCGGCAGAGTCTTGTATGGTATAGCTTGAATTTCCAAAATGTTACTATGTAAATCATTTCGCGTGAAAATATGAGCAGGATTTAATGGAATAAGGAAAGCAACACAAATGCACAATTTGCTTATTTCTTCATGAACCCTAACTCCCAAGTCCATCAAAATCCATCAATCACTGTACTTCCAATACAAAATTGAACATGACATAATGGAATCCACCACTGATGCAGTGGTTGACATTCATGGACTTGCTTTTTATCACAATAGCAGTACAGAAAGCTAGGCAAAATCATTCGGATACCCCTAGCACTGCTTCAGGCCATTAGGCCCAAGTCCATCATACTCCATCAATATTTAGTCACGCAAGGCCTCCTGGACCAAGTCCCCCAAAAATCCACTAAAATGGGGGGATGAATTTTCATGGATTTGCAGTGGTTAGGGTTAAGCAGTTTGCATGGGGACATTACAAGTACTCTGAACTTTGTCAAGTAAAGTTGAATGAGACTGTTCGATACATGGAAGCAGCTCACTTAAAATAGCCTTAATCTGTGTAAGTCTTGTTAGGAACATTTGAGGGTTTCTCTGCAGGGAGTGGACAAAGATTCTGCATTGTTTGTACATATTGTTGGTTTCATTTTACATCATCCTTGACAGGCCAAGAAAGAGCTGGAAGCCAGACAGAAGCTGCTTCTCCAGCAACAAAAGAGCATCCGCGAGAAGCAGCAGAGCTCCATGAGCCGCAAGCAGAAAGCCGGCGTGCTGTCCCCCAAGGAAGGCTCACACGGGCAGGGCGCTAACGAGCAGCGTGCAGAGAAGAAGCATCATCAGCATCGCCATGGCGACCCGCATCACCATCACCACCATCATCATCGGAAGAGCGGGCAGGAGGTCTCTACTACCGAGTCTCTTACTAACGATCTCAAGATCAGCACATCCACCATTCCTTCACTCACTCCTATTACCACCACCTCCTCATCATTTGACGGCACTGATCATTGCACTACTAACCCATTGCAGGAGGCTTATGAGGTGATGGCGGCAAACACTTCTCACTTTACTTCACTCACCTCAAAAATTAGCAAAGTAAAAAAAAATGAACAAGGAATCGTTTGTGTTATCTTTTTTATATCCAACCTACGCTTTTGTGGTATGCTTTGGGTGCTTCTCTGTGTTCTGGTTTTCTTGGCAGTTTTGGTGGCACTTAATAATACCTGCAGCACTGTATAATTGATGGGAAATTAGACTTCTTTTTCTCCAGGAACTTTGTACTTCAATTTAACCCTAACTCCCTAGGCCTTTTTGATAGGATGTAGCCTCAATCTTGCAAAATCCTCCAATTGGCCTCATGAAAAAATAGCAAATAGCCTCAATCCTGCGAATTCCTCCATTATTTTTTGAATATGGTCTGTGAAGGGGTGACCACTGCCTGAATCCTGCAAAATCATGCGGCAGTGACTGTCAGTATGTTGAGGCTTGGCCAGTGACATCCTGGAGCAGTACTGAGGATTTCAAGCATAATCCCGGCCTATATTTATTCATGGCTGAGCAAAAACAACACAAGGTCTGGCCCAATACCTTGACAAAGTGCATCCTACAAAATCAGTAACGCACTTAGCCATGTAACCTCAATCCTCCAAATTCCTTCACTTTGGCAAAGAGGATTTTGAAAGATTCAGGGCGGTTAGGGTTAAGGAACTCGAGGTCTACTCACTGTTCCTTTCTACCATTAATCATTTGAAGAAGGAAGCTAACTCATGCATTTTTAATCATGACTAGTGCTCACTTCAATGCATCATACTAAATAGCTTCAAAGGCATCGTATTCATGTAATATTAACAGAGTTACTGACAGGTCTGTTCTGTTCCAAGTAACACAGGATCAGAAAAATATAATATCTTATGACTTCGGTCAGTCATACTCATTTCGCTGTGTCTTGACTTTCACATTTTGTCTACTAATTTACTTTTTCTTAACCCTAACTGAACTCAACCCATCAAAGTTCAACAGCAGGTTTTGTTTGAATCTGTTGGGATAGGTACCGTACTCCTAAACTGATGGTCTATTACACTGGGGTTGGCATACCTCCAGAAACTAAGTCCAGCAGTGGGTGTGTACAATTTCCCATGTGGGTTTTGGAATTTGCCATAATGGTATGGTTCCTAGTAAATTAGGCTGGGGAGTTAATGTGCAAATCTCAATACTTGTTTTTGTGTGTGTGTGTGACTATACGACAGCAGTTCACCAGAGTACAATACAGGGTGTATAAAAAAACAAAAACCAAGATGTAAACACATATTATCAAAAATCTAATAAATATTTTCAAATAAGTTAAAAATCACTTGAAACACCTACTGATGACTGAGCATTCATTGTTATTCTGTCAAGTGTCAAAACCTGTACTGAGCCAAGTTTTACCTGGCTAAGATTGCTGGCTGGTTTGTTATGCAAAGGTTGAAAATGATATGCGACGTCGTGCAGAGCTTAGTGTGGAAAGAGATGGTGGCCACATTGAAGGCATTGGGTCATGAGAGGTTAACTTCAACAATGAGAGTGGTTAAATCACTGTGTCAAAATTGAATAAATTGTTTTAAAGAAAAGAATGTCATCTTTCTTTAAATTAAGCCGTTCCACATGCCTAGAATACCAGTTACCCTTTTGCACAAACTTGGCCCAGTGCAGGTTTTGACCCTTGACATAATAACAACGAATGCTCAGTCATCCGTGGCCACAGACCCACAAACAACGTACCATTGGAAAGAGGACACATTGGTGTTTCACATGATCTTGAACTTATTTGAAAATATTTATTAGGTTTTTTATAATTTACATTTACATCTGGGTTTTTTGTTTGTTTATACATCCTGTATATCAATTTAAACTATAATCAATTGCCTCTAAATCTTACTTTGTGATTTCACAACACTAAGGCTCGACAGATACTGTAGTTGGCCCTGCTTGATACACAGATCACAAACCCTCGTCATCATGCAGGTTTCCCGTCTGTCATAAGTGTTCTCATTAAGGACACTGTGCATGTTTCCACAGCCAAATGAATACACAAAAAACACTAATGCGCAACGTCAGCACTGTGCCGGACGTTCTGGTCATTTGGTATGCTTTCTATGCTTTCTGTGCTGGTTTCAAGGAGGCTGTTTACGTCACCGAATGCGGACGTCATATTGGCATGCCTACAACTGACGTGACACTGAAATAAGTCATCATATTGACTGATCACTGTGTCGTAAGGCAAAAAGTCATTCATGAAATACGGGCTTCACTTGCAAAAGCGTATAAGATATCACGAGACTTGAAGCAACTGTTCAGCAAGTTTGAATGCTTAAGATTCAGGTAACTGCAGTGAAAATAGCCCTTCTCATCAAATATCCTGTGACGGCTGTGTTTAATTTGTATGGAAAATAATGTTCCTTTTTTGAACAGCGGAAGCAGCTTAAAGACACGGTGCCCACGGAGAAAGAGCTACACGAGCAGCTGCTCCGAGAGCAAGAACAGAAGCGCCGGGCGGAGCAGTTAACGCTGCAGTTTGAGCAGCAAATCAAGGAACAGCAGCAGCACCTGCGGATGCAGAAGAGGGCCCAAGCTGAGCGAGAGAAACACCTGCTGGCTGAGAGAGCCCGACTAGACAGGGGCCAGACCTCGGCCGGCGGAGGGAGGGAGCGGAAACTGAAACCGGGCAGGCCACGGAAGGAGAACAGAGAAGAGGGTGGTGGTAGAGGAGGGAAGATGAGAGGAAGACCAAGGGGCGAGAAGAGACAAAAGATATCTAGGAATTTGGAATTACAGGTAAGGAACTTATTTGACATGAATTAACTGCAAATGACTTCATTAGGCCCCCAAAAAATCTTCGGTTTCTGGTATGGAGCTTGCCCCAAAAGTGGTGCGGCAACGCGGCTTTTTATTTTTTTAAAATTTTTTTTCCTTCAAATGTCGGCTGATGACTGCAAATGGTGCCCGACTAAATTTAGTGCAAAATATATGGGAGCCCAGAGAGGCCACATAAAGCTTATACTCGATCGTAACCCCATCTAAAAACACGTTAAAATTGTGCAGCAGCAGGATTCCAGTCAAACCAGTGAGTTTGGCGGTTTTGAGACATCATCTTACATTGAAAAAAAAAAACTTTTTTTTTGGCCTTGGCTCAATTTATAGTATTTTTTTGCTTAAATACTCACCGGTACCCTGAAGGAGAAAATGGGCCAGGTTTGTTCAAGAATGAGGGTTAACCTGAGCTCAACTATTTTGAATTATGCTTGTCTACCATGGTTGGACTAGTTTTTAAATGAACTATTTGGAACCAACCAAAAATACAAATTGATTTGGTAAGCAACTGAACCTTTCATGGACATATTTATTTATTTATGTAAATATTCCTTTATTTATCCAGGGTAAACCCAAACAGCAAAAAGCTAGTTTTTATTAGGGTCCCGCATTTAAATAAACTAATTAATATGAATTAAAAAAATCAGAGACTTAAAAAACTTTAAAAACAATGAAATGATATGCTCTTCACTCAAAAGCAAAAACTGATAATAAAAAAGACTGATAAAAGAAAAGATAAAAGCAATTCAGCAGCAAAAACGAATGAACAATATGTGTGGAAAAAAGCATTACTAAAATAAAAATAGAGCTAAAAAAGAACATAAAAACGTGAATAAAAAAACACATGTACATACATACAGGGAGATTTGAGTACGGAGAAATGTGTAAGAATTTTTAGAAAGTATATATAAAAACAAATATTTATCCCTGACAAATTTAAGAAGTTTAAGAAAATCACGTAAAACAAGACTACATAAAAAAACAAATACTCAAACAAAACTGAAAGCAAACACAAAAACTGATAGAAAAATGCTACAAAATAATATATACGATTTCACAAGATGCTTTAGACAGCATTCACTAACAGTCCAGTAAGGTGTTTTGTAATTATTTGGTTGCGGTAGTTTTGTTTTTTGATGTTTGCAAATGTTGTTCCCTTTAAACATTTAAAGAGAAAAACTGCTTTCTTGTAGATTAATCTTTTTGACTATTGGAGCCATTTTAGCGAAGTGAACATATATCGGTACACAAACTTGTGAATGGCTGCTCAGAATTAGTCTGGCTGCTCTTTTAAGCAATTAATATATATACAGCCTGTCTCAAAAAAAATGGTACAATCGAAAACGATTTTTTTTTCAATATTAAATCTCAACATAAGTAAGTCGTTTTGAGCATCGCATTAAGAAAAAAGACCAGGCTTTCCAATACTTTTTGTTTCATCTCATTTGCTTTTGTCAATCCAGAGATAATTCCAGTTTACTGCGGAACACAAAAATCAAGTTTATTTCTTTTGCCAAGTTGCAATCTTTTGTGAGCTTCAAGACAGCAGGGCACAGACAGTACTCGAAACAACTCTGCCCATGCATAGAAGTGGCACAAAATCGATTTTGGTGTATCGCATTAAATTGATTATATCTCTGAATTGACAAAAGCAAATAAGATCAAACTAACACTATTGGAAAGCCCAGTCTTTGTTCTTTAATATTATGCCAAGTAACCAATTTTTTTTTCTGATTGTACCATTTTTTTTAGACAGGCTGTACTCTAAAACCTCTTGGAAGGCACCTTAAAACAAACAAAAACAAACAAACAAACACCCCGACACCCCAAGAAACCCAACAAACTAATAAACAAAGTTATTAATTTGCCAGCAGGTGAATGGAACACAGGGCACCGTGACCCCCGCAGATTCTGGCGACCCCAGCGTGGATACATCGCCAGCTCCTTCAGTGTCCTCCAAGGCCAATGCCAAGCAACAGGAGTCCGAGAAGGTGGAGGCGGAGTCAACGGCTGACAAGGAGGGCGGGGAACACAGCGATAGTGTTGGGGATATCACTGGGGCATCTGACGATTGCCAAGATGGTAAGTTCTGATTAGAAATAAATAAAAAGGTTTATGAAGTGCTAAAATCTGACATCAACATGGTGCTGAAGGCTCTGTACATTGATTTTAAATAACGAAAGACAAAGAAAAGAAAAACAAACTAAACTAACAAAATTAGAAAGGAAACTTACTTCCGGTCAGTTGAAATGTACATGTTAAATTTCTTAGTAGAAATAATGAAAAGATTTATGTAGTGCCAAAATCTGTTATGAATTTGATGCCCGAGCCACTGTACATTGATTTCAAATAAAAAAAGAAAAAGAAATGAAAAGCAAACTAACCATCAATATTGGAGAGAAAAGTAATTTAGGACAATTGAAATGTACATGCACATGTAAAATGTAATGACCACCATATTAAGACATTTTAAAAATTGTTGCAATATATAACAACCATGCAGGATGGAAAAAAAACCCTTCACTCTTTTTCAAACGCATATTTCTCAAAATGTGGGAGACATATTGAAATTGTTTGAAGATATTCCTAAAGAACATGTACAAGGTCAAAACGACATTGAAAATAAAGCCTAAATTAAGAAATGGCAGCCATTTACGGAAAATGGTCAAAAACCAGTTTATCCACATGCTTGTAGATATACATGTACTGTATGGTCATCGTTATGGCAGTTCTTTCTGCATTCAGTGCTGTTGTTTTGACCAAGTTTCATAGACTTGCTTGTGACAAATTGATTTTTAACCTTTTTCTCTGTAAATGGCCACCATTTCTTAATTTAGGCTTTATTTTCAACACCGTTTGCACCATATGCCACCAAGATCTTGTAGATTAGGAATATATTCAAACATTTTTAAACATGTCTCCCCAATTTTTGAGAAATCTGCATCTGGAAAAGTGTGAACCTTTTTTTGGACCGCCCTGTACTATAACATAGTTAAAAGAAGTGAACAAAAGTGTAATTTATTTGCAAGTTATCTAATTATTTAACAGTATTTGTCAAAGTCTTTTCTCTTTGATTTCGAACACCCCTGTAGTTTCATCAGACTCTGACTCTGCCTTGGAGAGCGAAGATGATGACGATGACGACGACGATGATGATGACTCTGAAAGGAATCGGTTTGAGAACTCGGAAGACACGGACACTAGCGCCATGGCCAGAGATTCGGAGAGCAGTCCCATGCCAATGAACGTCTTTCTGAAACGCAAAGCTGACCACGACAGTGCCATGTTTGCTGCATACATGCGTAAGCTCGTAATATTAATGTCATGTTTTTGATAAGCACTCTTATTATTGTTTCCTTTCGTTGAAAGGTCAGAAAACTATCGGAGGAGACAATGACGTACATAGATGTCTGGAGTAAATGTTGGAAATCTCAGAAATACCTTTGAGTTAACTCTTAACTGTTTTGAAATTAACAATTTTTAAAAGTTTTTTTCAGACGATGGAAAGTTCTTAGGTGATGGAAGATGTAGAAAAAGTCATAAGAATTTTTAAGAAAGTTCTTGAAAGTTTGAGAAAATTTATGCTCTGAAAATCCATAGAAATCTGATTAATGTTATAAAAGAGAATGCTGAAAAATTTAAATGATAATGAGGGTTTTTTTCTTAGCTCATTATCCATTAACGTAGAAATAATGAAAGGTCAAATTTCAAGCAACAACTGGGTTTTGAGAATGCTATAGCTGTAAAGAAATCACAACATTACACCTTTAATACATTGTAAGTCACCCTTCTATGTATTTAGGTTGTAGAATGCTTTCCTGTACAAAACCCACCCACTTGAAGCAGACATTCCTAAATTTGTCCATTGTGGTGATTAGTCACAAGGAAAATATATCAATGTCAAGCCGGACAAAGGTCACACAAGGCCGTTGACATTCAGAATAGCCAGACTGGAATAGTCATCATTATGCTGATAAAACAGTTCCCCAGATTGTGAGTAATAATGCCGTCATTATATCTGGAAGGAGGTTTGCCGTCCGTGTACTGTGGCCGCCACAACATGGTATAGTGTGCTCTACTGGCATGCTTTGCATTAATTTGTTGTTGTTGTTGTTGAAAGCATGGATTGAACATGATCCCTGTTTTGGTTGGCTTTTTTTTATGCCAAAGTTTTGTGAGTGAACATTAAGACATTCAAGGTTTTTTTTGTATATTCCGAGATACGTTTGGATACCTGCTTAAAATGGCTGGGCTTAAAGTGTCCATACAGTGATTTTTTTTCCTCAGGAACATATTTTGTGCAACTTTGTACTCCTCTTAAATGTATGAAAACTATTTGACATCCCTTTTTGGTTATTTTTACTCAAAAGTGCACTTCTTTAAACAAAAAAATAAAGAAAAGTTACGACAGCAAAATATTTTAAAAATGTAGCAACTTTTCTTGTGCTGAAATAGCTGTAACAGTGAGGTTTCTGACATCACAGTTTTGCTCATGAATATGGAAAATTGGATTAACATAAAAACCAAAGAGGCACCAAAATACCCTTCAAAATAGCAAAACGAAAATTGAATATATCGTTAAATGGGGCACAAAAATAAAGAAAAGTTACGACAGCAAAATATTTAAAAAATGTAGCAACTTTTCTTGTGCTGAAATAGCTGTAACAGTGAGGTTTCTGACATCACAGTTTTGCTCATAAATATGGAAAATTGGATTAGCATAAAAACAAAAGAGGCACCAAAATACCCTTCAAAATAGCAAAACGAAAATTGAATATATATCGTTAAATGGGACACAAAGGTGCATTTTCAAAGATTGTATTAAAAAATTACATTGCATGGTTCTTATAAACCTGAAACATGTGACGCACTCTGTATGTTCAAGAAAGGTTGACAACATTGACAATACTAAGAACAGAGATGAAACTTTTCCAATTTTAATCGGAAATCCGACTTTTTGAATTTTCCAACGAAATTTCCGATTTTCTTACAATGTGTCCCACAAAATTTGATTTTGTAATGATTTTTTTCACAGAATGTCATTTTATTTCAATCATAATTTCGAAGTAAAGTCGATGAAAAGTCGATGAAAATGATGATGGCAAATCAAAAAAAATCATTTGCGTTATTTTCATCTCTTTCACCAGTCGTGTTTGTAGTGTTTCAACGTAGAAACACAGGCACCAACACTGATCGAATGTCCGTGTCCGGTAGTACATGTGCAGCAGCGGCAGATTATTTTTTTTCGGTTTTTTGTTCCCCCCTTTTCCTTTTTTTTTTTTTTGCCATATGCCAGTTTCATCTCTGTAAGAAGCCTTGAAATGTTCTCAGACAGTATTTGACTGTCAACTTAGATTCCAATCTCAAGTTTAATTTCAATATCAGTAACATTTATTTCCATCAAAGGCAAAGTAAATGCATCATGAGAACAGAAAGTAGTTATCTTAAGATGGAGGAGATTTAGATTCTGGATTGGTTGAAACTGAGTCACATGACCAGTACGCATTTTCATTTCAATCAACTAAAGAAAAAGATGGCCTGTGGCACAAGAGTACTTTTGCCATGCAGAGCAAGTCTAGTACCCAGGTGTAACCCATGGTTTGTCAATTAAAACTATTGTAGGGTACCACTCTAGTAAGTGCTACAATTTTTGTTTGTTCGCAGCCGTACAACGCAAACGTCTCCGTGTCACAGACGAGAGAGCTGTGCGCCGTCCATTGTCCCGTGGATGGCGTCGCCAGGTCATCATCCGTCAGCTGGGACCTGGTGACCGGGTCAAAGGTGACGTTCTGTACTACGGTCCTTGTGGTAAGAAACTCCGGACTTATCCTGAGGTCATGCGGTACATACAGAGACGTGGGATTGTCGACGTTGGACGGGAACACTTTAGCTTCAGTGCTAAGATCCGTATCGGGGAGTTTCTGAACCCCAAACCGGACAGCGAGAATGTCGGGGTAAGTATTGACTGTCATTGAGTTCTTGGTCTCAGTCTGGTTCCCTGACCTGACAATTCCCGACGCCCTGACGTCTATAAATTGTAGGTCAGGTAGCTGCCACGAATAAAAATAGACATGATGGCCCTTTCTCAAAGCTCGGCTTTGTTTCCGGTTTGGCTTTATCATTAAAAGCTTTTAATGTTCCGATCAAAAAAAAAAAAAAATAACTTGCTTCATATATCATACATTTTGATATTTCTGTAAGAAAACATTGACTGATGTTGTTGGAGTCTTCAAAGTAAGGGACCCAAATATAGCATGCGAAGCCGAAATGGAGACGAAAGCCGAGTTTTGGAATACCCCTAGGTAACCGTCGTCAGATCCAAAATAGAACATGACGCAGCAAAGCTCGCCCCTCGTACGATCCGAGTGCATACTTGATGCACAAAGTTGTCATTGAATTTCAAGTTTTTTAAGTGCAAGTAATTAATATATCAACTAATTTTTAAATGTTTTCTTTTTAATAAGCATGGCAGGTAAATACAACCTATTTTATACCCAGAAATATGTGGGCGCTATCCAAGAGTGTCGACGAAATGCATTCGGCAAACTTCGGACATTTTCGGAAACAGAAGGAATTCCTCCCGTTATGGTCACGTGACAATGGCGGCTGCCTGACCTAAGATTTGTCAGAAATAGTCGGAAAGATTCTTTTGGTCTGGGAACCAGACTATTCTTGGTCTATGCTAATCCTCCCAGGTCCTTCAAAGGATTTATTTTACCAAGTGCTGCCCGATTTTGGGACATGAAGCCTTTACCAAGATTATCACTCCTTTTTCTCTTCTTCCCTTGTCTCCAGGGAATCATCTTTGAGAAGTTGACAGAGGGTGAACTCCAACAACGAATCAATATCCTGATGGGACGTAAGCCGCGCCCTGGCCGCCCAGTTAAGAACATCGAGAGGAAACGCATTGCCCAGGAGTTGGCCCGACGCGCCGCCGAAGTCAAGCATCGTAAGAAGATCGAACACCAAGGTTGGGGGCAGTAGAAGTCGTATGACTGTATCATAAAAAACAGGGATATCATTATGACCTTGTTTGTCGTGTCCTTGTCAAAAGGACTGACATTCTGTATGATTGTGTCTTAAAGACCTAATGCACTTGCCTATGTCATCAGGATTAGGGTTCCTTATGACTTTGGCATAAATGCTGAAATTTTTTACGACAACATCATAAAGACTGTCATAAAGCCAGTCGTCTTATTGTTATTGTGTATGCCTTGTCCTTGTCATAAAGACTTGGACTCGTTATGACTCTTGTAACCACAGTGTGCATGTCATCTTTGTCACACGGACTAAGATTCATTATGACCGTGTGTATCCTTCTCCCTCTCCGCTGATACAAAGCAGATATGGTGCGGAGAATTCAAGAAGCAAAGATGAGACGTAAACTGGAACGGCAGCAGCAGGCACATATGGCTAGAGAGGCAAGGAGACAGCAAGGTAGGCTGATCTATTTCGCGGCATCCGCTCACATTTATTTTATTTCAAGATTTTAGCCCCTCCCTACATAACAGAGACCCCATATCACGTGACATTTCCGTATGTACTTGGCAGCGCTTCAAGCCGCAGAGGAGAAACGACGTGCCAAGGAGCACCGTCTCTTCATGAAACAGCAGCAGAAGCGTTCCAGGATGGAGCAACTCCGCATGGAACGAGAGATGCGAGCACACCAGATGGTGGAGGTAACTTGTTGTCATGGTGATGTCGCATCCTTGTGTAGCTTTTGACTTTTCTTTTCATCAAAATGATGCCCAACACTCTTTTTTGTGTGTTTCAAAGGCTTCCGTGAAATTGTGGACAATTCAATTTTTTTTTAGAAACTGTTGTCGACAACGTCCCAACACAAAGCCAAAATTTCATATCAATTTTCTTTTTTTGTCTTTTCCCAATTCCACCTTGACTGATATTTTCAGTGTTTGTTCCCAAGTCCCTTCCTGTCATCTGACTTCTCTTATCTCATTCTTTCCTCCCCCCTTGTCAGTCAGCAACTGACCCATCCTCTTTAAGTCTCTCTGTCGCTTGTTTTTGTCTTCTTGGACCACTAGCTAATGTCATCGTCTTGTCATCACAGGAACAAAGAAAGGAACATAACCCCCTCTTTAAAATTACAAATCAACAATGTGAAAGATAAGATTTCCAAAAAAATTCTAAGAAATCTGAAAAAAAGTATCCCTTTTTGCCAAAATTTGAAGTGTGATTAATGTTGATTAATGTTCAACGGGAGTTCACATGAGTATATATCACCGTGGAAATGAAATCACTACCTTGAGTTCAGCTCCAGATTTTGTTGTTTCAAACAGTTGCAAAAGCTAATGTCGAAAAAATTTCATGATTTCCAGAGTTTATACATCTGCAAGATTACGTATGTTTGTTGAAGAATAAAAAAATTTAAAAAAATAAAAAATAAAAAAAATGTTTCTTTCCCTTTTGAAGAAGTTGGATTTACAGGTCAAGTCTTGAATTGAGTTCATAAAGGCAAGACAATGATTGCATGTACGATGGTTTTCAGACGTTACCTGATCATAAATATATCTGTTACAATCATGCCCACATTAACCAGCGAGATGATAAAAAAAAAACTAATTCGAATAATTGATATGTTCATAAGGTGTGAATGGTTTTGTCTTGTTAATCTTGAGTATCAACTGGAATCTTTTCAGATGCAGGCTTCAACTGAACAATCTCTATTTCAGGTACGGGCCGCCTTTTTCTCTTGTACTCAATTCTTGCCTCCAAACTGCACCTCTTCATTTAACGATGCCCCAGAGAAGTGAATTAAACTAAAAAAAAACAGTTGACCCATCCCAGCGTCAAATTCCATCCCCAGCAAATATCTGATGGTTGCTCAAGTTTTAGTCAAATTGATTATGTTCTTTTACGGACACAGTCAATCAGTTTTCAACAAAACTATTATGCTGTATTATTTCTTTTATTTGGATATTAAAAACCCATTAGCCCCAGTTGAACACATAAAGCCCCATTAGTCTAAAAAGAAAAACTCTTTTCTAACTGAAGAATATGTGACTTGAGATCTTTGTGATTTTCCGTGAATGGAATAATGCAATGGCTATTGATATCAAATGGCTACTCAAAATAGGTCCCGTCCCAAGTATTTCCAATCTTTTTGGGGGTAAAAAGAGTTGCAATCTAAACACGTGTTGTTACGCTGGTTTTTAATGTTGGAATGTGCAGTACATGTGATACAGCACTGCATAGTAATCACACACCAAACTTGTAACCATGGATACATAATGGGCTGGTTGTTTCTTTTCTTTGCTTCTTGTGATGTTGTTTTTTGTCTTGTCCTTTCACTTTCTCTGAGAAAAAAAAGAGCATTAAATGTCACTTTAATTTTGATTCTTTTTTTGGTCAACATCATGTTTTTTGGGGGTTAGGATTGGGTGAAGGAAGGATGGGGAAAAGTATCAAAAAAGTTGTAATTTTCAGCAAGTTTTAAGTTAAGCTTTGAAATCGTCATTTTCATGAACTGACACGCACGCGCTGTGTGCTTTCAGTTCGTGAAAACCGCATTAATCCATAATTTCAGTGTCACGAACTGACACGCGGATGTGCGCGCGCACTTCGTACACTGACTCGTAATACAATAAGTTCAGGGTTTGACCTTAACTGCATACATGTAAAACGTGTATCTTGAGGCAATCTTGTCAGTATTTTTAATTAACAGATCAAATAATTAACCCTAAACAGTTAATAAGATTAGACACAAATTGATACAGGTTTGCTTTCTGAATTTAATGATTTATTTCTTCCTGTCCTTTCATCTTTGCTGTATCCCAATAATTATTGACTCGCCAGCGGGGCTACTTAAGGAATAGTCTGACTAGCCCGCCACTGTTTTGACTAGCTTTTGTCTAGCGGGCTACCGCTAAAGTGGAACCCTGATAAGTTTTCACAAACTGAAAGTATATGGCAGAAATATAATTGGGAGGTTCTGTAAAGTGCCGGGCACTCACGCACCACCGAGTGTTAGTTCGTTGTGTCGATGACGAGATATTCCGCTGGGATCCAAAATGATCATTATGCATTGTGATGGTCACTAGCCAGTGTACAGTGTTTGTCAGGATGTAGTCTCTGCAGGAATGTAATCAAGCCCACCACAAATCCATTCACAGGTTAAAAGTGGATGATAACAAAGGAATGCCTTTGTCAAATCTCATTCGAAAAAGGGACAGTGAGTTGAATAAGCCATTTGCGAGTTAAATTTGAATAAAAATCTGGAACGCTGACTTAATCCAATGCTTTGCACGTTTTAACTTTGCATTCTCCCGACCAAAGAGACTGTCACTATATCATGTGATTCGGGGCAAGCCTTATGCTAGCAACACCCAGCTCCGGCATGGTCTGGTGTCTTTGTGCCATTCTCACCCATTGTGAACAATGTATTGGTGCTGAGCGTCCCTTACGTAACTATGCAAGAGCTTGCCCCGAATCGTGTGATTAGCAACAGTGTCTTTGGTCTGGAGAATTCAAAGTTAAAATGTGCCAAGCATTCTGAGCGAGTCAGTGTACCAGATGTTTTTCGTATTTAAGTCTCAAAGAGGTCGCTCGCAAATGGCTTATTGGGACTGGAGGACTTGTGATGGACTTGCAGGGACTTGTGATGGACTTGACTTCCTCCCGGAGTCTCTGCATGCTCACTAGGGTATTTCTGATTCCTCTTTGAGGCACAATTGATTCCACAATGTTCACACGTTCCAATGTGACAGAAACATGCTCTCTTTTCTCCATCCTCCTGTAATTTCAGTGTAAAATGTATCAGCTGTTTTTTTGTTGTCAACTCAGCAACAAATGGAATGCTGCAGCAGCCTTTTCGTTTTTTTTTCTTTTCTGTCTTTTTTTTTGGGCCATCTGATTGTTATTCTGTCTTGTATGACCAACTCCTTAAAAGCATTTTACCACATGTATCTTCTCTCATGCATTTTTTTTTTCCTGTTACGCATTTTATTTTGCACATTATCTCAGTCATTTTTTAGGTGTGCTGACATCCCTTTACAAATTACGACCAAATGTTTGTCCATTTCCAACAAGGAATATGTATAAATAGTGTAGAAGTTAGTGTTGTAGAAAGTAAGACCTCTGCATGAAAAACAACATCTTTTTCACATTTTACATCAAAAGAGGAAAGCATTTTCACCCCCCCCCCAAAAGAAAAACACCCAATGAATTAGTAAACAAACATGAAATAAACTACCCCATCTTGAACTGTTTGCATGTATGTTCAAGATAGTGTGGGTGACGGAATAACTGTAAGCCTGACAATCTGGGTAAAAAGTTCATATCATTTGATCTTGTAAACGTAGACTTACAAACAAAAAACCCCAGAAAAAAAGATGATAATTGTTATTGTTTTTAAAACAGGATAGTCCAAATTTTACAGGCACACGTATATGAATAACTAGCAATCATCAACTATAACAGTTTAATCACATGTACATGTAATTGTAACTAGGTTTAAGAGATTCCATAACCAGTGTGTGTACTTTTTTGTGAGACTGGTTCCTGTTTTGCATGCACAGGATCGTAAAAAAAGAAAACAGGCCGAATCCCAGTCCAAAATGGTGGATGCCTTCAAACGTGCCAAGGTTTGTCCATTATCAGCCAACACCCAGAACATTTCATTTCATTTTTGTCTTCTTTTTTGTCTTCTGCTCAATTTGGGAGGCAATTTTTCTGGTCTTTTGTGGGTTTGTTTGGGTGACGGTTAGGGTGTGTTTGGTGTAGGTTTATTCGGTGTGGGATTTCTTGGTCTGTTAATTAACAGGTTTTGTATCTTTTGTCAGAGTTTTTAATGACTTTTTGTGGGTTATTTAGTTACACGTTTTGCTGTGTTTCTTGTGTCATTGAAAGAGAAGTATAATGTTTTCCTCAAGTTGTGGACAGAATTTTCTGTGAACATCAGTAATAGCTCACAATAGGATTTTTTTTAAGGATTTTTGTTTTTGGACAAAAGTTTTATTAATTTCTAATCAGTAAAAAGTAGTAAAGTCTGTCACGAGCCAATGTGGCCTATCAGGCCGGCGTATATCTCCGGTTTCAGTAGCATGAAACGACTGAGAACATTTCTAATCCCCATGGATGGGATGCTAGTCCATCTCAGGTTACTCCCCGGCTAAAGCCGGTGCTCATTTGTACTCCTGGGTGGAGAGAGGCAAGTGGGGGTGAAGTGGCTTGCCCAAGGACACAACATATAGCCAGCAGCTGGATTCGAACCCCTGACCCTCTGATCATGAGTCACAAACCCTAACCACTTGGCCACACTCCCACCTTAATTCTAATAACACGGGCTATTATCTCTAAAAGTTAATGATGCCAATATGTAAAATTAAAGAAAAACACAGTATGCCAAGAAACATTCTCAAATAACACACTGCTAAAATTGTAAATTTGGACCTTATTGATAGGGGAAATAAATTTAAATTGCTGTCTTTGGAATGGTTGCTCATGTTTTTTAAACAGTGCCTTTTTTTACATGCTTTGCTGCTTATATTACAAATCAACTACACAGTGACTTTATTCTGTTAGCTGTTAAACATATTATTGCTTCTTCTTTTTTTGGTTGCTTTTTTTTTGCATTTTTGTCGTAATTTGCTTTTACCTCTGCTGGCTATGCCTGCTTTCTTGACCTTTAACCTTTCTAATTAACTGTCTCTACTCAGTCTTGTCCTTTTAAACAAGTCCATGTGTAAATCTTTTAACGCTCCCATTTGGGGATTTTGTTGTTTTTCAAAGGATTATACTAACATCTGTATTTGACATGGGAATTTTGTAGGCTGATTTAACAAAATTTACTAGTAAAACACTTTCTAGAAAACACATACTCTTGACAATTAGGGAGATTTACAGAAATGATCCAAAAGAAAGTTCACTGTTGTTTGAAACTTTGTGCCACATATCACTACCCTTGAAACCTGGTCTGAAGTTTCATATTTGTGTTGACCAGAATGTCTGACCAGCTGCATAGTGTTGTCATGGGGATCATTAAAAAAAAGAAAAATTGACATAGCAGACGTTCATGTCCCGTGCTGCGTTTTGGAAATCTAAAACCAAAAATCAAGCTTTACCAAAAAAAATGCACAACATTAAAAGCCTTCATTTCAGTGTTCATATATAGCCATTGCAAAGTTGCAGCGATTGTCAATGCCATTGCCGCAGTGACAAATTGTCATTGTCTTTGGACAGTGGCTTCCATGCGCATTTATTTCTAAGCTCACTTAGGTCGAAAATTTAGTGGCCTAGATAATTATCATCACATTGACATCTTCATTTGCTATACAAAAAAATGCTTCACACAATAAGAACATCAAAATTTATAGATAAAACACGAACAAATTGATCACTGTGAGTAAAAGTATAAAGATGTCAACTTGAAGGGAAAAGATGACACAAAGTTAGTGTATTTCTCTCTCACTTGAAATAAGGCCAAAAATACATAATATTGCCAAATAAAAGATATGACAGTTTACATTGTGAGGCCAGCAATATAGGAATTACGATCGTAATGGGTTTGTTAAACTACAACGAAGCCACCCGGAAAGGCTTAATCTCAAGATTTTTACTCAAATATGAAATATTAGACCATGTTTCTTAATATCATGCACACTTATCTTTGGTCAATCTCAAAGCTTTCAATAAGACTCCAACCCATCAACATGTGTTTTGACATTTGTTCAAAATTTTGATGTGTTCATAAATGTTTGTGTATTGTATTTTCCAAACTTTGTTGTGAACTGACAAATGAAATACTTGTAAAAAAAATATGAAGTTTTTAGAATTGCTGACATTTTTTTTGGCATTGACCCACACATAGGTCCTACACAAACCTCCCTGTAGTCATTGTGTTTTAGTCATCATTGTCCAGTACCCTCCACGTAGGTGACAGGATTTATAGTGCACTAATGCCAGTCATTGATTTTGGTTGTCATAGGAACGTGAAATGAGACGTCAACATGCTGTGCTCCTCAAACATCAGGTAGGAAGTCTGGTGTCAAGACTAAATCCTATACAGCCGCAATCAGGAGTCATTATTAAGGTGGCCACCATACTCGAGGTACCACCTCTTAGAAATGGCGTCATGATTGTGGTTGTTGAATTAGTCCATGTGTGTGTTTCCATAAGATGAGAGTCCAGTCAGAAAAGACAACCACGTCTTCGGAACATTTTCTTTGTTTCGAGAAGCAGTATATGGTCCCAATAATATCAATTCGACAATTTATTTTGAGTTAACATATTCACCACTCCGTGACACTGACAAAGTGGCTCTCATTTTGTGGAGGAAAAAAAATGTGTTGTCTTAGTTTGAATTGTGAAAACTGTCGAGTTATGTTTTCTTTCACTGCACAATATAGCATGGCTGATTCACGTCTGTTAAGAATCATATAAGTCAAAGTTGGAAATCTCACAAACGTTGTTGTGGCATGCTGTAGATTCACTTGAGAAAAAAAAATCGTGGCTGCTGTCAACCAAAATTGTATTTTGAAAGTAGGGGCAGTTTTTCACATTTTGTTCTTTTTGTTTTATTTTGTTTTGTGTTTGCCTTAATATTAGGAGCGTGAACGTCGCAAGCATATGCTAATTATGGTAAGATATCACTGACTGTGAGCGTGTTGTTATTTGAGGGACAAAAAATGCTTAAAATTTCAAAATCTCATTCAGTGGCTATTTAATATACTTTTTAGAAAACAGCATCTGGAATATTTTTTATAAAAGTGAAAAGCGCCATCATAAAGTGATCACAAATTTAGATAATCAAAGGATAAAATTATGATATTGGTTTTTAGAATTGTGGTTGAGAAAACTACTGCTTTCAAAGCTCACAAAAAACATTCAAGGGCATAAAGCCTCCCATATTTGAAATGACGTTCTGCCATAAATTATCTCTCATTTGCACTTAACAAGTTCAAACAAAACAGCATGATCATTGTCACATTTTGTTCTGCATGCACATTCAGTGTAAAATGCAGTGGACCGGTAAGCAGCTATTATGAAGAAATACTGAATGTAAATTGGTTGCTAATCAGATCCTTACTGATATGCTTATTGGTTTCTTCTGGAATCTTAAGGAACGTGAAAGAAGGAAGCAACACATGATGCTAGTCAGAGCCCTTGAAGCACGCAAGAAACAAGAGGTCAGTCTTAACGAGATAAACAGTATGTCCCCAAAACAGTGTCCGTCCAAATATTTTTAAAAATTAAAAACAAAAACCACAAAGTAATTTTGAATTTTTTTGATTGTGCATATACTCCTAATCCTTGTCCTCAACCCCTATGAGTTTTATTTAATTTCCCTAACGCCCCACTGCACAATGGCCAGTTAATCACAACAACATTTTTGGACAATTAAAAATTTTCAAAATTTACTCGGTGGTTTTGTTCTTATTTAAAAATTTTTTTAGACGGACACTTTTTTGGGGATTACTGTAGAATGCATCTTTGCTATAGCATTGGTCCCATTTTCATAACGTTCTTTGAATAAACAGTCAAAATTCATGCACAGGTTTTGGTGATATTATAATTGGTAAAACACATCTGTACATAACATGTTAGGAAGTTACCGAGTGGGTGACTATGACATTCTTCACTGTATAACTTTATTTTTCTGAGGTTTTCATGTTCTGTTTTTTGTTTTTTTTATAACTACCGGTCATGATGAGGATGTACCATCAAAACAAATTTCTGCATAGAAAAATGTAGTATTGGGAAGCAAAATTCATCAACGAAAAAGTTTCTTGGTATGGCTTGACTCTCAAAAGCTGACATTGTTGTTGTTGTTGTTGTTGGTTGTTTTAGGAGAAGGAAAGGCAGAAGAACGAGAAGAAATTCGAGAAGAGAGCCAAGAAGGATCGTAAGTTGCAGCATCGGATGCTGGAGATGCAGATGGCTAAAGAACTCAAGAAACCTGTGGAGGATATGAAACTGGGTCAAGAAGCTAAGGTGAGTTGAAGTATGAAGACATGGCCAATCCTGACCAACTATCCAGTCAATTAGGGTTGCAGACCAGTGAATTACTGCGATAGACATCAATGATAAATACACCCACGTCAAAATTCAGGAAACATACTCGCAACTCTCCACGGTGTAAGAGACACACATCAAATTAAAGCTTGTTTCATCATCTTTCATTTTCTGTTCAAAAGTTTTGGGGGTTAACCAATGACTTTTGGGAGAAAATTCCATCTAAAGATAATCACCCCTAAGGCCAAAAAAAAAAAGTCTCCTGTTTCTGGTATGGAGCTTGTCCAAAAAGTGGTGCGGCGACGCAGCTTTTTTTTTTTTTACCCGACTTTTTTGTTTCAAATGTCGGCTGATGACTGCAAATGGTGCCCGACTAAACTTAGTGCAAATATATGGGAGTCCAGAGAGGCCACATAAAGCTTATTCTCGATTATAACCCCATCTAAAAACACGTTGAAATTGCGCAGCAGCACAATTCCAGTCAAACCAGTGAGTCAAAGTGAGTTTGGCGGTTTTGAGACATCATCTTTCATTGAAAAAAACCATGACTACGGTCAGAAACCGGAGACTTTTTTTGGCCTAAAAGTAATTCTGTAACCCATCGCCATTTTAAAAAATGATGCCTTCGCTCCATTGCAAAATAGAGCAATTTGTAGGGCCCAATTTCATCCAAATTTCACAGAAATACGATCTCGCAGTCCTGCTCACGGCTTCCACCCTTCTGTTTTACAAACCCTCAAGTTCATGGCCCACAAAATGCTCTAATACCGGAGAATTTGTGGGCTTGCAAATCGTGACTTGGCTGGTGTAGCGGGCGATCGCCGTGAAGTGGGCATTTGCCTGCGAAGTAGTGAACTTGTGGCGATCAAAAATACTAGTTTAGTATGTTTATGTGATGAACCCGAACTTGGTCAGACTTGTTGCACATTGAGTACATTCCGTAGGAGAGGTTAATACTGGTTTTTTTTTATGTCAACGATTAAAGTTTCATATTGTGATATTCCCGTTGTCTATCTAGCCTCTACCCAACCTTGAGCGTCTATCTGGTCTCAAGCTACCTGGCCAAGCCTTCGCTGATTGCCTGATGACGTTAGAATTTCTTCACACATTCTGTGATGCTCTTGGCCTTGGTAAGTCCACAGTTACTAGATTAGAAAAAAAACTGTATTACAATAATAAAATAAGTCGCTTGAAATTCTGTTATGGCACTAAATTTCCTGTGAAATTGTTCTTTCTGGCATGCTGTCATTTTTAAGAAAACAATAAAAGAAGGCCATTTCCAAAGATGTGTCAAGACGTATGTTTGGAAATTTCCATTAGCAGTTCATTTTTAATTCTGCGAAGCCCTGAATGGGTGCGTGCAAGCATTGACACGTGCGCGCACGCTTGCTATAATTCGTCAGTTGCTATAATTCGTCGGTTCAGTGCGTGACATCGTGTAGCTGCAATCGGCTGAATGAGAACGTGCCCTGGATGCTGATTTCGGGCGCAATTCAAGACATGACTCGGAATTTTGGAATTGAAATCGAGATCCTAGAATATTGTTTTCTCGGAATATACAGTATTTGCAAAGCTAAAACTTTATCAAGTTAGTTGTTAAGCACCCTTCTTTAGATTTTGAGCATTTTTGTTGCTGGGAATGACAAAAATGAACAACTGACAAATGATATACTCTACCTTTAATGTCTTGCATGCTTCTTACTTGCTGTTGTTTGTGAAACAATTACAACCTCAACTTTTTTTCTTCTTTTGAAATTAGATAAGGAAGAAGACATTCCCACAATGACCACATTGCAAGCGGGTCTACTTAATGAGACAGAGTACATCGGTGAAGTCATAGCCT
Source organism: Patiria pectinifera (assembly GCA_029964075.1). NCBI lineage: Eukaryota > Metazoa > Echinodermata > Asteroidea > Valvatida > Asterinidae > Patiria > Patiria pectinifera. Next base: position 8,317,369 of record CM057143.1, read on the forward strand.
TAGCCATACAGCTGCTAGCCCTAGCTCTAGAAGACCCTGGTATACCGGATAATCACCCAGAGGTATGGACTTGGTGTGGAAGATTAGGGGAGGAGTTAGGATAGATATGGTGGGGTGGAGCTAAATTACATCGGTGGAGTCATAGCCTTAGTCATACAGCTGCTAGCCCTAGCTCTAGAAGACCCTGGTATACTGGATAATCACCCAGAGGTATGGACATGATGTGGGAGATTAGGGGCGTGGTTAGGATAGATATGGAGGGGGGAGCAATATCACAATGGTGAGGTCATAACCTTGGCAGCACTGCTAGCCATATGCGATTCGAATAGCTCTCATTTCACAACATTTGTACATTGTTTCAAATTTGTAGATGGTGCCCTGCAAGTCTTTTAGAGAACATTCTTGTCAATCAGAAAAACTCATAGAAAACAAAAAAAAGGTTACACTGTGATGGTTTCAATGGATTTCTTCTGGAGTAAGGCACAACTTCATCCTCAGTACCCTGCATCCCTTGTGTGTAAAAGAAGAGTTCTTTTCCACATCACAGTGATATATTCACGTAGTCTCTTTGGTGTTTGGTTCGTCTGATCTTAGAAATCTCCCTGGGGTCAGTCTGTTGAAGACATCGACGTCACGGAGGACAATCTCTCTGAGATGCTGAGGTACTACATCATCGGAGTCAACGGGAAAGATGATGAGGTAAATATGACGGGATAGTGGGCTCAACTTTGAAAGTAAGCTGAAGTATGAAGAGTTTGCAAAGTCTGCAGAGTGTCTGTAGAATTCCATTGTGTTCTGTCATTTTTAAAAAAGAAGAAATCTTGCATATTCCTGACCAAGATAATGAGGCAGTCGCTGAGCAAGCGTGATGTTTATTTTGATTTTCTTTCTGAATGATGTATGTTTTTGTAGAGTCCACAAACTCTAGAGTCTGTAAATAAAAGTTGCTTTTTGTTCAGTTGGATCAGTCAGACAAATGAAGCCTGGCTTCGTAGGATTGCAGACTGTGCAGATGGTAATGAAATAAACATAATAATGGCCCCAAGGACATCACACATACCGGTATGTTAGGGCTGTCTGAATATACCGAATATTCGAATATTCAATCATCAACCGCATATTCCAATAGCTTTTGCCGGTTTTAATATTTGAAGGAAAACAAAACAACAACAAAACTACACACGTCTGTGATGTTATTCTTATCGTCAAGTTGCAGTGCTTTGTTGTCAGATGCCACTATTTTTTTGTCGACGGTGGTTTGTTGTTCCCATCCTTGTAGCAGGTTAAAATCCTTGACACTTGTGAAATACCTACTGTGAAACACTCCAGCCTTCCATAATATTGATCGTGGCACGCACATTTTAACCGGCATGCCAACTTTTGACAGGCGTGGCACGCATTTATAGGGGGCGTCTGTAAACCTTGATTAAAAGAGTTTCGAATAATCGAATATTCAGTGAAACGTAGTTCCCAATAATCGAATACTAAATTGTTCCGAAAATAGACAGACCTAGTATATTTTCCTCGAACATTGACTGTTGCTGTTATAATCATGCAATGATGGAATCATTGATGGAAAATTTCAACACAAAAATGTTTGCCACCATTTTTTGTCTTTCAGATAAGCGAGCTGATGAGCACAGTTCCCTTCAAGTCTTTATCTGCCGTTCAGAAAGCGTCAGTCTTTGCCTTCCTAGTCAACCAGTTGGTTTGCAGCCGACCTGTCATTCAGCAGATAGAGGGCGGTATTGATAAGGTCACTAACCTACGACGTGACAAGTGGATTGTGGAGGGGAAAATGAGAAAGTAAGTCTGTTGAGGTTTTTAAAAAAAATTATATTTCCTCAAACTTTGGGAGCCAAAATTCCAAATAGTAGTTTAACTGAAAAGTTCAGTATAAATATTAAAGTTGTTTGTTATTTGATTGCTTGAGACAGTTTCCATAAGTGAGTAATTTTAAAAGGCCCTGCCAAGTACATACTACTTAACCTTACTCTTGAAAATGCGAAAAAAAATCATTGGATAGATTTTGGACTATTCAGCCGTGCACTATTAAACACATGGCGTGATGTCCCAATTTTGTTAAGTACAAAGTACGTGACGTGGGTTTGCTGCACAGTTTTGATTTCTTGCATAACATGGCATCATGAATCGGTGAACAGTTTCTAATAGCAGACCTTCTGGTTTATCCCTCCCACAGACTTCGCACCCTGCGCGCCAAGAAGTTTGACCATAAGATGATCCCCAAGCAAGAACCGGGTACCTCCACCCCGACACTGAACGGAACCCCAGAGAAACAGGGCAAGAAAGTCAACAACGACGATGACGATGATGATGACGATGATGACGACATGAGCGGAGGGGAGGACGGCGGGGTGGGCGGGGCTAATGAGGATGAAGGGGGGTTGGACGAGGAGGTGGAAGTTGAGTCAACTAACGATGGATTGGAAGAGATTGAGAAGAAGATGGAAAAACTCGGCAAGGTGAGTTATCTGTCGTGAGTCATGGAAGGTCTGCCAAGCCTGCACCCGATTTCACGAAGCACGCGATAGTCGCTACTCAAGTTGCGACATGTAACATGTCGCAAGGCTGATTTACTAAGCTCATATACCACAGGTTGAGGTCAGGGTAGGTGTTAAGGGATGGCCAAAAGAAAGGGTAGATTATTCACCAAAGATGAACTGCTGCTTAGCACTCTGCTTCGAACAGAATGTTTCTATATGACTCTTTAATCGCCAGGTTTTAACAATCCCGTCTTGATGAGAATTCACTATACCATTAAGCTTTCTATTACCTTTTGATCCTCTCCGCAGCAACACGGTCAGTTCCGACACAAGATCTTTGACGCTTCCCACTCCTTACGTGCCATCGCGTTCGGTCAGGATCGCTACAGACGCCGTTATTGGGTGTTGCCTCACGCTGGTGGGCTTCTGGTAGAAGGTCTAGAGAGTGCCGAACCTAACATGCTGACTCTGGATCAAATTGCCAACAAAGCGGAGACAGGGACTGCAGAAGAGTGCAAGACTGAAGCCGGTGAGGAGATGGTGAAGACAGAGAAACAGGAGGAGGAGGAGGCGAAAGGAGAAGAAGACGAAGACAAGAAGGAGAAAGAAGACGAGCAGAAAGAAGACGAGCAGAAACAAGATGAAGAAACCAAAGAGATGCCAATGGATACCTCATGTAGTGCAAATACCGAAGAAACCACCAAGACTGAGACGGAGAACTTGCCCAGTGAAGATAGAACATTGCCGTTGTCATCGTTGTCAAACTCACAAGAGGAGGAGGTGAAGATGGAGGTCAGTGAACCCAAATTGGAAAACTCCTGCGAAGAACCGGAGACAGCAGACGACAAAAGAACAGAAAGCATCCCCCAGGTGAATGGAGAAATTGGCGTAAATGGTCCCACGGAACAGGATACCAGGGAAAATTTGTACATGGAAGTTCCACTGAATCTGTCCAAGGTGGACAAAAATCACCAGGATGGTAACCAGCAGAAGGGAACCAGTTGTGACAGTACTGTAAAGAAGGAGGGCTCTACTTCCAAAGCAGAAGCCTCCGTTGCGACTGTCAGCCCAAAGATGGCAGCTTCAGAGAGCTCGGACGGTGGCAATCGTGCATCCCCAACCAAGAAAAGCAATACTAAACTTGGATATCTGAGTATAGATAGTATGCTACAGCGGCCTGATCGACCAGTATCGTCGTCATCGACAAACCCTTACCCTCCGCCTCCCATCACCTCCTCCAGTGTACCGCCCCCGTCTATCCCTCTAGACTCTAAACCCAATGGAGCCATGGGCTCCTGGTTTAGCATCTTGCCTCGTATGCCTTGCGATGATACCTCCTTACTAACCGTCCCTGTCAAACAGGAAGAGGAGAAACCAGCTACTAACGACGCCTTCACTGACCAATTCAAGCAGGCTGCTCAAGCCGTGCCAGCCTTTGGTTTAACTCCTTACGGCATCTACCAGATGCCCTTCCCACTCATGCACGTCGGTGGGATGAACGCTTTCATGGGAGCCTATAGCTTTCCTGGCATGGCTCCTATCCCACTGCAGACTCTGCAGATGAATCAGATGGACCAATCGCCAAGCGCCAACCCCCTTCTTCCATTGACGAACGCAGTCAACGTCAAGACTGAGCAAGAGGAAGACGACGAAGATGAAGAAGCTGACTTGAAGGCAATCGCTAACATGCAAGCCCTCTTAGATCAGATGGAAAAGGCACAAGTTGAACCCATCCCTAAAGGTTTGTACTAAACACTGTAAGACCAGCTTTGTTTTGCTGAAAGGTTCAATGAAAAGTCTGTGCAGACTGACAAAAGCCATTTCTTCTTGTTCTCACTGCTCAACAGTGTTGCCAACAAATGCTTAGAGCATCTGTTGAACATCTTTTGATGAAATACTCATCAACAGTGACTTACGAGGAAATTCCAATGAGTCAGTATCTGTAAAGTAAATGATTTCATGCATTGTTCTCAAGTTTACCTCGTTCAAAGAGAGTGGAATATTCCACCATGTATATATTTTTTTTAGAGTTTTAATCACAATTGACCTATCGCGTTAGAATTGCGTCGCCGCAACGTGTGAAACATTGTCCAATTACATGATATACAAATGAACGCGAAATGCGCAAATTCTGAGACATACACTGCTTAGTGTACAAAAACTCCATAGGGTTGTCTAACTCGCAAACGGCGATTGGTCAATTCTTAAATACCTGAGATAGTTTGGACTCCTGTGGAATCCGGTGCTAACTACTGTTTTTTTGGTTGAACGTTCACAGTCCTCAAGGCATGGGCAATACTACCAGTGAGTCAGTATTTTCATAGTCCTAAATTCACACAACACCGGCACAGCTGCGTTTTGTGCCACATCGCGCACTACGCGCGACGAGCGCGCCAAACTCCACATAAGGAATTGTTTATGACTACCTGGAGAGGGCCTTGCCATAAAATAATGAGAGGGGTGTTTAGAAAAACATGAAGTACAGTTGTTGATCACAATTGTTGGTACTGTATATTTTTGACTTGTTGTGACTTTCTGACCGAAAAGGTATTTATGAATGGGAATAAATATATGCTTGGCTGGTATTGAACACTATGTTTAAGACTGGATGCTGATAATACCAGCATCCAGACTTCAGCCGGTCTTAAACGTAGTGTTTAAAACCAGCCAAGCACACATCTATTCCCTTTGTCAAAAACACAGGTCGGGTTACAAGTTGGTGGGGCTGAATAATGACACAAGGAATGCCGTTGTCACATGATTTGTAACTGACTTGTGATGACTGGATTACAGCTCTTTTTATTGTGAAGATAACATGACTTGCCTTCTAGAACAGGGCTCACTCAATGACTGCCCTCTCTGTAGGAGAACTGCAACTGCGTATTTTACGCAATCAAGCACACATTGCGCAGTATTGAAAATGTTCCAAACACGGGCACTTGGTGCTAGAAATGCATTTGAGATACGACGCAGCCGATACGCGTTTTGCCATTTTTTACGCTCAAAATGCCAATGCATGTGGATGGTCTGTAGGAAATGACGTCATTTGAACGAGACCTATACCAGGCCAAAATGACTGGGAATGTGATGACCGGTATTTGCAGAATGTTTTTTTGTTTGCTCTTTGATCCCGCAGACTTGCAGCAAGGCTGGTGGCAAATCTGTGATCCCAACATGTTGCGTCTCGTCGTAAGGTCCCTGCACATGCGAGGCATCAGGGAAAGGATTATGCAGAAAAGCTTTCAGAAATTCAACGACTTCTCGCTCAAGGTGTGCTCCAAAGGAATTAAGAACGGTAAGTATGGATAAAGAGTGCCCTTTAACAAACACTGGTTGAATATGAAATTCATGTCACGCACCATGATCTGTCGACTTGGAATTATGGAACCCCCCCCCCCAAAAAAAAGGAAATGAAGAGAGAAAAACCTGAATATTTTTAGAGAAGGGCAAGAAAAGGTCTTGGTGTTTATTCTTTTTAAACTGTAAGTACTATTTAGCCAGAGTTGAGATTTTACCCGAGAAGGCTGCCAAATTTTTTTTCTGCATTGGGAAAGACAAAATGTTATTTTACCTTTATTAAGATTATGTTATTGTCTGTTCCTCCCTTTCATGCCCTTTTTCCCTTTTATGCCCAACATGCCCCACCCTGTTCTGCCATGTTATGCCATACCCTTTTGTGCCCTGCCACACCCTGCCTTGCCCAACCCTGGCCCATCTTGCCATGCCCGAACCTGCCTTGCCCTACCTATCCCCACCCTGCCACATCTTACCTTGCCCCACCCTGCCCTGCCCTGTCCCGCCCACAGACATTCTGATCCAGAGCAAAGACAAGGAGACCTACACAGACAACAACAGCATTCCCCGCATCCCACCCCCCGTCTATGAAGAGAAGGAAGGTTGGCTCCAGGAAGTCACCTTCTCAGCCAATCGAGGCATCGTGGAGGCAGTAGAAGCAATGGAGGAGCGCGTCTTCTCAGCCAGTATGCAAGTCAAGGTGGGTTGGATCAATAAAATGGTCACCTGTGGAATATAAGCTCTCCCGCTTCAGACTGTTTGTCCAGATTTGCACTGATCCAAAGAGTACCACAAGCTCAAGTCATTTTGGGGTGTTGCAGACTTTGATATGAAATAAAATGCAAAATTAATCTTGATTTAATGATGCATGGGTAAAGTCTAGCTGAGCAATAACCTTTAGCAAGACGAAACTGTTACTTACATGGATTGCACACTGATAACCGACCTGACCTCATAACACACATGAGGACAGGCAATGGCCTTGCGCTTCTGATAAAAACATAGGTTGCTTTGCACCGTGACAAATTTCCTTACCTGTAGATCTTGTTGGTCTAGCTGACAAGCATACGCAGAACAAAGACGTGATAAGTCAACCCGACAATCAACGCTTGGGCCAGTATCAGACTTCTGTCCACAATATTCTGCCATAATGAGTCAGTGTTCAGACTACTGCACACCAGGCACACTAAGACTCTTTTCAGTTGTACTTTTTTTTCAAATGTACTTTGTGATTAAAGTGTCCACACAAGTGTACACTATTTTATAGGGCTAACCGCAACGTTTCCCTTTGCTGTCAGGGCTGGGTCCTACCAGAGAAGGTCTCCATTGATCCCAATTTGGAATCCTGGCAGACTGCCGAGAGTTCTGGAGTGAACCCCATCGGTATTGCCATCAAGAGACTCCTTGCCTTGGAGAAATCGGTGGAGAGAAGATATCTGAAACCGCCGCTCAGCAAAGCGTGAGTAGAGAAGGGCCCCCCTCCCAAAAAAAAAGGACTAGTGAGAGATAAAGGAGGGAATTCTATTGAAAATTTCAATGCAAAAAACAAAAGGAATTTTAAAGCAAAAGAATTAAAGTATAGGTGTTTGGAAGGCTTGCCAAGTACAATTTTGACTAAACTGATGAAAAAAAAGTTGGATGCTTGTCCGTGATATTATTTTGAAATCGAGCAAAATTTAATTGGTTCTGCTTGACCAAAATGCTAACTTTTCATTGAATCATCGAGGTGTGTGTGTCCTCCTGAATTTTTGTAATGTAACAGTAAAAAGCATTTTATTATCAAATGCAATTTCTGAACGGCCAAATTTACAAAATTCCCTGAGAATTGTGCATTGCTTTAACTGGTCCAAAGCTAAACTAAGGTTTGCTAATAACTTGTCTAACCACTGGGGTTTTTTTTTTTGCAAAGGACCTGTTTAAAACTGAACTGATTGCCAAACTAATGCATTTTTTTTTCAGCAAAGGCCATTTTACTTGAATATTAACACAGTTTTTCGTTTGCCAATTTGTTGTTTATTTTGTTTTGCATTTACTGCAGCTTGAATTGACAGCTGTTTGCTTTGTGTTGTCTTTTGTTCTGGTATTCATGCCTTTTGGTGGCAGGCACTTGGAGTTTTTCCTAATTGAAGATATATCACTGATTTTGTAATTATTGGGGTTAGGGTTTTATTTCGTTCAAATGTTCAAGTAACAGCTGTTTGGGAGGGTGTCTTTTTCGTCATGCTATTCTGGCTCTTTACAAGCCTAATTTTGAATGTCTAATCCTTGTTTTGTTTATGGCAGGCATTTTAATGAGTAAATATTCCCACCAGAAAGCCAAAAAAATGTAAAATCTGAGGTCAGTTTTAAACAGCTATAAACAAAAAGCGAGTTGAGAAATCTTTTGGGATATTTTGGACAGTATACATGTTCTCTGTCCGTCCTCGCTAGATGTTGGATTTTAGATGATGCTAGAGGCCAATATGCTGCTTGCTTTGATGATCGATTTTGTTTTTTTCTGGGAACGATTCCTTATTGTTTGGTATTGTTGGGCCTTTGTTTTGGCAAGCTCAGGGAGGGCGATGAGCCGATGTAATACTGATTTTTTTTACTGACTGCTTTTTGGCCACTGTGTATGGCTACCAATCTGGCGTTTGATCGCAGGCAATGTCCAGGGTTTTTCTTGGTAAATTTTGGAAGCGTTATTGGAAATTAGTTCAGGCCAATGTTTTCTTGTTTTGTAAATTTTGGAAGCGTTATTGGAAATTTTGATTCTTGAAATTGTTTCTGTTTATTCCTGGGGCCAGGTCCATGGAAAAAACCTTATTCCTTCTAATCTCACCGATCACCATGCTGGCGTGCTGTTGTTTCTCTTGCATTTGTTTTGGTTGTGAGGATTTTTGAGGTGTTGGCAATTCCTTCTACTCGTAACTATGCTGCTGGAATTTAAACTGCCATTGGAATTGAGGCTCATGTCTGACCCATTTCACCTCCATCTCACATTCATCTCTTCAGACTTCTCTCTGTTTTCGTAATACGTCAAGGGTGGGTTGATGCCTAACAAACTAGTCATTTGGTTGCTTAACTAACTGTGAAATATTGGCCCAGTTGCATCTTTTGCAGAAAGTTGGTGGCAAATTATCTCGACTCTTTAATTTATGTTAACCTAAAAAAATAACTGGAAAGTTGTTTCTGCTACGAGGGGTAGGATCAGCTAATTCAACTCGAATGCTCTAACCTGGTTGCTTAACATATGAAAACCATAAAATATAAAAACAAGCTGAAGTTCAGTACAGTTCCGGCCAATGTTTTCTTGTTTTGTTTCACTCTTCACAGTGAAAATGCTATAAAACTTGCCTGCCAGGGGCAACCAGACTGTGAGGGCGCTGTGTCCAGGTAGGTTGCTGTTAATGAGCACCTACGGTATACACATAGAAAACACACGGGATCACAACTATGAACCCCCCAAAAAGGAACAAATATTCAAAACAACAAACAAACAAAACTTCTTTCTACGTGTACATGTTACTACAAACTACATACATTTGTAAACTTTCCAATGGACTATAGTTCCAAATGTAATCATCAGTGATGTGAAATTAAAAGTCACTTTTTATTGACAATTTTGGTGGCAAAAATATTGCTCATTTTGTGGTAGAATGTTCGTCTTATAAACCCTGGAGAAATCTGAATGTTAAGATTTCAGTTTACATAATATTTAAAGCAGTTTTGGAACGTGCGAGTCAGAAAAAGTACAGGGTTAGATGTCTGCCCTGGCCTACAATGCATTTTGGGGAAGTATTTTTTTTATTGATGGGCAAATTAGGACCGAGATATGGGGACTTTCTGGTGTCCCCACAGCGTTTTCGGTCCCCACAAATATCTCGTACAGACGAGTGTATGTCCCTAGACCTACGGAACAAGACTGTCTGTACCAACCTGACCCATGTGTCCATGTACTTATGTTTAAACTCCCGCCAGCATTTAAAACATTAGTTAAAGACCGAATAAGCTGGGTTTGCACAGAACAAGTGTAAAATGATGCAGGGTTGAACGAAAAATCAAAATCTCAACCTGGGGCGGCACTGGGCCCGGGTTGAGAGTCTCTCGTATGAAAAGGCCTCATGGGGAATTAGTATGTTACTGTTTACTCTACACTTTGTTGCCATCGCTTTAGGGCAGGTATAGTGGTTGATTTAATTTCATTTGTTACGATTCCATGTGGTTATGTCATGTGACATGCTGTCAACCAATCGGGAGACAGATTCTCTGCGCGTGGAGTGCTAATGGTAGAGCACTAGTCTACAGATTTCGGAGGGTTTTTTTTTGCTACGAGTATGTCTCAAGCGTGAATTCGTTTGGATTCGCTTTTAATTCTAGCTTAGGATCACGGAACCTACCTTAATAACCCCATGGAGTTTTGTGATAATAGGCAAAAGGATATATCGGCAAAAATCTGTGAACACAAGTTGTAGCATCTTTGGGTTTTTTTGGGGTGCTGGTTATAAGTTCACCATGTTGTTCAAGGGTATGTCCACTTTTGTGCCTGCCTGTCCGTCATGTCTTGAGAGAGTGAATGCTCAAGCGTGATTTGCTTGACGCTTAATGAGCATCCTGTGTGATGCTCAGCTCATTCCATTTTTCAGCTCTCATCCACAACGATTTCAAAGTATGCTATGATGGATGGAAGATTTATTTGATACACCAAATGTTTTCAGCTTCAATCGGAAACCTGATTCAAAAACAGTTTCTACTCATTTCAAACGATAGTTCGAAGTGAAAGCCAAGTTATTGACACCATTCACATTGCTGCATCATTTTTCCCATTTGGTTATCCCCTCTAATCCCGTTCATCTGTTAATCCTATAATCCCAGGTCTCGGGGCAGTGCAGCGGCAGCAGCGGTAGCCGTCCCTGAGGAATCCCCGTTCACCAAGGTAGAGGAGGAGCCGTCCAAGGGATTAGTGCGCTGGCGACGCACCGTCGAGAACGCCACCTCTGCATCTCGGCTACACATGTGTCTGAATGTACTGGAGAAGTGTATAGCCTGGGACAAGTCTATTATGAAAGTTGTAAGTACATAAACGGGCCTAGTTTCATATCTCTGCTGGCACCCGTATGATTACCTTGCAGGGATAGCGCAGAAATTCTGCAATAACTGTGCAGACACGTAATCCTTGGCTATGGAATGTAAACATGCATACGAGTCAAAAAGTATCCACATGTGTATCTACAGGGTGAGTCAAAAAAAGTGAAACCCAAATGTCGGGACCATTGTTTTAGTGAAGTTCTGCATGTAGCCCTTTCAAAATCTAGGATACAAAAGCCCAATTCATAGGCTTTCTTTTAGTACAAGAATCATTCAAATCACTCATGTACTTTTCAAGTTACGGAATTTTAAACACAACCACCGTTTAAAGTTCTGTCCACGGATCACAAGAAGTTAAGTGTTCTTTCAGCAAAACGAAAACAACTCACATAGGGGTGTGTGTGAATAGTTTTGTTTTGCTGAAAGAACGCACACCATTTTTGTGATCCGTGGACAGAACTTTAAAACGGTGGTTGTGTTTAAAATTTCGTAACTTGAAAAGTACATGAGTGATTTGAATGATTCTTGTACTAAAAGAAAGCTTATGAATTGGGCTTTTATATCCTAGATTTCAAAGTGCAACATGCAGAACTTTACTAAAACGATCGTCCTGAGATTTGGGTTTCGCTTTTCTTGACTCGCCCTGTACATGGCACGAGTCCAAATTTTAGATCACTTGTGTAATCCACTTTCCGTCAGCACAGGATACTCTGGTATTTTACAGCAGAGATTCTGTGGGTTTTTTTTGGTAAGCAGAGCCATGAAATTGGGTCCAGGTTTCTGAAATTTTCTATCCTCTCTCCCTTGAATGTCAGTTGAATGTAAAGCTCAAGGTGTAAAACAGTTCTCAAAGACCAAAAAAACAGATTTTCTTCAAGTAATAAAGAGAACATCATCATCCGTTTCTGTTCTGTAAATCCTACCGTCCTCTAAAAGAACGAAAGGAATTAGTTATAATATCAGACAAGAATTTGGATTTCAAACCCCCATAAAAGAACACAACTTGAATAAGAAGAGCATAAAGGTAGAGGAAAGTTTTCAAGAAATTGAAGCAAGTTAAAAGTGATGGGCCACACCTCCCTCCCTCTTGTCCAGTTCTGTCAGCTGTGTCGTAAAGGTGACAATGAGGCACTGCTCTTGCTGTGCGACGGCTGTGATAAGGGCTTCCATACATACTGCATCAAACCCAAGATGACTCAGATACCTGAGGGGGATTGGTACTGCACCGTCTGTATATCCAAGGTATGCTCACAGTTTGCCAGAAGAAAAAAAAAGGGGGGGGGGGAAAAGACTGGTGTTTGGTTAAAACTAATTCCAATGCTAGCATTACAGGCTGATTGGTGATTTTGGGATTGAGGGGTAAATGAAGCAGTACCGCTTTAAGATCATGACAGCTCGACTAACTTGCTTTCACTGATGGTCCGATAAAAAAAGCCTAAGCCTTGTTATGACCTGTCAAGTCTTTGACACTTGTTAAAGACACTAACCTGATTTTGATAACAAACTTGCCGTTATTAATGCAATACTTTTATGTATCAGTGGCTTTGTGCATGGACGTTTGAGGGCGCAATTTTGCCATGTGATTGTCAGTTCTAATTAAACCAATAACAGTTCTGCTTCATTTCTCTAGCTTGTTTGTTTGTTTGTTTGTTTGGGTTTTTTTCTCTGTAAATCTCGTTCTTTGAGGTCCTAGTATTGTTTTAGGTTCATTTCAAGTACAATCCTTAATCAGTATTCGAGATGGCTTGTTTATCCACCACCTTGCACCCCCACCCCAACAAACAAATTACTTGTTGTCTTAATAATAATCGGCATTTAAGAACGCTCTTTTTAGTAAACTAAATCACAGCGCTTACAGTAGTATTATTACCCCTGATCATTGGGCCAATTGAACATTCCAATTACCATCTCAGCTCCCTGGGGAGTATACAGCTTGATGCTGCCTGTTAGGCGCAAGCAAGCTTATTCAATCACAATAACCATCTCTGCCCTCACAGGTACCCATTTACTCCTGGGTGGAGAGAAGCAATGAGTGACAAAGTGCCTTGCTCAAAGGCACACACACCATGACCCGAGCTGGACTCGAACCCACGACCCGCAGCTTTACCCACAGACCATGAATCCAGTGCCCTTAACCACGAGGCCACAGTACTCCACTCTTTAGTTATTTGTTTGTTGTAACTAATGAGTAATTAAATCCACTCTAGTAGCTTGATATTAAAGTGAGCATGGACCAGTTGCTGGGGTTTCTTGTGGATGAGTTTTTAACAAACAGCACGGCAGACCGTTTGATTCATTGTATGCACAAAGCAGAGTTCGTTTCCACTCTTCCTTCTAATAACCCCCCCCCCCAAAAAAGTAATGGTGGGAATATCTTTTGGAGTAGCATAACCAGCAAAAGAAAAACCCACTGCCCATAATTCCTGCTGTGTGCAATGTGTTCTTCTAATCAGCTCAAATAGTAATGATAACCATTATGCTGAGGAGCAGATGTAGTCCCTGACCCAAAATTTCCACATTTTGTTTTTGGTAAGGAACCAAAACTCCCCATAGGAGAACAAATTTTGACTTTCAGATTTTTCAGAAATACTGGATTCTGGAGAAAATTGTGTGAAATTAATAAAGAAAGTTCTCATTTCAGCAAAATGAAATTGACTTTTGAAAAGGGATTTTTAGATGGAGTTAAATTTAATTTGGGGGCTAAAACATGTATGCATCCCAACCCCCAACCCCTTTTTTTCGTACCACCCTTCGCTGTGGCACCAATTTCACTATACTCTGTCGTTTCCGTTACAGGCTACCGGTGAGCCAGGCACGTGTACCGAATGCCAGAAGACCGGTAAACTCTTGAAATGTGAGCAGTGTCCCCGAGCATACCACCTCAACTGCCTTGATCCTGTACTTAGCAAGTAAGTCAGGGTACTGTACTTGGGATGTTGTGATCAAGCAAACAGCTCTAGTTTGGGACATACCATGAAACAATAACTGCACTCAGCTAGGATCCACAACAAATTTAGCACAGTTCTTCAATATTTGTTATTACTTACAAATACAGACTCGAGCTTGATTTGTTTTTTCTTTCATACTTTGACACTGTTTAAGTTTTCATAAATGGAGTTTCTCTAATTAAAGACCCCTGTATCTATCCCCATCTTCCCAAAAACAAGATTTCCCCGTGGTAAGTGGTTCTGCCCTCCATGCCAGAAGATCAAACGCAAAGCCTCCAAGAGCCGCAACCACAAACGGAAGAGCAAAGACAAGAAGGACAAAGGTCACCACTCAGGTCACCACTCAGGTCGCAGTACGCCGGCGGACACGCCGTCCAGCCCGGCCGTCTCGGTGGATAAGGAGGCGCAGAAGGAAGAGAAAGCAGCCAAGAAGAAAGAAATGGCGCCTTGCAAGTAAGTCTCAGTCGCAGTCAAAAATAATTAGTACCTGAATCCTTAAATTAGTACCTGAATCCTTAAGTTGGAATCTTGAGTCCTCGGTGAAAAGTATCAAACAACCAGAATTGCTTAAAACATGGATGGCTAAAATGCCAAGTACTTAAACCTGCAGCCTTTGTCCTCGGTTAAAACTGAGAGTGAAGATCCCAAACAATGTAACCACAACACTTAATATCTGTGACCTAGTCTTTTTATTTTTAAATCTGGCCCTATTTCTAATGCCCCAAACCAGTATAACCTGTTTGAGGAAACTTTTAAAGGTTTTAAAATTGGGAGTTTTTTGGGTGTTATCAATGATCTTAACAACTCAATCGGAGATTATTTGCACAATTCATGAGGTGGTGATAAGGGTAACATCAATCATCAGCATCGCTTTACAACAGACAAGTCTTAGGCTGTGTCCCAAACGGGCTTCCAGAGCTATGACTACGCCAACCAACAGAGGGCGCTGTTCATCACGGCTGGTGTAGTCTTTCTTCCTCCTGTTGTCAAATTTCCATCGATCTGATATTCAGAGATGCCACTTTTCAGGTTTTAACCTGAATTAAGGTTTTTTTTTAAATGTGACAAATTAATCAGGCTTTTTATTGATATATTGGTGGCATCTCTGGATATTTGCTAAAAATTTGTCATCCGGCCTTAATCTCTTTCAACATTATATTCATCACTTCCTCCAGTGAACGAGGAGTTAAGTATTTTGTCCTTTACGTGTATCTGGGACCCAAAGTTGTTGACACAATGTTTCCCAAAGCCAGCGAGTTTTCTACCCAGGCACTCTCAACTCAACCTTCCACTAATCTTCTTTGACTTACCTGGTAATTGTTCCTTACACCATCTCCTCAGGTCGATCATGACGGAGTTGGAGAAGGATGAGAATTCTTGGCCATTCCTGGTTCCCGTCAACACCAAACAGTTCCCTAGCTATCGCAAGATCATCAAGAAACCGATGGATTTCAGCACTATCAGGGCAAGGCTACACGCTGGACAGTAAGTTGCTATAAGATGGTCAGTGACATTGTACTGGCTAAGCGCAGGAACATATTGTCTCGGTTAAAAATGTACACATGTATAAGCAGCCAAAATGCAAGCAACGTATAGTGGAGTCCCCTTTCGAGGTGCACTTCAACGTTTCCTTTGACTTTCCTCAT
Organism: Patiria pectinifera; assembly: GCA_029964075.1. Classification (NCBI taxonomy): domain Eukaryota; kingdom Metazoa; phylum Echinodermata; class Asteroidea; order Valvatida; family Asterinidae; genus Patiria; species Patiria pectinifera. The sequence continues at coordinate 8,332,828 of CM057143.1, forward strand.
GCAGTGTTGCCAAACCTCTTTGTTGACAAAGTTCATTCAGATTAATGCTGGTACTTTTACCTTTATAATGCTTGCTGTTGAACCTTTGTAAACAATATCAGTGTCATGAAATTAAGTCCGAAATTCAAAAACGGTCGCGTCCGGAAATTGGGCACAAATGCGGCCCAGTGTTTCCTTTCGAGGTGCACTGAGCAAATCTAAAAAAAATCTCACGTTAACATTTAAGAATTTATTAGATGATAAATTCTGATAAATCATTATTATTTCCACTCAGATACCCAACTACAAGCTTGTTAGAAAATCGTTTTCTTATTTTGGGCGCATTTTAAAAGGGGTCATTGTGCACTTCAAAATAAAATCGGAAAATCACGCCAAAATTGAATTTCTCTGGAACTTTGTAACAGGTACTCCTTGTAAAATTTGAGGTAAAAATTGTGCTCTAGCAAGGCACAAAAGGTGAAAAATCAAAGTGCGCCACATTAGGGGCCGTGCCATGTTGTAATACAAATTCCTGTGGATAAATTTTCAAGAGAACAAATTCTTGTAACAATTTTTCTTGTCCATCCTCAGCTACCACCAGCGAGAGGAGTTTGCAGCTGACGTCCGCGTTGTCTTTGACAACTGTGAGACATTCAACGAAGACGACTCGGATGTAGGGCGCGCCGGCCACCAGATGAGGGCGTCCTTTGAGAGCAGGTGGACAGAGCTTCTACAAGAACACTCCACGTAGCTGGCACGTGATTAGTTTACCTGTGGGTTGTTGGGTGGGGCTAGAGACTTGATGGGCGGGGCTTACGAGAAATGCATCCGGAGGGGTTGCATCTCCAGAGCCCGATGGTTCACTGATGACGGATGGAGGTGGCTGGAGGTTGCTCCGAAGTCCGAGGATGATGAACAGCGCCCTCTGTAGTCTTCATGAAGAATGAAGTCCGCTCTTTTATTATATTAGAAAAGAAAGAACAACCTTATGTGTGCTACTTTGGGTAGAAAATTACTCTCAAAACCAAAAAGTAACCTTTTGTAGAGTTTTAAGTACGTTTAAAGTGATATTCATGAAAACCTTTAAAAAAAATTGTGTACAACCGAAAAAAAAGGAGGTCATTATTTTTTCAGTTTAAAGGTGGGATATGATGAAATGAGATTTTTTTACTTGAAAGGAAATTGGAATGAGCTTGATTATTGTTGTCAGCTTGAGTGTATTCAGTGTATTCAGCATCTGCAACCGATTCATATCTGTTGCGTTCTGTTATGATGTTTATTGTGGGCTTTATGAATACAAAGATATTTTGTGTGGTTGACGTACATTTCCAGCTGAAGTGTCAAATGACTGTCATGTGACTTTCATGATAGATGTAAAAGGTGGGTAACAGTGGCTGCGTTCCAGTAGCTCACCCGGATCGACTCGGGTAAAGGCAGACGGTTTAGCCACGAGAGCTGGGCTAATCGAATGCCCAAACTCATCTAAACACCTCATGACTAAAAAGCAGAAGCATGCATCTAAGCTTGTGTGCTTGTCAGTGAAACAACCATATGAATCACAACGGCATATAATTATTTTGTTCTTTGCTCCATTTGACATCGTTGTGGTAGTCAATCACATCATGATAATACTTTGTTTTTTTCCATTTTTGATTGAGAAGCAGTCTACGTTTGACAGTTTGCAGTTAATTAATGCGAGGACTTTTTGGAAATTTTTTGTTAAAAGAAATCGATTCAGAAATGAATCAGGCTGGAAGGAGAAGACGTAAATATCATGTGTGATGGTGAATCTAGACTTTGAAAATATAAATGTGTCCGTGGATATGTGCCCACCTCCTTAAACAAAAAGGCAGCATGTCATTTAGGTCATCTCTAAATTTCAATTTCAAAATATCTGCATTGAATTGTTGGAATCACTTCATAGTTAAGAGACAACATACAACTGTGTGACATGAACCCTAGTTGAAAGATAAACAGGTGAAAAGGTTTTAGGATCAAGAATGGAATGTGCAGAGAAACGATTTGAAAGCAATAAGATAAAAAGGAGAGTTGAGATTTATTGTAAGATAGAGTCAGGATAGTGAGATGCAAGTAGTGCTGTATTGTAGAAGCAGTGTGCTGCGTGTAGTCAGTCGCTCGGTCTGTGTCTTTGTGTAACTTTGTGTCTGGAATCAGTATTCATAAATGAAAAAAAAAAAATGTACATTTTCTCTTTTTCTGCTTGCACTTCGGAAAACCAGTCATACTATTTAAGGCGTTTCTCTGTCGCCCTACAGTTTGAGCAGTACCGAAAGATGCCAATCAGTGGAAGAATTAGCAAGATTTGTCCCTGTATTCATGAAATTTGAAGGAAAAAAAGAACAGAAAGAACGCAAATCGCAAAGCAGATGAAAAGTGATCTGTTGAAGGTCCAAAATGTTCCTTTGTAGAGTTGTCTTGGAAAGTCGTAAATCTGTGATTTTTAAGTTGTTTAATTGGGGGGGGGGGGAAATTAGGTATCCTATTATTTACCAAGCCCTTTGTCTGTGCTCAAAATTGATTTGTGCAGGCACGTTTTTATATTAGTTATCATGCTTGTCCAATAAAAGTGATTGTGGTCTTTGATATTTATTGAAATAACTAGTAGTGACGGCATTTTAGTATAGTACATAAAACAAAAACAAGAAACGATTGACAAAAAAAAGAAGACAAAATGCCTAAAAGTAATTATGCTTTGCAGAGTTGGAACTGCTTGAGATTTTATATATTTTTGATAAACTTGTGCTCTTTTTTCTGATCTTAGGTATTTATACAAAAAATCAGTTCAGAATCTAGATGGAAAGAATTCCTCGGTACTGCTCCTCGTACCATTTATGGATTTCTCAAATGTTAATGTCAGTCTAAGGTACAATTCTTGGTTGACCAGGTTTGATAAGACACTTTCAGCTTTGCTTACGGCAAGCTGATGTAGATCGATCCTGGGCCCAATTTCTTGGCTCTGCTTACTATTAGCAAAAAATCCTTGCTTACTGTAGCAGAAAATTCTTTGCTTATGGTAAGCGTATTTCACAGATTAGCTTGGAATTTTGGTGTCTGCGCATGCGTACATCACGTAACTAAGGATTCTGTGCTTACAGCGTTAGCACAGAAATTTTTTCTGCTAGTGCGGTTAGCACTAGCAGAAAAAATGGTGATCGTAAACAAAATGGTGATCGTAAGCACGGAATTCTGTGGTTAGCGGTGCCCTGAAATTGGGCCCAGGTACACACTATTACTTCTATCACGGAGGCCCCCTGCAATGGCGGAATCATTGTGCTAGCTATTGTCCATGATAACTGTCATTGAACAGTTACTCTGTACAATAGCACAATGCTAACGCCATTAAGGGGGGCCTCCGTAAGTATGCAGTAATTATGTGCCTGCATTCATCTGTAATGTCAGCTCAGACTAAAATTTTCTGGAGCTGTGATCTGCGACGCCTTTATTTTTAAATCTGGTTGTTTTGTCCAATAGCGAACGAATGATATCTTTTTTGGGGGGGGGGTAGCTTATTTAGCAATGTTTCATTGGAATTTATTATTTCTTTAACTTTTGATGGACATGAAGAATAAATGTCCAAAGGATGGCTTAAATTAGTTTTTTTTTTGTGAGGAAAGGATGGAGCCGTATTGATCTGAAAGAAATGTGCCTGACGGACTGAACGTAGATTGTCATAATTCACTTCTTGTATATATATATATAAGCTTGTCATCTAGAGCAATTTCTGTTGACACAAATTTGTTGCATTTTGCTACCAAGACCTGTGTCTGGTCGATGGCATTAATGCACTTGGCACATTAGCTCAGTATTTTCTTGTCATTTGTTTTTCAGTCTTAGAGGAAGTTGTATTGTGCACTGCATTCCTGTTTGTAGGTTTATAAAGAAAACGCGCCTTTAAGCTAGCTGTTGCTGCAGATATATTGCTTTTAGTAAACAGAGCAATAAAAGGGTAGCTGAGGTTAACAAAATGAGAGGAAAAGGAAAAGTGAAAGATTGTATTCTGTTTGCAGATTGAGAAACATGGGATTATCATTGAAACGTTCTACCACAAAAATTTTTGTTGAAGATGTTACAAGATGACCACTTTTGTAAGTTGTCTATGACAAGTATAGTTCCTAGTCTAGCAGACATTCTTCGTTTTTACCGTCTGCTTGTAACCATTCAACGCTTGCATTTCACAACTACGGAATCATGGGATGGAAATGTATGTTTTCAAGTTTACCAATTTTAGAAGCTGATACATGGAGTGAGTTTTATCGAGCCCACAAAACTCATCAATGACAGGTGGGGCTAGAACAAGGGATTTTGTGAAAGTGAGCCTAATGTTAACATAAAGTGCTGATATTCAGTGCAGTTTGGGCTTGGAGACTTGATTGAACTCAAGTGTGTTTATGAACTGTAGACTAGCTACTAGTCCTAGATGAAGAAAACAACCTGTTCAAAAAAAAATTAATACAATAAAAAATAAAAAAAAGTTCTTGACAGACACAAGCCGATCTTAGTTTATATGGAAGGATTAGTGTTGGTACATTGGTTGAGGAAAAGAAGAAGTAGTGTAAGTGTTAGTTTATTGTGCTGGTTGGCATATATCAGGATTAATTGCAACAAAGACAGCAATAAGGAGACGGTCAAGTTTTTGTTAGAAAAAAAAATCAGTTATGCAGCAGCTCAATGACTGTAATCAATAATTAGGAATCGATTGTAATCAGTTCTGTAAAATACCCCCCCCCCCAAAAAAAAAGCTTGCTGTAACATGAGGAATTAAAAATTACCTAGTTCTGGTATTAATTTTTTTATTGATGTATTTCAATTGATTATTTCTCTTTTCATGCAGTATTTCTCCCACCAGCATTAATCGCACGTGCTTCAGAAATTAGTCAAGCCTTTGCAGCCCTAGCAATGTTTGTAATGTCTTGCCGGTCTATTTATTAAACTCGTTGGAAATATTTATTGACGCCGCAGCACGATGGTGTTACAATCATCCAAAATAACTGATTCTGCATTTGTATAAAAGTTGAAAAGGTATTTTACTTGAAATCTGTGTGCTACATTTAGTTAAATACAAGACCTGGTTAGGCGATGAACTTAGTCTGAATTAGCGGATATTATTTGTTTGTTTTTGTTTTTTGTAGCTGTTTCAATCTTTAAACAGGGTTTTATGTTAGGGAATTTCTGCAAACTCGAACACATTTTTTTTTTTTCCTTAGGATCTAGATTTTGCGATAACATTTTATAGGAACGGTGTTACGTTCACTAGATCTGCCAACTCAGTTTTATTGGTAAAACCAAAGTCCCAATTGTCAGTGGCTTATTTTCAAGTAAAAGAGGACCATTTGTTTGTTTAATGTGAGCCACATTGCAAATAACTGTACGTAATTTCAGGGAGACAATGTAAATCTTCAACCTTAAACCATTATTTGTGAGAGCTGTACATGAAATTGATGTTAACAAAATGTGAGACGATAGCTTGTGAGTAGTTTTGAGCTATTTCTCTGACTTTTTTGAGGATAATTTTTAATTGTAATGTGTCAGTCCAGTAGTACTGTAGTTCGATGTTTGTGAACAATTGTTTTGAGTATTAAAAATAAATAATTCATCAGAAGAAAACGAGCAACTTTTGAATGGCTTTTTTCGAGTTGTTCAATTGTATCCATTTTGGATTGATTGGTGTGATTGATTGCTCATGGGTTAGTTGATGAACAGATCGATCAATCGTTATGATTTAATAGATTTGAATTCCCTCGAAAAAAGTTAAACCATAGACAAACTGGATATCACAGTGTTTGTGTATCCTGTTCGTTAGTGACTTCGTAATACGCACGCCCGCACCACTGATTAAAATCGCTCATTAGCTAAACACTCCAGTTCCTTTAACTTTTGGTTCCATTGGTGCTGTGCTACACCATGTCAAGTACGCCTGGTTAAAATGAGATGTCACACTAACAAATTTGGATGAATTTCATACAAAAGAGACTTGGGAATGAGAAGAAAGTGGATATTCTTGTTTTTCAGATTGGACAGGCGTAACTTTGTGAACAATACAACTCCACGCAACATTATCATTAGCAAAATGTTATGTTTTATTGAAGTTATACAGAATTATGTACATATTCAATTCTGTCCACTGTACACAATAATTTTAGAAATTTACAGTGGGATGCTCGCAAAATGTTTTCAGTAAGCCTCTGTACTGATGACGTCACATTTTGTTCACACGTGTGCTTTCTTATGGGAGCCTGGTGGGGACGACGGTTTCGTAGCCCCATAGAAAAGCGCACATGTAAAACAAAGTGTGTTGTCATCAGTACAGAGGCTTATTAACAAATGGGACACCAAAATTAATGGAAAAAACCTGCTGTTTGTTCACATAAAAGAACAGTAACTCTCAAGATTTTCATAAACACACATTTGCGGAACAGCTTTTGGACATTAAATTGGTTCCATAATGAATCATGAATATTGCACAAAATCAACTCAATCTATGCTTCATCTGCTACAAAGGGAAAAACAGAGAATTGGAAGCGAGATTTTAATCCAAGGTAAGCATTAAACAACATATTTGTAAAAAACAAAAAGGGGAGAACCTGAGAAACTTTTCACAAATGTATGTTGGGATTTTGAAACCAATCTTAAATTTAACTCCTTTTTTAAAGTCTTCCACTTTGAATTTGTATGCGAGTCAAAAATGGTCACAGGATGTGGAAGATAAATCAGCTGCCCTATGTCAGGTTTTTCTTTTGCATTATGATAATAAAATGACTAAAATAAACAAGTATTCATGGAAAGGAATATATTAAAGTCTCAATTTTATTGATGCAATTGAATCTATATGTACAGTATTAGGAAATCGAGAATGGGCCTATTCACGATTTGCAAATTTTGTCGAGCTCCCTGAATGTATTTCATTAATTGTTAACTGCTGAATGGGATGGCGCCAGCCTATTTATGCAGCCTTATTTTACTGTCCTTTTTTTTTCAAATCTGGCTTTAAACATTAGGGAACGTTTAATTACAAATGTGAAATTATTCATTGAAGCAGACTGGAATTAATTAGTAATTCACTTGCTTTCATTTCTCTACACGAGTTCCAGAAATCAAGATTTTACCTCACTCTCAATGCAATATGGCCGACTCGTGAATAAGGCCCATTGAACATGAAAACAAACAGTGAATCTTACCAGATTTCAGAGGATTGGATAAGGGCTGATATCCCATAATACGCACTACCTGACAATGCACCTTCAGTGACAAGCAATGCAACATCAGAGGGCCACCTGACAATTTCCTAGTCCGCACAAGTGCACATTCTCCATTCAATTAGGGAATAAATATGTGCTTGGACGGTTACAAACAAGTGCGTTTAAGCCTGGCTCAGGGGACTGGATGCTGATATTCGGCTCTGGTCATTATCGGCCACCAGGCCCCTGAGCCGATCTTAATCACATATTTAGTCCTATTCGTAAATACCTTAGAGTCCAAAAGTCAAAACAAGTCAAAAATTACACACTTCCAACCACTTTGCTCAACAATTTTACTTCACATTTCCTTAAACATCCCTCTAGCTATGACATGGTATGTGCCTCACACGAGTAGTGGTAAACATCTCCTTATATGGTATTTGGTGCGTGTGGGGCGCGTACTGCGTGATGTGGCACAGAATGCGGCAGTGCTGGTGTAGGTGTGAATTTAGGACTCTCAAAATACGGACTCACTGGTAGTATTGCTCATGCTTAAGTGAACATTGTGAACGTTCAACCAAAAGGGTAAAAGGGACCAGATGTAATAGGAGTCGAAATTTCATGTGCCACCGAAAAAAGTGTTTATAACCGGCCAGCTGGTGTTTTATCAACCGTTTAAAATTACCCTTGTGATAGGCTCTAGACCAATAGAAATGGGTTAACTGTCTTGGGTATTTATGAATTAACTTTCATTTCAGGAGGAGGAATTGAATGCACCCGTGAATCCTGTGCGTCTAGTATTACATTACTGGGTGCATACTGTATACACTTGTAGTGGTGGGACATCAGAAGGTCCTAAAACTACTGTGTTGCTGCCTCTAGAGGGCCTAATACTCTCAAGTAAATAAAGCAGCATTGATACTGTCCCATTTCAGAACTTACAAAAAAACCATAAATGAATGGGAATTTTACCTGCAAAGGTTTGGCAATTTTTTTGGTGAAGGATTTCTCTCTTTTACTTTTGAGATAGAATTCAGATGGCTGAAATTCATATTGCTGAAATTACACCATTTTTGAGTTGTTATAATTTTTCATCATTCAACGTGGTGCAGTGGGGACACTACCATGTAAGCACAACACACGTTTGCAATCACAATCTACAACCATCTGTTTTTCAACAGCTTCACATTAAAGCTACGTACCTCATTCGATTACAGCTTCTTGAATTTCCGTCACTTGGGTCATCACTTTGATGGAAATCGAATACCGGCATCAACAGCAAACAACGATCCGCATTGTGAAATACGTACCAGGGAAGGCAGGTCTTTACAAGAACAATTCTTTTGATGCCAACGCACAAGGCGTACGAATCCCAGGCTCAGTGTCGTCTCCAGTGCCAGATTTATAAGAATCCTGTCAAATTCAAACCCAATGAAAATCCTCCATCTTGCTCGTGTGTGACAGAATTTGGCATCTTTATAGCAAAACCTGTACAAGTGTTGTACAGGAGTCTGTTTGTGATACAGCTGAAGCCTGAAGCTGAAATTGGAGAAGTTTGGATCTTGCAAACCCCCACTGCTGAAGAATACTGACTCCCCTACCCCCCTCCCCCCATGGAACCGAGGATGTTGTCTTGCGGTCATCGTCTGAGATGTCTATGACGTCTACGTCTCCACATGGCTAGGAGCACGTTGACAATTAACGGCCAGATGAGAAGAAAGAAGACAGTCCTAGCCGGGAGGTTACGAGGGAAGATCCACGACAACCAGGAGCGTTGGCGAGGAGGGGATGATTCCTGGCCGCGACGCTCTGAGGACTGCCTCTCCGATTGGTTCTAGACATGATACATGGAAGGATCAAAGTGTCACTAGATATGGCAAGGGTGGAAATATCAGACATGTATCAGGGGTGGGGGAGGGGAATATTGCCTGCTCCAGCTCTCTAAGGCTTGAAGTTGGCCGTACAAATAAACGTATTAGTTATGCCCACAAATGCATATTTTTGTAGCTAGTTTTTGTGCCGTCTAATCAACTTAAAACTCGTAGATCTCCAAACCCACCTGTTGTGCTTGGGACAGCGCCAGTGCCTCCAGAGTGTTCAACCTTGCCAGCACGCTACTCATATCACACTGTAGTCTCTGCAGGGCAATAGCAATCTGCTCGCTGATATCTACCGGTGGATTGCGGCCCGGTCTACTGCTGGGATCCCTCCCTCCAGGGGGTCCACCCTGACCGCTGGATGGGGTCCTGCCACGCCCAGGAGTGTCTTGCCCTTGACCTGGGGCAAAAGAGATCAAAAATGGTAAGGTCACATTACCTTCCCAGCTCCTTTAAAATCTGCCTGGATGGGTTTTGGATGATTGAAAGGTTTAGGGAAGGTACAGCCCAGCTACTACAATTTTACTTGAGGCTTGATGCCCCTTACAAGTTAAAGGAAATATACAACATTTGCTTTTGCTGTAATTTTCAGAAATGGATGGATTGAGGGGGGTTAGCATTTAATAGCAAATATTGTTACACTGACTTGTTTATAAAGTTTTGTGTTCACAGATGCAGGAAAATCCAAGAAAAACAATCATGTTCCTGTAGTCTGGTTCCCTGACCCTACTTAAGATGAAACGGAGCAATTTATAGACGTCAGGGAACAGTAAGGTCAGGGAACCGGTCTAGCTGGCTTGTACCCGTAAATAAAATGCAGACTAAATAAATATGGTAAACTGGGGGCAGTGTTTGAAAAATAACCCAGTTTTTTTCCAACGTTGCTCGGCCAACCAGCGTTGGCAATTGATACAAAAATACCACTTTTCTTGAAAATGACAGCACACCAGGTGCCACGATTTTACAGGATGCTTTAGACTGTCATTCACTAACATTCTAATAAGGTATTTCATAATAATTTGGTAGCCTTTTTTCATGATTGCAAATGTTGTATATTCCCTTTAATAGATATTTCTGTTATTATGAATGTATTTAAAACCTGCTCTATTGAGAAATGAGCACGCTCCTCACTGTGCTTGTAGTTTCTTTAAAACGGACCAAGGTAAAATCACCATTTAATTGTCCCTTGGAATATATTCTTGTTCTCACCTCTTCCTCCACCCATAGAGCCTCTCAAGTCACCTTGGTCCGACCCCTGACCTCTGCCAGCTTGACCTTTGCCCCCTGGTACCACTTCACCTCCTCCCCTCCTCCTGGATATGGGCGTGTCTCCATTCTCCACCCCCTCTGGGCCGTCAACGGCCTGGCCATGTCCGTTCTCATGGCAGTGACCTTTGACAGGATGGACCTCGGCCTGGGCCAGGATTTTCTTGCCCTGCGGGGTAGAGGTCATGAGAACTTGCTCTTCTCTGATTGGCTGGAGGGGTTCCTCGACTGCCGAGGCTTTCACAAGTTCAGGCAACTGAAAGGATATTGAATTGACCGAAATAAAAGTTGAATAAAAGTTGGAGCAATTCAGAGGTGTGCCAAAACGACCATCCACATTTGTGACCTGTCACCACAAAATGAGCATTAAGTCTGATTTTTTCAGAATTGAGATTTTGCAGAAGAGCTTTCTACTGGTAAACATAACATTTGGGGGTACTGACTTCAGTAACGGAAATATAGCCCGCCAACTAAATTGAAGTTGTATTAAAAGTAATTCTGAGAAAATGGCAATTAAACTTCAGGCTGAATTGAGTAAAAGTGAATGAGCAGTCAACTAATCCAACGAGAAGAAAATAGGTTTTAAAGGTACAGTCCATTGTTTGCAGCTATCCAAAAAGGAACTGACAAAATTATTGTTGAAAAGCATACTTGATTGATCAGTCAACATGACCTCACCTGATCCAGGTCTGGCTGGTCCATAGAGTCGCAGAAGTCCTCCTCACTGTCTGTGTCACTGTCACTTGTCACCGTTACGTCATTGCTTGTACCACTGCTTATGTCAGCCACGACGGCACCAGACTGATCGCGGGACAGGTCAGCGGTCAAATCACCACTGACATCACTGGCGAATGGATGGCTCTCGTCCTGATAGGCATCTGATTTCAAAATTGCAAAACAGGATTACACTGTTAGATACTTTTGCTTGTATTTATTACTATGGCTATCACTCTATGTTTAAAAATGTTCTTGAATGCTTAAAATGCATGATTCGTGACCGTTAAAGGCATTTAAACAGAGAATGGTATAATAACATCACCGAGATCAGATTTTGCACTCTGAAAATGCTGGGCCCAATTTCATAGCGCTGTTTTAACATTTAGCGGAAAACTCGTGCTTACTATAGCAGAAAATCATGCTGCTGCTAAGCACTATTTCATTTCGTGGATGTGCTAATGGTTGCGCAAGCATGGAGATTTCTACTGTTACGTCACTTATTTAAGCAACTTTTTCCTCTGGAGCCAAGTGTGCTTTTGCTGTGCTTATAAATACGGTCTCCATGAAATAAATGGAGGTTCGCACAAAATCGGCTGTTAAGCAGTGCTATGAAATTGGGCCCTGGTCTTGAGGACACATACATGTAAAGCTACTAGATTATGAGGTAATGTCAGAGTAGATTACGGCTGTGGCTTTCACAGAACGATTTCAATAGCTAAAACCAAAGCCACATCCACTAAATCCTAACTAGGATCCTAAGCCTTACCTCCGTTTGGTCCGATGTTGTTGTGACCTTTGTGCAGTGTTGGAGTCACAAGAATGGCGTTTACTCCATCAACTTGACCGGTGTGGTTAACCAGACTGCTGTCATTCAAATCATGTCCGGCATCTATAGATGATGAATGACATTACAAACATTCACACACACTGAATAAAAGGAATGTCATATTTACTGCTTTGTTATAGCTTACATTTTGAGACGACTATATGTGACCCTCCAGCACAAAAGAAAAACAGTTGTATTTTGCGATATAACCAATAATACATTGCACAGGCAAAAATTATTGATTAACCCTAACTTCCTAGACATTTTTGCTAGGATGCAATCTCAATTCCTGCAAAATCTTCAAACTGCCTCCATGTAAAAATTGCATACAGCCTCAATCCTCCAAAAATCATCCCTCATTTCTTGAAAGTGGTTCTTGGAGGGGTGACCACTGCCTCAATCCTGCAAAATCCTCCAGTAATCACTGTCAATATGTTGTGGCAGAGCCAGTGACATCCTGGAGCAGTGCGGAGGATTTCAAATATTATCTAGGACCAAATGTATGCACGGCTCAGCGTAAGCAACACAAGGTCCGGCCTAATTGACCTTGAAACAGTGCATCCTCCAAAATCAGCCACACATTTTTACCATGTAGCTTCAATCCTGCAAAATCCTCCATTTGCAAGGAGGATTTGGGAGGATGAGGGAAGGTTAGGGTCAACAGGAGATTAACAGTTGCTTTTGAAACACTGCTATGTTTAAATTGTACGACTTGGCCAACTGTTGCTGCAACATATGCAATCCGTACAAAAATAACCCCTCAACTGTGACAAACAGACAGTCAGGCAGACGCTATGCGTTTGCACACTTCAGAATGAAATTGTGCATACTTTGTGCCATGCCTACAAACCATGCATATGTTTCTCGCAAAGGTGGAGCTTTCACGTGTGTTCACAAAGCACCATTAACTGTTCATACGGGGACAACATTACCTGAGTGTACGTCTCCATTGACGGGCCCATTCTCCTGGTGATGTGGGAGGCCATTAGTGGGCGGGGCATTGTCAGGGGGTGGTTCGTCGTAGAATCTCCACCTCTCCTCCTCTGGGACTGGGAGTGGTTCATGGACGGCCTCGAAGAACGGACCCATGGCCTTCAAGAAAGCACTCACCTCCTCTGTGATTGGCATTGTCTCTACGATCTGAGAACAAAACACACCAAGAATACACATAAAAATAGTACACAAACTGATCACACTCCATTCTCACTCAGTTCGAGGCACAACCCACAAAACTCAGGAATTTACTTTTAAAAGCTGTGGAGAACATTTACGACAATCATACTTTATTTGCATGTACATGTACATGTACAACTGGCAGGCACAATTCTTGACTGGCTTAAGCTGGATGGCATGCACAAAATATACTCTAACATTCTGCAACTCCTCTCATTTGATTTGTATACTTGGTTTCCAAATGAGCACAACATGCAAATTCTGGTCTTTTTGGCTCAATTCAATTCCTTTGTGGTTGTCCTCACTGAAAAGTGTGAATACACTCAACATACTGAACTTGAACAAAATGAACGTTGCAACAAAACAATGTTGATGAAGATACACATTTATTGACATTTCAGTTTACACTATTAAACAACACACACACCAAATCTACAATGGGACTAGCACTGTCTACTCTGTGATTGGAGTGTCAGTTGGTAACATACAAACCAAAGGTCGCCAAAGACACTCAAGAGAGCAGAGTACATGATGCTAAGGGAAAATTGTGAAACAGATGATACAGCATAGCACAAACTGTTAAAAAAAACAAAAGGAAGTTTGTCACGAGGCAATGTGGCCCATCAGGACGGCGTTTATTTCCGGTTTCAGTAGCATGAAACTGCTAGTCCATCGCAGGTTACTCCCCAGCAGCTAATGCCAGTACCCATTTATACTCCTGGGTGGAGAGAGGCAAGTTGGGATGAAGTGGCTTGCCCAAGGACACAACATATGGCCAGCAGCTGGATTCGAACCCCTGACCCTCTGATCATGAGTCACGAACCCTAACCACTAGGCCACAATCTCCCCAGCACAAACTGTACTATTCCTTAAACTCTGCAGGGCACTGCAGTGAAAAATGGATACAAATGGAGATCGGGGATATTTTAGAGTTCTCAGTTTTGTCTCCACTAAAACAGAAATAAGATGAATGCCAAGAAAAGCATGCCTGAAAAGCAAATATGCCTGCACAAGGCCTTCCACACTTGTTCAAAGAATGCAATGCTCAATCAGCAAAGACTAAGTGTGGAATGTTTTGGGAGATGCTTACTTGATTAAGCCAACAAAAAAATACTTCTGCTTCCGATTACACGGCATTTGAAAATGGGCTAGATAGGTGGGGTATTTCTTCTTCTTTTTTGGCAAATTTGTTTGTACGATCATATGGAGGTGTCTGCGTGTAGTCAAGGGTAAAAGGTAGTAATTGATGATTTTTGGGGTTTTTTCCCTCATTTTTCCAAAAACAAAATTAGGGTGGGGGCCGTCAAATTAGGGTAGGTAGGGTAACCGGAAGCAGAACTATTATTTTCTTTGGCCATATCAAAGGAAAAGCTTGGCATTCCTTGGAAAACCAATTTTTCTTTGGAACTGTTTTCGTACATGAAAAATAAAAACTAGAGTGAAAATGACAAAGTTGGTGTGATATTCTTGAGTGAATTTTACCAGAACATACCAGAACCAGAACATAGATAGTGCAATGACAGTGAACGAGATTGACAAAGACACTCACATTCTGTATTTCAGCTGGGTCTCTGTCCTTGTTTTTCATCATAGCCTACAAGCATTTGCATGAAAAAAAAAACAAGCAGGACTTTTATTTCTGATGAAGAAAAAAAATAGATGGTGTTTTGAAGTAGTACTGAGCATGCGTTTTTTTTAAATTCTGATAACTTTTGTAAAGCATTAAGTCTACTTTATGAGCAATTTTTTTTTTTTAATCCACCAGATAGGCTATTTCAGTGCAGCTATTTAGAACATGATTTGTCATTTTTCTTTTGAGCATTTAGAAATGCCAATATAGAAAAAAAGTAGAAAACTGGTTCTTCATAAAGTGCCATGCTTTCCAATCGAGGCAGGTAGCCCTCCTATGTAGGCCTTTATATCTTGTTCACATTCAGAAAATTCAGTATGGTATTCGAATAGGTTCTTTTAATTTCTTCATTTTTCAATTCTAATTAAGAGTGTGTGTGTTTGGAAAAATTTGCTAAACAATCTGCTCTGCATTAAAAACTTGCAGGCAATTCTAGTCAGGTCAAAAAGTGCGTAAGCTAATCTTCATGTTCAAGACAGAATGCTGAAATCCTTTGCACTACGTTGTGGCACAATTAAATTTGATTTCTACTTACTACAAAGTGGACACGTGTATGATCAAAGATTTTATCTTCTGCATGAAATAAAACTGCTACTAACACAACAAATGAAGAGAGTGCATGATATGAGAGTTTGCAAACAGCCCAATCATCGCTGGTCTTTACATTTTACTACATGCATCACATTGAAACAAAAAAGCTGATCATCCAGCGCACAAACCTTGAGAAGATCTTTGACATAGCCGTCCATGGCTTCCTCTTTTGGCATGTTGCCAAGTCGATTCCAAGCATCCCTGGTCAATAAAGACGGAAACAACAACGTATCATTGATACCTTTAGTTGTTAATGATTCATGGATGAAAACTAGCGTCGAATTAAAGGAACTTGCGGGAAGGAATGGGGGAGTCCGGTTGGCGTAGCGATACTTTCCTCGCCTTCCCCCGCTGTGACCCGGGTTCGATTCCTGCTTAGGCCATTATGTGGATTGGGTTTTCAGTCCCTGCGTGATTCCGTGGGTTTTCCTCAGAATATTCTCCTGGAGTTTTCCTCCTACATCTAAAACTTAAATTTCTTTACATTGTCTTCACTAATACTGGGTCCCATGGGAGCCCAGTGGATTCCACTGAAATAAGAATTAATTAGCTAAATAAAAATAAATATGTGTTAAAGTTTGTGAACGAATTTCAAACTTGGATAAGACAGCTCAAAATTAGTTTTGTTAACTCAATTTTTCCTTTCCAGTTTGCGCATTTTCTCCATTTCACAATGTATATCATTTTTTTTTCTGTTCCTTTCATGGACTCAACCTTTTTTTCTGAATAGCCTCCTTTCTTTCTTAATGAGGGCTCAGCCATGTTCTTCCTACATGAGACCTTGGAGTCCTCGGAATCAACCTACCATTTGGCTTTTCTAATAGCTTCCCAGAAGGCCGGTTTGGGCTCAGTGCAGGGCCCTTGCGTTGCTTGCTTGTATAGCCCATAGAACCGCTTCTTCATTTCATATGATGGCTGGAAAGGTCCTGAAATTAACAAAAGGAATCAATCATTGTGGTCTTCTTCACACAGTGTACACTGTGAACCAAAAAGTATGCATCATTAATTATATAAAACATATCAAAATTTACTCCTTTTTTTTCTCTGGGCCTCACATTACCACTAATGTTAGCCATAGACAAACGTAGAAACTTTGTGGGTTTTCACATAAAATTAATGCAGGTGATATTTGACCGTGAACCGGTCCCCAAATATTTTCGGTATTGCAGTATACAATATCACAGTGCCTGTTTTGGGGACTTTGAAATTCTTACTGGGACGAATACTTTTTGACTGCATATTCACGAGATGGGAATCTGAACTAATGCGATTTCGAACTTGATTTCCCAGACTCTTCAATATGGCTGCCTACACGATCGGCTGTCCTAACGATGTGTGCACTGTGCACCCACAATGTGAGAAAAAGCCTAGTGAGTAAAAACTTATGATTTTGTTTTTGATGATAAAGCATATGGGGGCGTTCTCCACATAGGCCTACTTGTAATGTATACACATGCAAGAGGCAGGGCTCGATTTACCCAGGTGCACGCATGCACCAGTGCACGTAGATTTTTGCTTGTGCACGTAGCTTTTTTACTGAGCATGCACGACGTGCATGTAACTTTTTTGGCCACCAAAATACTCATTTCTAGCATATATTTACAAATGAGTGAGAATAAGAATAAAGTTTGTTGAATACTTGACCAGATAGTGTACAAACGTGTTATTTCTTTTATATATCCATAAAGTATTCCTCGCAGCAGATTCAGAGTACGCGGTAAAATTTGGCAAGATCCCGACGTCCTGCAACCTCCTCCGATCATGCATGTGATTTACCACGTGATAAATGCTGCAGATAATTTGGTATCGCACTGACGCTCCGGGCACTCCTGATGTCCGTATCATAAGTGTGATTCCAAATTATTAGCTGCGTTTATCACGTGGTCTCGTTATTGGCCAATCGGACGCCGCCTATCATATGCGCCACATGAAGCAGACGGGTAGCTCGGAGGGCTCCGATAATTTTGAACGCAAATGACCCTGGGTACTTGTGTCACTTTGTCGGGTTAAAATCTAATTTCTACACGTTCGTATGGGTCTTCATTGACGGTAAATTTCGTCGAAATGACACATCCTGAACACGCGGGAGGCAAATTTAGCTTTCTTTGTGAGTACTCAACATATGTACGAAATTATGTATGGCGGATCAATTTCGCCATGTTCGAAATGCCACAGCAGCGTGGCGTTGTATACAACGCCACGTTCACGGGTCTAGGCTTGAGCATGATCAAGTAAAAAAGGCTATGTACTGACTGTACTGTCTGCAGAAAGTTTAATAAATCAAAGTGAAAGACTGCCTTCAGAGAAGCAGACGGGTGTCAGTCAATTATGGTGCATGTGGGTTTTTCTTGGTGCATGTAGGTTTTTTGGTCTACATACACCAGTGCATGCCACTTGTTTTTGTAAATCGAGCCCTGGCAAGAGGGCGCTATACGATCTGCCGGCTTAAGAACAGGAAAAATGCAGAACATCTTTAAGCATATTTAAACAAGTTAAATTTAATTAAACGCTTCATAAATTTCATCGAAAAATTCCTTTGTACTAACATGACTAAGTTGTAGAAGAGACAGGCCTACCCCTACTTGAGAGAAAAATAAGTTATAGGCCTACTAGGAATAATCATTTTAATTTAAGGCTTAAATTAAAATGATTATTCCTAGTATAACTTATTTTTCTCTCAAGTCTCATCTCATTTTCACTGGTTTTTTTTAAATTTTTACCTGGGGGGGGGGGGTGTCTTTTTTTGGGGGGGGGGGACTAGAATTAGGCCCTACGTTTCATAGCAATTAGCATCATCACATTGTCATTGTCCGGAAAGTGGGCCAACATTCACCACGCCAATGTCTCTCATCTTTCCCAATGTAAATCCCTAATTTCCACACACAGATTTCTATGAAATACAGAATTTGTCTACATAGGCTTAATTTTGGAATCTTACCATCCTTTGGCATGCTCTGCACGACTTTCACGGCAGCTTCGAACTGTTCCGACGCAGTCGCCATTTTTGATCTTGATAACAATAATAACCTTTGACCTCAGCTCAGGCCGTTCCGTGTTTCCAAACCTTGGCTTTGTATGCAATTTGGCTTTAGGATTTTTTTTAGTCTTACTAGCCTTACGTTTCTGACTTCAGCCAAGGACGGGGTCCAGATTTTCCTAAATTTAAGGTAACAATTGAGAATGTGTAAAATTTGGTTTTGACATCAAAGCTTCACAAAGTTTGTTGAGCTAGAGATGAAGCCTAATTTGGGACGAAGCCGGGATTTAGAAAATCTCCTACTTGAGCTCTCTTAAACTAGCATCAGTCGTTTCAGAAGATATGTAAAGAGCGTGCGTGATTGCTTTTGCGCACTCATTTCTTACGAAGGGGGTCACCTCCACATCTACCTTGGTTATTTGACTCCTCTCAACTACTTCTGAAAGGTTCGCCCGAGCTAAAATGTATTAAATTCCGAGAACTACTGTAAATAAACGATTAGGTCGGGGGAGGGGGTGGGGTTGCATGGGGGAGGACTTTACTAAGGTGTCCTAAAACGGACAGGCTGACTTACAGATTACAGTCAGACGAGGAATGCAGACTGAGTCCGATTCTCCAAGTTCTGAGTTAGAGGGTCAAGATCAAAATACTTTTTCTTTTACTGTTATTAAAATATCTTTACAAAAGAAGAACATTTGAGCAGTCAGCTGTATTAATGTTTGCCGCATTGTAATTTGACCTGAAGTAAAGTCGTATAAGGGGTTGAATCTTTTTTTTTTATTCAGGTGATTTAAAATGAAATCGTCGACTGTCGACGGTTAACTTGAATTGTTGGAACTGTTGTGGTCAGTTGGTTGGTAGGTGTATCTTCATTGTTTTTCTCGAATATAAGAAGGCTTGATTCATTAGTTTTTCAAGAGGTTTACGATACAATAATGAGACTGATGAGATTTGTCCGATTTGCTTGTGCTGCGATATCAATATAATAATTCAATTATGATAAATATATTGAAAAATTTGGAGAGCTAATCGTTCTTACTCGCAGCATGTAGAAGCTGAATTGTGAAGAACGCAGCTACCAAAAAATATGGTCGAATTGCTAGAGTTTTCATATTCTATCGCCAACGCCACCAAACCTTCAAAACTTATTCAGGATGTCAAAACTCGGAATAAATCAATTGTCACAGCAATTCATTTCAAATAATTTCCTGTTTATTCAGTTACTGTATGCACATTATAGCTGAAAAGGATACGAAGGGATGCATATTCAAATCAAAGTGGAGTGAGATGGTATTGGTGATGATGGTGGGCTAATTAATGTACTGAGTACCTTTTAACCAATATAACGCCTCTAATAAACAACAGTGTAACTAGAATCAAATTTGCCGGGGTACTTAGGAGGCCTCAATGGGAACACAACACGCGTTTGACAATCAAACGCCCATTTTTCCTTCCCAAATTCTGGAGGGGGGGGGGGGGCACATGAAAGGGGCACAGGTCTCGAATGTGGGATATTCCCTCGTGACACACCCCACCCCCCCCCATTACGCCACTGACACTACTATGAAAAAAAACTACCTTACAATGTACATTTAAAAACCCACAGATTCTTTCACAATAGACACATAAATTGGCAGCATGCGATTTCTTCTTTTAATTCCATTTAAATTTGCCGAGGAATCAATCAAATTTTGAATTTAAACAAATCTTAAAATGGTCATTTCGCCCCCTGTCTCAATATTCTTTAAGTTGCCTTCGTGTAGATTCAGATCGCGCGCACTGAGTCTATTCAAAAGTTAAAAAAAAAATTGGGTGTGATACATTGTACTTTGATAATTCCATCAATCCGCGCTCTCAGTCAAAGTGAAAACGGTATCTTCGAACCCAAATCATAGTGTGGATTTTAAGCAAACAATGTACTTTACTTTTTCTTACATAATTCGTTAGTAGAAGGGAATCCGTAGATTGATTTTAGTAGCGCATGATATTTATCAGCGTAGCTGCATCATAACCACGGTGTATCATCGTGAAATATCTGATGACTGGCCGGATTACAATCCTCTCTGAGTCGTCTAACAGAAGAACTACACTTATAAAAACGGAGACAAGCCAGGTACTTTCTGAAAGAAGTGGATTCATTTTCTTAATATCTACCGATATACATCCCAACAACTTCGACAATCCTAAAGCACCGCAGAGAATTAGAACAAGGACATTCGACTATGCAGAATTTGGCTATCGAGAAATACAGGCGGGGGGGGGGCCTCAAAATAATGGTTAGAACTCAAAAGTAAATAGAAGCACCCCCTGAATGCCCTAACCCGCTTCAGTGACACCATCAGTGGAGAATCATAGTCAATCCTTCTCTTTCGCTAAGGCCCCTCGCCCCCCCCCCCCCCACACACAAGTTCTACTTCCGGTTTCCCTACCCACCCTATTCTGACAGCCCCTACCCTATTTTTTAATGGGAAAAATGAGGGGTAAGAAACACCCAAAACCATCAACTTCTGCCTTTTACCCTTGACTACACACAGACGCCTCGATGTGATCGTACACACACAAAAATTGGCAAAAATAAAAATTTCCCTACCTACCTACCTACCCTATTTTTGAATGCCATGTAATCGGAAGCAGAAGTATTTTTTTTGGCCTAATTAACATGAGACATTGCAAACACCGCAAAGTATTATTTAACACCACACCCCGCAATACGCGGTGCTGATTAAGAGGTATGACCTTCAATGTATTCGAAAGTGGTGACATTTTTTGTTTTATCTTTCACGCCATTCCAATTTCGTTTTGGTCCACGGTTTAACCCTTGTCCTGTTGTCCAAATGTTTCCCTTTTTTGGCCTCGTTATAATTATAGGACAAAATACGAAGCTGCGGCACGCGCACCACAATCAGCAATAAGGAAGAACCTGAGCCACGATATCAACGCGCATGCCTTCGCCCGACTACACAAAAATCAAAGTGATCTTAAGTGAAAAATCCCTTAAAATCTCCACATCACAGTGAGTTCTCCCACGGTTCTCCAAATATAAATAAAAGCAAAATAGAAATGAAATAAATTGAAGCGGAAGATTCCCATATCTAAAAATACTCCCATAACTGAACCTCTAAAGCAACCGGTAATCATAATTTTAATCTGCAGGCAAGGGCGGATCCGGTAAGGAGGGGGGGGGGGGGGGGAAAAGGGGGGCCATGCCCCCCAAAAAAATTAAAACAAAAAAGAACCCAATTTTCTTATTGTTAAGTAACGTCGCAATAAAGGCGGGCACTGTGTACACCACCATCTTTTCCTCAAAATGAAATTGGTTAAAGTGGTCAGAAATTGCCTCAGATCGCACCACAGAGCATCTAGAATCCAAAAACAAATTCGGGGCCCTTCAGCAGGCCCCGAACCCCACGCCGTAATTTGTTCTGAGGAACCAATTTTTTTGCCCCCCCCCCAAAAAAAATTGTGGTCTGGATCCGCCCTTTTCTAAAGGCCAGTTATATTATCAGTACTCTGCCACAAATGCTTCCTTAATTTGTCTCCTTTCCTTCCATTTCTTTGGAGAAAATCAGATGAACATTCACAAAGCGATACATCTGTGGGAATGTAGGTTTGAGTAGCGTTCATAAAATGTTTAAAATGGCGCCTACAAAACATTTCCAATTCTAAGGAGAAACTTAAAAGAAAGTCTTTTAATTCCATGCCAGAATTATATCTTTATTTGATTCTTTGCAAGGGGAAGTTAGGTATATCATTGAATAGAATATCTATACATTTAGTTAAAAACAATACGTCAATAAATTCTATTAAATCTAAATATATAACCAAATGTTTTAGTGTAGGTGCATGCAAATAGAGGAAAAACATGTATAATTTTCATTAAAAAAAGTGTTACTTTTTCATCCAAAAGCGCATTTTGTGTGATTCATATCATGAAACAAAGGATCAATTTTTTTTCTCTTTTTAATTTAAAAAGTCTTACTTCTGCATATCCACACTAAATTAAATACACTGCGTTGCAAAATTACTACAAGTGGTATATACATGTATGGCCTATAGGACCACTGGCCCAACATAGATACCACACAGGTTTAACTTAAAGGGCCCATGAAATGTATTTTTTAATGCAATTCTTGAAAATGCACCTTTATGTCCCATTTAACGTTATTTTCTATTTTCATTTTGCCATTTTCAAGGGTACTTTGGTGCCTTTTTGGTTTTTATGCCAATGAAAATTTCCATATTCATGAGCAATAGTGTGATGTCATAATGAGGTTGAAACCTCAATGTTTCAATTGGTTTGTGCACAAAAAGTTGCCAGAATTTTGGATATTTCGCTATCGTAAACTTTCGTTTCTTTAGTGATTCGTTGTTGTGTCAGTTCATGGCAGTATTAGCCAATGAGCAAGCTTTTCTCACAAATGTTTTCAGCGAGCAAATTGTTGGGTTCACAATTTCAATAGCTGAAATGACATCACGGCAACAGCGCCCTCAGTTGTCTTGAAAAACATGAAAATCTTTAAATGTTTAAAGAAGTGCATTTTTCAGAAAAGTTTGCCAAAAAGGGATGTCAATTACACAATTTTCATACACTTATAAGAGGATTAGAAAGCAGCACAAAATAAGTTCCTAAGAAACTTTCACTTCATGGGCCCTTATACTGCAGTGCGCAACACGATGCCTAATCAGGGTTTACATAATATTAGCAAAATAAAAGTCCAACACCAACACCGTATGATAAACATTTTGCAAAAGACTCGGCCTTATAATTATGTTCCCTGTACACGTAATGCGAAATATTGAAATACCCCACCCCCCAAAAAGACGTCTATTTGAATTGCTTGTTCGTGTTTTGATACCAATAATAACGGAAACAGTATTATACTTGCAGTAGGTGAAAGTTTTTGGGAGAATTATAGTCTTTGCTCAAATCTTTACCAGCTCAGGATTTTACAAGAGGTGTAAGCGGAAGGCGTATACAATTCTCGAAGTCAGCTGAAACATAATTATGTCAACCTAAAAACAGATTGATTGACATAACCAATCATTGGCCGAAACAACCACATATTGGTTAATATGTGTCTAACCAATGGTTTTGCTTGGACAGATTTTAACCAATATTGGTTAATTTTACCAATCTGTTTTTAGAGTATAACAGTAACTAAAAACGACCAATGTATATTGAATTAATCTTGTTACTTGAATAATTAAGACAATTACAGCAAGGGGGCCAAGACGCCAAGATTACATCATGCATGGCATTGCTTCTTAAAAAAATAAAACAATAGGCCTACTCCTTCAAATTAAAATTGCATATAATTTCAGTCAGCACGTTCAGGACTGGATAGAACATCAACAATGACAGCATCAATAGCCAATGAACATTCATTACCTGAATGAACTGATGAGCAATTATTTTGATGATAGTTTTTGCTTCTTTGTCATTATTTTTTATTCTTTCTTTCGAGAATCTTTAGTACAGCAGAACGTTAATTTTACGCCATGCATTGTCTTTATTTGACGGTTGGTTCACCAAGGCTTTTTATTTAACATCTCTGTTTTGCCGTGTAGGGCCTATAGATCAATCCCTCGATCCCCGTCGATATTTACTTAAATACAGGGTGAGTAAAAAAAACACGAAACCCAAATGTCGGGACCATTATTTTAGTAAAGTTCTGCATGTAGCACTTTAAAATCTAGGATATGAAAGCCCAATTCATAAGCTTTCTTTCAGTACAAGAATAAGTCAAATCGCTCATGTACTTTTCAAGTTACCGAGTTTTAAACACAACCACCGTTTTCAAGTTCTGTCCGCGGATCACAAAAAAAGATGTGCGTTCTTTCAGCAAAACGAAAACAATTCACACACATCCTTATGTGATTTGTTTTCGTTTTGCTGAAAGAACACTGAACTTTTTGTGATCCGTGGACAGAACCTTAAAACGGAGGTTGTGTTTAAAACTCCGTATTATATCCTAGATTTTGAAAGTGCTACATGCAGAACAGGGACTCACCCTGTATTGTGGGTTATTGGTGGGAGTATCAGCGACTATGCTATATAAATGAAGTTGATCAGGTGATAAAACTAGGGCCTACACAATGTGCTTTGAATAATTATGACAATACAGTAAGAGGCCTGACTCATGACGTCACTCGATGCTCATCATGGAGATACCTTCGGCGCACAATCATTAGTAAGTTTGAATCTTAATGTGACATCTGCAAGCTCTCAATTCGGAGGATCTATTGTCCTTCGTAAAACGCATTTGTTTTGGCTAATAACTGCAAAATTGAAATATTTTTTGGCAAATTTTGACTCCTTCGATTTGAAAATATTCGTTATTTTATGTACATATCTTGTCCGAATATTTATACAGTTAATGTGTTGTGCATCTTGCTAATAAGTGACAATATAATGTGCCATGGCACATGAATGACGTCATGAGCTAGTTCACCAAGTAGCTAAAGCCATAACCCTGTGCCTGTGGCCTATGCATTTTTATTCAACCGTGCCATGACGCAATAGAACGGCGGTTGTAAGTTGGGCCAACCGCTTTTGTCTTCAACCCAAATGAAGTTATCGACGTCGAGGCGATACACCTTGCTCTGTACGATGCCAGCCGACTCTTCCCCGCTATCACCGCCAAATACGTACAGCTTGCCGTTGTGTGTAGCCGCGCAGTAGTTGATCTTTCCTTCTGGAAGCTCGGGGCCGAATCGCCACTCGTTACGATCAGGATGGAAGATCTCCACTGACTTGAGCATATTCTCCGGTTGTTTCTCTCCTAGCGCTACGCTGCCTCCTAAGACGTAGATCTCTCGGTTAAGAACGGCCACACCTGCGCTGGTACGTGGTAGGGTCATGCTGGTCAGGTAGCCCCACGAGTCAAATCGTGGGTTGTAGCATTGAACTGTGTCCAAGATTGCTTCGTTGGTTTCTCCACCGATGGCGTACAGCCTACCACCCACTGTAGCTAAGCAATGACTCTTAGCTGCTTGTAACATCGGTGTGACTTGTCGCCAGATGTTGGTGTTAGTGTTGTAGCATTCCACGCTATCCTGTACCACGTCGCTGCTGACACCACCAGTGACGTAAATCATACCATCCAACACCGCCATACTGAAGTAATTTCGAGGGACATTCATACAACCTCTTGGTAACCACTTCTTGTCGAAGTGATCGTACTGGAACAGTCCCCCACGTCGCTGAGCGAATCGTCTACTACCGGTGAACTCTTGCGGCGATCGGCCGGCAACAAACAGGTTGTTTTCACCGGAGACGACACACTCGGCGTATTCAATCAGATCAGGTAAGGGCTTGATTCGATACAAGTCTGAGGTCCAAGTCTCAGGAATAGCCTCTGTATGGTGGGTCAGGAAGACAAACATGTCTTTGATTGGCATTCCTTTCCTGGTGTTAGTGTTCAGCTTGGAGAGATCCAAATCTTGACGTCTGTCTCTCAGCACGTGGTACTGCAGAGCTGCATCCACAAGGTGTTGTACGGACTTGTTATGAACGATGAGGCGATCTCGCTCAACAACATCGTGGATGTAGTAGGGGCTTATGAGAGCGAATCGCACGTGACTCAATACATCATGCAGATCAGGGCGCCGATTTTCGAGATCATCCCTGACCCACGCGATAGTAGCTTCGTACACGATCTCTTCTTGGTCCACATTCAGGTCGTCTCGAACCAACAGATCGATCAAACGATCTTTGCTGAGCTGTAAAAACTCTTCTTCTTTGCAGACCTCGGTGAAGTTCTCACTGATCATATCTATGGAAAGCTCCTCTAGTTTGGTGCAAGTGTGAGCCACAGCGAAGAAATAGATCCCGATGCAGTTGGACAAGGTCACGTGACGCTCCAAGAAGTGCGCGCATGCATCTCGCAGGTTGTGCATCTGAAACATGTTGACTGCCAGCATAAGTCCCTGTACGTTTCCTTCAGTGATCTCAATAGTGGCTGTGTATGCATAGTCCAAGACAAGACGCATGGAAGCAGCATCGACTACACCAATGCGGATCTTATCCTGTCTGCTCTCCGCCAAATCAGTGGTAAACATGGCGTGGAAGTAGGGACTGGAGGACGCTAAGACACATCGATGGCATGTAAACTCCTCATCGTCGACACATAACACAACATCGACTAACTGCCTCTGTTTGTACAGCTCTTTCAACCCGGCTACGAGAGAAGTTGCTTGCTTGTCATCAGTGAAGGTGTATTTATCCGGGAAGCTACCTAGGGAACTCTGTCTGGAGAGGGTCTTGGTCGGATTTCCGCCATCTCGTGATGGTTTCTTCTCGAGTACAGGTTTGACTGTGAATGTAGTGGCTGGATTGGTGGTGTAGGGTGAGGCAGCACGTGCACGAGAGTCGTAAGTGGACGAGCCGACATACTGCCCCACCGTGCTTGACGGATTGTTGTAGTTACTGGACCCGCTGACTACATATTGTGCTGCGGTGTTAGAGGAAGGCCCAGTATAGCTGGCTGCACCGGCTAGTCCGGCAGTAGCACGGGATGGTAGAGGGGATGCCGTGCCTGACGATGAATCAGCCGACGTAGTAAAAGTCGGCGCCTGTGACGCACCGGTCGCTGAAGATGTGTTCGCCGTCACTGCATCACTACGTGCTAGTGATCGGCGGTCCGTGCGCGGACGGTACGAGGACATTGTGTAGTCCTCATTTAGATCTCTCAGTGAGGACGCCAGTGCCTCTAGGGTGCTGGGGTCCATGCTTCGCGGTCTGTTATTGTCCATAGCAGGGGAACGCCGGGTACGGATAGACATCCAAATTGTTTGAACCAAGCTCAAAACCTTGAGGGAAACGAATCACTGAGGAGATCGACAAACTTGTATCAATCACAAATCAGATCCTGTAGAATGAGAAAAATATAAGAAAGAAATGTTGATATGAACATTTCAATTTCAATAACAGCAAACAAATCTAGACATTAAAATCACCAGACTGGGGAAAATATTAGAACATAGCTTTTGGTCACACTTGGAATACGCTGTGTGTATACCTCACAAATAATAGACCTTTTCGCGAGCGACTTTTTAATGTGAATGACCTACGACTCTCTTAACATATTCAGCTGCACAGAAATAGACATCTCCATTTGAATTCAATCGAGGTCAAGCTACGAAAACATTCGAAAAATGTGGACCCCTTACAAATAGAGGAAGATGGAAATTAAGCGCAGTTCTATTTTTGTCTGCAGCACGTATACAATGAATCAACGTCTAGGCTTGTGATGGCATCTGAAGAATTTCGCCTGACGTTGTGGCTAATGCGACCGATCGCGAGATAAAGAGAGTCATAGTTGCGTGTTGAGATCATCACAGCGTGTTGGAAGCGTTGTGGCTCATGACATTGAGAACATATTTTGGTGAAATTTCCTAAGTTTAAATTGTGTGGAATTATAAAATTTTGTATCCTAAGTTTAGATTTTGACCGAGAGTCGAAACTCACGTATTAAACACTTTATAAAATCTCGAATATCAATCGTAGAATAAAACATTGACACAATTACCATATTTTTATTAGTATTTATCATTGGAAGTAATTGAAAAATTAAAATTATTATTATACAAAATAGTAATCCAACTTTAATTCCAAACGCTCTCAATTTTATTTTCTCTACCAGACTTGGTGATGCCTTTTTTTACGGGTATTTTGGGTATCTTAAGGATTGTCTACGTCAAGATTGTCTACGAGTGTGATAAAAACACATGACAACAATATGAATTTGACAACACGTGACGGTAAATGTCTCTTGTGAGTCCGTGTGGTTCTGCAAGAAAAACTTGTTGAAAGCCATTAAGTGAGGTTTTTTTTATTCATTTTAACTTATTCATCGTTCATTATACTGCACAGTTAATTGTTTTTTTTTTAAATTAATGTACAATGCGCCATGAGCATCTTACTTGGCATATACCAGCGCTATTTAAGTGTTCAATACTATTGTTATCATTATTTTAAAACTCTGTTTATTTAGAGAAAAACCACCAGAGTATCATTTTCGAGCTGTTATATGGCCTACATTTTACAAAATAACAGGCCAAGGCGGTTGTAGGACCGAATCTCCCCAAAATAACTGTTTATGTTGGCTCTAATAATTAAGGAATACGGGAATGAGTTTGCGACATGGTATAAACTGATATAGTTGCTCGTTGAAAAAAGAATAATGTATAGTCAAGTTATCTGTTTAATTACTCACTCGTAACTTTCACCATTAATGTGTTATAAACAAAACTTAGAATCGAAAAAAGGAAGAAAAAAGGAAGAGAAAAAAAGAGAAAAGAAAAGAAAAAGAGGCGCGAAGTCATAGTGGTGTAAATTTAATGGGTGGGGAGGGTCAAAATGTCCCTGCCCCCTCTCAAACTGATAAATTGAGAATATAATGAGAAATTCAAGCATTTTTTGGGAAAAAATATGTTTTGCCCCCCTCTAGAAAAAAATCCTGCCGACGCCCATGTTCACCATCTTTCCAGCGTCACCATAAAAACACATCACTATGCTATCATCATTCTTTGCCATCCTCACAATGATTAAAGTCAACACTAACATCACCACCGCGACCCTCACATTAGTTTTATCGTCGCCATCAGTGGCAAAGCAGCCTAACTCGAAATTTCGACTTTTAAAGATTATTTTTGGGGTTATTCAGGGCGCTCTGTCTTTTTTCTGAAAGTTTCAATGGGCCCTATGTACCGTTTTTATTTTACCACCACCTATCACACACTGCCCGAGAGTTGCCTCTTTTCTTAATGGCAAAACATCCTATATCCATGTTGCGCTATGAACATCAATGATTTCGTCATGGCAAAACGCTGTAAGTGATACTTAGGTGTGTTTTTTTAAGTCCTAAATGGTATTAAAAACTGTCTCATAAGTTTTCACGGCAAAAAAGCTCAAGTATATGTCGTGAACACTATCTGAAGAAACACTGTTTTGCCATCAAAATGATGCACGCATGTGACAATAATGCGACAAAAGAAAGTAAATTCTTGAAATTAATCATAATTTCAAAACTACCAAGAAATTTACCGTCACATTTTGCAAGAGAGTAAAATAACATATCTCCCATGATCGCACAAATTGACAGCATAAAATCCAATTATTCACCCCCCTCCAAAAAAAAAGCCATGAAAAGGCAGTGTCACTGGTTAAGGTATTTGTAATTCCAAGAAGTCCCTTTTCATTTAAACATAAAAAAAGATTGCATATTCGAGGAAATCTTCAAAATGTTTATTAATTCCGTCATTAGCATGTTAAATCCACTTAGCTCGACAGGGAGATTTGATATATAAGTTTACACTTCACAAATGAATAATAACAAATTATGTTGTCATTTCTTTCTTTTATTTTCTTTCGTAAAATCTTACCTTGGAAAGTGAGCAACTGGGCTAGGAGTAAATGTTCCTCTCTTTGGACGGTAGATGTGGCTGAGGAAAACATAAACAACTCTCCGTTGGCAGTGATAGTTGTTCAAATCATTTTTCTCGCAAGTTATTTCCTCCGTTAAAAATCCGCCATGATGATATTCACAGGGAAATGTCTGCACGGACTGCTACATTTCACTCAGTTTGTCTGCCACCAGAACCGGGAAAACATCTCACGTCTCCTGGCATAGGCTTTCCGCCTCGACCAATTACAGCCCAGCATTCCTTGGGTTCAACTACACGTCAGAAATTCTAAACGAATGACAACCTATTATTGGACCGTGTGTGGTTGAGGAATTTCTGTCCCGCCATATATGGAGCATACCACCGAACGCGTCAGCGGCACGAGGTTGCTTGCCAAGTATGCCTGGTGAACGCAAACCAGCCATAGTACCCGCGGGCACCAGTGATGTGACGTATTATAATATACCTGTATCTGTTTTTGATATTCATTTCACTCCGTAATCGATCCTGGCTCTCTAAAGACGTAAAGTCCAACGTTGCGCTGAGAGAATCTGCACACAACAAGACTAGCCGTGGAAACGAAGGGGTTTATTATCAAGTTGTGTTGTAATTCACTTGCAAGATTTGAAAGGTACGCATGTATTGTTGGCATTGGACCAACACAAAAAGTGAATCACGGTCATCTTTGTTCATCAAAATAAATAAAAGGCCTACACGTCGGAATCAATTGCAGTTACCAAAATGCCTATGAAAATTGTACCAGAAAATACCATTTAAAGTACTATTTAAGCATGCACTAGGTCAATGAAGGCCTAGTCTGTTGTTCAACTGTTATTTCTAGAGATATAAAAATTGGTAACTATAGTGTGACGTATCCTAAATTCTGGAAAAGTCGTGCAACCGTGTATTTAGCGTATTATCAAAGTGTTATCTATACCGGACGCGCCATCTTAATGACAGTCTTTTACTCCCGAAAGATCTTAATAAAATACAAATGTAAACGTGATACGTATTTTAAGTTGTAATAAAATTCTCAATAAAAGATTGCTTTCAAAGTTCCTTTCTAGAATAAAATTTAATTCAACATTGTTGTCTTGGGAAAGAACTTCGACATGAAACCCCCAACACAATGAAATTATTACAATGTATAAGTTGCCTCGTATAAACGATAACGTATTTGACACTGTAAGCTTCAGCATAATTTATAACGATTTAGCGACTTGGCTTCGAGTCTAGTATCAGGGATAGGGGCGGCGGAACCAGGGAGAGCGGGGGGCACTTGGCCCCCAGATTTTCCCAGCCCAACAAAAGTGCCCCTCTCGCGTTCATAAATGTGCCCCCTCGAGATGAAAATAAAACTGAAACGCACACAATGAAAGCATTATGATAGCGCTTAAAAACATTTCCCTCTCTTGAAATGCAAAAGTGCCCCTCAAAAACACAAATACCTCTCGCGCAATAATAAGATTGTGAACCTTCTCGAGATGAAAAACTACCCCTCGAAAGCACAAACGTCCCTCTCGCAATAATAAAATTGTGCCCCTCTCCAGATGGAAAATTGGCCATCAAAAACAATAGTGCTCCTCTCGCGATAACTTATCGAGATGGAAAACTGCCCCTCGAAAGCACAATTAGTGCCCCACCCGCAACATTAAAACTGTGCCCCTCTCAAGATGGAAAACTGGCCTTTAAAAAATAATAGTGCTCCTCACGCGAATAAAATGGTCACTGAACTGGCCATAAAAAGCAACAGTGCCCCTCTCACGATAATGGTCCCTTTGCATAGGCCTAACTAGTCTCTCAAGTGAAACATTACCCTATTTGAGAACAATACGGCTATGTTGAGATTTTTTTTCAGAAATGGGCCTATACACTGTATTTTTTTGAGTAAGGGAAATAAGGTTTTTTTTATTATTATTATTTTTTTTAAATTTGAACGCAAACTTAAATAAAGTGTATATCAGTGTTGTTAGTTGTTCCGGGTAACATGTATTCCTTGCAATGTAAACGAAAATGTAGTTTCACAATTTTCTCCTCTTTCACACCGACGGAAAGTGCTTTTTTTCTGAGCAAGTGCCCCTCTTTGGTGATGCCCCCAGTTTGAAAAGCGTTCCGCTGCCTCTGTCCAGTATATATTTTTAATTCATTTATTTTCCGAAAAGTAGCCCGAGATGACGTACGTAAAACCTGGATTAATTTTCGGGACTATTCCCCACCCCACCCCACTCCAAAAAATAAATATTTCAGTAAAAATAGAGCGATTCGGCCCTCTCGTGGCAGAACTGTGTAACTTGAAAAAAAGAAACTCATTTCGAGCAAAATCTGTTTTAAAGTTCAAGGCCTTCTATTGGTTTTTCCACGTTTTACCATCAATTAAACCAACTTTTCCACCACAGGTTGTAAATAATGTTGTCGACATACAGTAAAAACTTCAGTTTATTGTCTTTATTTGTTTTTGAAAAAAAAAAGAATTTAAACTATTTGCACCATTTTATACCATTAAATATCACAAAACAAAATAAATTGTGTTTTTTTGAGAAAAAAAAAATGTTTCTTGGGATAGCACATCCAATGCACTATTTATTTATGGCACTTGACGATGTGCATAACGCGCTATGTAATAAGAAAAAAAAAGATAAAATCTTATATACGCCCTTTTGCCTCGTCACATCAGGTACAATCTAGCACAAAACAGGATACAATGTCAATATACGCCCTTTTGTCAAGAAACCAAATAAAGCATGCATAATTTCGCTAGCGATACGCCCTATGTTTAAAACGGAAGGCCATAATGAACTTGAAAGTTCGTTAAATGGAAACAGCGCCCCCAATAACCCCAAAGTGACTTCATCTCAAAACGGCCAAAATGCAAGTTACACACTTTTGCCGTTATTGTAAATTGTCTTGTCTTGTCTTGTCTTGATGAATACTGCACCAACACCCCTTCTCAGGGGTCACACGGGCAGGGTATACATATCCTCCCTTGTACCTGGTCAATCTGTACTTTAGTCAATCAAACAGAAAAGATGCAACCAGCTTAATTAGACCTATACATGTTCGTGCAGTACGTAAATAAAATGTAAACGCATAATACACATACAAACGTTTCAATCTATTTTCAACCGTCATATAAACTTACATTCAACCCCTCAGACTCCATCTTTGTTTTTGAACGTGTAAATGTGAAACCTTGATTGTAAATTTAAAAAAAATGCTTTAATTTTGCGGCTTGCGAGGGGTCAAGGTCAAAGTTTATTTTGCTTGAACTCATGTTGAAATTTTAATGTAAGTGCCCTGTTTTTTTTAAATGCCCTTTTTTCCTGAACAAGTGCCCGCTTTTTTAAACACAAGTGGTGCCCTTTTTTGTGCCATTGGCCGTTCCGGGTGCTTTTTTCTTTAAATTTCACGCATGTATCGCCCAAAAAGCACCATGTATTGTCCGTTAGTGTGCATAATCGTCGGTTTTAAACAGCGCCCTCATCGACAGATTGGTACCAGACCAGCCCCCCCTGCTTTTTTTATTTTAAGGAGGCTGAGTGCAGAAGGAAAAAACGTGTCTACACTTCAGCACAGATGTGCAAGTGCCCTTTTCCAATTTTTTTAACCCCCCCAATCAAAATGACCTTGCTACGCCATTGTTCATTCAGAATGAAGTATATAAGCCTTACAACAACAGCGAGGCGGCATGGGCACAGTACTGTATATACCGTTGCTACGACTTCATTGATTGATCTCCACTGCCGTTGGAACAAACTTTAGCCAGGGGGTGCTGGAATTTCTAAAGGACGGACATAATTAATGCGAAAGCGCGGCGCAAAGCACACGTCGTGGCTTAATTTGGAATATTGATGCTCTGTGGTGCAATCTGAGGCGCTTCCTGGCCACTTTCATTTGACTTTTTAGCAAAAGTTTTTTGAGATTATCATAAAGACAATTTATTTCATTATTTTGTTTAGAATATACTGTTACTCTTAAAACGTTTAGCCTAACTGCACTGAAAAGTGGAGAACCCTGTTTTTGTTTTGTTTTGTTTTTTATCTCCATAGGCTATTTGGTTCCATTTAATTCTAGAAAAAGAATTGTATCATTATGCATGACATCGCATGTAAATACCTTCGTGTATGTTTCGTTTTATTTTCTGAGCCATCGTGGGGCCACAGGGCCAGGGGCCCGCTTTCAGGCCACGGAAAATGTTGGATTCTGGATGCACTGTGATGAAATATACTGAAGTATACTGAAACTTATAAAACCCGAAAGGACGATTTTTGGTTCAAGTTAAAACAAATTAAATGGTTCCACTGGAAGTGGATGAATTTCTGTTCATAAAAATATTCACATAGTTCTTACTCACGAAACAATGTAGCTCTCGATATATTTGATATTGTTTGAAAGCCCGTCCCAATCCTATTAGGTTGGGGATGTGTGTAAACCTTGCTATTTGTTAATCACTTAATGTTGAGTACATACAGAATGCTAGCAATTAACGTCAATGAAACCTTTTAAATGAAAAGAAAAACCTTCCGGGGAAATTAAGGTATGAACATTTGCCCCTTTTGAAAGCTCGAATTAACATGACAAAAATCCTGGCAAGCATAATCAACTTTGCCACCATTGCATGGCCGAGGTTATGCTTTCGGGTCAATGCTTCCATCGTGGCGGAAATATCATAGACATGTCATGATTTTAGATGTACCTTGAGAGAAGTATCGATTCTGCACTGCCTGCAGATTTAAAAAATACCTCCTCTTGCTATTTTACAGTGTTTGTGCTAGACGTTCAAAACGAACAAAACGAAGGATATATTTGTAGAGCAAGCATAATGTATAGCATAGGGGCGCAATTTCATCGTTGTAGAACACTGCTGGCTGGAACACATTTTTGCCCGGGAGTATATGGATGCTGAAGCATATTCCAGCACCCCAATCCAAAAAAGTTAGGGGTGCTGCAGCACCCGCAGCACCCCCCGTTGGCCCGTTCCCGCGGGCTTGTTGACCTCCGGACTGGGATTGGATTTCTTGATGTGTATGCCTAGCCTATACGTTTGTTTTCTTTTCATTGCCTTTATAAACTAATAAACTTTTAATAGTGCTTATAGCTCCTGTGGGTTTGACTATTTCTCTGTGGTCCTTTAATGAAGGACTATTCATCTGCACGCAAACTGGATAGTCAAAACCAATCGCCATGATCAGGACAAACGTACAACCTGGTCTCACTTAATTAAGCGAATTCAGAGCTGCACGAAATCGGATCGGGGCATTGAAGCGTCGCCGGAACGAAAGATCGGAGTGTATTCTTGCCATATCGTTCGATAGGGATATTCTTTATCTTATTGTTGGGGATAAGGATAAGGGATTTTATGGGTCCACGATTCTGTAATAAGACACCGCTCTTTTGGGCAATTGATTTGGCTTTTGGGTTTAGGAGTCCACTGCTTTAATATTCATTTGAGCTTAATCAAATTATATACATTAATACAATTGTGTTTTAAATCAGTCGGTCAGTCATTAAACAAATATATTTAAACATATTCCCCGACCAACTGATTTAGTTTCGATATGGTAATAATCTGTTTAACCTTATCATTTTAAGATTTCCATAATTTATGAATACAAAGAACTTGTAATAATTTGTCAAGTACATGAAAGTATGTTATTTAGAAATACTTTCCCTATTTCGTCTTACGATGAATGTATATTCATTCTATAAAAGATAAACTGTTTAACAACAAATATCTAATGAAAGCTTCAGGAGGCAAATTCGCCTTTAATTCAATGGGACCGCTATATAGATCGCCTGTTATATTTTAAACGAATACAGTGAAATGTCGATAAGTCAAACTCTGATAACTCAACTTGAAAACAACTGTTCGAACAAAGAATCCATTCCCTTCAGTATTGTAACAATGATTATTGATTGATTGATAAATGGTTTATTAAATCAGCTTTCTCGCCACCTGTAGCGGAATTGTGTGAAGCTGTAACAATATATATTAAGAAAGCATTAATTTAAAAATACTAAAAAGTAATCATCATTACAATTATACTATTAAGAAATGATAAAGCAAAATGTAAGGACCCCAAAATTGATAAAATAGCAAATCAACAACCCTGCCTAACTGAAAAGTCTGCTGAAGTCCAATTTTGCACATGTTCATTTGAGGCTTGACTTAATTACATCATGGAGGAATAAGAACACATATCAAGCATAAACATCTCTGTCTGGTAGGCGGGGAGGGAGGTGGTCAAATGAACGCTTGGCTTGTGCCGTGCTCTCTGTTGGGCAGTCAAGACGAAAGTGAAGCGCATGCTCATACGCCTCCTTGTGATCGAGACTCAGACGTTTATTGTTATAGACGCAGAGGACTACAAAACCCATAAAATTAGTTCTGTTTTCCCCTGGCGGGTTTTACTTAAGATTGTCATGTAGTCTCCCAGACAGTTCGATCCCGGCCTTGCAGCTGAGAGAGTGCAATCTGAAAGACTAATAATTATGTTGGGAATTCACCCGCTGTAAAAGAAGGTGCTCGCGTTCCATAAATAAGATTAATACCATATCTAGATTAATCTTTTCTTTGTTGTTGTTTCTTTAATTTTGATTAAATGTTTCATGTTTTGAAAAGGGAGTGCATACTTTTCCTTCGATCATGTGATATGGGCAAATCCTGTACCATAACTTTCAATGGCTACAGCAGAGACTTGCAATACACAGCATCCCAGTGACCCTTCATCACGGTGTGGTAATAATCATAGCTCCATGATATAATGGAGTAGTGCTGGCGTCCTGGCATAAGTATGCTGATGAAGTAAAAGTGGTTGCTGCTAAAACTTATGTTAATTGCATGTATTAACCTAAACTTGTAACAGTGCTCTAGCTTACCATTTTTTTGGCATTGTTTTATTTTGCCTGAGCAGTCCATCGTGTTCATGGCCTGACTAACTCACGGAGTGTTCACCAATTAGCACCGTATACGCGTATTTGATGTTTGTGATGGATTTGAGCATGTTCTGTGCGAACAGGAATGTGTTTTCAGTGTGAATAAAACTAAACAACAATTGACTCACGCAAGTTTACTTCACTCCAACAATGTAGGTTGGGTATTGCATTATATGCGGCCACCCAACCTTACATGTACATGTACATGCGTGGGCAGCAAGTGGACGTCTTTGTGGCCGTAGATGTGTTTTAAGGAGTATACTTCAGTAGCATTGCAGTTCACATACCAAAATGGCGAAGGTCGCAGTTTTCCTATCGCTTTGCTTTGTTGCTGTGAAATTGGGGTTAGCTCAAAACTACGATGATAACCGTGCTAAGGTTCTGATCATCGGCGGAGGTGCGGCAGGCTTGCAAGCCGCCAAGGAGTTCCACGACCAAGGTATGGATGATTTGATCATTATCGAAGCTGCTGAATTCTTCGGTGGGCGAGTCCACGATGTTACTTTCGCTGGAGTGCAGGTTGAGGCTGGGGCTAACTGGGCCCAGCCCCCGGGTACCGAAATCATCGACTGGGTCAAGAGACTCTCCATCCAGTACCACGAATCAGACTTCGACTCTGTCATCATCCGCAACGAGACCGGGCACGATGTGAGCGAAGAAGCTGATCCGATCTGGGAAGATATGGAACACGCATTGGAACGATTGGAGGAGATCGGTAGCGAGTTAAACGAAGAGTGTCGCAAAGACATGTCCCTTCGAGCCGCCCTTCGTCTAGCCGGCTGGAAACCCACAACACCAATCCATAAAGCCATCGAATTCTTCGACTTTGATTTCGAGTGGGCGGATATCCCGTCCGTCACCTCCCTGAAATCTACTACTCCTATCCAGACAATCTCTGCCACAGGTGGCAACTTGTTTGTCACTGATCAGGGCGGCTTCAAACGCATCTTTGAGGAGATTACACCTTGGCTTATGATGGATGCTTACAAGAATCATCTTCGCCTGAATAAGACTGTGGTGTCGGTCACTGATAAATCAAGTAACGGAGTGGAAGTGAGGTGTGCAGACGGCACCGTCTACACAGGAGACCATGCCCTTGTCACGGTTAGTCTTGGAGTCCTGCAGAACGACGTCATTGACTTTCAGCCAGCCCTCCCAGACTGGAAGATTGTCAAGTTCTTCCAGTTCATCATGGCATCCTTTGCCAAGGTCTTCGTCAAGTTCCCAAATCAGTTCTGGGACGATGATGAGTGGATCATGTATGCCAGCGAGCGTCGTGGCTACTTCCCCACCTTCTCCAACCTGAACGCTCCTGGACTGTTTCCGGCTGGTACTAACATCCTCGTAGGCTTCGTGACTGGAGATGAAGCCCGCAGGATCCAGAACCAACCCCTGGCCGAGACCAAAGCTGAAGTTGAGGCTGTGATGCGCAACATGTATCCCGATGCCACAGTCCCCGAGGCTACAGATATCTACGTGACTGATTGGGACACCAACCCCCTTCACTACGGCGCCTACTCCAACTGGCCGGTAGAGATCTCCATCGAGGGTTTTGAGCAGATCCAGTCCCGAGTTGGGAACATCTTCTTTGCTGGCGAGCACACTGATCCGATGTTCAATGGGTACATCATTGGGGCAACTCGTAGCGGTATACGTGAAGCTGAGAAGATCATGGCCTGTATGAATGGGGAGGAATGCCCGGCTTACGCACCGCCTGAGTCATACTCCTGTCCTGCCGAGACTACCGGTAATGGCAACATAATAACGTTGTCTTTCATTGGAATCTGCCTTGCTGCAACACTCCACGCTTTCATAGCTTTGTAACCAATTCATTAAAAATGAGTCAATTCCGATAGGTACATTATGATCCAACTTTTACACTCGCATTGATCAACATGATAGTGGTTCATAAAGTTTATTTTGGCTGAGATTGTGCACTTTTCTTAAGGTAAGACACTTGCCATGAAGGAATTAGCTCATGACCAAATTTCATTCTTTAGGGGCGGGTCTTTCCATTTCAAGCGAACAAACCAACCAACCAATTGTAACAGTTGGAGCGTATGTTTCTGGCACTGTTTCATATTTGTATTTCACTAGTTGCATGGCACATCATCAGCTTTATTTGAGGCTGATGATGTCGTTTGTGATTGTTCTCTTTTTGCTTGAGGAAAGTTTGCTGCGACCACCAGGCACAAAGTAGGCCCTGTGCACAATGATTTATCATCTATGATGCTATTTCGTAAACTTCAAGGATCACTCCTCTTCTTTATTTTCGAGAAAACACAATTATGTCTGAAAATCGTTTACAAACTAAGAAACAAACTGATTTTTTGAATGGACATTTTCTAGGGCTAATTAAAAAATAGGGCCCAACTGTTTGGCAAATATCCACAAACAAATTACTTCACGAGTAGTTTCTGTTGGTTGAGTGTGCCTTTTTTAGAATTTTTTTGATGTCAGCTTAGTATCAAAGAAATTATTTGCGTATACACTTTTGTAGCAATGCACCCATAGTTTAATCGTAGATGTTCTAGCAAGCCATAAATAGAATAATACAAATTAACTTGCACGATTTCGATTGCACAATAATGTTCAAGGCAAGCAAGGTACAGTTATTTTAATCTTTTTCTTTGTCGCATCTTTATCTTTTCATTTTATTACTTTATGGTTTTGTATGATTTTCGTACTGGAATCGCCACTGGGTAATGGGTTCTAAATTTGGGCAACAAATCTGATGAGCACTGATGTGATCTTGGCATTTTTTTGTCTTTCTGTATTGTACGGATATCTCAAGACAATTGCTCTAACTTGGAATCGATTGATGGTTCCCAACACAAGATCTATATATTTTTCAGGGCTATATCATTGATAATCAATTACTGTCAGAGATTCTGATAAGTATTTGGATTTCAACTGCAAGCCAGAACCATTTGTTTTGAAACCAACGGAGCAAATAAAGAATATGTCAGTCGTCACACTTCCTATGCAAGTCTTTTATAGTCTGATCTGCCCAATTGATTTATTTGTAAAAAATGCTTAGTTTAATAAGGATCGTCATTACTCTACTGATGATGATTGAACTATGGGCCACGACTCCCCTTTTTAGAACATTATTGAACATTACACATTTTGTTCGTCTCGGGAGAGGTACAAATGTATTTGGTTTGGGTCAAGATCTAAATTGCTTTGAATTGGACTTTGGGTTTTGAGTGCATTCTCAGGCAGCGGCATAGCCAGGGTTCTCATCCTGATAGGGGGGGAGGAGTGGGGGTCTGGAGGTAACAGTGGAGGGGAGCCCAGTTTCATCCGTGCTGAAAGGTAGATTGTTTTTTTTTCACCGCACATCCGGCCTCGTGAAGGGGGGGGGGGGGGCTGTGCACCATTTTCAAATAGGGCGCTACTCAAAACCGAAATCATGGTCAATGTACAATAGGTGGGCGGGGGTGATTTTTTTTCCCCGAAACGACATCCGTTTTCCATCTTCTGATTGGTCCATTACATGCATATTTAATGCATTGTTCTCCACGACACAAACCCAAGAAAGGCTTATGTCTTGTGAGAAGGTTCTCCCTCACATAAAGGGAATATACAACATTTGCAAACATCGAAAAATAAAACTACCAAGTTTTTACAAAATACCTTACTAGGATGTTGGTAATGACAGTCTTAAGCATCCTGTAAAATTATGGCACCTGGTGTCAAGTCATTTTCAAGAAAATGGTATATTTGTATACATTTTTTTTTCAGTCCAAATTTTTTTGGGGGGGCGAACACCATTTCTAAACGGGGGTGTGCAAAATCGAAATCATGGTCAATGCCAGACAATAGGTGGCGCTATTCGCTTTCCACGTACGGGACGTTAAAATGAACAGCCAATCGGAGAATAAGGGTTTTCAGGAAAAATGGACACAAAACGTATACAATTCGCACTTCCTATTCTACCCGCTAATCATTGCAACTAATGGGACTGTACTTTTTTTTGAGTTGGAAAATTTCCAGTAGGGAGGCCCCCCCCCCGCCCGTTGAAACGCCGCTGTTCACGGGGTCAGAACGTTCTCCTCACGCCGACATAATGCTGAATGACTCGATCTACGCCTCTGGTGCGGACTCTCCTAATTTGAAGTAGGTGCGAGCCCTCTTTTGACATATTCGGACTTGCCGATGCCATCGAATTTTAGACGGAAGCCCAGTCCGCGGGCTGGGGGCGGTCCCAGTGGTATTTTTTTTCTAATCTTTGGCATGTCCCCTTTAGGAAAAAAGATGTTAACAATGAAACTGTAGGGATGCACTCTCTCAGGAGGCCATATTTGAACCGCCTCTGATTGAGCTTACATGCACTTTCTTAGCACTAGGGTTGGAAGGTGAAGAAACAAAACAACTTCCAAACAAACAAACTTAGCACAATTAATCTTCATGAAGAGCTGTTTCAAAAAGATCTTTGGTTGTCATGAAAATAAAGTTGAGAGGGCGCTTCAGTCAAACGAACTATATATACATATTTTATTTTGAAAATGATCCGGATAGTGTCTCATCTTTATCATACCTAAATCCACGTTTCTATTTTTAGTTTTCCTTTTATTTAACTGGCACTAAGATTGCAAAATCATGAAATCTTACTTATTGAAATTAATGTATTACGTTACTCATCCGGATATAATGCCCTCTAGTCGGTTTCCATGAAAATTGAATTAAGACATTTTCTGAAAGATATATATTATACCAATATATTGACTGCTTCGAGTGGTGTAGTAAAACTAGCCTCCCAAGGTGATCCATGAAGCATTTTATTTTCCCCGAGGTGAAGCCGAGGGAATATAGAATGCTTCATGGATCACCGAGGGAGGCCAGTTTTACACCATAAAGCAGTCAATATTTGTTTTATAACACCTCTCCAACAGATTCTGCTTGTTTTTAAGTGATAACTGATATGATTAATTTAATCTTAATTCAATTAAAATGTACTTCAAATTGAATACGAAATAGGTGAAAGTTTACTCAAACTTCTCCAAACTACCTCTTCACGAAATGTTTGAACCCAGCTAGCTCTGTAGCGCCGATGTAATGCTGAGCGACTCGATCTAGACCTCTGGCGGCGACCTCCTTAATGTGAAGTAGGTGTGCCGTGTGCGCCCTCTATTGACAAATTCAGTCCTGCCGATACCATCAAACCTTGGGCAGGTTACTTTGATAAACGGTGTTTTTTTAATGAGGCATTGTATAATAGCAGCAGTAGCCTTGATGCATTAATTTACTGATGTATACGGCCAAGCTAAAAAGAATGTTTGAAAAAAAACCCCACATCTTCACCTTGAGTATTTAAACGCGGGTGCAGCCGGGCAAAACCCAATATTGAATTTACATCACCCCGACGGTAATTCCATATTCAGCGGCGGCGGAGCGGTTTTCGAACTGGGGTGTGTGTGTGTGTGGGGGTTGGGGGGGGGGGGGTGCGTGTGTGTGTGTGTGTGTGTGTGGGGGGGGGGGGGGTAGGGGGCATCGCCAAAAAGGGGCACTTGCTCAGTGAAAGGCATCTACCGTCGGTGCAGCAGCGTATTCATTATTTTTTTCACATCGATGCTGAAATGTCAACACGTTTATTTTAGCGGACACTTTTCCTCCGTAAAATCTAATCCTGGGGGGGGGGGGGGGGGGCCCGCGGGTACCATCTTCTAAACTAGGGGGCGCTCTTCAAAACCGGCCATTATGCAAACTTCGCATTATGTTAGGGTTATGGGGCTTGGTTTTCATATTCCTCGTTCAAATCGGAACTCTCTATACAGTTTGGGAAATGATTACTGAATACAATTATCTTTGTTTTCATCTTGTGGAGGCACCTTTATGCTCGAGGAGGACATTTATATCCGCACGAGGGGCACTTGGGTAAATGGGGGGAGGGGGGGGGCAAGTACACCCCCGTCCCCCCCCCCCCCCGGGTCCGCCGCCCCTGTCCATATTCTGAATAGTATGATCTGTACCTTGCTGCATTTAAAAAAAAAATGTATTTCATTTATTTCTCGATAGTCATGGCGTCGTCAGGGTGGTGTTGATAGTGGTGGTTGTTTGTCGCAGAAAAAGTGAAAGGCTGTTTCCGAATCACACGGCTAAAGCCAGCAATAACACACGAGTCAATGGGAAGTGGCTGCATCCGATAGCCAGTGGCTGTTATTTTCAGCCGTACATGTATTTTGTACAGAGCGGTTATGTACATGTAAATAGCGCCATCTAGTGTTAGATATTGTTCCGTGTCGTGTCGTCCGCATTGAGAGAGCGCTGACGAAGTATAATAGTATAGTACATGTAGCTCAATTCAATTTCAAACGCCCCTTTTTTCACCAGCGCTTACCCCCGCCCCCAATATTTGTAAAGAGTGCCCTTCTTTTCTTAAAAAGTGCCTTTTTTTCTAAACAAGTGCCCTGTTAAAAAAAAAAAAATGCCTTTTTTGTGCCCGCGGCCGTAAGGTGTGCCTTCGTTTGAATTTCGCGCATGTATTGCCCTGAAAAGCACCATATATGGCCCGTTAGTATGCAGTTTTGAACAGCGCCCCCATCGATGGATGGTACCAACCCCCCCCCCTCCTCCCCCCCGCTTTTTAAATTTACGGAGTCCAAGTGTCAGAAGAAAAAAACGTGTCTACGTTTTAGCATGGATGTGCAAGTGCCCTTTTCAAAAAATTGTTTATCCCCCAATCAAAATGACCTTGCTTCGCCACTGAAACATCAATGATCAATAGCTAAACATTATTCATCAATATCTAAACATACTGAAAGCAAGAATATGTTTAGAAAAGTGATTAATTGCTAAACACAGTATTTGCAGTGTATCCATTGACAAAACACTCGTTTCGGATTTGGTTTTTTAGTTTGAGATTGACAGTCAATTGCAAAACTCAAAATAAGTTGGGCTGGAATTATAGCCCGCTCGCGCTTAAGGGCCCCGATTTTATTTTTGGATTGGAGATAATCTGTGGTGCGATCTGAGGCAGTATCTGATCACGTTAACCTTTTTTATTTAAAGGAAAAGATGGTGGAGTAGGCCTGCGCAGTGTCTGCCGTTATTGCGACGTCACTTAAATTAATTGGGATGGTTTTTTTCAAGGGGGGGGGGGATGGCCCCCGCTGGCCCCCCTTGATCCGCCCTGGATCCCGCAAGCTCGGTGGTCGAGTTGTAAGACGTACTGCGCTTGTAAGCAGGAGATCGTGGTCACAGTTCGAGTCCCACCTTAGTGATTGTTTTCCAACTTTCACTCGGGAGGAAACACACTGATGTCGGTGAAGAGCAAAAACCTGTTAGGATTTACATCACCCCGACGCAAATTTCATCTTATGAATAGTTTGAGGATAAGGTTGAATTCTTCAGAGACAAACTTCAATAACGCGCACACAACAGAGAACATTTAGCCATTCTTCCCTATAAAAAGATGAGACTCTAGTGATGTATTAAGCAAGATAAAACCGAACAAGGATTCTGCTTGTCTTTGTTCTAACATACCACCCACAAATAAAACACCCAGCACTCAAGCGTTCCCTTCGGAAACTTTGGCATTTGATCAGCGAAAATAGTTATCTCAATACACTCTTCGAGACCAAACCTATGCTTGCATGCAAACGTCACAAAAACATAAGATATGGCCTGGTTCCTTTTTTTTTTGATCAGGAGATCTAGGGTCTTCTTAACAATGGATGGGATTACAATGTAAATATTAACGAATTTAAGCCACTAATTCAACAGCTGGAGTTTTAAGTCATACCGGGGTGTCGCGTGTATCCAATTTAGTCATAGTAGCCTATAACGCGTAGTTAACAGCTGCTCAAAGGCACATAAATTTGA
Organism: Patiria pectinifera; assembly: GCA_029964075.1. Taxonomy (NCBI): domain Eukaryota; kingdom Metazoa; phylum Echinodermata; class Asteroidea; order Valvatida; family Asterinidae; genus Patiria; species Patiria pectinifera. The sequence continues at coordinate 8,377,226 of CM057143.1, forward strand.
ATTTGAGTATGTTCTGTGCCAGATATAATTGATTCACAAGGCTTATCTTTGGTGCGTGTCCGTAGTTATTTGTGAGGAAGTTTCTCAATTTCTCCAACAGATGTAAAAAGTGCAAAAACAAACAGGCCTACATTTAACCAACAGACCTCTCAAAATACAATTGTATTTACATGTACATAATAGATTACCTGGACGTGGAACAGATCGTTTACAGTGCATCCATCGTTGGAGCACCTAATCCGACTACCCCATCTGTGCTGTTAATTTACCGACCTTACTTACTTATTAGCGTATCAATTACAACACAAAACTTGCTATAGTGTACTTGTTCTAAATAACCCCGAGGACACACACAGGGAGAACAACAGATCATTTAAGTTCTCGGGAGTTGGGTCTTTTGTTTAAAACGGTCCTCTGTAGTAGGTTTGTGTGCTTAGACTATGGGAGAGTATTACTGGGACAAAGGAAAACACAAAGCATTGTCCTCGGAAGTAAAGTAAAACAAGAACGTGTGCGGTAGTCAGAGGGATGAACTGTGTTTTGTTGGATTATGTGTGTCTTTTTTTTTGCATATTCCAAGCAAGGAGGCCATACTTTTAAAGAACTTGAATGGTGACACCTTCTTGTTCTCAGGGTTGGGAAATTTTGGATATCGCTTATTTATGTTCTTATTGATATTTTATCAATACATAATAATAATACTATAATACCGGAGTTTTATATAGCGCACGTATCTACCAACAATTTGGTAGCACCTTATAAGGGTTTTCAGGGTGCTGCGGCGCATACTGCAGACATTGCCAGAAACACCAGGACAAACCCCTTCTCTTAGCGCTAATGGTTACTGGGTTCTTTAACCTGCATTACACAACAAACGGGACCTACGGCTTTACGTCCCATCCGAAGGACTAAGCAATTGCCCAAGGGCACAAGCACCATGTTCCCATGGTCAGGATTCGATCCCATGTACCATGGCACACGAGTCGAACACCGTAACCATTGGACCACAGTAGGCCATATGGTGATTGCACAGTTTCAACAAACAAAAAACTTACACAGATGTCCATCATTAACCTGTTAAGCTGCATGAAGCAGAATAGCCCTTAAAAAGTGGAGGAATTGGGAGGATGAGGTTGGGGTGTGGCCTAGGGCGTGGCTATGGCATAAACAAGTTCAAATTAACTTTGACACAATAATCCCACAAACTTGTGGTAATGGTTCATTATGTTGTCATTTGTAATCCAATTACATGTAACATTGAGAATGACTTAATAAGAAAGGACATCGGGGCTGCACTGGGGGCGAGGAAATAATAAGTGTTAGATCAAATGTTACCTGACGAAACTATCATATTAAATATAAGAAGTGCCACAATTATGTTGATTTTTTTTTCACTTCTAAGACCAATAAGCATAATTGGACTAAAATGGCTGGATGAGGTACAGAGTTTCTGTGTGTTTTTAATGTGCTTTTGTTTTACTCATCACAGTCATCTGACGTCAAATGAAACGGGCATGCGCTTTTCTAAGGACTATACCTAAAGAACTATGGGTTCTATTTGGTTGTAACTTGATATGTACCTATGCCGGGATGTATTATAGATGGACATTCAAGTGACTTCATTGTGATGTCATTACACTTCATGTGACGTTTCATTAAAAGGGCATTCGAAACAGCTGATGTTTTTCCACAATTTTCCAGTTTGGCATGGTTTATTTTGCCTTCATGAGCAGTCCTAATTCACGGCCTGCCTAATTCACGGCTGTCAACCAGTCAGCAGCGTATTTTGATGCGTGCGGTGGATTTGAGCATGTTCTGTATACACGGGACTGTATTTTTCAGTCACATGAATAAATAACTTAATAAGCAATAATCGACTAGTGCAAGTTAAATCCAATAATGTAGGCCATGTGTATGGTACGTGCGCATTGATGGGTACCCAATGAAAACAGTGTAAAAGCAACAAACTCCAGGGCCAAATGCAAGCCTCACTTAAATTATTGTCTCGTCCTTTATCTTCCAATTTCTTTTAAATTTTGGGTAGATTAGCCAATAACAATTTTAAATATTCACACCAAAACAAAATCACCTCCCGAGAAGTGATAGTTCCCATGGCCTGCATGCAGCCGTTTTACAGATGGTATCCCTCCACTTTCTCAGGCAAATAGGACCCATTTTTCAACGGTAATTTTATCAAGTCTGCCCTCAGATGGAAGCCCAAAATCCAGGGAGTTAAGTCTCGGCTATATTCACACAGTCCGACCCTCCCTTTTTAAAAAAAACCCAGCCTCCTTTTCAAAAAAAGTTGTGTGTTTGCGTGTGTTTGGGTGTGTGTGGGTGTGTGTGGGGGGGGGCACTTTTGATGCTAATGAGCTCGCGTAGTAATTCTCATAAATTAGTGCGCACCCAACTTCCCCTTACATGCATGCGGCAAGTGAACGTTTTTGTGGCAGTGGTGTATCTTAGGGACTGTATATTAAACCCTTGGTTCATGGTAGAAAGCAGCATATTGCAGTTCACATACCAAAATGGCAAAGGCCGCAGTTTTCCTATCGCTTTTCTTTGTTGCTGTGAAACTGGGTTTGGCTCAAAACTACGATGATAACTGTGCTAAGGTTCTGATCATCGGCGGAGGTGCGGCAGGTTTGCAAGCCGCCAAGGAGTTCCACGACCAAGGTATGGATGATTTGATCATTATCGAAGCTGCTGAATTCTTCGGTGGGCGAGTCCACGATGTTACTTTCGCTGGGGTGCAGGTTGAGGCTGGGGCTAACTGGGCCCAGCCCCCGGGTACCGAGATCATCGACTGGGTCGAGAGACTCTCCATCCAGTACCACGAATCAGACTTCGACTCTGTCATCATCCGCAACGAGACCGGGCACGATGTGAGCGAAGAAGCTGATCCGATCTGGGAAGATATGGAACACGCCTTGGAGCGATTGGAGGAGATCGGTAGCGAGTTAAACGAAGAGTGTCGTGAAGACATTTCCCTTCGAGCCGCCCTTCGTCTAGCCGGCTGGAAACCCACAACACCAATCCATAAAGCCATCGAATTCTTCGACTTTGATTTCGAGTGGGCGGATATCCCGTCCGTCACCTCCCTGAAATCTACTACTCCTATCCAGACAATCTCTGCCACAGGTGGCAACTTGTTTGTCACTGATCAGGGCGGCTTCAAACGCATCTTTGAGGAGATTACACCTTGGCTTATGATGGATCCTTACAAGAATCATCTTCGCCTGAATAAGACTGTAGTGTCGGTCACCGATAAATCAAGTAACGGAGTGGAAGTGAGGTGTGCAGACGGCACCGTCTACACAGGAGACCATGCCCTTGTCACGGTTAGTCTTGGAGTCCTGCAGAACGACGTCATTGACTTTCAGCCAGCCCTCCCAGACTGGAAGATTGTCAAGTTATTCCAATTCATCATGGCATCCTTTGCCAAGGTCTTCGTCAAGTTCCCAAATCAGTTCTGGGATGATGATGAGTGGATCATGTACGCCAGCGAGCGTCGTGGCTACTTTCCCGCCTTCTCTAACCTGAACGCCCCTGGACTCTTCCCGGCTGGTACTAACATCCTCGTAGGCTTCGTGACTGGAGATGAAGCCCGCAGGGTCCAGAACCAACCCCTTGCCGAGACCAAAGCTGAAGTTGAGGCTGTGATGCGCAACATGTATCCCGATGCCACAGTCCCCGAGGCTACAGATATCTACGTGACTGATTGGGACACCAACCCGCTTCACTACGGCGCCTACTCCAACTGGCCGGTAGAGGTCTCCACCGAGGGTTTTAAGCAGATCCAGTCCCGAGTTGGGAACATCTTCTTTGCTGGCGAGCATACCGATCCGATGTTTAATGGGTACATCATTGGGGCAACTCGTAGCGGTATACGTGAAGCTGAGAAGATCATGGCCTGTATGAATGGGGAGGAATGCCCGGCTTACGAACCGCCTGAGTCATACTCCTGTCCTACTGGTAATAGCAATTAGAAATGCCAATGATGGCAACATTGTAACGTTGTCTTTCACTGCAATCTGCCTTGCTGCAACACTCCACGCTTTCCTGGCTTTGTAACAAATTCATTAAAAATGAGTCAATTCCAATATGCACACTATGATCCAAAGGATATTGTGCACTTTTCTTAAAGCAAGACACTGGCCACCCCGTGGGTTTATAGCTCATGGGACATTATTGCATTCGTTTGGGGCAAGGATACATTTTTAATAGGTGGAAAACCCCGATTGTAATAGGGAGAGCATTATGTTTCCGACACTTAGTCTTATATTTATATTTTACTAGTCGCATGATAGATCAACAGCTTTATATGAGGCTGATGAGGTTAATTATCATATTATCTTTTTTTTTTGCTTGAGACAAGTTTGCTGCGACCACCAGAGACAAAGCGTGACCTAATTAACCCCCTTTTGCATATTATGTTTTAACACAAGATTGTGCACAATCTATGAAGCTATTTGGTAAACTTCAAGGTTCTCTCCTCTTTTATTTTTGAGAAAACATATAAACTTGAAAACCGTTTACAAACCAACAAACAAACTGCATTACTTTGTAGACATTTTTCTACAGACTAATTAAATAGAGCCGTTTGTTTTATCTTGGCAAATATTCACTGAGAAACATCTCGAACAACTTACTTCACAAACCAATAAAAAACTGAGTTATTTTGTGGATATTTTCAAAACATCTCGAACAACTTACTTCACAAACCAATAAAAAAAATGAGTTATTTTGTGGATATTTTCAAGGGGCTAATTAAATAGAATTGTTTGGTATAACTTGGCAAATATCCATTGAGAAACATCTCCAACAACGTACTTCACATTAATAGTTTATGTTGGTTGAGTGTGGCTTTTTCGGTTTCTTTTTGTTTAGTTAGCAACGTGTACGCATTTGTAACAATGCACAGTTTAAATCGTAGATGTTTTAACACGCCCCAAATAGAAATAAAACATTAACTTGCACGATTTCGTTTGCACCATAATTTTCAAGGCAAGCAAGACATTTGCGTGTTTTTTTATTCAGCTCTAACGTTGTTCGTTTGATTTTCGCACTGGAATCACCACTCGGTGAATGGGTTTACTTTTGGGCAACAAATGTGATGACCACTGATGTAATCTTGGCACTTGTTTGTGTCTTTCTGCATTTCACGGACATCTCAAGACAATTTCTCTATAATTTAAAAACGGTTAAGGGTTGCCAATTATTTACTTTATATTTATTTTTAATAGTTATATCAATTATTATTATTATTTAATAGTTATATCATTTTGATTATCAATTACTGTCAGATATTTAAATATGGAAATTAATTAAACTGCTGCCAACTGCTCACTGACTGGGTTGACCTAAACTATACAAGTGGAAAACAAAATTATAGTGGCATGATATTTCATCTTTAGCGGGCCTTCTTCAGAGGCAAAAAACTATTTAAAATAATTATTCTGCTTTCAGCTTGAAACATTATTTAACCAACGGAGCAAATAAAGAATATACAGGCATCTTCATTCTCTGTCTGCAGTCGTCACTCTTACCGTGCAGGTCTTTGTTGGGTCTGATCTGCCCAATTAATTTAGGCCTATTTGTAAAATGGCTTAGTTTAAAGAGAAGATACAACATTTGCAAACATCAAAACGAAAACGAAACGAAACAAAACGAAATGATCAAATTATGGCGAAATGCCTTACTGGATTGTTAGGGAATGACAGTCCTGTAAAATCGTGGCTCCTGGTGTGCTGACATTTTCAAGAAAAATGGTATTTTTCCAACGCTGGTCGGCCGACCAGCGTTGGAGAAAACTGACTATTTTTCAAAAACTGCTCCGAATTTTTCATAATCAGTTATTCCGCATTTTGTTTGCAATTGATTACACACCTGTGAAGGGGTACAAGTCTGCTAGACTGATTCTTTGATCTTACAAGTCCCCAAAGTCTATAAATTGCTCCGTTTCATCTTAAGTGGGGTCAGGGAACCAGACTGCAAGAACATGATTGGTTTTCTTGGTTTTTCCAGCATCTACAAGCCCAAAACGTGAAAAAAAGGTAATTTTAACAATATTTGCTATAACATATCTTCCAAATCGATTTTTTTTCTGAAAATTTCAGCAAAAGCAAATGTAGTACATTCCCTTTAATAAGGATCATAATTACTGATGATGATTGAACTACTACGGGCCAAGACTCCCTTCAGGACAACTGAACATTGCACATTAATTTTCTTTGTCTCGGGAGAGGTATTTGGTTTGGGTCATGATATAAATTGCTTTGAATTGGACCTCGCACATGATCTTGGGTTTTGAGTGCATTCGCGGGGTCCGATCGTTCTCCTTTCACCATATAATAATAAATGACTCGATCTGGACCTCTTGTGGCGACTCCCTTTCAATTTGATATAGGTGTACGCCCTCCATTGACATATCCGGACTTGCCGATGTCATTAGCGAATCTTAGTCGGCCGATTACATTGATAAACAGTGTATTGATTTTAAGTTGTACTGAAGTTGAAAGTTATAGTCTTCATCCAGCCAGGAGCATGACTGGCCATTTTTAATAGGTTTTAAGCGCAAGTTTGTGACAGCGCCCTCAACTGAAATATCCCTTTTGGCGGTGAATGATCTCATACAATTAACTCGCACTCCCAGCCCTGCAAACAGGGCGGGGTACGAGCGAACTAATACATGTAACTCCTAAAACAAATAACTTAAAATACGACACTTACTGTCGCTTTGATGTGTAAAATCGCCCCGTATAAACCAGACGTCAAAAGTGTTGAGCCAGATCCAACGGCGTAGCCAGGGTTGTCATCCTAAGGGGCGTGTGTGTGTATGGGGGGGGGGGGGGCTAGAGGTTACAATGGAAGGGCGCTCAAAAATTTGTGTTGAAAGGTAGACATTTTGTTGGTCACTGCACACCCGCCCTCCGTAAAAAATAGTGGGGGGGGGGGAGGGCTGGACACCATCTTCCCATGGGGGCGCTATTCAAACGTATATCATGGCTACATTAGACAATACATACCGCTATTCGATTTCCAAGGGACGTTAATTACAATAAACAGCCGCTCGCCAACAAACCCCCCCCCCCCAAAAAAAAATAGGGACATAGTCGCGGAAAAAAGGGACTTTATGTTCTTCCAGCTAATCATGGTAACTCATATGGCTGTTCTTTTCTCCGGATGCACAATTTTCAGGGGGGGGGGGCGCCCCCCACGTCCCCCTGTAGCTACGACGCTGGCCAGATCAGTGTCGGTATTCTGAAATATATATAATTCCGATTTTATGTTATAAAATTCCTGGCTACCATCTCGACCACAAATTGCGTTTGTCTCCCTCAAACGGAGGCAGCTGCCACAACCTCGTTCCCAGGGTGTCGAGCAGTACGCGCCCACTACTGCCTGCAATACACTGATATTAGATCATTTGCATGCATGTGCAAAATTTGTGAGTAATTATGTATGCAACTGAGGAAGAGTTTGGTGCCGTTCCGTGCTTTACATCAGCGTTTGCCTTGTGTATATGGTGTCTGGGGTAAAAACAGAATCAATTCGTCGCCTTGTGAGCATGGGTGTGAGTTACGAAAACACGATTTTTTTTTTCAAAATTAAAATGTTACAATCTTATCCAAACAATATTTATGATCACCTTTCATATTAATATGAACACACTGAAACGAAAGGAAATGATTATTTGAAAGAATTTGTGGACGTAATAAGATAAGTGGTGATATACTCTGCAAACTGTCAGTGCGCTGGTGCCCTGGACGAAACCACCAATATGCACGGGGATCGATGTGCGCTGGTGCTGAATTTTCACGAGCCAACGATCATAATAAACACACAAAGCCCACTTTTGTTACTAAAGTGCCAGATAATTAATGAAACTTTTAAAAGTCTGTATTCAATTACAAGCCAGGTACCTCCTTTATTTGAGCTTTTCTATAAAGTCTCCGGACAGCCTGGACTCCGGTTATGTCTAGCTATTTCGACCTGTGTCTTCAGTTGCAATGCCTAGTAAAGATAACATATATCTGAAACATTCCGTTTTGCGGATTATCCAGTAAGTTTTATACATGTTTTTTTTACACTTCACGTAATCCGATATGGCGTGAAGTTTGGGTTACATAATTAATTTCCAAAACTATAACGAAAAGTAACATAAATTTCTAAATTCTGTAAATTGTCACGCCATAAAATATAAAGGTGCATGACAATGAACATTATTTAAACCTAGCAAAAGTGACTGACGGACGAACGAACTTCGATCGACAAGTTTTCCGCGAGTTCTCTGCGTTTCCTCATTTTCCTCATTGCAACCTTGCTACACCCCGAAGACGGACAAGATGTCAGAAAATTCGGCAAAGCAATAACTGGGGAGCACTACCTAAATTTATCTTTTTATTAAACTTCGATCGACGCAGCCTACCCAGCAGGGAATGTGCATCTATCTGTCATCTTTTAAATTCGGAGGAGAAGATTCGGTGACTCTGGTCCGGCATTAGCTACGCGATCATTGACAGCTTTACTCAAGAGAATCTCCGTGATGTCAGCTGGGGTAAGATTCTTGTTCTTACCAAGCTCCAAGGCTGCTACACCTGTTGATTATAAAAAAAAACAAATACCAAATTAATCAATAATGTAATATATGTAATAATTGTGCCATTCGTGATACAATCATGGCATTTGGCACACAGTTTGAGTAGGCTATGTCATGAGAAAGATGATATCTTTCTCATGACATACTTATTTATAAAGTATTTGGCTATAGGGCCATCGCAGATTTGTCCTTTGAAAAAAATATAGGTAGAATAACAAGCAATAGCAGTCATTTTGAAAATTTGGAAAATTGCTTGCCGTCATGTCATGACATACTTACTTAATATTTTTTGGCTATAGGGCCATCGCAGATTTATCCTTTGAAAAATATCCGTAGCATAACAAGCAAAACTATTCATTTTGAAAATTTTGAAAATTGTTTGTTAATGTATATCTATACTTTTTTTTTTACAAAGGACAAATCTGCAACCATGGCCTATATAGCCAAATATCTTGATCATGCATACTCTGACTGTTTGCCAAATTCCAAGCTTGTACATATCATCAAAGGCACAATTCCCCCAAATATTTCTCCTATCTGCCCCACGATAGGTATCATGAATCCCTTGCTCGTATTTTCACCGCCCTTTCTCCGATGGAGACGGATGTTTTTTTTCAACCTTCGCTAGCGCCCTTGCTTTACTAGGATGGTGAGTACGAGCGAACATGAATCTCTTGTACTCACCAGCGACGTGTGGGCATGCCATGGATGTTCCGCTTTTGGTTGAGACGTCTCGGTTAGATTCTATACCGGCGCTCAGGATGGAGCTCCCCGGGGCAAAGATGTCCACACAGGTCCCGTAGTTTGAGAAATAGGACCGGGCATCGGTATCCGTCGTAGATCCCACTGTTATGGACTGATACGAACGTCAAGGCATTTTTAGTATTAATCTGTTTTTACCCATGGTAAGATCGAAAAACCCACTAAAATGGTGGCATCAACATTTACATTTGCGATCTTATGGTGTATTTAGGCCTACACAGACCCCAAAATGAAGAGGACTAATTGTCCTTGAGTTGTAAACTTGACTTCATTTGCAAACCGTACTACCTAACGGAAGGGAACCCAAAGAACAATATGATACTTTAGTTAAGTAGATCACAATATTAGCCCAAGGGTGGATATTCCCTATCCACCGCTCCCATTTACGTGCCGGCTAAAATGACGGTACAAAACCGACCATAAGAGTAAAATTATGCTTTAAAACCAGGGGACCTCAAATGAAAAGTTCACACTTGACATGAGCTCCAATTAGTAGGCTTTTACCTTAGGAGCGCTTCCTGGCGATCGTTGACACGCTGGTATGTTGGCGTTGCCCGCGGCGACAACGACTGTAAAGCCAACGTTGAACAAACGAGACACCACGTTGTTTTGAGTTACAGAGAATGAGCCCCCGAGAGACATGGAAACGATAGCAGGGCTCTTGCCATTCTCAGCTACCCACTCCATAGCTGTGGAGAAAACAAACAGGAATGACCTGAAATATGTACAAATTTGGTGCTTCAGATAATAATTATGCTGGATGGGGTATCAATATCATTGTATTAAGCGCTGATTGGAGTATAAGCCCCCAAATTATTTTACCTGCTATAACAATAGACTTGGGAGTTCCACCGGAGCAAGCAAAGACCCGGACCGACCAGACATTAGCTTTCTTTGCCACACCGTAAGTCTTGCCAGCAATGGTCCCCGCGCAGTGGGTGCCGTGACTGTGGCAATCCAAGCCTGCCCTGCCGTCTTCTATGAAGTCCTGGCCAAAGAATGCTCGACCCTCGAACTCCTCATGGTCATACAGGATGCCCGTATCTATGACGTAGACGTCAACTCCCTCACCGTCACCTATAGCGATGGACAGAGTAAGTGAATAAGGGTCCTAAATGAGTTGATCAACAAAATGTGGCTTCCATGCGCGATCAGGAATGTTGCGGGGTTTCCGAGACTGGCTTTGTCTCCGGCTTATAAGAATCTTCTATCATCCTTTAAAGTCCAGACTAAATAAAAATTGACGCTAATTTTGCAATTGTTTTCTTTAGGAGTCGTTCAAGTGAGGAGCCTAAAATCTCCTAAAGCCGAAGCGGAGACGAAGCAAAGTTCCCGATTCCTTTTGATTTTTCACACTCTAAAAAGCCCCGGATCAGAATTGACCCGAAATCCGAGTCCCATACGGGGCCTGACACTTTTCCAGGCCAAACTAATTGACTCCTTTTCTGGGTCATTTTGACCCGGGAAAGTGTCAGGCCCCATAAAAGCTAGATACTGGGTCAAATCTTTACCTCCTGGTTCGTAACTATCGTCGAGGGGGAGATCATTCTGATCTATACGGTCGATTCCCCAAGATCCAACATCATCAGGATAGACGTAGCCATCTTGCTCAACGTACTCAACGCCCTCCATGGAACGAACCTGAAATAGAATAGTTGGTATCGGTAGTCATATCCTTGATTCTTCATGACCCTTGTTTCCTATGTGTGATTAAGTCTGGTCTTAACAACCTAGAAGTAGAACCATTTTGGAGTAAAGGCAGCTGATTTCTTGACTATATTAGCGACCAAACTACTTTAGATGAAGGTCTTTTACTCCGACTTTCAATGAAAATTGTAGTCTTTTGTTACCTAAAGCAAGCTTATGCTCTATAGATAGAAATGTTGTCTTCTAATTCTTTTGAAAAAAAAATAGCATGAACAAACGCAACAGAAATTAACATTGTAGTTCTTATCCAAAATATGCACCACAAGATAATGCTTCTACTTCCCTTAAAAATTTAAAACCTTTTACAAATTTCATTCACATCGTTTTGCAATTCATTTCAAATGAATTATGTTTTGCAAGTCTTTGGATTGGTAGTCGTAATTATAAAGCAAGTTATAGCCGTTGAAACTCACCTTGTCAACCTTATCATGCGGAATAGCCACTACGATTGTATTGGACAAGGTCGAGGTTCTTTTAATTGCGTTTGGAAATCCAGATCTCTCAAGTTGGTTTTGGAATTGTCCATTGATAAAGCTCCGTGCGACACTGTCCTGTCAAAAGGTGCAGAGAAAAAGAAGAGGCATATATTGTTCTTTGGGTCGACAACCAAATATTTTATGTGGGTTGAATATGTTCTTCTGAATACGTATTCTGAAGTTAAAGCCGTCGTTTCAGATTTGTACCTTGATCTTGACGATGTAGCTGTTGGGAACAGGATCGTCAGTTTCATACAAAGGAGCCAATGGATCACAGCTAGCTATCGCCAACCACAAGCATAGAATTAGCAAATACTTCATGGTAGTTTTCCTTCAAAAAATCAAAAGGGTTTTTGTACACAATAAATCGAAAAGGGCGTATATAGCTTATGAGATAGACAGTTCTTAAATTAGAAAAGTCATAAATAAGAAAAGTCCTAATATTAGGAAAGTCCTAAGTACAAAACTACACAAAGTGGGTTTAATTGAATCGAATTTAATTTGGTTCAATTTAATTTTGAATTTATGACTAAAAGAGAACATAAATTAGGAAAATAATTTTGACATTACTACCCCTCACAATTCGGTTTTTGATTTACATTAATTCCATTGATGCTGATGCGAAATTGACTTACTTTTAAACTTGCACGAGCAACAGAAATCCTTGCTACCAGTCGTCTCCTTGTACCACAGAGGCTTTGACCTTCACTTTGTTCTTGTGTTGTATGGTTATACTGACTCAAGCTGACACTGTACTAGTTTCTGAGTACAGTAATCCATAGCGGTCTACCAGTAACAACTAATGTATACGAGATAATTTTTGGGGGTTAAATTGAGTATAACTTCAACAGTTCCAGTCCGTGTCGATTTGTCAAACAATTGACCTTTGGCATTCTTTTGTTGTCCTGCCCTTAAACTATACCATCAAAATACACTATGTGAGTACACGCTTTATTTGCCATTCGTAATTTTATCAACTCTCCCTGCTCGGACCAACAAATCTCGAGTAAAGTTTCTACACAGCGTACCGTTTACAGAAAACGCATAACTATAACAGAGAATGTTAGTAGGTTAAGCTTGAACGAGAAAATTAAATTTGACAATATCTCCGGAACTATCTGAATGAAAATCTATTGGCGGAGGGCACGTACGTTGCGCCGTTCGAAACTTGTAAACCAAAGTACATTTTGCACGATAGTTTCTTTCTATCGTAAAAAGATATATGACCTCGATTACGCAGTTATTTGTGAAACTCAAATATGCTAATTAGTCAGTAAGATAAATATACATAACCTATTTTTGTGGTACCTGCGTACCCCGTACATCGGTTAACGATACATCGGTACAAAGGTTAACGATGAAAACCAGCGCCCGACAGGTCTCACAGAAGTCCCGCACTATTGACCCTACATGGATTAGCTTCAACCATTAGCAAGTCTGTTAGGGTCAACGAAGACGGCTGTGTTCGTGAAACGGTTTCTGTTGTGTTGAAGCATGAAAATACAACTAAGATCAGGTAAGAAAACAAACATTACGTCTAAATTTTGAAAAGAAAAAACACATATAGGCCTATTAACATCGTTTTGTATGCACTTTGCGCCATTTAGGTAAGTGTTTCTCATTCGCAAGGTAATTTCGTCACTTTATCGGTTTTGCAGTAGATCTATTCCTGTCTCCGCTTGTAACATAACTTAGTTTAACTACTGCCGTTAATCTTTTATACCGTCATTTTCGATCGTGTCAATTATTTGTCGCCATGATCTTCATTACCTTACCAATTAAGGCATTACCTGCCATGACTGCCACCATGATCAATAAACCATTTTATTGTTTTCAGCCATGATTTCTTGACTTAGGATTAGTTAATATGTAATGTTTATTGTTCTTGTGGAACTCATGCATTGTCGTTTCTTCTTTTAGTCATGAGTGTGCTGCTTCTTTTGTGTGCATGTTTCGCCCTGGTAAGCTGTGATCCGCTAGCGCCTTTGTATTACGATGAAGACCCGATACCAAATCGCTACATCGTCAAGATCAAGGTATTGTTAAAACAAAACTTTCATTTTACTTTCACTTGATTTACAACTTTAATTGTGACGAATGGGGTAACCATATATGGCTCTGTGCTTGGTATGACGGCTTTTCCACAGTTCATTTTGAATTCATAAATAAGGTTGTTCCTCACACCAAATGAGTCCCTTTTTCGGCATGAGATTCACATTGCAATCATGAAATCATTTACGTGAAGAATTGAGAAGCTTTAAATTTACATCAGATACTTTATGCAAACCACCACATTTATTCTGTCTCTGTCGACTATATTTGGTTTTCACGAACAGGACAAGCATGCAAGAGCTTTTCTGAAAGGTGAATTCCAAGAGCAACTGACGCAATCTGGTTTTCCAAACGCCATCAAGAGAACATCTAACGTCTTTGGTATGGCAGTTGTGGATATGCCAGACGGTCAAGTAGATTCGGTGAGTTTCAAGCACCAACAAGAAGTGCGCGAAAAAGATCACGAGGAAAGGTTTTTTTAAAAGGGGCTTTCGGTTGATATTAATAATGATAATGCATTTTTACGGCTGGCTTATCTCGTGCAGAGGAATTGATTTTTTTTGATTCCCTGATTCTGATACTAGCTCTTTCTTTCTTGAATTGAGACATTTTGGTATTTAGTTTGTCTTACTGCCCGAATCGAAGTCTCCTTGTCCGTTTAAAGGGCTCATTATGGGCCTACAATGTAATGTTTAATATGCAATCCTTAAAAATGCACCTGTTTGTCCAATTAAACCTTATTTTCAATTTTGAGTATTTGGTGCCTTTTTGGTTTTTATGCTGATGAAATAAGCATATTCATGAGCGAAAAGCTGATGTCATTCCGGGTAGAAACCTCAACGTTACAGCTATTTCAGCACAAAAAATTGCTAGAAGTTTGGATATGTGCTGCAGTCATCAACTTTCTTTTCTTTGGTGATTCGTTGTTGTGTAAGTACATCACAGTTAGCCAAAAAGCAACCCTTTCTCACAAATGTTTTCAATGATCAACACTGTGGGTTCACAATTTCAGTTGAAACCCCCTAAACTGTACTGAACAGTGTCTTCCTGAAATAACATCACAGCAACAGCGCCCGCTGTTGTCCAGAAAAGAATGGAACAGTTTAAATTTTCAAAGACTAAAGTGCGCTTTTCAATAACATTAACCAAAAAGGTTACATTTAAGAGGAGTAGAAAGTTGGACAAGTTCATTTTAGAGACCATTTAAATTGGCATGGATTGTGGCCTGAAACTGCCAGTCTATTTCAAGCGGCTGAAAGATCCACAACAGCGTGTAGAATTAAGGATATAATTGTGGTTCACTTTATAATGCAGGTTCGTTCCATAGATGGTGTCGAGTATGTTGAGCAAGATGGACGAGTATACGCTGACGCCGTGGGATCCTGGGGCCTCGACCGTATAGATCAGGACGATCTCCCCCTCGATGATAAGTTCAACCCCCAAGGTTAGACAAAGATTTTAGCGTTGTTTGTCAGGCGCCCCAGGGGTATTGGGAACCACTTTTGCGCTTGGAAGCAGTGGTGTATGAAAGAGGACTGCCCTGTAAACATACCACTCAAAAAAGAAGTTGAGAACATTTTCAAATATGCCTACGTATATGTATAACCATTAATAATGGCTATAATGCCTCGCTTTATATAAAATTTGACTATCAACATTTCTAAACTTGGGCTAGGAGAATTGTATAGGCTACCGTCTTACCAGGGCCCTGACATGGGTCCGGTTTCCCATTCTACATGCACACCGCCGTAAAAAAATGTTGTGAATATACCAATCATGTCATTATGCGGTATCTTTATTGCAACATTCGTTAATAGGGTCTACAGAAAAGAGTAAAAGTTGTATCCCCCGTTTGTATGGAATGCGCTTACCACAAAGCCAAAAGCAGCTAAGAAACACGCAACTATTTAAAGGAGAAAGACTGAATCCGTTGACATTTGACTTAAATTTACTAATAATGGTAAACCAGATTGTGACAATACTGGACCGTTACCAGCCATTTAGGTGTAGGTGTAGGTGATGGTACACAACAGGGGAACGAGAAGTAAAGGTTCTGAGCATAAAGATAGGCCTATGATGTGCTATTTATTTAAACACATTTTTACTTATGCGTTGGCCTACCTTTTAAATCTTGGATTTGGATGAAAAGCCAACTTTCTTTGGTTGACCAATGTCAGGTGACGGCACTGGTGTTCACGTCTACGTCATCGACGGGGGAATCCATTACACCCACGAGGAATTCGGAGGCCGCGCCCACTTCGCTTACGACATCTACGACGATGGTCGGGCGGGACTGGATTGCACGGGGCACGGCACGCACTGCGCTGGTACAGTGGGTGGGAAGACTTACGGAGTAGCTAGGAATGTCACTCTGTGGTCGGTGAGAGTGCTGGGATGCAGTGGGTCTGGAACAAAGTCAGGAGTCATGGAAGGTATATTATAGATATGAATTATTCTTTACTTTGAATTATTTTTTTTTTATCTTGAACTTAAAAATCGCTTCAGGAGGAGTTGTGTTCAAGTTCTCAAATCGCTAAAAGTCAATGGCATGCCGACCAGTGTTGAGTCAAATAACTAGCGAAACGTGTCCAAGTCATTGTGCCTCCAAGGCCAGTTGGTGGACTCACCGCGTCATTTGGAAGTGTTTTTATCGTTAGAGAAATTAGGACCGAGTAATCGGGATTTTTTGTTGTTCCCATAGCGTCTGCGGTCCCAATAATACCACGGGACATCAGTTGTGTAGTCCCGACAGTAAAGAATGTGCGACTGTTTGTTGTATTCTTATCTTCAGATTTACACCGTATTTCCAAATGGTACTAGTTTCACTACAGGAAATGCTCCTTGGCAATTTTTTTGTGTTAGTAGTTATTTTAGTTCAACCAATCACAAGCCATAATGATAAACACAACTTCTGGCTGGTAAACTGTAGCCAGACTAAGAAGTTGTACTATTGAGCTCACCGAATTTCTGCGCAAACCAGCCCCATCGGCCCTTAATTCCGATTCTCTCCCCCCGTGTAGGAATGGACTGGGTTGCCCTCCACGCCAAGACTCCTACCGTAGTCTCCATGTCAGTCGGTGGTTCTGCCTCCACCGCTCAGAACATGGTGGTGGCCAAGATGCACAATGCTGGCGTCACTGTGGTCGTATCAGCGGGAAATAACGATTACTCAGCCTGTCGTAAATCGCCTGCAAGTGCCGAAAAGGTAATCTAATTCGGGCACTATAACTCTGCAGTATTATTTTCCGTATTAGGAAGGATTAAATCCTTCCTAAATCTTCATCAAAAGCTGTTGGGTGTCCCACCAATATCGTAATTGCCTCGATGAATCAAACAGTCAAAATTTTTCTTATTTATTTTGTAGGCTATAACTGTTGGTTCCGTGACGAAAACCGACGCTCGATCATACTTCTCAAACTACGGCCCCTGTGTTGACATCTTCGGTCCCGGTAGTTCCATCCTGAGTGCTGGTATCAAGTCCGACAGAGACGTAGCCACCAAGAGCGGAACGTCTATGGCTACCCCTCATGTCGCGGGTAACTTTCATTTGCCTCTCTCTGTACACCCAAAGGCCTCTGGTGACGGCTAATTACCTCGAAGGAAACGCAAAGCCTTTTGGGTATCTCACCGCGCGTGAAATGTTGATCAACAAGCAGTTTAAAACAAACTCTGTCCTTTGAGAGCACGAAGAAAATAGCACTCACCAACCCCTTTGCAAAGGGCATATGCGCCAGGTAAATGAGCGAAAAGACTCACAAAACCGTGAAGTACAGTAGATGACGCTTTCCCCTAATCTATTTTTTTTGTGCACAGTAACTCAGCCTGGAACATTATTAATTTCAATTAAAAACTTGGGGGGGGGTGGAGTGGAGGTTGTCACCACTGTGGGGACAACCCTCCCCCGGCAACACATATAACCCCGCCCCCCATCGCCATGCTTTTGTAAATCCAACCATCAGAGGATATGTATCGTTACTTCTTGTTGTTGCTGTCGTGGTCGTTCTCAATATCAATAGCAGTCTTCATCATTTTCTTTTCTCAGTACCAGGGTGAACCCCAATCATTCACTACCGCAACCATTAAAGGTCTTTTTTTTTCAATTTCCTACCAAAAAAATCGATCTTTCTTAACTGGGTTTTCTTACGCAACCTCGTCAATGCCATTTTCTCACTAGGTGCAGCCGCTTTGGAACTGGGCAGGAACCCCAACTTGACCCCTTCAGAAGTCAAAGACAACCTGATCAAGAAAGCATTGAGGGACAGAGTAGCCAATCCGGGACCAGAATCGCCCAACTTGTATCTCAGAATATAAAGAACCCGTTTGCATTGAGGTTTCCCTTGATTCAGTGTCATTTTCCGCTAATAAGATTGAGACCGCCGATCGGGTGGGGGGGGGGGGTAGTCTGGTTCCCAGACCAAAAGATTCCGACTATTCCTGATGAATCTTAGGTCAGGTAGCATGCACTAGTATATGAAGCAAGTGATTTATTTTTAAAAAAATTATCGAACATTAAAAGCTTATGTGATAAAGCGAATTCGAAAACGAAGTCGAGCTTTGAAAGGGCCGTCAATGTCGGGTTTAGGGGGTGGTAGCGCCACCAACGTTGGGACGTACCTCATTCCCATCGTGGACAGAATGGTGCACACATCGCAGGCGAGAAAACCCAATGTACACGTACAACGCTGTGTATAAGCACGGGAAAGCCGCTGCGGTGATGGTAAGAGGGCACAATACTTAAGTCCTCATGTAAGTTGATGGCGACCTCTACCGTACCGCCGCGGCGGCTCTACCATGTTTGCCAGGGACTGGCTGTATTATTAAGGGAACAAAATCCAACGATCCAGTCGTGGCCTAAAGACTAGGGAAACCACTTTTCACAGGAAATTTTTTTTGGGGGGAAGACATCTTTGCGAGCACATGTGACACTGTTTACATTTTAATAAGACCAAGTGATCATGGAGCTTGATTTTGTTTTTGTTTTACTGTTTCTTATCATATTATTTGTCGTTCTTTCCTTGTTTTACAGATTTTAGTACTTTAAAGCCTATTACATTGTGTATTTCGATCACGGTAACTAATTAAAACCATGTTAGAACTATAACAGTTTTTGATTTTGACATGTATTTTTTTCAGTTTCAGGTTTTTATCAGTCTAGGTTACTTTAACAAAATTGTTTGTTATTAGCTGTTGGTTTCATTTCTTGCGTTGTATACTTCATCATGTGTTTTCGTAACTTTTGAAATTTTAATAACTCCCTCCTTAACACAAAATTTAATCAAGAAATTGATTGTATTGTCGCTATAAATACAATTTCCTCGGGACTTTTCCCTATAACTTATAAGACCCTGAAAGTAGATTTTGGTTAGTTAATCCCCATATAGATAATTTCTTTTGTGAGAGTTTCCCAATGTGCCATTTTCTCAGGAAACATCAGGGAATCTTCCAACTTGACTATATTTAGCGTCAAATGATGTAGGAGAGATATATATATGGGTCAAAATATCAAACCAGTCAATATAATTCATAATGTGGGGACTGGGTACCAGAAGTTTGCAGACACCATAGAATATGACGTTCAAATGAAACCCTATAGTTGAGACTTCGATCGAGGGAGAAAATACAGTCGAATTTGTTGATCATGAAAAGTACATCGTTTATCACTATACAAGCTGAATTTGTTTCGTTCTCTGTAATAACGGTAGAGATCCCAAACCGGACAAACATTAATATATTCCACTTCTGGTGCAGACTGATGTGGGAAAAAGAACGGGGAGTTCACAACGTTTCCATGGGAACGTCACAAAGCACCTTCGCGTATAAACTTGACCTTTGACCCACGGCCATTATTCAAGGGAAGTGATTAAAATCTCGTTCTGGAATCCAACAAGATCTCTTAGTTGATAGCAAACAACACCCACTCCAACCCGTTGCCCGGCACGAAAATGTTTGTACAAAAGCGCGAAAGCCTAATCCGCAAAACTATCGCCACGAAGATAACATAACTCCGAAACCCTTCAGTTCGTGCCTTTTCTCGACAAACTCACGATTGCCAGAAACATATATATCTGAAGTTGGTCTTAGCCTTCATGGAAGAACGATGCCCATTAATGAATATTTTTGTTCATTGTTTATAAACAGCTGCAACATCACTGCTGCTATACCTCCATGATTTAACGGACGAGAGATAAGATGTACATGTACTACTTCACGCCATAGTAATCAACGGTTTTTGCAGCCTAGAATAGTCAGTTTTTGTCCCTGGGGAAGATACTGCAATATGTTCACTCCAGAGATTTCGCGTGCACCCATGGATAGGATCATGTCCAAAATACTACAGGGTGTGCATTCTGAGACACTATAAGATTACAACGAGAAGGGTTATGAGGTGACATGATTTGCGGTACTCCGTCGACAGCAGGACTAGCTGTACACATTGTAGAAAAAAAACTAACCGTTCAGTTGAGTAATTGTGCAATTTAAAGCAACAATGACATACCTTTTTAAGCACAATACATGTAGTTGCCATTATGTGAAATAATGGAGTTTACCAGCTACTCATTACAAAAGAAAAGCTTATTAACGAATATTATCCTTGTCATTTGTAAATGCGCATGATGAGTGCGCCAGCCTTGATATTGACATCCTCATATGGCTATTAAAGATGTATTTCAGTGTTTTCTGTCATCCCGTGTTTAGACCTTCAATCTGAATGACTGACGGGTAGAGACCCGCCCTCTCCTCACATCAAAACCCTGTACATCGACCCAGTTCGTATTTTGACGGGCATTTTAATTGCACATTGGGTGCTATAACTACTTCATTTCCCCAGAGAACTTGAGAATTTGACGGCAAAGGTCAAATTCGGAGCAAATTGCTGCGCGAACAACACTGGCAGTTGGGTATATATGGCAATGCATCAAGGGTTCTAAGCGGTGCGGTATCCTTTGGGTTCAAGGCCCGATCGAGTTGCTGACGGAGAGATTCTACAAGAGTTTCGATCGAATTTTGGTGAGACGTATTTTATAACTGCGGCCCAGACAATATTCGGCATACGCAACAGCCAGTGACACCAGAGAGGCTTGACTATAATCGCTGAGACCATTTTGTTTTGCGGGCGGAGCTGGCTTGTCGGACGGACTGGGTCTCATGCAAGTGAAGCTAGAAGTATAACCGTTATACGTACACTGTTTCTTATTAGGGAGAGCTTTTCACCGTAAAGGAAGATTCGCCGCGTATGTATTGGGCCTAAGTATATCAGTTACAAAAAAAAGTGCGGCTGTTATTCATCTGTTGATATTTATTAGCATCTTGCTGATAAATTGAATGTAGGCCTTTTATCGATTACCAAACAAGTCAGCAAAGATTAATATTCCTTTAGGGAGGCTCAAGCTTTGTCACAGTGGTGACCGTGACAGTGGCATTCGCGCACTTCGCAACGACACGCCTACACTTCTCGTTGTACGCTCGGTTCGGGTTCCGCAGAGCAGCGCGACGAGTGCGAGTGCAAAGTACTCCCCTCTTGTCACGGACTATACTTCGGGAGAGTTGCACGGCCAGCGTCCACATCGAGCAGCAACGTCACCATCATAATGGACCAATTGAACCGTCTACACCCACCATCGAAAAAGACTACGCCTGCAATAGGTATTTTTTAATTTTTTAATTTTAATTTATTTAACTCTTCCTAGTAATTAAACATTGTGTGTACAAGCACTGTACCTGCATGCTAAGTCCCAAGAAAAACCTTGAAGTGAGAAGAAATCTCAGGAGGAGCCCATTGTATCATGTAGTGATTGAAAATCCGGTCCTCCGTCATGTCGGCATTGGTTGGGGATTCGAACCAGGGCCAGAGAGGTTTGAAGTCGAGGGAATTACACTGCGCCATTGCAAGCGGCCAATCAGACACCCAACTTTTCCATTAAAAAAAAATCCGGAGCATCATTAACACCTGAATGGAAGTCTCCAGCTCTTGAGGAGAAATGACGTATTTAAAAAAAAACAGTCTTGGAGAGATTGGCATTCGGTCAGTCAATTTTGGCTTTCAAAGATCGGCGTTCGTCTAGTTCTTGCGGCAATCGGAATTAGCCGGTATTATGCCGAGTAACAAATAACACGACTATATCAGGGTGAGTAAAAAAAACGAAACCCAAATGTTGGGACCATTGTTTTAGGGAAGTTTTCCATGTAGAATTTTAAATTTTAAACACAACCAATTGGGCCTAATGTGGAAATCAAACCTGCGTACTAAAGGATTTTCCGATGCTTCGAGAAATATTACTATACGTTTCGCAGAAACACTATTTTGTATGCGAAAGTAGATTAGGCCTACATGTATGTGTGCATGTGTACGTGTTTGGGTAAACTTGTTTTTGTGACTTACTTCAACCCACAAACCGATCAATGGAAATACACAATTACAATACAGCCATATTCCCAAATCACCGCTCTGGCCGTGAGGGCGGCAAGGTCAGACCATGCTGTCAGGGTGAGTAATGAGTTTAATTATACGCTGCATGCGGAAGTCAGGAATACTATAATTGTGATTGTGCCTTGAACTTTAGTTTTGAGTTGAATTGCGAACCAATTTGCTCAAATAAAAGGTATGGGAAATCAAGGCTTTCGCTGTTAACTAAGGTCTTTGTGTAGGCAAAATCGTTTCATATTTTTGCCTTTGTCGTAAAATACCCCCTGCTAATAGCGTCATGGGAATTATGAATGAAAGCAATAGGCCTATATATAGGCTATAATAAATAACCCGATCCGACAAAATGAGTCTGAAGGGATTTTTTTCACTAACATGTATTACTTTTTCACCCTCATTAAAAAGATCACGTGCTTAGCTCTTCATATTGATCTGTCACTCAATTTAACATACAAATGAACATAATTATGTTGACATAGGCGGTAAAATTCCTATTGATTTCCATTGTGCAAGACGCGTGTAACGTTAATGCGTGGAAGTCGCGATTACAGCTCAATTCAGTTTAATTCAACATTTAGGACCAGGGATACACGACATTTGAAGGAACAAAAATGAGGCACAAAACAAAGCCAGGTAAGGTTAATAATACACGTCATACACCTAAATGATTACTTTTTTAAAGTATAATTCTTGAGTCGTGTGGTACGTTATGTACGATTTAAGTTTTTTTGTTAACATTTTGTCTCATGTGAATTTTGAGCGTTCCACAACACGCTCCTTTGAGGTTGCTAAAAGTGTACATCGGTACAGCCTATAAATGTCTGCACAAACAACCCCCGACCTTAAGTAATTGCTGGTAATCAATAATTGCGCTACGACCTTAATGGATGCATACCTATGTTCCCCAATACCGATATGTTCCCCAATACCGATGTTCCCCGAAATCCCATACCCTATAACCCTAACCCTAGCCCTAACCCTAACCATGAACATCGGTATTGGGGAACATCGGGTAGACCCCGACCTTAACAAAACATCGCTAATTCCACTGTTCTTGATAAAGCTTTACTAATCAACGTGTAGTCATTGTTGAAAATAATACACAGGCCTACGGTTTCTTATCCTCTTTTTATAGTTAATGTACAACTCGTGATAAGTCGGATGGCGACTTTATATACTGGCGCGGAGTGCCTCGTCCATCCACATATGTTATACGGATGGCGACATCAACATGTTTACAACGAATATTAACCTGGGCGTTCAGTGCTGGGTCACAGTGATCGGTAGGACATTGAGGACCAAATACAACAAAAGAGACCTTCGCATGGGGCATTTAACACTTTGAATTCTGCTATTGCTAAAAACTGGTATTCGCCACACGCCTGCAGTGTTCTCAAATTCTCATATCATTAACAGTTTTCCTTTCGTGCCTAGAGCTCTTATTTTTTACACATGCAGCATATCGAGAGTCCTCAATCAATCAACCGTTCAGACGAGAGTCCTCCATCAATCCAATATTCAACTACCGCGAAAATTATCAACAACATATTGCTTGCAGCAAAACTACTGTACTTTTTACCCTCAACAATTCCTAAGAATATTAGAGTAAACTGTATACGCACGTACATAATTATACAACAGGAAGGCATAACGTTTAATTCTAATCAAGCGGAATAATTGTCATTGGAAAACGTACAAAAAATATTGTGGACCGGACTCGTGTGATCAAGTCAAAACTAAACAAGGTAATATATCCTTCAACCTGCATGTACCAATGATTTGGGCGGGGGATATACCTGGCTATGTATTATGTTGGGTCACCGTTCAAACATGTATGTCCGCGTATGAGTTTTACGCCAAGGTATTAGAATATCATATCTTATCGGTATTACACGGAGGGAAATGTTGTTGAGATTAAATTAATTGTGTGAAATTAGCCCACTGCTTAGTGCCGCTCCCCCCCCAGAAAAAAGCCCAAAACCCAAATTAGTTTTGGAGCGTTTCTAGTCCGATTCGCCGGATCACTTGCCCATCGAACATCTCAATAATTCGCAAACTCAAAGAGATTATCCATGTTTTTGTTCCTGTTTTCCCCCATGCCCTTCGAACATCTCTACTAACTCTCAAACTCAAAGAGATTATCCATGTTTTTGTTCCTGTCCCCCCCCCCCCCATACCCAAGGGGCATATAAATCCAGGCAAAGATTAAAATTGTCAGCGTTGTAGTCAACACTGTAGTCAACAAGTCCCTTTCCGGATCCCAAACTAAACTGAAAAGATTGGGACCCTTTAATATCTTAAATTCAACCTTTGTTAGCGAATTAATCGGTTGATCGGTTCCCAAATGAACGTAAAGGGCCTTCTCATCATATAGTATATTATATAGACCATGCATGCGTACAGTAGTTGTGATTGTGTGGGGTTTACATGCAACTACCCCTGGTATTTTATTCCACAATGTATAGTTCCGTCTTTCCCAATTGGCAACCTTATAACCTAGATTCTCCCCTAGCAGTTACTCGTGGTGACTAAAGATATAGTTGATTTTAAGACCGGTAATTTGTTATCAATGGGCAAATAGATGCATTTCCCTAATTCTCAAACCTTCGGCTCCATTAATTTACTTCAATTAATTAATGAGGTCAATGATTACTCATTGCAATTATTTATGATATTGTTACTGATGGAGCAAAAAGGTAACTGTATACCTAACACGTGTGAAGTTCCACCCTGTATGTAGGACCTACATGTAAAACATGCGGCCTATGCCCTGCTTTGTATGATTCATGTGAACGATAAATGAATTAGAGTGTCAATAATAATTTCGGGGTCGCTAAGTGGTGCGACGTATTAAACGTAAAACTCTTTCAACAAGCACTCATTGTATTTAACGGGTGGCGTTTACTTTTTGCAGAGTTCGATTTTCGTCACTAGTGATGAATGCGAACAGCGTTGCTGGCCGTGCTACCGCGCTAAATCAAACACAAAATACATTATAATGATGTGTGTTCAAAGGTTTACGACTTTTGGGAACCTGTTGCAAACTGGAGGCCTGTGAACCTCTTGCTGCCAATTGCTGCTGCAGCAGTGTGACCACTGTAAGGAAAGTTCAGGCTAGCCTTAACTTGGTCGTGCCAGGCGAGATTTATAACAGTCTGTATACCTGAGAAAGAATGTGTCCTATACCGTTCCACGCTTTAGATGCATTCTCGATTCCCTGAAGTTAAAACTATAGCAGTCTGGAAACTGGATCATTTTCTAAGCTCACGTAGATTGACAAACTAAAGTTTGAATCAACGACGACGAAGTGCACGTTTGGAGAAGCAGGCTTTCTTTCTCAACATAATCGTATTATAAAAGTGAACTTGAAGGATAGTTATATGTGTATTGGGTACTAAACCAAGTTGCAGCTCCATCGGAAGTCCTGTTTACTAGGCAATACAGCACCATGGCGGCTTTATCCAATGCTTCTTGGGAGGAGGAAGACATTGACAATCGTCTTAGCGGCGGTCAGTAAAACAAATCTTCACTTTCAACTGATTTCCTTTATTTTAAATTGCACTCTGCACTCGTGGAAGAATTATTAGGCTGTAATGGTATTTAATCCAACCCATGTGGCAGCAGACGCCTTTTATTTTCTATAATAATGTGGTAATTATGAAGCAAACGACGAATGAAATGTATTGGATAGTAGACAACGAATAATTATGTCTTCATTAAATAGTTTTAGAGGAGGGAGGAAATAACCAACTTCTGGGTCAAATCCACGGCATAATGGCTACGGACTAGACATCCAATGCAGATGTTAGTCTGGGTGGGATGATATAAGGTTACGTAGGTCAGAAGACTTCGCAATTTCAACTGAGCGAACCTCCATACGTGAAGATTTGAATTCGGGGTGCCTGCCTATGACGTATTAGCCTATCTGGAATCACTCAAAAAGTTCCTTGTAGGTGTAAAAACAGTGGCAGATACCTATTTTCTTGGCTGAAGTTTTTAAAATATTGTCTCCGTGTGCACTTGGACCCAGTTAAGCTATAACTAAACAACATATATATCTGTTTTTTGCAACAGGGTCCAACACTGTGCAGACTAGAAAATGATATTAAAAAACCGGAGAAGCTTGCCGAGTTCCAACCATACGAGAATTGGGTATAGGAAGATTCTTTAGCAAACAAGTCCACCATCAATCGTGCCATCGCCTTACAACCGATCCTTTGGGAGAGTAGGTCGAGGT
Organism: Patiria pectinifera; assembly: GCA_029964075.1. Lineage (NCBI taxonomy): Eukaryota > Metazoa > Echinodermata > Asteroidea > Valvatida > Asterinidae > Patiria > Patiria pectinifera. The sequence goes on from CM057143.1 coordinate 8,403,484, forward strand.
ATAACCAGCAGGGTGTCTAGATTCCCTCTTTGACTTGTGTCATTTTCTTTTCATTTCATCCACAGAAGCAGCTGAACAGAAGGCTCAATTTCTTCTACTGGTCCGGAAGCTACACACCCACTACCAGGAGCAGCTACACGCCACCCTGGTCTGCACCAGCAAGTTTGACAAGGCCGTGCGGTACTTCATCAAAGCTCTCCGACGGATCAGACCTGAGCAGGTAGGCAATGGTAGGCTATAATGATGAGACCCAACCCAACAAAATGGGTCACAAATCACCAGAGCTATCATTTTGCGTATTAAACTGGTCGCTCATGATGAGGAGATTCTTTGGGAAATCAGGAGGAACAGTCAACCTTTGTACCCAGACAATACCAACAGTTGTAATATTAAGATGCCCAACCCAGCGACCTCAGATCATTATGTGTAGAAATTGATTGTACTTCCAAGAAATATTAAACACACAAATGGATGAAAAAGTCCCAAGACAAGATTACAGAGTTTCAAAGTATTCTGCCTGCATCAATTCAAGCTGCACAAACCGAACAGATGGCGATTCACTTGTCATGGTTTTACAATTATTTTTCTCTAATTATTTTATAGAAATAAGATGTAGTATTTCTATAATCGTGTTACTTGATTTCAGTAACAAGGGATGCACACAAAGGTTTACTCGTGCCTATCCACGAGATACAAAACTATGATCTTCCCACTAACACATGAAGGTCTATATGCAGTTTTTTAATGGAGTTTTATGGCCTCAAGATGAAGGTTCCCACCTCTGTGAAGTTGGAGCTTGTATTTGAACAAAGAATTGAACTAGCTACATTTATCAAAATTGCTTTGGTTTGTAGGATTCTTTTCTAGTTGAGTACAGGTGCATCGTTAAGGAAAGTATCGCCCTATTGCCACTAAACTTGAACAAAGTTACAAAACAATGGTGTAACCTTTATGATCAATAATCAAAGTTATCGCCGTTTTAATAATTATTGGCAAGAACCACTTGCCAGTTACTGATTTTAGCGTTGGGTTATAATAGCGAAAGTAATATCTTGCATGGCATGCAGAGAATCAAAACGCGCTCGTGTTTGGTCAGTAAGTGATTTTGTGAGATTTTGAAGCAGTACAAAACGCTATAAAATGAACAAAAATCGGCATCCCGCACTTGCCGAACCTTGAACCACTTGCCGAACCTTTAAGCCTTTTTACCACTGTGACGGATACTTGTCAAAGTTGACGAATGTATTTTCTTACTTTTTTGACAAAACGATCAGACTAGATAAAAATTGAGTACCGGTTAAAGAAAACGTTTTGATTGATTATACGTACCTACCGGCAGGTCCAGTGTTTCTCCTCTCTCCGGATGCTGGAAGATTGCATTTCATCCTGGACCTTCGATGAGACGATTGACCTTCCGGCCATCGACCTCCGTTCCCTGCTGAAAACCTTCCTAAACAACCTCCACAACTTCCGGCTTCTCCGTCAGCACGTCAAGATGAACGTCTACCACACGCTGCGTCAGCTGCCTGAGGAGATGGAGAACCAGCGGCAGCGGCGGACCAGGGAAGACCTTGAGGTCATCCTGACCACGTGGTCCAATCTGAGTAATCGGGACACGGACCTGACCAAGTTGGACCACCCGAGCGTGGACGCTTTGCCCGAAGAGTACTTTGAAGGGCCAGAGGAGCGGCAATTCTACCGCGGCTTGCTGAGCATCATACCCAAGCTGACGGACCTTGTGAACAGGACAGACTTCTTGCTGTTGAAATATCAGATGGGAAATTCATGATGATTTTTTTCATTTGAATGTTACTTTACAATCATCGATCTATCTAAACGTTTCGCCAAATTATGGCGCCGAATGGACAGGGATGTCAGATGATCACTGAATTGAAGCTGAAAGGTCCTAAATGTCATAAAATGGCTTCATAACAACAATGACTTGCCTTTTAATTTGAAATTTTCCTAAACCTGTATCCTGATTCGATACCGCAATTGGCTGGAAATGGATTTATATCGTGTACTTGGTATTGATATTCACAACGTGCAGTACGTGTTTTTCGCGATCATTCGTCCACGCATTCTCGAAAATGTGCATTTCCTTTCAATTTGTTAATATTAATATGACGTGATACTGCATGTTGTCTCGTTAAGATCGTTACAGTTTAAAATCGTGTTTTCGTTACTCACGCCATGCTCGCGCTGCGACGAATTGATTTTGTTTTTACACCAGACACCGCATACAAAAACAAACACAAATGTAACGCACAGGCAGGCAGCAGACTACGTGTTCAAAAATCTTGCACATGCAAATGATCCAATACCAGGGTGAGAGAGCAGGTAGTGGTGGGCGCGTACTGCTCGACACCCTGGGGACGAGGTTGGGCGAAATCCGCCTGTCGGAAAAATCGCGTGTCCGTCGACAAAAAAAAGCAGGAATGAAGAGCGCCACCTAATGTCCGATAATTTTCATGATCCCGTCCGCTTTGAAAACAACCCCTCTTGAAAGATGTCATCCACCTCCCTATAAATCTTATGCATTTGGAAGAACATGGGGGTAGGGAAAAAGGTATCCTTGGACGGAAGCTCAGGTTGGCAGTGATAGCAAATGAAAAATACATAACAGTTTTCTAAAAACAAAATCACGAGATCAACTGTAGGCTGCTCCAAAATAATTAGAAACGATTGTGAATCTGAACAAGTGATCAGAAATTGCATTTAATCAAAAATGACCCACTCCATATTTTATTGTCATGATTTGAACAGATTTGCTTAAAATTTTAAAGGCTGAGAAGCGCTTTCTAACTACATGTATCTTGTCTTGTGTTTTCTTAAGTGGCCCTTGTCCAGTCTGAAGTTTAATTTGAAGCTTAATAGTATTTTTCATATGCTTTGGCCGTTTGCCCTAAAATTTTGCAGGAATTGGTTGGCCAATTCTGTAGGACCTAATGCCGTCATTTGGTTGCGCTGCTGCCACCACAAGATGGTATATTACTATTATCAGAGCACACTTTTGTTCGAAAAATAGTTTTGTTGGGTATCTTTCTTTCGTTCGTCATGTTTAACTTTAGCTGCGTAAGGCAGCTGTTGAGCGGGTGTGGCGAGTCAGACCAAAGCGCAAAAAAAAACCCGTTCCCTCTGCAGCGCTCGCATGAAAAACTCGTCGATGGTGATGGCGTGGATGTTGACTACCTGCTGCAGGAGGATACCCGATTGCCTGATTTCTGGTTCTTGTCTTCGTAGAGACGCTTGGTGAGGCCTTCGGTTGTCTGACAAGAAAAAAAGATAGCATACCGGTGCTTTGTTTGCTAACGCTGTACGAATTCGGAAAGTTTTTGGCATCTGTAAATCCGTAACCCGATGTCAGCATATATTGTTCAGCTTTAGTTTGAACTCGTCATCCATCCTGTTGTACGATTTCTACATTAAATTGTTTTCAAATTTGGCACAAACGTTCCTCGGGTCATTTAATTTCCTTCTATAACACAGCTTTTAAAACCCAAATAATGTCACCACTAGAGAGCTCTATACCTACTTTTTCTGGAGGTGAGGGAGGGGCAAATCATTTTTCGTGATCTTGCCCCAAAACTTGAACTTGGAACTATTAAAAATATTTTTTTGAAAGGGGGGCGCATTTGGACGCCCTACGGGACCCTGGTCCTGATGATAGGGAAAATGGATAAACAATTGCATCTACAGGGTGTTTCAATAAAAAGGAAACCCAACTTGGAAGAACCAGTAGGGACAGACTAAATGTTTACTGGCTATAAAACTGTTATCATCCGAAAGCGTAATCTCTATGGTTTTCAATGATACCTTGTTTACATTTCCAGGGTCATGCATCACTGAGTGCCACTTGATGCAAAATTGCAGTTGGTTAACTTTCATGTCAAACACAATAGGCATGGTGTGCATGAGAATAAGTATTCAAGAAGAAGACACGAGTGCATAAAAAGAAACCAAAAAACGAGTTGGGTTGGTTTCAGAATTGGATTTTATTGTTTGTCATGAATGTTGCGTCAAAACAATGTGCCATTTTTCCGAGGATTAACATTCAAGCCATTTCACAGACTTTTGCATCCAGTTTTCAAGACAATGATGCTCACTGATGCAAAACTCAGAAAACCTAAACATAGTATCATTGAAAAGCATAGAGATTACGCTTTCAGATGATACCAGTTTTATAGCCAGTAAACATATCGTCTGTCCATACTCATTCTATGAAGATGGGTTTCCTTTTTTTTTTTAACACACTGTAGAGTGGTCATGTAACTCTATCAAATGTTTGTATAAAGTGTATGACCTTGAAAAAATGGATGAACAAATGAATTACTATCGGCTAAGTAATGAAAATCAAATCTTTAAAAAACGGGATGATAAAAAACAATTCAACTTAAACACCTTTTAATACTTCCAATCGACTACGAGCGAGCCCTGAATCAACTCGATAAAATGACAAAAAACACCGTCTTTACATTTCTTGAAAAAAAAAACAACTGTTGACCATTTTTATTATGAACTGAGATATACACGTATGTACATTTACAAAATTTTACAAACAGAGTATGTTCAGTGACATGGATCTCAACTTAAACTTTAATGTTCATAACTGACATTACAATAGGGTATTATTAGCTATTGTTTTTAAGTAAAGCAAACAAAAAATCTGTCAGTATATTAACTACACTGTCCATAAAATGTGAAAATGCCCCACTTGTAGGCCTATCCATTGAAATCTTAAAACTTCATTTAATCATGGAGCTATAGCTCCATGGTTTAATGCAGACAAATTCACACATTTAGAATGACAACACACTGAGCTTGTCACAAGATTTGTGGGTGTTTTCTGTGTTGAATAATTTCAATGTTAGGTCAGGAATACACACGCAACCAGTCATATCATGTCCACACAGATACTGTGTTACTGGAGTATATAAATCCTATTACCGATGGCAAATCGATATTGTCAGTAGGGTCTAGACTGTATTGGTGCAAAACTTTGCAGAATCTTTGAAAATAGTGTCCAGATTTTGCAAAATCTAATCCATCCCATATTATGAAAAATATTGATAAAATCAAAAAAATATAAAACAAGGAAGATTGTTCATATCATGAGAAAGAGTATGTCTTTGTGTGTAGTTGAGATGGGGCCAGCTTGGTTGAGTTGGGTTATGCCAGCTGGGCTGGAATGGGTTGCATTAGGTTGCTTTAAGGGTAAGGTAATTGGATTGGGTTGAATGTAGGGCTGTTCCAGGTCTGCTTCAGGTGCCGGTTGGGTTGGACTGTACAAGGCTGGGTTGTGAGTTCAATTGGGTCAAGGGATCCAGGGGGGGCCAAAGGGGGCCATGGCCCCCCCCCCCAAACGAAACCAATTTTTAAATTTTTTTATGTGACATCGCAATAAAGGCAGGCAATGAGTACACCACCATCTTTTCCTCAAAAAAAACATTGGTTAAAGTGGTCAGAAATTGCCTCAGATCGCACCACAGAGCATTTAGAATCCAAAAATTGTATTGGCCCCCCAAAAATTGTGTTCTGGATCCGCCCTTGAATTGGGTTGGATTGTTTGGGTTGGTTGGGGTTTGGTTTGGTTCGGTTGGGTTGTTTTGGCTTGGGTTGTAATGGGTTGAGTCTGGTTGGGTTGTGTTGGGTTGGGTTAGGTTGGTTTGGGTTGGGTAGAGTTGGGTGGGGCTGGGGTTTTCTGTTTTGATTTTGGATGGTGTTTTAACTGATCTGGCAAACTATTTACCTCCTGCACTACATTGTGTTACATGATATTTACTACCTGATGAATCCATACAAGTGCTCCTGGGGCATTGGATGGTACAGGGACTAAGGGGAACATCAGGCAGGGTGGGTTAAGGATGGTACAGGGACTATGCAAAACAGTTTATACGACAACATAGAAGTTGTCTGGAGTGTTCCTGATCTGAGTCAGCACCGAGATCCATCCCAGTTCCTTCAGGGCATCGTTCAACCTCTCCAGCGTTGCTCCCTTCCCCTCCTGCCGTCTCCACAGGTCCAAGGTGTGGAACACCTGGTGCTGGAGATCCTCAGGTTCGCTGGCCTTGATCTGTGCCAGCTGGGCCTCTGTCAGTCCCAGCTTGAGGCCGAGCTCTGGATAACGCTGGCCAATCAGGGTGGAGATGGTCAGGATTTTGCGATCGCACATCACACCTGGAGGGGAGACGTTTAGATATTAAAATGGGGGGACTGGGCAACAGATGTCGTAAGTAACAAAATGTTCCTGTATGTATGTCTGTGCATATTTAAGATAAATGCCACTATGTTTGAAATGACACAATTCAGATAAATTAACCAAGAAAAAGAAAAAGAGTAAGAAAAGTGGAATACAGCAAAATATGGAAAACTATTACCAATTTGAAAACAGTTTGCGTCGACATGTTTGAATAAAGAATAGTATTTAGTAGTAGGATGACTGTATCTACATACTCATGCTGCAACTTACTAGTGTGAAGATTTTGTGAACATTTTGAAGAATTTTAAATTGACGTGTTTCAATCCTTATCCACCTAATTGATATTCCTGTTTTTTTATACTGATCGATCATCAGTCATTTTTTTTTTCATGAAATGGTTATAGCTTAAAAAATACCCCCAAAGACACAGTGATCGATTTACACCACATTTCTTTGAAAAGCAGTTTAAAAAATATCCATGCAGGGCAGAGTTTTACTTGTACGGTGCAGTATTCAAGGTGATGTTAATTAATACTTTATATTACTTACCATTCACATCGTAAATAGAAGCACACGTGCGCGGCATCTTGTGTTAACTTCAATACAACCTCAAATTATATCTCCCCAATGAAAAGCCGAGCAATTAGCATCCACGCCTTAAATTCCTTTAAATAATTAGGTATTTTTTTCAAAATTCCCGTCGCGTCACACCCGTGGTCACATCACTTCCGCAGTTCCGATGCTTTGTTTACAAGTGGCATGCCAACACGCTTATCAATATACTGCCAAAATGAATGGCGCCCTCAAGAATCAATCTTAATTATTTTCTTCAAGAAAAAAAAATGCGCATTCCGCATTTCTGATAAAACATTACCAATAAACAGCCAAATTGAGTCGAACCACCTAAAAATTGTTATACTTCTGATGATCCCACTAAAGTGGTCAGCTTGGTTGGACAAAAACCAACAAAAAACATATACTATCGATGTTCTCAGCACGGCGATCATCGATCTGCAACACATAATACATGTAGTTAGAGGGCGCTCCAGCATGATCCATTGTGATGAGTTGCCGAGAACTTTTTGAAACAGCATCGGGCATATACACTAAGTTAAAGGCAGGACTAGGACTTGGAAACATTACACTTACAGGTAGGCCTACAACTTAAAGGTCGTATGTATTTACTAAGGTCAGGAAAATTGGCTAAAATTCGACACTTTCGGCTGTAAAAGTGTAAGCCGAGAAACAGGCAACAATACTATAGCATGTTACATTATATTGGTAGCCCAGTAGCTGGAGTTACCCAGCTCTGAGTTTTATCATTGGGTTGTGACAACCCAATGATAAAACTCAGAGCTGGGTAACTCCAGCTAGTAGCCCAGGTGGCTAGTTATATTGGCAATTTGGGAAATGTCTTCATGCCATTTACAAAACTTTTTCTTGTGTTTCAAGTTCAAGTGTGGTGGACAGGATTACCTTTGTCATGGCAGCGTTTCATCGGTTGTTTGTATACGGAACTCTTAAACAGGGACAGCCCAATGCTGAGCAGTTTGGTCCTGAGAACGGTGTCGCCAACTACATAGGCCAGGCTCGGACGGTGCAGAAATGGCCCCTTGTGATAGCATCGCAGTGCAACATTCCATATCTTCTGGACAGGGAGGGGATTGGAAATGTACGTTTTATTTAGGCAGTGGATATTTTGATATGCACTGAACATGCACAGTTACTGTTTTTTTTAACTACAACATTTTCCGGTGACAAATTTTAGTCTGGCTCCATGCCAATATTATCGTTGTATTTTTGTATTAACAAGATGGGAATCAGACCATTTTATAATTTCGGACTTTATTTCCCTTTAAAAAAAAATCCTCCAGAGCCACAAATCTGAAAGTAATACTCTGCAATAAAATGTTTGAGACATATTAAAGTAATAAAAGAAGAATATTCTTATTTATTTGGGGATGGGAAAAACATCTTAAAATTGTATGTTATAATTCAGCCCTATCTTAAAGAGTACAGCGCCTCTTGTTGATATGATTGCCCCGCCTTAGTTTAGTAAAACGTTTTTGCGCGCGCTGCCCTCCGGCAAAATATACACTACCTTTTATTTATTAAGCCCGATATTAATTAGCACATTGGTGATTTAGTATTTGTACAAAGTATTTGTACAAAATATGCATCCCTGTCTATACATTGTATATGCAAGCTAATTTGTGAGCTAATAAGTCTTGCCAGCCTGATACCTTCCGTATAGTTATTGTTTAGTTTAATTATTTCCCCGAATTATTTTATGATTACATCCATAAGCTGCAACACATATCCAGCAATATCGCAAAAATTGTCGGTCTCTGGTCAACACGCGCCTAGATTTTGATTCGTGCACGTCGATGTTGTTTTTCCCCAAAATTGTCTGCGCTAGCTACAACAGCGCCCTTTATTGCTTGCTGCGGCGCCTTAAATGCTCGTGGGCAGCTCATACCTAGTGATAGATCCAGTACGAGGTTCATGTTGAATGAATGATAGTAGACCATGGGTACGAAGTTGCTGCCAGCTGATTAACAACAATGGCGGCCAGTCAATCGACACGTTGACATGCAATGTTAGCAATTGTGATTGTGAGTTAAAACGTGTCTATAAATACGTGAAATATGCCACTTATTTCCGTGCCCGTTTGTGGAGTGAAAACTATTACATTGTTCGGTATTGTGTCAAGTGACAGCTGTACAATCCAAGCATGAAAAAAAGGCAAAAAAAAAAACACCCCGCATCGCCGTATCAATTCTGGAACTTTGGACTGATCAGAGACTGACTTTTTAATTTTTTTTGGCCTTACAGGAGATGAATACGTGTAACGACAAAGAAAAGCTTTGGCTGTGATTGCAATATTATTGACAACTGTAATGACTTGTAACAACTTGACTGCACAGTTGCATAAATCTTATAAGAAATGGTATACATGTATATGTAACGAAGAAAAACGGTTCACTAAAGAAAATATCTGTAAAGGCCTGGTTCATATTGATAAGTCGCGAAAAATGTAATAGAAAACTGGGACAAAGAGACGGACTGAATTGGGATGGAACTTTACAAAAAAAACAATTTAATCCAGGATTAACTGCAAGTTTTACATTCACATAAAAAAAAACCCTTGAAATGTCAAAAAAATCCTTTTGGGAAAACAAAACCAGAAATTAATAAATTTGGAAAAAAAAACTCAAATTGGAAACAAAAAGTAATTGGAAATGAAAAGTAAATAAACCCAACCAAAAAAAACTAAAGAAGACGGAAAAAAATAAATAAACCAACACAGTGCCAATAGCAGATTGCCTTAGAGTGTGTTCAGACAGAGCCCATGATATCTAAACACAAAAAAATACAAAAGGAATATACTTTTAAGAATTGGAAAAAAATACACAAAGCAAACAAAGTTGGACTACACTAGGTCTAAAGTAATATAAACAATGCCCTGTGGACCTGCTAAACAGTCTTGCCAAGAACACCAAAATCTCTTGTGAATAATGAGCAAGATAAACAGTGGTCCCTGTCTTCTGAATGCCAGGTGGGACTAATCACCAAGGGGGTAATTCAACATTCCTGAACAGTAAACTTGCAAAGGTCCAAAGCAGATAAGAATAACTAAATGCAACAGGTGGCTAAATACAAAATAAAGGAAATGCAGGTCTACAGTAAACGAACAGCTTGGACAAGTCTAACTAATGAATAAACATGGCAAACTAATCAGTAAGAAGTCGGTGGGAAAACCCACTCCTCTTGGCTTTATACATGTACAATAAAACAATACAGGTATGAAGAAAACACCATCCAAAATACTGAAATAAGTTGTCAAAAGAAAAAGTATCAAATCAACAATTAACTTAATAATCAAAAGGCAATGCAATGCATCTATGTGTATCAACCACTGAAGCATGACTGAAGTAAAATAAGTCAAGAGATCCATGGAGAAATAAAACACAGAAAACCAAGTCAACAATTCAACCTTCTTGTGACAACACAATTTTCCTACAAAATCCCAAAACTCCAACTATCAGGATCCATCATATTAAAAAGAAGCAAAAATCCTCCAAGTCACTAAACTCAATTGGTAACTTAGAATCACAAAAGGCTGCTCATGAATTTAGAATCACAAAAGGCTGCTCATGAACTTTATAAAACTTAATTGTTAAGACCTTTCAAAACTTCTAAAAACTTAATAATACACTTAATGAGGAAATACACAGAAAAACGTATCAAAACTCACCAAAATGGAAAAGCAGAGTAATCAAGGCATGCATATAGGGCTGGGGAAAAAGTTTTGGCTGTTCCCTCTTCAGTGCCTGTCTGCTGAATGACATGCCCCACACACAAGGATGGGGACATTCCTAAGTATTACATAATCTGAGGGGGGAGCACTCTTAAATGTACAGGGGTCAATCTAGGTACCATGTGAGGCACAGGGGAACTTCACTAGGGTGGGCCATTCTAGCAAAAACAACTATGCAGGGGGAACTACTCCTCTGAAAAACAACTAAGGGAAATTTGCCCCTATTACACCTACATGTACAATGTATGTCTCTCAACATGTTTTCCCCCTACCCCTTCACTTAAGATGAAATTTTTTTATGTAAAACATAAACGTTACATTGTTGCATCACACCCTCCAAACCATTTGACTCTTTTTTTCCCCCCAGAACATAATAGGTGAAATATATGAAGTAGATGATAAGATGCTACAGCACTGTGACTTCTTTGAGAGTTGTCCGCAGTACTACCAGAGGACAACCATTCAGGTGCAACTCATTGAGGATAGTGCAGGGTCAAGGGTCGAGGGCAACGTAGAAGACATCTTTGTGTATGTCCTACGGGACTTCAAAGACTTCATGTTGGAGCTGCCGCAGCATGAATGTTACGATAGCTTTGGTCCCCACGGGTTAACGTACATGTCGAGGTATGAGCGACTGAGGGAGAATATAAATCATAGATTAGAAGTGATGAAAGAAAAGGCTTAAAGAGTTTCTATGCAATATGGACTCTTTGCAGGGACAGTAGGTGGCACAGTGCAAGCGTTTAGGAGAGGTCAAGGGTATATGGGACACACTGCATGCATGAACTAGGGCTGTGCATTTTGGAATAAATTAGTATTCAATTATTCCAACTTGGACTTGATCAAGTGTTCAATTTCAAAATGCAATAGTAAAGTTAAACACTGCCTGCGATTGGGACTTATATGCACCTGCTTTTGTTGAAATTGACAGAGCTCATTGAAGTACATGTGTAATAGAATTAAAGCACAGGGTAGCAAAATGGTTCGGACATTTAAATTGACTGATTTTAGAGAAGAAATGTTGAGATAATCCTCATGGAAGCTCTAAAATTATGAAAACCACGTGACTTGTATGATTAAAATAACATTGTGGATGTCTTGCGTAACCGCTTGACTGTTCTAAAGATCTGAACCGGATGTTCAGTTGATGATTGAATATTTGAATATTCAGCATACATGTATTTGGCACAGCCCTAGCATGAACACTGGTTTGTGTGCATATTAAGCAAAATATTTGAGAACCTCCAGTAGCTACTTGGAGAGGGCGTTAGGCGTGTACTGTATGTTCCGGCAGTGATAAAGTGCCTCTTATATCTACCTCTTTGTCACCATTGAGGGGTACTTGTGCACTGATTGAGAGTCCGTTACCACTAACAGTGGCTTCCTGAAATATCCACTGGGCTTGCATTAGCTTAACAATCAATGTGTTTGTTGTGCCCCAACTAGATCATCAGTCCCAACTGTAGTTGGGATGGCCTAACTTGGGTTGTGCCTGTCCAAACTTAAGGGTTCCAACTGGAGCACGTAAGTCGGGACAGTCCCAGCTTAACTTGGGATCGTGGTACAGTTGGGACATAACATGTTCACTGCCAGATTATACTGCAGCAGTGAAAGTAAATCCACTTTATTTAATAGAAAAAAATTATAATGAATATTGAAATGGACGGTTCCATTTTTTATTTTAAACCTTCAGAAGCACTGTGCCTGCAGTAATTCAGATACTGTCTAAATTACTTTCCATGTTCATGTATATTTAGCTTGAAAACAGTCTTACAACAGTGAGGCTGTTTCAGGTTTTTCTTTTTACCTGCGCGTTGTACTTTGTTGCAGTTTCTATAGTATCCACAGAAGTACTTTTTATAGTGTATTTATATTATGTGAACCCACAGTACCTTGTACTCTTGAGATAATATCAGTCACAAGTGCATTCAATTTCAATTTCATATTCAGAATCAAAATATAATTTTTTTAAATGAAAGTCCTCAATTTTTTTCTCTTCCATCAGCACTGATGACATATCAAGTCCTGATGAAATCTAATTCGACAATGAAGTATGTGCTTAAACTGACACAGTTTGTCTAACTTGATCACAATGGATAAAATTGAAATTTATACTACTCATTAATCGTATAACGTACTGCCTTCCTGTTTTTATGAGACACATTTAAGAGGATCTTTTGGAGGTTTTAAGGTGTACATGAACTTATATATATTTCAAAATGGTTTCTGTTAATTTTTCCATTAAGTGTTGCTGGTGTTGGCACCAGTGTTACCAGCAAGATGCTTCTCTTCATAACATAATTTTAAGATTGTTGAGCAGATTGGTATTTGGAATCTGGGAAACCTACGAAAGATATGAATTTGATTGAGTAAAGTTTTGCGAAATTAACCCCTGTTTACAAACATTGTTTATTATATTATGTCTGTAAAAGAACAAAATTGTATATTTTACCTCAATAAGGTATATACATTGTAAATTCTCACGACGGTATGCAGTATGTTTGGACATTCTATGAAAAGCAAAATTCTATGAATGAGTGATTTGCACAAAAGGTCACTGAGAAAAGTGCCATGCAGCTGTGTGAAATATTTAATTGGATGTATTTTACAAAATGTTAATAATAATATAAAAAAAATATTCAATAAAATGTTTATATATTTGGACAGAGGGCTATTCATGTGTACTTTTTTATTTTTTGTTTGACTCTGATTCACCGTTTTACTGCTAAGCCACTGTATGATACATGTACTCGGGATGTTTTGTTTTATAATTCTTACAACAAAAGAAATGGGTAATACCAGTGTCAGCCTAAGAATAAAGTGTAAACTTTACTTATACAAGTACGTCCTTTTTTTGAGTGTCAGAAAAGAAAGTGCTTTTAGTCTTTACTGAGAATATTAAATCTTCACTGACATTTTAAATAAAAGGAAAACCAAGTTATTCAAAGCAAGCATGTCTTATTAATTTCATCATATGGTGACCACAATTTTTTCACACTCCCTGAAGGCCCATGTTTCATCTCAAGTGTATTGTTATTCTTGAAAAAGGGATAGAAAGGGACACAATGGAATACATGTACGACTACAAAAGTGTCGGGAATAAGTTTGATTGCTGTATATTCCGTTAATTTTAATAGTTAAGTTTTATAATTGCAATGTTTGCAAATGAATCAAAGCAATTAAAATCAAACCAAATCAAAACATGAACGTACAATACTTGGCTACCGAAAGCGCTCCATTAGGGACACTGGGACCCAGCAATCAGGCATACATGTACAACTTGGAAGTAATGAAAAAGAGAACATTCTAGGCTCAACAAGATTTTGCACAATGTTTTTCAGTTTTTGGTGGGCGCAAGTGTGAAGTGGAAAACTAGAAATCGCTGATCCAAGGAAATGTTAAATGCTTGCACAAAAGTGAAACACAGTGGAGTTGGAAATTCCGGTAGTAATTTAAAAAGAGAACAGAAGTAGAAGGAAGCAGAGGTCTGCAGTATGTGGCACCCACAACTATCCAAATTGGTGGGTGGGGGGGGGGGGGATGAACATGTCCCATGCCTAGTGCATGTACATGTATTTAGTAAACTTATTCATACAATACCACAGCATTTGATTCAAGTGAATGCTCTGACAAATTAGCTGTGATTTATATTCCAGTCTGTTTTATGGCATATGTTAATAGCCTGGCAGTTTAGCTTGCTCGCCAACAGGGGGTGCCAAAATGAGAAACAAGTCGTGCCAAAAAGTGGAGTCTCTTTGACCGACTGCAACCTATCCACACTGTTGGGTTGAAAAGTTTTTACCAGCTTTGGCCACATTGAATGAACATACATGTACAAATGTACATGTATTCGTATGTAACATGTATAACACAGTGCAAGAGTCTTCATTTTTTTCCAAGTGCAACAGTTATGCCATGTGGTGATTTTGAAATAAATGCTTTAAGCAAATAACTACCTATTTTACCAATGAGATGTTGAACTTGGAACACAAGATACAAGCAGTACAATGAAAATGAAAAAAAGAAGATAATTGCGTGTATGCATGTAACAAAGGACCCCCAAATATTCAACTAGTTTTGCTTTATTTGAAATTCTGTATTATTTGGATTTGTCCTTTTTTTCACACAATATACATGTAGCCCAACATCCTTGATCTTCATCAGTTTGAATAACTTACCAAGTATCTGCCAAAAAAAGTCTTGATTCGCCCCACAAAAAGTGGTTTTAAGCAGGTAAAGTTAAGAAGATAAAAGTATCAACAAGTGATGCAAATTTAATATTTTCAGTTGGCACCATGATTGTTAAACATGGCGTTTGAAATTTTATTACGTGCTGTACATATGCAAATGACACTGGCATTTAGAATGCCGCATTAACATTTACCTTCCGTTGATGACTGTTTTGTAATAAATTCTTTTAGCAAATAAATGTCATGAAAGTATTACATGAACAAGATTTGCAGCTTGACCTAAACTTCATCATTGATCTCGTTGGATCAAAATGTCATGTTTTAAAAGGATACTTAATACATGTGCATCAATTCTGCTTTATCTAAAGCAATACTTCATGTTTTATGGGTTCATGAAGGAGTAAATACAGTGGAGTACAATATAATACAAATGCTAATGGTTAATAAATGTCGACGGATACCTAGTCTGAACACTAGCACAAAACAAATTGCCTTTAACCGATTTAATGGGTTATGAAAACCGACACTAATTTACAGGTAAGCAGACTGTATTTTGGTGTGTGACGACATACACATATTATTATCAGGTAGTTTACATAGCCAATAAAATAACTGCTAGTAAATCTTATATTTTAACTAAACAATCAACCCTAAAGGAAAAACATACATGAATGCTCTGAGCAAAATAATAATTCAAGGACTTCTTTCATTTCTGTTTCTATTCATTCAAAGGACAGAATATTTTTCATATAATGCCATACATATTACAGAGGATAATGTGTGGCAAACAAGCAAAGTAAGGGCACAGTGGTACTGCACGCATTGGTTCTCCCAAATGAATGTGCACAAACTTGCAGTGTATTCATGCGGTATGCAACCAAGAAGTGGCGCTCAATGGAAAATGGAATTCAGATGTCACTAAAACACCGCCCCCAATCTCAATTACAGAGTCAGTGAGCCAGTGCATGATTGGCCCAACAATGCCAATAAGTAATTTACATATTTCCATGCAAATTCCTATCATCTAATGGGGCCGTTTCAGTAGGTTCCCCGGGTATACACAGGGTTTACACTCTAGGAAGCCACGAAATGAGGCTAATCTAATGCTGTGGTGTACTTGCCTGGCATTCTGGGAAAACTAAGGTCAAAGGTTGTTACGTGGCGGGAATGTAAACACACCAGACATACTGTCGTCTGCTCCGCTGGTAAAATGGAATTAGGTTTTATCATTGTAACCAGATCAATCATTGCTGGAATCGGAAGATATGCTCTGAATTAATTATCAAAAATATGTCTGTCCAATTGATCCCGTTAACGTAAACTGCATTTTGTTTGAGTAACAAATCTCTACATTTGTACTCTAGTTCTTCGTATTCAATTCAAGTTCCCGTCATCTTCGATCTAGCAACCAATTTGTCCAGCTACATCATTACATCCGGGCATCCACCAGAGACCTGCTCGTAAGTGGTGGTTGATACCGGTGCAGCCACGAGCATCCCGTGATGGCTAATCGAACGCTCTTGTGTACATTTACTTACATGTGTTAGCTACTCCAACACACCCAATGTGTTCCACATCTATGCACACTTGAGTATTTGGCCAATCGGACAACAGGGAAGGAAGAGCCGGCAAGGTAGATAGCAACCAATGATATCTCAGGCCACTTGAGGTCACTACCCATCATATAAGGCCAGGATTCCAGTCCGTCACTTGACAGTCATTCGCACATTTTCACCACAAGAAGCACACAAAAAGCTGAGCAACTCCTAGCACAGATTGTTTTGTTACAATACAAGGTGGAAGTGCATCAGGGAGATATCAATTTTATATTGGGTTTTGCCCTTCGCCGAGTACGCCAACTATTTTATAAACACTGTATACTCGGTGTTGTCTGAGGGCTAGTGAGAAAAAAAAAATCAAAAGCTTTTGGGTGTAGTACAGATTGGCCAAGCCATTTTTTTTATGCAGAGACAGTACAGATTTAAATTGAATGCCCCTTTGCAATCCCCTATTCCCAATTCAGGGATGCAAAATTAAAAGTTAGCCAGTCCCACATGGCTTGTATATATGTAATGAAAGTGTTTGTCCACTGGGCAACAAAATTGAAAGTATACGCTTTCCAAAACACATATTTATAAAAGAAGCCATTCAGTAAGTGCAGGAAGACTTATTCCAATAATGGCATTGCTGTCTTCAAGTCATGATCACTGTTTGAAAGTACAGTATGGCTAGTGGTGTCCCATGTAAACTAGCCCTTTTTGTTATAAGTTTGCACTCTGAAATGAAAAACACAAATATCCGACCCCTAAACATCTAATGGAGTAGCATGATTCAAATGTGAACATTTTAATATTTTTCATAATTTTGAGGAGACATCTTTCAAATCATGTTGCGGAAGATCTCAAATAAGTAGTGATCCTGCGTAGCAACCTAATCACAGACAGGTACAAACTTTAACCGTTGATGCATCGTTGACCTCTGTGGGCAGGGTTAGAATTCCAGTGTCGAGTCTCAACGTATCAATCAATGTATTTACAGCAGGTCCAGGATGTCCGACTCCGCTTCCATTCCTTCAAGAGAATGAAAAATTCCCCCAATATCACGATCCCTTGCCAAGCACTGGAAGCCTCTGCTGATTTTTCCATCCCTTTCAGATGAGTTATAGTTTCCGACTTTTAAACACTCTCATTCTTTTCAGGTCTATGTACACAACCAGCACCTCAACACTTTTAGGACAGATCAATGATCATGATGAGTGAGTTTCATAAATTCAGTTTGTGTTTTTTTTTTTTGTAATTTCTCGTTCTCTAGGGGTTTGGGACAGCTTCCCAAGTGTCAGTTTTGTCCGAGGGCTGCAAAGCGGTTTTCTAGATCCAGCTTGGGTCCTTGGCTTCCGGGGTTGCTTATGCTTGGACCTCCCCTCGTCACCTTTTCAAAATTCTTGTCGGAGTTCTTGTCACTGCAAAATCAAAATAGAAGTGGCACAAAAATCAAATAATGTTTACAGATTGACAACTTTCTCTGCACACAACCATACATTTCTTGGTGTTACATTTAGGGATGTACTATTTTTTCAAAATAGAAATGACTGGGTTGTAAACTATGCTGGTATTGGCAAAAATTGTAAACGTTTCCAATGATCTCTAAAAGGATCATGATATCGATGACTTAGAACTCCATAACTTTTGATCCCTGGATGAAAATTTCGGACACTGAAGTATGTTGTGCAAAATATGTGCACAATATACATGATATACCAAATATTTGATCACGGACTGAACATCCAAATAGCATTTTTTCGATGCAAATATTTTTTAAAATGGGAGCGGTCTTGAGACGAAGATGAAAAATGTACAAGGTGCATGGTTTAATTGTTTGTTGAATGCCAATTTAAGGCATGATTTGAGAACTTCCACGAGTTTATTATTTAGCTGAAATTTCTTCTTAAATTTGCGCAAGTATCAGCCATTCCCCTACCTGTTTACTATTTTGAAAAGCTCTTAGTCAATTTTCGCCGAGTGTAGGTGCACACAAATCAATACTAGGGGCCAGTGCAGGCTAGCACATGTTGAACTTGTAATTGAATATTCAAATATTCGATCAAGTCCAAGTTGAAAAAACAACAATAAATTAAACACCAAACTGCACCACTCTATATACATGTATGTTCCACGAGGGCAATTTATTTGCCAGCTTTCATGAAAAATGCAATTTAAAGCTGTGTCCAAAATTCATAGAACAAGATAATTTAATGAAGAAATCAATATAAAAATATCAACTCACGTGTGTTTAGCTATATCGGAGCTGGCTGCTAAGGAGGGGAACTCTTGCTCACTGGAGATCTGTGGAGCGGTCTTGCTCCTCCCGGTTAACCTGGAAGGGGTCATACTAGCTTTGCTACCGGCCTGCTGACCACGCATGCTGGGTGGTACATACTTCCCGCCGACCACCACATTGGATGCTGGAGCTACTGGCTCTGTGGGTTTCGGGGGCGGGGCGGCCTCTGCTTCTTTGTCCCCATCTAAAACATACCGTATACAGCATAAGTCAGTTTTAATAAAGGTGTGTTAACGGTACTCTGCACAAGTATGCTATTTCAAATGATCCTGTTTACACTACATGTATACTTTCTACAAGGTAAAGCGATGAACAGCTGAACTTAGAAACTCAAGTGATACAAAAAATAACAAAATTTAAAGGGAGCATTTAACTGGCCATGACATCGACCTGTAGCCCCTTCAATAACTTGTCTAAATTAACAAAATATAGTTTTTTCGGCGAGGCCTTGCTACAAGGCGACCCTACACTGATGTGTGTCTCACCGCTACATTTACGTAACAAGAACCACTGCAAAAATATAACAGTGTAGCATTTCTGTTTTAAAGGTAAGCTCAGAATTTCTCGGTCTGAGTGCCAAAGTCCATGGATATGATTCATCTTGTTGATAGCCCCTCCACTGCTCGACAGCTTGATAAAGGTTTACCAAGGATATAGACCGCCTGCAATGCAGTCTTGACCCAAGGGTTTTTTCAAACAATGGTTTCCTACATGTACCTCCGTCTAACTTATTCCATGGCCCACTATGCCCTGCTCCTTTGCTCTTGACTGGTTCCCCGTTCTCATCCAGTTCTTCTTCTTCCTCTTCCTCCACATCTTGATCAGGATTTGCACTGAAAGAGAGAGAATGATAAACAAAGAGGGAAATGCATCAGTGGGCCAGATTCCTGAAGCTACTTAGCACAGAAAGGCGCAAAGCATTAAGGATGTGACGTTTACATGTTTAAACATAAAATATTATAAATTGTTCAAAACGTTCAAATGAAACCCGAATTATAAATTAGGGACCTACGTTCACGCGATCTTCCTTCAAGTTAAAGATACATAGCACAAACAATTAACGGCGGTTTCAAAACTATTCAATTTACAAAACCTTATCAGCACCGCAGTGCTGGATTGCTTTCGAGGTACACGTAGTGAAGGTTTTACTTTTACAATGACTGCCCAGTCATTGTTTATTTTATATCATGTCAATCACGACAATCTGCAGACATAATGGGCAGGCGTCAGCCTTTGTGAAATGGCTTAACCCTAACCCACCTCACTCCTCCAAAATCCTCCTGGCAGTTTTGGAGGATTCTAGAGGATTGAGGATGAATGGTGATTGAATCAAATGAGGATTCTGATGAATAAAACGTTTAACCCTTTTGTCACTGTAGCGCCCCAAACTGCCCTGCCTATTACTCACTGTACAGCCTGAAACCGCCCGAGCACTCTATGGTTTTATTGATTTTCCAGTGAACAAATACATGTGTACTGTAATACAATGAAGTCAAGGTGCTAATGGGTTAAACAGTTCTTAAAATATTTGTTACAAATTTACAAAATTAAATGGTAAGTCTCATCCTTTAACCCTCTTCAATCCTCTTCAATCCTCCTGCCGGTTTTGGATGATTTTAGAGGATTGAGGATGAATGGCAAAGATGTATCACTTTTTGTGGAGGATGCATTACATCAAGCCAGTAGGCCATACTGGTATCCTGCATTGGTTATGTTCAGCCATGCATAAATCAGCCCTGTGTTTTTCTCGTATTTCATCTGCACTGCTTCTGAACGCCATTCGCACTGCCTCAAACCATAACAGTAACAGGCAGAGGATTTTGGAGGATTGAGGCAGTGGTCACCCTCCACAGACTAAATTCAAGAAATAAAGGATGATTTTGGAGGATTGAGGCTGCATCCAATTTTTTCTTGGTGGCAATTGGAGGATTGTGCAGGATTGAGGTTGCATCCTAGACAGAGGGCCGAGGGGGTTAGGGTGCATGAAAATGATTTCTTAGTAAAAACATGTTACCAACCAAAATCTCATTTAATGTACATGGTTTGAACTGGTTCTCTGGTGATTAATGCTTAGCACATACATTTGCTAAACAATAATTTCTGTTTGAGAGCTCCGCGAAAGTGAGCCCAAAGTTTTTATCCAGGCTATTTGCATTGCAAAGCATGTGGCACAAATTACAAGTGTGCCAATGTTTCAAATGGGAATTGTAGTGTGGTGGAGCAGTTTTAAACATTTGAATTAAAACCAGCTAGGGGCTTGTCGGCGATGTCGTCCCCTGTTTGGGCTAGCTATTTAACTCTTCACCAATTAAAAACCAGACATCGAAAACTAACTCCCCACCACACTGTCCCCAACACCATATGGGAAACTGTGCACATATATTTCTGACTTTGTATGTGTAGGTTCTTCTGGAGTGCCAACCTAATGTAAAAAAAGACTCAGTTAGGGGGCAGTAGTGTACCCCATCCAGACAGATTCCAACAAATACATGATGTGGGGACGGGGGGCTTTCCTTGAGCCAAATTTACGAGTTTAGACCAAATCAGCCTTAAATAATTAAAGATAAAAAAGGTCCAGCCTTTTAGCAACATAAGTAACCAACCTTATCTGTAGCTGGATCTTCAACCCACTGTAGTCTTTTTCCTTTTCCTCCTCATTGTCTCTCCAATCATCTTCATCCTGAATAAGCATTGCAAATGGTAGCTATAAGTAAATTCCTACACTTAGAAGGGATACTACCTGAATTTGGGGTAGCCAGATAAACGTGACCCAGACACTGGGACTGACCAAGACTTGATTTGGAATATTGTTCCCCTAACGCAGCCAATCCCCGAAATAATAAATAAGCATGGTTGAGCCAATAGGGCAGTAATGGTCGGTTTCATAAGCTATTTCTTACAAGTATCAAGCTTGGGAACCAAGAAATTCTGGGAATACCTTGAATATATAGCTAGTCTTGGTCCAAGACTTGTTTTAAATTGTATTCCCCTTCTATCAATAGTACATGTATATCAAATCCAGTCTTGGCAATACTGGCAGTGCTACCCAGGAAATTCCGAGCATACCTCGCTGTATGCAAGGTAATGCACAGGCGCGAGGTACGCTTGGAATTTCCAGAAAAGCACCGCCAATATCACCAAGACTAAATTGACTGTATCATCTTGTTGATGCAGACCTCCACTGCCGCAGCAACTTTAACGCGTTTGCCATGGGACTTCTCAAAAATAGGGGAATACAAAATCAAAAACCAGTCTTGGACTATGACTAGAATATAGCATGCGTGAGATATGCTGCTACATGTGTACATGTAATATCTCAGGTCCAAGTGCCAAATTTGCCGAGACTGAATCTGATTCATCTAATTCATTGGGTGCACCACACAAGGAACATACATGTGTACATGTACATGTAATTCCCACAAAGTGACTGATTGTCCACATAGACTTTGAGTAAACGTTACGTCACTTCTTGGTGCAACCGACGAAATGATAGCACCCTCTACTTCTAGATCTACAATAGTTTATACCATGTTTAAGCTAAAGCTCAATTTGACGAATATGATGGAAAAAGGACTGGTGTGTTTGCTGCCACCACCGTCTCAAAAGTCTCCCATTGGTATGCGCATGTTAAAGGTCTAACAAGCTACTATTTACTGAAGTAGATTTCTTTCTGAATCATGGAACTTATTTTCCCTCCAAAATGGCCGCCGACTGGGCTATTTTTCAAGATGGCTGCGAGTTTTTTTTTTAAATGGCCGCCATTGGACTCGGGAAATAACAGTTTTATATGGGTTAGATGCAACAGATAAAGAGGCCAAAATGATGTCACTGTTGAAAATTTATCATTTTTTCATTTTTTTTTTTTAAATGAAAAAAAAAGAGGAGGCAGCCTCCAAAAAGGAAGCGGGTGCCGTGTTCTCCAACCTGTAAAAATACCATGGTGCACCGCCATGCTTTAAAAGTTGCAACCATGCTTCAAAAGTTGCCGCCATGCTTAAAAATAAAATAAAAAAACATTCAAAAAGGCAAATAAGGGGACTACCCTTACCTACCCTAGGGTATATTTTGGCCAGAAACTGCCAAAAGCAGTAACATGCAACGCTTATCGAAATAATAATAATAATAATATTAATAATAATAAAAGAACATTTGTAAAGCGCCGGTATCCGCCTAAAAAAGGCGCTCATGGCGCTTGAGGAGAAAGTCAAGTTAGGATTGTGTTGTGAGAGTAAGCTTGTTTGTACAGGTGAGATTTTATGTTTGTCTTAAATGTTGTGATGGATGGAGATGATTTGATAGCCAGAGGGAGTTGGTTCCACACTCGGGCTGATGCTGCAGTAAAGGATCTGCCACCCCAAAGAGTGGAGGTCCTGGGCAAGTGAAGCATCATGAGCTCACTGGAGCGGAGTCCGGTGCCTGCTGTTGAGTACGGGTGGATGAGCTCGATGAGATACTCCGGCGCATTGTTGTGGAGGATTTTGAACACGAATAGGCCAAGTTTGTATTTGATTCTGTATGATACTGGAAGCCAGTGGAGATCTGCTTGTACAGGAAGTGATGTGAGAATGTTTACTAGTGAGAAAGATTAGTCTGGCACTGATGTTTTGTAGTCGCTGCAAACGGTTTAGTTGATTTAGGTTAATGCCATACAATAGTGAATTGTCCATGTCAATTTTGGATGTGAAGAAAGCCTTAACAAGTATTTCAGTTGTGTGTTTGTCAAGATATTTTCGTATATATGTCCGATGTTACGGATCGACATGCAGACTGATCTAGAGATTGATTAAAGGTGAGGTTCCATAGATAGAGATAAATCAAAGATAATGCCGAGATTTCTGACTTGATTTGATGGCATGATGGTCGAATCACCAACCGTTATGGATGGAACATGAACTTTGCACGATTGCTACTTTGAACCTATGATGATAAATTCGGTCTTTTCATCGTTGAATTTGAGCCAGTTGTGAGTCATCCAAGAACGTACGTCATCAATGCATGTTTCCATCTGCTGGATTGCTGAATCAACCTTACCGGTATGTTGTTGAGGGTCTACTGACATATAATTGGGTATCATCTGCATAACAATGATAGGATAGACCATGCTTTTGAATGATTTCACCAAGTGGCATTGTATACAGAGAGAGCAAGACGGGCCCTAGGACTGATCCTTGAGGTAACCCAAAATCAAGAGACAGTAGATGAACTTGAAATGACAAGCCTGCCTATTGTAGCAATCCATCATGTCAAAAGTCTCAAGGCCCAACTGCCTCAAAGTCCCTGGCTATGATCTGAGTGGTAAACCTCAACAGTCGTCAGGTATTCCACTTCCGCATTAGTGACGTCATGCGCCATCAGCCAGCGCAGCCAGCAAGAACGAACTGGTAAACGCGCTGTGCACAAATCCAATTGCGGGCCTTGCCATGACCGCACGGTTGTCGGTTTATGCCTCATTTTTTCACTGCAATTGTAGGCTGAATCTTCATCTTGGATCATTTTTTTACTTCAAGGACCTGTGTAATGGTTATTCCAGGCAAGGTTTGGGTGAGTTCCAGTTGAAATTAGTTTTCGAAATTTTTTTTGGACCTGCCAACTCTGCTGGTTCACATGAAAAATGTCCTCCAGCCCTAAATGACAACCCAATGATAAAATTTAGGGCTGGGTAACTCCAGCTATCCGAGAACCATTCAGCATGTTCAGTTGATACTGTACTCCTAGAACTATGAGGCTCCACTACGTGGAGCCTCATAGATCAAGAAGCCCGCAAAATTGCCTGCAGCACAAAACACTAATAAAGTACAAAAACGTCCATCAAAATGGAGACATTTCACACAGAACCGCTGCACAGTTTGCCCCTATACTCCGTACTTTATCTCTTGACATACTCATGTATCATGCGCAGAACTAACAAGTAACATAGGTGGATTCTGTCGGTTCTTAGGCCAAAATGATGAAAAATATGCCCTTTCCGCACTGAGCCAACCTGACACTTGAAACGTGCATACATATGATCGAGAGATGATTTTCGGTACGGTTCGCTCGGAACGCGCCGCGGGGAGTACGGTACAAGCGAAATGATAGTATGTGCATGCGTACAAGTGCATGTTCCGTACCCCCCGCGGCGCGCTCCGAGCGAACCGAAAATCATCGCTCGATCATATGCGTGCACGTTTCAAGTGTCAGGTTGGCTCAGTGCGGAAAGGGCATATTTTTCATCATTTTGGCCTAAAAACCGACAGAATCCACCTATGTTAGTTCTGCGCATGATACGTGAGTATGTCAAGAGATAAAGTACGGAGTATAGGGGCAAACTGTGCAGCGGTTCTGTGTGAAATGTCTCCATTTTGATGGACGTTTTTGTACTTTATTAGTGTTTTGTGCTGCAGGCAATTTTGCAGGCTTCTTGATCTTTGAGGCTCCACTACGTGGAGCCTCATAGTTCTAGGAGTATTGATACTGATAGTCTGGTTCTAAAGCATTGTAAAGAGCCAAAAATCCTAACAAGTAACATTGAATACTGTCAGGTAACCGGACTGTCGACTGCCATAATATTTTTAATAGCCACATCCAATGACATCGTTTTTGTTTTGGTAACGTCATTGGTGTTGCGCAATCACACAAAAAAAATCTAATTTGACCATGTTGACAATGACAAGCAAATCTCTGCACATTTTCACAAATTTTAGTAGGCTAAATGTCTTAGTAAAAATTAGCTTGAGTAACTCCAGCTCCTATCGCATTCTAATGCGATAGGCATTTAGAGCTGGAGTTACTCAAGCTAAGTAAAAATAGGCCTAACATGCCTAACATGCCTAATCATGCTAATTGCCCTAATAGTACCTAATTACCGAAAAAACATTACAATTTACATGTATCTTAAATTGGTCATGGAAAAAAGAGTAATCAGCCTTACCCCTATGATATCCTTTACTTTACTTTTGTCCTCTGTTTCTTTTGGAGGCGGTGGCTTTTCTTTCTCTTTTTCTTTTCGCTCCTTCTTCAGATCGGCTTCGGTGAGTCGCTTGGCGATTTCTTCCGTCGTGCTTTTCGCAAATTTGCTCTTGCTTTTACTCTTTTTGCTCTTGTCTTTCTTCGCAAAGAAGTCCTCCAATGACTTATCGCTCATGGTGTTTTAATGCTTTGAGTTCAGTTTTCAGAAAAATGTGGTGGGAAAAGCCGAAATTTGTCGGGGAATTTTTGTCCAGCTGCGTAACAAAATTCCATGCCCTGCCAGTTCGGTAGCGCTCGAGCGGAGACTCCCAGAATGCATCAGAATGTCAAGGTTCACAGTTTTATAATGAATATGCAATAGGTGAAATGTGATAAAATTCAATTAAAGGGGCACTCCGTCCTGAAATCCCCGAAATGTTCATGTTTTGGATTGTTTAGTAGTTTACTTATCCTATTCTAAACATTTGGTTGAAAGGAAAGACAACCTAATGTCTTACTGTTCTATAGTAGGGTAGACGTTGCATTGTTTCGCTTGCACCCCCGCCCTGCAAACAGCTCCGCTGGGGGGCTGATGAGCTTCACATAATCTTGTGAAGGAAGTGGCCTATGACCATAGATATAGAATAAATATCTATGCCTATGACCTATGTATAAAGCATCTGGCTGCAGCTGTTCAAGACCGCAGTTAGACAATGTGCGCAAATGCTATCCGAAAACTTACCATAGAAATGCGCACATTCCATATCGGATGTGATTTCTGTTTCACGGTGGACCGGGACAAAATTTTGAACGTTGCATAATGCAATCCGACCGTTCGTGATTCGAAACAGAGCCTGAGCAAGTGACGGGAATTGTAAATTTACAACACAGATAAATTTTACAGACTTTCCTACATTATTACGCTTTTCAACGAGAAAAAAAATCTCTAAACTGGACCAAAAGAGTAATGAATCAGTCTTAACGGCCGTTTGAAACCGGTAGAGGAGAACATGAAACCAGTTTGTATTGATGCTTTAACACTCATGGAATATAAAAATATAATTTAATTGTGGTCTTAGGTCAGACTACAATATAACTTAAGAGTTCCTTTTTGGTCAGACTAATTAACTTAAGAGCGGCGCAAACATCGCGGAGGGGGCGGGGCTGCAACCCCCTCCGTGTACATTTTGGCTGCTATCGTCGCAATGCATTTATTAAATTCTGCCAAGTTTCTCTGACAGTTGTTCTGATGTCATATGCGGTTATTTTGACACCAAATTTATGAAAATAGGGCCCTTCGCCACAAAATTTTCAAATACCAAAACAGGTACAGGCTAAAAATGTTAACTTTTCCATTATGTATGTATGACATACGTCGGAGGGCGCATGAAAGTGCCGACTCTAAATAACTATGACAACAAAACATTTTAACAGGTGGAATTGAAACTTTACAGATGTCGATAGATGTTCGGGACTCGTTTCATTAGAGATATCGACTTCTGCTTAAAATAATGGGTAATAATGCGAAAGCACAGGTAGCAGGACTGAGCTGGCGAATTTAAAAAATAAATTACATAGTACATATCAGTTTTCCGGTTTGAAGCTAAAGATTTAATTGAATCTTAAGGGGCAGTGACTGTCGGTATAGGCTGACAGAGCTGTGAAGGTCAAATATCGTCAAAAGTTGTGCACTTTGAGACTAAAGCATAAAACTTCGTACGTTGGTTCTTCATGATAAACTGAATGTATAATGATCGGATGTGAGAAAATGTTTCATATTTACCTTCTGGTCACTTTCAAAGGTCAATTAACTTTGTATATACCCTGTTTATTGATATTTAAAGATGTATTATTCAAACCCTACTTTTCCACGACCCATATCTAATCTTACGATATGAATTCTTACCATGATGAACTTTCAAAGGTGGGGAAAGTTCATAGCTGGTGGCGTCGCCAGGATTTTTTTCTAGAGGGGGCAAAACACAGCCCCCCTTAAAAAACTGTACTCTTCCAGCGTAATTCGGATTTTCGAGGGTGGACAGGGACATCACCCCATTAAATGAACAGTAATGACTTCGCGCCTAGCCCCTTCTCCTTTCCCTTTTCTGTTTTTCCCCCTTTTTTCTTCCCCCCCCCCCTTTTTTCTTTACTAGGGGCCCCCTTACCCCTCCACCTCGCGACGCCCATGTGAGAGATTAGCGGTCTTTGTATCCCCATTTCCACTATTAATTCAAAATGCCAACTTTTCATGTCCCAAGTCCAAATAGTGAATAAAAAATTAATTTTGACAATTGTTCTACAGGATCTCACGAATTAAGCTTGTTGCTATCCAACAAGCTATAGTTTGTCAAAATCCATCCATGTTAAGATACCTTTAGGCCGCGACACATGAGAGCCATGTCGGCTGGCGCTGACAGCCCTTGCTATGGGACTTAATGCACAAAAACGAAACTGGGGGCATCATGTACCTACGTCTGGGGCTCACTCCAAAGTTTCAAGTCTGAAGCCTTGCCGATTTGTCAGCTTGTTGACCCATTCATCCGCCATCCAACAAGCTATAGATTGTCAAAATCCATCCATGATAAGATACCTTTATACCGCGACACATGAGAGCCATGTCGGCTGGCGCTGACAGCTCTTGCTATGGGACTTACTGCACAAAAACGAAACGGGGGGCATCATGTACCTACGTCTGGGGCTCACTCCAAAAGTTTCAAGTCTGAAGCCTTGCCGATTTGTCAGCTTGTTGAGCCATTCATCCGCTATCCAACAAGCTATAGCTTGTCAAAATCCATTTATCTTAAGGTACCTTTAGATAGCGACACATGAGAGCCCTGTCGGCTGGCGCTGACAGCCCTTGCTATGGGACTTACTGCACAAAAACGAAACTTGGGGCATCATGTACCTACGTCTTAGGCTCACTC
Organism: Patiria pectinifera; assembly: GCA_029964075.1. NCBI lineage: Eukaryota > Metazoa > Echinodermata > Asteroidea > Valvatida > Asterinidae > Patiria > Patiria pectinifera. The sequence goes on from CM057143.1 coordinate 8,431,882, forward strand.
CTAAAGTTTTAAGTCTGAAGCCTTGCCAATTTGTCAGCTTGTTGGACTATTCATCCGCTATCCAACAAGCTATAGTTTGTCAAAATCCATCCATGTTAAGATACCTTTAGACCGCGACACATAAGAGCCATGTCGGCTGGCGCTGACAGCCCTTGCTATGGTACTTACTGCACAAAAACGAAACTGGGGGCATCATGTACCTACGTCTGGGGCTGACTGCAAAGGTTTGGAGTCTGAAGCATTGCCGAATTGTCAGCTTGTTGGCCTATTCATCCGCTATCCAGCAAGCTATAGATTGTCAAATTCCATCTATGTTAAGGTAACTTTAGACAGCGACACATGAGAGCCATGTCGGCTGGTGCTGGCAGCCCTGGCTATGGGACTTACTGCACAAAAACGAAACTTGGGGCATCATGTACCTACGTCTTGGTCTCACTCCTGAAGTTTCAAGTCTGAAGCCTTGCCGATTTGTCAGCTTGTTGCCCTATTCATCCGCTATCGAACAAGCTATAGTCTGTCAAAATCCATCCATGTTAAAATACCTTTAGGCCGCGACACATGAGAGCCATGTCGGCTGGCGCTGACAGCCCTTGCTATGGGACTTACTGCACAAAAACGAAACTGGGGCATCATGTACCTACGTCTGGGGCTCACTCCAAAAGTTTCACGTCTGAAGCCTTGCCGATTTGTCAGCTTGTTGACCCATTCATCCGCCATCCAACAAGCTATAGTTTGTCAAAATCCATCCATGATAAGATACCTTTAGACTGCGATACATGAGAGCCATGTCGGCTGGCGCTGACAGCCCTTGCTATGGGACTTACTGCACAAAAACGAAACTGGGGGCATCATGTACCTACGTCTGGGGCTCACTCCAAAAGATTCAAGTCTGAAGCCTTGCCGATTTGTCAGCTTGTTGACCCATTCATCCGCCATCCAACAAGCCATAGATTGTCAAAATCCATCCATGTTAAGATACCTTTAGAACCTGACACATGAGAGCCATGTCGGCTGGCGCTGACAGCCCTTGCTATGGGACTTACTGCACAAAAACGAAACTGGGGGCATCATGTACCTACGTCTGAGGCTCACTCCAACAGTTTCAAGTCTGAAGCCTTGCCGATTTGTCAGCTTGTTGACCCATTCATCCGCTATCGAACAAGCTATAGATTGTCAAAATCCATCCATGCTAAGGTACCTTTAGAAACTGACACATGAGAGCCATGTCGGCTGGCGCTGGCAGCCCTTGCTATGGGACTTACTGCACAAAAAACGAAACTGGGGGCATCATGTACGTACGTCTGGGGCTCACTCCAAAAGTTTCAAGTCTGAAGCCTTGCCGATTTGTCAGCTTGTTGACCCATTTATCCGCAATTGTCAAAATCCATCCATGATAAGATACCTTTAGACCGCAACACATGAGAGCCATGTCGGCTGGCGATGACAGCCCTTGCTATTGGACTTACTGCACAAAAACGAAACTGGGGGCATCATGTACCTACGTCTGGGGCTCACTCCAAAGTTTCAAGTCTGAAGCCTTGCCGATTTGTCAGCTTGTTGACCCATTTATCCGAAATCCAACAAGCTATAGATTGTCAAAATCCATCCATGATAAGATACCTTTAGACCGCGACACATGAGAGCCATGTCGGCTGGCGCTGACAGCCCTTGCTATGGGACTTACTGCACAAAAACGAAACTGGGGGCATCATGTACCTACGTCTGGGGCTCACTCCAAAGTTTCAAGTCTGAAGCCTTGCCGATTTGTCAGCTTGTTGACCCATTCATCCGCCATCCAACAAGCTATAGTTTGTCAAAATCCATCCATGATAAGATACCTTTAGACCGCGACACATGAGAGCCATGTCGGCTGGCGCTGACAGCCCTTGCTATGGGACTTACTGCACAAAAACGAAACTTGGGGCATCATGTACCTACGTCTTGGGCTCACTCCTAAAGTTTCAAGTCTGAAGCCTTGCCGATTTGTCAGCTTGTTGCCCTATTCATCCGCTATCGAACAAGCTATAGATTGTTAAAATCCATCCATGCTAAGATACCTTTAGAACCTGACACATGAGAGCCATGTCGGCTGGCGCTGACAGCCCTTGCTATGGGACTTACTGCACAAAAACGAAACTGGGGGCATCATGTACGTACGTCTGGGGCTCACTCCAAAAGTTTCAAGTCTGAAGCCTTGCCGATTTGTCAGCTTGTTGACCCATTTATCCGCAATCCAACAAGCTATAGATTGTCAAAATCCATCCATGATAAGATACCTTTAGACCGCGACACATGAGAGCCATGTCGGCTGGCGCTGACAGCCCTTGCTATGGGACTTACTGCACAAAAACGAAACTGGGGGCATCATGTACCTACGTCTGGGGCTCACTCCAAAAGTTTCAAGTCTGAAGCCTTGCCGATTTGTCAGCTTGTTGACCCATTCATCCGCCATCCAACAAGCTATAGTTTGTCAAAATCCATCCATGATAAGGTACCTTTAGACCGCGACACATGAGAGCCATGTCGGCTGGCGCTGACAGCCCTTGCTATGGGACTTACTGCACAAAAACGAAACTGGGGGCATCATGTACCTACGTCTGAGGCTCACTCCAAAAGTTTCAAGTCTGAAGCCTTGCCGATTTGTCAGCTTGTTGACCCATTCATCCGCCATCCAACAAGCTATAGTTTGTCAAAATCCATCCATGATAAGGTACCTTTAGACCGCGACACATGAGAGCCATGTCGGCTGGCGCTGACAGCCCTTGCTATGGGACTTACTGCACAAAAACGAAACTGGGGGCATCATGTACCTACGTCTGGGGCTCACTCCAAAAGTTTCAAGTCTGAAGCCTTGCCGATTTGTCAGCTTGTTGATCCATTCATCCGCCATCCAAAAAGCTATAGCTTTTCAAAATCCATCTATGTTAAGATACCTTTAGACCGCGACACATGAGAGCCATGTCGGCTGGCGCTGACAGCCCTTGCTATGGGACTTACTGCACAAAAACGAAACTGGGGGCATCATGTACCTACGTCTGGGGCTCACTCCAAAAGTTTCAAGTCTGAAGCCTTGCCGATTTGTCAGCTTGTTGAGCCATTTATGCGCCATCCAACAAGCTATAGTTTGTCAAAATCCATCCATGATAAGGTACCTTTAGACCGCGACACATGAGAGCCATGTCGGCTGGCGCTGACAGCCCTTGCTATGGGACTTACTGCACAAAAACGAAACTGGGGCATCATGTACCTACGTCTGAGGCTCACTCCAAAAGTTTCAAGTCTGAAGCCTTGCCGATTTGTCAGCTTGTTGACCCATTCATGCGCCATCCAACAAGCTATAGTTTGTCAAAATCCATCCATGATAAGATACCTTTAGACCGCGACACATGAGAGCCATGTCGGCTGGCGCTGACAGCCCTTGCTATGGGACTTACTGCACAAAAACGAAACTGGGGGCATCATGTACCTACGTCTGGGGCTCACTCCAAAAGTTTCAAGTCTGAAGCCTTGCCGATTTGTCAGCTTGTTGCCCTATTCATCCGCTATCGAACAAGCTATAGATTGTCAAAATCCATCTATGCTAAGATACGTTTAGAACCTGACACACGAGAGCCATGTCGGCTGGCGCTGACAGCCCTTGCTATGGGACTTACTGCACGAAAACGAAACTGGGGGCATCATGTACCTACGTCTGGACCTCACTCCAAAAGTTTCAAGTCTGAAGCCTTGCCGATTTGTCAGCTTTTTGATCCATTCATCCGCCATACTACAAGTTATAGATTGTCACAATCCATCTATGTTAAGATACCTTTAGACTGCGACACATGAGAGCCATGTCGGCTGGCGCTGGCAGCCCTTGCTATGGGACTTACTGCACAAAAACGAAACTGGGGGCATCATGTACCTACGTCTGGGGCTCACTCCAAAAGTTTCAAGTCTGAAGCCTTGCCGATTTGTCAGCTTGTTGAGCCATTTATGCGCCATCCAACAAGCTATAGTTTGTCAAAATCCATCCATGATAAGGTACCTTTAGACCGCGACACATGAGAGCCATGTCGGCTGTCGCTGACAGCCCTTGCTATGGGACTTACTGCACAAAAACGAAACTGGGGGCATCATGTACCTACGTCTGGGGCTCACTCCAAAAGTTTCAAGTCTGAAGCCTTGCCGATTTGTCATCTTGTTGACCCATTCATGCGCCATCCAACAAGCTATAGTTTGTCAAAATCCATCCATGATAAGATACCTTTAGACCGCGACACATGAGAGCCATGTCGGCTGGCGCTGACAGCCCTTGCTATGGGACTTACTGCACAAAAACGAAACTGGGGGCATCATGTACCTACGTCTGGGGCTCACTCCAAAAGTTTCAAGTCTGAAGCCTTGCCGATTTGTCAGCTTGTTGCCCTATTCATCCGCTATCGAACAAGCTATAGATTGTCAAAATCCATCCATGCTAAGATACCTTTAGAACCTGACACATGAGAGCCATGTCGACTGGCGCTGGCAGCCCTTGCTATGGGACTTACTGCACAAAAACGAAACTGGGGTCATCATGTACGTACGTCTGGGGCTCACTCAAAAAGTTTCAAGTCTGAAGCCTTGCCGATTTGTCAGCTTTTTGACCCATTTATCCGCAATCCAACAAGCTATAGATTATCAAAATCCATCCATGATAAGATACCTTTAGACCGCGACACATGAGAGCCATGTCGGCTGGCGCTGACAGCCCTTGCTATGGGACTTACTGCACAAAAACGAAACTGGGGGCATCATGTACCTACGTCTGGGGCTCACTCCAAAAGTTTCAAGTCTGAAGCCTTGCCGATTTGTCAGCTTGTTGAGCCATTTATGCGCCATCCAACAAGCTATAGTTTGTCAAAATCCATCCATGATAAGGTACCTTTAGACCGCGACACATGAGAGCCATGTCGGCTGGCGCTGACAGCCCTTGCTATGGGACTTACTGCACAAAAACGAAACTGGGGGCATCATGTACCTACGTCTGGGGCTCACTCCAAAAGTTTCAAGTCTGAAGCCTTGCCGATTTGTCAGCTTGTTGACCCATTCATCCGCCATCCAACAAGCTATAGTTTGTCAAAATCCATCTATGATAAGGTACCTTTAGACCGCGACACATGAGAGCCATGTCGGCTGGCGCTGACAGCCCTTGCTATGGGACTTACTGCACAAAAACGAAACTGGGGGCATCATGTACCTACGTCTGGGGCTCACTCCAAAAGTTTCAAGTCTGAAGCCTTGCCGATTTGTAAGCTTGTTGACCCATTTATCCGCCATCCAACAAGCTATAGTTTGTCAAAATCCATCTATGATAAGATACCTTTAGACCGCGACACATGAGAGCCATGTCGGCTGGCGCTGACAGCCCTTGCTATGGGACTTACTGCACAAAAACGAAACTGGGGGCATCATGTACCTACGTCTGGGGCTCACTCCAAAAGTTTCAAGTCTGAAGCCTTGCCGATTTGTCAGCTTGTTGACCCATTCATCCGCCATCCAACAAGCAATAGTTTGTCAAAATCCATCCATGATAAGGTACCTTTAGACCGCGACACATGAGAGCCATGTCGGCTGGCGCTGACAGCCCTTGCTATGGGACTTACTGCACAAAAACGAAACTGGGGGCATCATGTACCTACGTCTGGGGCTCACTCCAAAAGTTTCAGGTCTGAAGCCTTGCCGATTTGTCAGCTTTTTGATCCATTCATCCGTCATACTACAAGTTATAGATTGTCACAATCCATCTATGTTAAGATACCTTTAGACTGCGACACATGAGAGCCATGTCGGCTGGCGCTGACAGCCCTTGCTATGGGACTTACTGCACAAAAACGAAACTGGGGGCATCATGTACATACGTCTGGGGCTCACTCCAAAAGTTTCAAGTCTGAAGCCTTGCCGATTTGTCAGCTTGTTGATCCATTCATCCGCCATCCAACAAGCTATAGTTTGTCAAAATCCATCCATGATAAGGTACCTTTAGACCGCGACACATGAGAGCCATGTCGGCTGGCGCTGACAGCCCTTGCTATGGGACTTACTGCACAAAAACGAAACTGGGGGCATCATGTACCTACGTCTGGGGCTCACTCCAAAGTTACGAGTCTGAAGCCTTGCCGATTTGTCAGCTTGTTGACCCATTCATCCGCCATCCAACAAGCTATAGATTGTCAAAATCCATCCATGATAAGATACCTTTAGACCGCGACACATGAGAGCCATGTCGGCTGGCGCTGACAGCCCTTGCTATGGGACTTACTGCACAAAAACGAAACTGGGGGCATCATGTACCTACGTCTGGGGCTCACTCCAAAGTTTCAAGTCTGAAGCCTTGCCGATTTGTCAGCTTGTTGACCCATTCATCCGCTATCGAACAAGCTATAGATTGTCAAAATCCATCCATGCTAAGATACCTTTAGAACCTGACACATGAGAGCCATGTCGACTGGCGCTGGCAGCCCTTGCTATGGGACTTACTGCACAAAAACGAAACTGGGGGCATCATGTACCTACGTCTGGAGGCTCACTCCAAAAGTTTCAAGTCTGAAGCCTTGCCGATTTGGCAGCTTGTTGACCCATTCATCCGCCATCCAACCAGCTATAGATTGTCAAAATCCATTCATGATAAGATACCTTTAGACCGCGACACATGAGAGCCATGTCGGCTGGCGCTGACAGCCCTTGCTATGGGACTTACTGCACAAAAACGAAACTGGGGGCATCATGTACCTACGTCTGGACCTCACTCCAAAAGTTTCAGGTCTGAAGCCTTGCCGATTTGTCAGCTTTTTGATCCATTCATCCGTCATACTACAAGTTATAGATTGTCACAATCCATCTATGTTAAGATACCTTTAGACTGCGACACATGAGAGCCATGTCGGCTGGCGCTGACAGCCCTTGCTATGGGACTTACTGCACAAAAACGAAACTGGGGCATCATGTACCTACGTCTGGGGCTCACTCCAAAAGTTTCAAGTCTGAAGCCTTGCCGATTTGTCAGCTTGTTGAGCCATTTATCCGCCATCCAACAAGCTATAGTTTGTCAAAATCCATCCATGATAAGGTACCTTTAGACCGCGACACATGAGAGCCATGTCGGCTGGCGCTGACAGCCCTTGCTATGGGACTTACTGCACAAAAACGAAACTGGGGGCATCATGTACCTACGTCTGAGGCTCACTCCAAAAGTTTCAAGTCTGAAGCCTTGCCGATTTGTCATCTTGTTGACCCATTCATCCGCCATCCAACAAGCTATAGTTTGTCAAAATCCATCCATGATAAGATACCTTTAGACCGCGACACATGAGAGCCATGTCGGCTGGCGCTGACAGCCCTTGCTATGGGACTTACTGCACAAAAACGAAACTGGGGGCATCATGTACCTACGTCTGGGGCTCACTCCAAAGTTTCAAGTCTGAAGCCTTGCCGATTTGTCAGCTTGTTGACCCATTCATCCGCCATCCAACAAGCTATAGATTGTCAAAATCCATCCATGATAAGATACCTTTAGACCGCGACACATGAGAGCCATGTCGGCTGGCGCTGACAGCCCTTGCTATGGGACTTACTGCACAAAAACGAAACTGGGGGCATCATGTACCTACGTCTGGGGCTCACTCCAAAGTTTCAAGTCTGAAGCCTTGCCGATTTGTCAGCTTGTTGACCCATTCATCCGCCATCCAACAAGCTATAGTTTGTCAAAATCCATCCATGATAAGATACCTTTAGACCGCGACACATGAGAGCCATGTCGGCTGGCGCTGACAGCCCTTGCTATGGGACTTACTGCACAAAAACGAAACTGGGGGCATCATGTACCTACGTCTTGGGCTCACTCCAAAAGTTTCAAGTCTGAAGCCTTGCCGATTTGTCAGCTTGTTGCCCTATTCATCCGCTATCTAAGCTATAGATTGTCAAAATCCATCCATGCTAAGATACCTTTAGAACCTGACACATGAGAGCCATGTCGGCTGGCGCTGGCAGCCCTTGCTATGGGACTTACTGCACAAAAACGAAACTGGGGGCATCATGTACGTACGTCTGGGGCTCACTCCAAAAGTTTCAAGTCTGAAGCCTTGCCGATTTGTCAGCTTGTTGACCCATTTATCTGCAATCCAACAAGCTATAGATTATCAAAATCCATCCATGATAAGATACCTTTAGACCGCGACACATGAGAGCCATGTCGGCTGGCGCTGACAGCCCTTGCTATGGGACTTACTGCACAAAAACGAAACTGGGGGCATCATGTACCTACGTCTGGACCTCACTCCAAAAGTTTTAAGTCTGAAGCCTTGCCGATTTGTCAGCTTTTTGATCCATTCATCCGTCATACTACAAGTTATAGATTGTCACAATCCATCTATGTTAAGATACCTTTAGACTGCGACACATGAGAGCCATGTCGGCTGGCGCTGGCAGCCCTTGCTATGGGACTTACTGCACAAAAACGAAACTGGGGGCATCATGTACCTACGTCTGGGGCTCACTCCAAACGTTTCAAGTCTGAAGCCTTGCCGATTTGTTAGCTTGTTGAGCAATTTATGCGCCATCCAACAAGCTATAGTTTGTCAAAATCCATCCATGATAAGGTACCTTTAGCCCGCGACACATGAGAGCCATGTCAGCTGTCGCTGACAGCCCTTGCTATGGGACTTACTGCACAAAAACGAAACTGGGGGCATCATGTACCTACGTCTGGGGCTCACTCCAAAAGTTTCAAGTCTGAAGCCTTGCCGATTTGTCAGCTTGTTGACCCATTCATCCGCCATCCAACAAGCTATAGTTTGTCAAAGTCCATCTACGATAAGGTACCTTTAGACCGCGACACATGAGAGCCATGTCGGCTGGCGCTGACAGCCCTTGCTATGGGACTTACTGCACAAAAACGAAACTGGGGCATCATGTACCTACGTCTGGGACTCACTCCAAAAGTTTCAAGTCTGAAGCCTTGCCGATTTGTCAGCTTGTTGACCCATTCATCCGCCATCCAACAAGCTATAGTTTGTCAAAATCCATCCATGATAAGGTACCTTTAGACCGCGACACATGAGAGCCATGTCGGCTGGCGCTAACAGCCCTTGCTATGGGACTTACTGCACAAAAACGAAACTGGGGGCATCATGTACGTACGTCTGGGGCTCACTCCAAAAGTTTCAAGTCTGAAGCCTTGCCGATTTGTCAGCTTGTTGACCCATTCATCCGCCATCCAACAAGCTATAGTTTGTCAAAATCCATCCATGATAAGGTACCTTTAGACCGCGACACATGAGAGCCATGTCGGCTGGCGCTGACAGCCCTTGCTATGGGACTTACTGCACAAAAACGAAACTGGGGGCATCATGTACCTACGTCTGGGGCTCACTCCAAAAGTTTCAAGTCTGAAGCCTTGCCGACTTGTCAGCTTGTTGACCCATTCATCCGTGTTCCAACAAGCTATAGTTTGTCAAAATCCATCCATGATAAGGTACCTTTAGACCGCGACACATGAGAGCCATGTCGGCTGTCGCTGACAGCCCTTGCTATGGGACTTACTGCACAAAAACGAAACTGGGGGCATCATGTACCTACGTCTGGGGCTCACTCCAAAAGTTTCAAGTCTGAAGCCTTGCCGATTTGTCAGCTTGTTGACCCATTCATCCGCCATCCAACAAGCTATAGTTTGTCAAAATCCATCCATGATAAGGTACCTTTAGACCGCGACACATGAGAGCCATGTCGGCTGGCGCTGACAGCCCTTGCTATGGGACTTACTGCACAAAATCGAAACTGGGGGCATCATGTACCTACGTCTGGAGCTCACAAAAGTTTCAAGTCTGAAGCCTTGCCGATTTGTCAGCTTGTTGATCCATTCATCCGCCATCCAACAAGCTATAGTTTGTCAAAATCCATTAATGATAAGATACCTTTAGACCGCGACACATGAGAGCCATGTCGGCTGGCGCTGACAGCCCTTCCTATGGGACTTACTGCACAAAACGAAACTGGGGGCATCAAGTACATACGTCTGGAGCTCACTCCAAAAGTTTCAAGTCTGAAGCCTTGCCGATTTGTCAACTTGTTGACCCATTCATCCGCCATCCAACAAGCTATAGTTTGTCAAAATCCATTAATGATAAGGTACCTTTAGACCGCGACACATGAGAGCCATGTCGGCTGGCGCTGACAGCCCTTGCTATGGGACTTACTGCACAAAAACGAAACTGGGGGCATCATGTACCTACGTCTGGAGCTCACTCCCAAAGTTTCAAGTCTGAAGCCTTGCCGATTTGTCAGCTTGTTGACCCATTCATCCGCCATCCAACAAGCTATAGTTTGTCAAAATCCATCCATGATAAGGTACCTTTAGACCGCGACACATGAGAGCCATGTCGGCTGGCGCTGACAGCCCTTGCTATGGGACTTACTGCACAAAAACGAAACTGGGGGCATCATGTTCCTACATCTGGGACTCACTCCAACAGTTTCAAGTCTGAAGCCTTGCCGATTTGTCAGCTTGTTAACCCGTTCATCCGCCATCCAACAAGCTTTAGATGGTCAAAATCCATCCATGATAAGGTACCTTTAGACCGCGACACATGAGAGCCATGTCGGCTGGCGCTGACAGCCCTTGCTATGGGACTTACTGCACAAAAACGAAACTGGGGGCATCATGTACCTACGTCTGGGGCTCACTCCAAAAGTTTCAAGTCTGAAGCCTTGCCGATTTGTCAGCTTGTTGAACCATTCATCCGCCATCCAACAAGCTATAGTTTGTCAAAATCCATCCACGATAAGGTACCTTTAGACCGCGACATATGAGAGCCATGTCGGCTGGCACTGACAGCAGTTGATACGGAACTTACTGCACAAAAACGAAACTGGGGGCATCATGTACCTACGTCTGAAGCTCACAAAAGTTTCAAGTCTGAAGCCTTGCCGATTTGTCAGCTTGTTGACCCATTTATTTGCCATCCAACAAGCTATAGTTTTTCAATTTCCATTCATGATAAGGTACCTTTAGACCGCGACACATGAGAGCCATGTCGGCTGGCGCTGACAGCCCTTGCTATGGGACTTACTGCACAAAACGAAACTGGGGGCATCAAGTACATACGTCTGCAGCTCACTCCAAAGGTTTCAAGTCTGAAACCTTGCCGATTTGTCAGCTTGTTGACCCATTCATCCGCCATCCAACAAGCTATAGTTTGTTAAAATCCATCTACGATAAGGTACCTTTAGACCGCGACACATGAGAGCCATGTCGGCTGGCGCTGACAGCCCTTGCTAAGGGACTTACTGCACAAAAACGAAACTGGGGGCATCATGTACCTACGTCTGGGCCTCACACCAAAAGTTTCAAGTCTGAAGCCTTGCCGATTTGTCAGCTTGTTGACCCATTCATCCGCCATCCAACAAGCTATAGTTTGTCAAAATCCATCCACGATAAGGTACCTTTAGACCGCGACACATGAGAGCCATGTCGGCTGGCGCTGACAGCCCTTGCTATGGGACTTACTGCACAAAAACGAAACTGGGGGCATCATGTACCTACGTCTGGGGCTCACTCCAAAAGTTTCACGTCTGAAGCCTTACCGATTTGTCAGCTTGTTAACCCATTCATCCGCCATCCAACAAGCTATAGTTTGTCAAAATCCATCCATGATAAGGTACCTTTAGACCGCGACACATGAGAGCCATGTCGGCTGGCGCTGACAGCCCTTGCTATGGGACTTACTGCACAAAAACGAAACTGGGGGCATCATGTACCTACGTCTGGAGCTCACTCCAAAAGTTTCAAGTCTGAAGCCTTGTCGATTTGTCAGCTTGTTGATCCATTCATCCGCCATCCAACAAGCTATAGTTTGTCAAAATCCATTAATGATAAGATACCTTTAGACCGCGACACATGAGAGCCATGTCGGCTGGCGCTCACAGCCCTTGCTATGGGACTTACTGCACAAAACGAAACTGGGGGCATCAAGTACATACGTCTGGAGCTCACTCCAAAAGTTTCAAGTCTGAAGCCTTGCCGATTTGTCAGCTTGTTGACCCATTCATCCGCCATCCAACAAGCTATAGTTTGTCAAAATCCATCCCCGATAAGGTACCTTTAGACCGCGACACATGAGAGCCATGTCGGCTGGCGCTCACAGCCCTTGCTATGGGACTTACTGCACAAAAACTAAACTAGGGGGGCATCATGTACCTACGTCTGGAGCTCACTCCAAAGGTTTCAAGTCTGAAACCTTGCCGATTTATCAGCTTGTTGACCCATTCATCCGCCATCCAACAAGCAATAGTTTGTCAAAATCCATCCATGATAAGGTACCTTTAGACCGCGACACATGAGAGCCATGTCGGCTGGCGCTGACAGCCCTTGCTATGGGACTTACTGCACAAAAACGAAACTGGGGGCATCATGTACCTACGTCTGGGGCTCACTCCAAAAGTTTGAAGTCTGAAGCCTTGCCGATTTGTCAGCTTGTTGACCCATTCATCCGCCATCCAACAAGCTATAGTTTGTCAAAGTCCATCTACGATAAGGTACCTTTAGACCGCGACACATGAGAGCCATGTCGGCTGGCACTGACAGCATTTGCTGCGGGACTTACTGCACGAAAACGAAACTGGGGGCATCATGTACCTACGTCTGGAGCTCACAAAAGTTTCAAGTCTGAAGCCTTGCCGATTTGTCAGCTTGTTGACCCATTTATTTGCCATCCAACAAGCTATAGTTTGTCAATTTCCATTCATGATAAGGTACCTTTAGACCGCGACACATGAGAGCCATGTCGGCTGGCGCTGACAGCCCTTGCTATGGGACTTACTGCACAAAACGAAACTGGGGGCATCAAGTACATACGTCTGCAGCTCACTCCAAAGGTTTCAAGTCTGAAGCCTTGCCGATTTGTCATCTTGTTGACCCATTCATCCGCCATCCAACAAGCTATAGTTTGTCAAAATCCATCCATGATAAGGTACCTTTAGACCGCGACACATGAGAGCCATGTCGGCTGGCGCTGACAGCCCTTGCTAAGGGACTTACTGCACAAAAACGAAACTGGGGGCATCATGTACCTACGTCTGGGGCTCACTCCAAAAGTTTCAAGTCTGAAGCCTTACCGATTTGTCAGCTTGTTGACCCATTCATGCGCCATCCAACAAGCTATAGTTTGTCAAAATCCATCCACGATAAGGTACCTTTAGACCGCGACACATGAGAGCCATGTCGGCTGGCGCTGACAGCCCTTGCTATGGGACTTACTGCACAAAATCGAAACTGGGGGCATCATGTACCTACGTCTGGGGCTCACTCCAACAGTTTCAAGTCTGAAGCCTTGCCGATTTGTCAGCTTGTTGATCCATTCATCCGCCATCCAACAAGCTATAGTTTGTCAAAATCCATTAATGATAAGATACCTTTAGACCGCGACACATGAGAGCCATGTCGGCTGGAGCTCACAGCCCTTGCTATGGGACTTACTGCACAAAACGAAACTGGGGGCATCAAGTACATACGTCTGGGCCTCACTCCAAAAGTTTCAAGTCTGAAGCCTTGCCGATTTGTCAGCTTGTTGATCCATTCATCCGCCATCCAACAAGCTATAGTTTGTCAAAATCCATTAATGATAAGGTAGCTTTAGACCGCGACACATGAGAGCCATGTCGGCTGGCGCTCACAGCCCTTGCTATGGGACTTACTGCACAAAACGAAACTGGGGGCATCAAGTACATACGTCTGGAGCTCACTCCAAAAGTTTCAAGTCTGAAGCCTTGCCGATTTGTCAGCTTGTTGACCCATTCATCCGCCATACAACAAGCTATAGTTAGTCAAAATCCATCCATGATAAGGTACCTTTAGACCGCGACACATGAGAGCCATGTCGGCTGGCGCTGACAGCCCTTGCTATGGGACTTACTGCACAAAAACGAAACTGGGGGCATCATGTACGTACGTCTGGGCCTCACACCAAAAGTTTCAAGTCTGAAGCCTTGCCGATTTGTCAGCTTGTTGACCCATTCATCCGCCATCCAACAAGCAATAGTTTGTCAAAATCCATCCACGATAAGGTACCTTTAGACCGCGACACATGAGAGCCATGTCGGCTGGCGCTGACAGCCCTTGCTATGGGACTTACTGCACAAAAACGAAACTGGGGGCATCATGTACCTACGTCTGGGGCTCACTCCAAAAGTTTCACGTCTGAAGCCTTACCGATTTGTCAGCTTGTTAACCCATTCATCCGCCATCCAACAAGCTATAGTTTGTGAAAATCCATCCATGATAAGGTACCTTTAGACCGCGACACATGAGAGCCATGTCGGCTGGCGCTGACAGCCCTTGCTATGGGACTTAATGCACAAAATCGAAACTGGGGGCATCATGTACCTACGTCTGGAGCTCACAAAAGTTTCAAGTCTGAAACCTTGCCGATTTGTCAGCTTGTTGATCCATTCATCCGCCATCCAACAAGCTATAGTTTGTCAAAATCCATTAATGATAAGATACCTTTAGACCGCGACACATGAGAGTCATGTCGGCTGGCGCTCACAGCCCTTGCTATGGGACTTACTGCACAAAACGAAACTGGGGGCATCAAGTACATACGTCTGGAGCTCACTCCAAAAGTTTCAAGTCTGAAGCCTTGCCGATTTGTCAGCTTGTTAACCCATTCATCCGCCATCCAACAAGCTATAGTTTGTCAAAATCCATCCATGATAAGGTACCTTTAGACCGCGACACATGAGAGCCATGTCGGCTGGCGCTGACAGCCCTTGCTATGGGACTTAATGCACAAAATCGAAACTGGGGGCATCATGTACCTACGTCTGGAGCTCACAAAAGTTTCAAGTCTGAAACCTTGCCGATTTGTCAGCTTGTTGACCCATTCATCCGCCATCCAACAAGCTATAGTTTGTCAAAATCCATCCCCGATAAGGTACCTTTAGACCGCGACACATGAGAGCCATGTCGGCTGGCGCTCACAGCCCTTGCTATGGGACTTACTGCACAAAAACGAAACTGGGGGGCATCATGTACCTACGTCTGGAGCTCACTCCAAAAGTTTCAAGTCTGAAACCTTGCCGATTTGTCAGCTTGTTGACCCATTCATCCGCCATCCAACAAGCTATAGTTTATCAAAATCCATCCACGATAAGATACCTTTAGACCGCGACACATGAGAGCCATGTCGGCTGGCACTGACAGCAGTTGCTACGGGACTTACTGCACAAAAACGAAACTGGGGGCATCATGTACATACATCTGAGGCTCACTCCAACAGTTTCAAGTCTGAAGCCTTGCCGATTTGGCAGCTTGTTAACCCATTCATCCGCCATCCAACAAGCTATAGTTTGTCAAAATCCATCCATGATAAGGTACCTTTAGACCGCGACACATGAGAGCCATGTCGGCTGGCGCTGACAGCCCTTGCTATGGGACTTACTGCACAAAAACGAAACTGGGGGCATCATGTACCTACGTCTGGAGCTCACTCCAAAAGTTTCAAGTCTGAAGCCTTGCCGATTTGTCAGCTTGTTGAACCATTCATCCGCCATCCAACAAGCTATAGTTTGTCAAAATCCATCTACGATAAGGTACCTTTAGACCGCGACACATGAGAGCCATGTCGGCTGGCACTGACAGCAGTTGCTACGGGACTTACTGCACAAAAACGAAACTGGGGGCATCATGTACATACATCTGAGGCTCACTCCAACAGTTTCAAGTCTGAAGCCTTGCCGATTTGGGAGCCTGTTAACCCATTCATCCGCCATCCAACAAGCTATAGTTTGTCAAAATCCATTAATGATAAGATACCTTTAGACCGCGACACATGAGAGCCATGTCGGCTGGAGCTCACAGCCCTTGCTATGGGACTTACTGCACAAAACGAAACTGGGGGCATCAAGTACATACGTCTGGGCCTCACTCCAAAAGTTTCAAGTCTGAAGCCTTGCCGATTTGTCAGCTTGTTGACCCATTTATTTGCCATCCACCAAGCTATAGTTTGTCAATTTCCATTTATGATAAGGTACCATTAGACCGCGACACATGAGAGCCATGTCAGCTGGCGCTGACTGCCCTTGCTATGGGACTTACTGCACAAAAACGAAACTGGGGGCATCATGTACATACGTCTCGGGCTCACTCCAAAGGTTTCAAGTCTGAAGCCTTGCCGATTGGTCAGCTTGTTGACCCATTCATCCGCCATCCAACAAGCTATAGTTTGTCAAAATCCATCTACGATAAGGTACCTTTAGACCGCGACACATGAGAGCCATGTCGGCTGGCGCTGACAGCCCTTGCTATGGGACTTACTGCACAAAAACGAAACTGGGGGCATCATGTACCTACGTCTGGGGCTCACTCCAAAAGTTTCAAGTCTGAAGCCTTACCGATTTGTCAGCTTGTTGACCCATTCATGCGCCATCCAACAAGCTATAGTTTGTCAAAATCCATCCACGATAAGGTACCTTTAGACCGCGACACATGAGAGCCATGTCGGCTGGCGCTGACAGCCCTTGCTATGGGACTTACTGCACAAAATCGAAACTGGGGGCATCATGTACCTACGTCTGGGGCTCACTCCAACAGTTTCAAGTCTGAAGCCTTGCCGATTTGTCAGCTTGTTGATCCATTCATCCGCCATCCAACAAGCTATAGTTTGTTAAAATCCATTAATGATAAGATACCTTTAGACCGCGACACATGAGAGCCATGTCGGCTGGAGCTCACAGCCCTTGCTATGGGACTTACTGCACAAAACGAAACTGGGGGCATCAAGTACATACGTCTGGAGCTCACTCCAAAAGTTTCAAGTCTGAAGCCTTGCCGATTTGTCAGCTTGTTGATCCATTCATCCGCCATCCAACAAGCTATAGTTTGTCAAAATCCATTCATGATAAGGTACCTTTAGACCGCGACACATGAGAGCCATGTCGGCTGGCGCTGACAGCCCTTGCTATGGGACTTACTGCACAAAACGAAACTGGGGGCATCAAGTACATACGTCTGGAGCTCACTCCAAAAGTTTCAAGTCTGAAGCCTTGCCGATTTGTCAGCTTGTTGACCCATTCATCCGCCATCCAACAAGCTATAGTTTGTCAAAATCCATCCATGATAAGGTACCTTTAGACCGCGACACATGAGAGCCATGTCGGCTGGCGCTGACAGCCCTTGCTATGGGACTTACTGCACAAAAACGAAACTGGGGGCATCATGTACGTACGTCTGGGCCTCACACCAAAAGTTTCAAGTCTGAAGCCTTGCCGATTTGTCAGCTTGTTGACCCATTCATCCGCCATCCAACAAGCAATAGTTTGTCAAAATCCATCCACGATAAGGTACCTTTAGACCGCGACACATGAGAGCCATGTCGTCTGGCGCTGACAGCCCTTGCTATGGGACTTACTGCACAAAAACGAAACTGGGGGCATCATGTACCTACGTCTGGGGCTCACTCCAAAAGTTTCACGTCTGAAGCCTTACCGATTTGTCAGCTTGTTAACCCATTCATCCGCCATCCAACAAGCTATAGTTTGTCAAAATCCATCCATGATAAGGTACCTTTAGACCGCGACACATGAGAGCCATGTCGGCTGGCGCTGACAGCCCTTGCTATGGGACTTAATGCACAAAATCGAAACTGGGGGCATCATGTACCTACGTCTGGAGCTCACAAAAGTTTCAAGTCTGAAACCTTGCCGATTTGTCAGCTTGTTGATCCATTCATCCGCCATCCAACAAGCTATAGTTTGTCAAAATCCATTAATGATAAGATACCTTTAGACCGCGACACATGAGAGTCATGTCGGCTGGCGCTCACAGCCCTTGCTATGGGACTTACTGCACAAAACGAAACTGGGGGCATCAAGTACATACGTCTGGAGCTCACTCCAAAAGTTTCAAGTCTGAAGCCTTGCCGATTTGTCAGCTTGTTGACCCATTCATCCGCCATCCAACAAGCTATAGTTTGTGAAAATCCATCCATGATAAGGTACCTTTAGACCGCGACACATGAGAGCCATGTCGGCTGGCGCTGACAGCCCTTGCTATGGGACTTAATGCACAAAATCGAAACTGGGGGCATCATGTACCTACGTCTGGAGCTCACAAAAGTTTCAAGTCTGAAACCTTGCCGATTTGTCAGCTTGTTGAACCATTCATCCGCCATCCAACAAGCTATAGTTTGTCAAAATCCATCCCCAATAAGGTACCTTTAGACCGCGACACATGAGAGCCATGTCGGCTGGCGCTCACAGCCCTTGCTATGGGACTTACTGCACAAAAACGAAACTAGGGGGGCATCATGTACCTACGTCTGGAGCTCACTCCAAAGGTTTCAAGTCTGAAACCTTGCCGATTTGTCAGCTTGTTGACCCATTCATCCGCCATCCAACAAGCTATAGTTTATCAAAATCCATCCACGATAAGATACCTTTAGACCGCGACACATGAGAGCCATGTCGGCTGGCGCTGACAGCCCTTGCTATGGGACTTACTGCACAAAAACGAAACTGGGGGCATCATGTACATACATCTGAGGCTCACTCCAAAAGTTTCAAGTCTGAAGCCTTGCCGATTTGTCAGCTTGTTGATCCATTCATTCACCATCCAAAAAGCTATAGTTTTTAAAAATCCATCAATGATAAGATACCTTTATACCGCGACACATGAGAGCCAAGTCGGCTGGCTCTGACAGCCCTTTCTATGGGACTTACTGCACAAAAACGAAACTGGGGGCATCATGTACCTACATCCTGAGGTCTCCCACTCCAACAGTTTCAAGTCTGAAGCTCTTGCCGATTTGGGGAGCCTGTTAACCCATTCATCCGCCATCCAACAAGCTATAGTTTGTCAAAATCCATTAATGATAAGATACCTTTAGACCGCGACACATGAGAGCCATGTCGGCTGGCGCTCACAGCCCTTGCTATGGGACTTACTGCACAAAACGAAACTGGGGGCATCATGTACCTACGTCTGGGCCTTCACTCCAAAAGTTTCAAGTCTGAAGCCTTGCCGATTTGTCAGCTTGTTGATCCCTTTTCATCCGCCATCCAACAAGCTATAGTTTGTCAAAATCCATTAATGATAAGGTAGCTTTAGACCGCGACACATGAGAGCCGTAATGTCGGCTGGCGCTCACAGCTCCTTGCTATGGGACTTACTGCACAAAACGAAACTGGGGCATCAAGTACCTACGTCTGGAGCTCACTCCAAAAGTTTCAAGTCTGAAGCCTTGCCGATTTGTCAGCTTGTTGGAGCCCATTCATCCGCCATACAACAAGCTATAGTTAGTCAAAATCCATCCATGATAAGGTAACCTTAGACCCCGACACATGAGAGCCATGTCGGCTGGCGCGACAGCCCTTGCTATGGGACGGACTTACTGCACAAAACGAAGGCACTGGGGGCATCATGTACATACGTCTGGGGTTCACTCCAAAGTTTTAAAGTCTGAAGCCTTGCCGATTTGTCAGCTTTGTTGAAGCCCATTCATCCCGCCATCCAACAAGCTATAGATTGTCAAAATCCATCCATGATAAAGGTACCTTTAGACCGCGACACATGAGAGAGCCATGTCGGCTGGCGCTGACAGCCCTTGCTATGTGACTTACTGCACAAAAACGAAACTGGGGGGCATCAGCCTTGTACCAGCCGTCACGGGGCTCACTCCAAAAAGTTTCAAGTCTGAAGCCTTCCCGATTTGTGAGCTTGTTGACCCATGCATCCGCCACACATCCAACAAGCTATAGTTTGTCAAAATCCATCCATGATAAGGTACCTTTAGACCGCGACACATGAGAGCCATGTCGGCTGGCGCTGGCTGACAGCCCCTTGCTATGGGACTTACTGCACAAAAACGAAACTGGGGGCATCATGTACCTACGTCTGGGGCTCACTCCAAAAGTTTCAAGTCTGAGGGAAGCCTTGCCGATTTGTCAGCTTACGTCTCCATTCATCCGCCATCCAACAAGCTATAGATTGTCCAAATCCATCCATTCTAAGACACCTTGCTAGACCGCGATTACATGAGAGCCATGTCGACTGGCGCTGGCAGCCCTTGCTATGGGACTTACTGCACAAAAACGAAACTGGGGGCATCATGTACCTACGTCTGGAGGCTCACTCCAAAAGTTTCAAGTTTGAAGCCTTGCCGATTTGTCAGCTTGTTGACCCATTCATCCGCCATCCAACAAGCTACAGTTTGTCAAAATCTATCCATGATAAGGTACCTTTAGACCGCGACACATGAGAGCCATGTCGGCTGGCGCTGACAGCCCTTGCTATGGGACTTACTGCACAAAAACGAAACTGGGGGCATCATGTACCTACGTCTGGAACTCACTCCAAAAGTTGCGAGTCTGAAGCCTTGCCGATTTGTCAGCTTGTTGCAGTATTCGTCCGCTATCGAACAGGCTATAGATTGTTAAAATCCATCCATGCTAAGGTACCTTTAGAACCTGACACATGAGAGCCATGTCGGCTGGCGCTGACAGCCCTTGCTATGGGACGGGACTTACTGCACAAAAACGAAACTGGGGGCATCATGGACATACGTCTGGGGTTCACTCCAAAAGTTTCAAGTCTGAAGCCTTGCCGATTTGTCAACTTGTTGACCCATTTATCCGCAATCCAACAAGCTATAGATTGTCGAAATCCATCTATGATAAGATACCTTTAGACCGCGACACATGAGAGCCATGTCGGCTGGCGCTGACAGCCCTTGCTATGGGACTTCCTGCACAAAAACGAAACTGGGGGCATCATGTACCTACGTCTGGGGCTCACTCCAAAAGTTTCAAGTCTGAAGCCTTGCCGATTTGTCAGCTTGTTGACCCATTCATCCGCCATCCAACAAGCTATAGTTTGTCAAACCCACATGATAAGGTACCTTGTATGACACATGAGAGCCATGTCGGCTGGCGCTGACAGCCCTTGCTATGGGACTTACTGCACAAAAACGAAACTGGGGGCATCATGTACCTACGTCTGGAACTCACTCCAAAAGTTGCGAGTCTGAAGCCTTGCCGATTTGTCAGCTTGTTGCAGTATTCGTCCGCTATCGAACAGGCTATAGATTGTTAAAATCCATCCATGCTAAGGTACCTTTAGAACCTGACACATGAGAGCCATGTCGGCTGGCGCTGACAGCCCTTGCTATGGGACGGGACTTACTGCACAAAAACGAAACTGGGGGCATCATGTACATACGTCTGGGGTTCACTCCAAAAGTTTCAAGTCTGAAGCCTTGCCGATTTGTCAACTTGTTGACCCATTTATCCGCAATCCAACAAGCTATAGATTGTCGAAATCCATCTATGATAAGATACCTTTAGACCGCGACACATGAGAGCCATGTCGGCTGGCGCTGACAGCCCTTGCTATGGGACTTCCTGCACAAAAACGAAACTGGGGGCATCATGTACTTACGTCTGGAGCTCACTCCAAAAGTTTCAAGTCTGAAGCCTTGCCGATTTGTCAGCTTGTTGACCCATTCATCCGCCATCCAACAAGCTATAGTTTGTCAAAATCCATCCATGCTAAGGTACCTTTAGACCGCGACACACGATAGCCATGTTGGCTGGCGCTGACAGCCCTTGCTATGGGACTTACTGCACAAAAACGAAACTGGGGGCATCATGTACCTACGTCTGGGGCTCACTCCAAAAGTTTCAAGTCTGAAGCCTTGCCGATTTGTCAGCTTGTTGCCCTATTCATCCGCTATCGAACAAGCTATAGATTGTCGTAACCATCCATGCTAAGATACTCTTAGAACTCCGACACATGAGAGCCATGTCGACTGGCGCTGGCAGCCCTTGTTATGGGACTTACTGCACAAAACGAAACTGGGGCATCATACCTACGTCTGAGGTCACTCAAAGTTTCAAGTTTTCTGAAGTCTTGTCGATTCGTCAGCTTGTTGACCCATTCATCCGCCATCCAACAAGCTACAGTTTGTCAAAATCTATCCATGATAAGGTACCTTGAATCGCGACATGAGTTTATGTCGGCTGGCGCTGACAGCCCTTGCTATGGGACTTACTGCACAAAAACGAAACTGGGGGCATCATGTACATACGTCTGGGGCTCACTCCAAAAGTTACGAGTCTGAAGCCTTGCCGATTTGTCAGCTTGTTGACCCATTTATGCGCAATCCAACAAGCTATAGTTTATAGAAATCCAACCATGATAAGGTACCTTTAGACCGCGACACATGAGAGCCATGTCGGCTGGCGCTGACAGCCCTTGCTATGGGACTTACTGCACAAAAACGAAACTGGGGCATCATGTACCTACGTCTGGGGCTCACTACAAAAGTTTCGAGTCTGAAGCCTTGCCAATTTGTCAGCTTGTTGAGCCATTTATGCGCCATCCAACAAGCTATAGTTTGTCAAAATCCATCCATGATTGCTGGGTACCTTTAGACCGCGACATGAGAGCCATGTCGGCTGACTCTGACAGCCCTTTCTACGGGGCTTACTGCGCAAAAACGAAACTGGGGCATCATGTACATACGTCTGGGGCTCACTCAAAGTTTCAAGTCTGAAGCTCTTTGCCGATTTGTCAGCTTTTTGACCCATTTATCTGCAATCCAACAAGCTATAGATTATCAAAATCCATCCATGATAAGATACCTTTAGACCGCGACACATGAGAGCCATGTCGGCTGGCGCTGACAGCCAAGGCAATGGGACTTACTGCACAAAAACGAAACTGGGGGCATCATGTACATACGTCTGGGGCTCACTCCAAAGTTTCAAGTCTGAAGCCCTGTCGATTTGTTAGCTTGTTGACAGGCCCGCATTCATCCCCCATCCAACAAGCTATAGTTTGTCAAAATCCATCCATGATAATGTACCTTTAGACCGCGACACATGAGAGCCATGTCGACTGGCGCTGGCAGCCTTTGCTATGGGACTTACTGCACAACAACGAAACTGGGGCATCATGTACCTACGTCTGGGGCTCACTCCAAAAGTTTCAGGTCTAAAGCCTTGTCGATTTGTCAGCTTGTTGACCCATTCATCCGCCATCCAACAAGCTATAGTTTGTCAAAATCCATCCATGATAAGGTACCTTTAGACCGCGACACATGAGAGCCATGTCGGCTGGCGCTGACAGCCCTTGCTATGGGACTTACTGCACAAAAACGAAACTGGGGGCATCATGTACCTACGTCTGGGGCTCTTCACTCCAAAAGTTTTCAAGTCTGAAGCCTTGCCGATTTGTCAGCTTATTTGACCCATTTTATCCGCCAATCCAACAAGCTATAGTTTATCAAAATCCATCCATGATACGGTACCTTTAGACCGCGACACATGAGAGCCATGTCGGCTGGTGCGCTGAAACAGCCCTTGCTATGGGACTTACTGCACAAAAACGAAACTGGAGGCATCATGTACCTACATCTGCGGCTCACTCCAAAAGTTTCAAGTCTAAAGCCTTGCCGATTTGTCAGCTTGTTGACCCATTCATCCGCCATCCAACAAGCTATAGTTTGTCAAAATCCACATGATAACGTACCTTTAGACCGCGACACATGAGAGCCATGTCTTCTGGCGCTGACAGCCCTTGCTATGGGACTTACTGCACAAAAACGAAACTGGGGGCATCATGTACCTACGTCTGGGGCTCACTCCAAAAGTTTCAAGTCTGAAGCCTTGCCGATTTGTCAGCTTGTTGACCCATTCATCCGCCATCCAACAAGCTATAGTTTGTCAAAATCCATCCATGATAAGGTACCTTTAGACCGCGACACATGAGAGCCATGTCGGCTGGCGCTGACAGCCCTTGCTATGGGACTTACTGCACAAAAACGAAACTGGGGCATCATGTACCTACGTCTGGGGCTCACTCGCAAGTTTCAAGTCTGAAGCCTTGCCGATTTGTCAGCTTGTTGACCAATTCCTACGCAATCCAACAAGCTATAGTTTTACAATCAAAATCCATCCATGATAAGGTACCTTTAGACCACCGCGACACATGAGAGCCATGTCGGCTGGCGCTGACAGCCCTTGCTATGGGACTTACTGCACAAAAAACGAAACTGGGGCATCATGTACCTACGTCTGGGGCTCACTCCAAAAGTTTCAAGTCTGAAGCCTTGCCGATTTGTCAGCTTGTTGACCCATTCATCCGCCATCCAACAAGCTATAGTTTGTCAAATCCATCCATGATAGTTAAAGGCAACCTTTAGACCGCGACACATGAGAGCCATGTCGGCTGGCGCTGACAGCTCCTTGCTATGGGACTTACTGCACAAAACGAAACTGGGGGCATCATGTACCTACGTCTGGGGCTCACTCCAAAAGTTTCAAGTCTGAAGCCTTGCCGATTTGTCAGCCTTTTGACCCATTTATCCGCCATCCAACAAGGTATAGTTTGTCAAAATCCATTCATTATAAGGTACCTTTAGACCGCGACACATGAGAGCCATGTCGGCTGGCGCTGACAGCCCTTGCTATGGGACTTACTGCACAAAAAACGAAACTGGGGCATCATGTACATACGTCTGGGGCTCACTCCAAAAGTATCAAGTCTGAAGCTTTGCCGATTTGTCAGCTTCTTGATCCATTCATCCGCCACCCAACAAGCTATAGTTTGATAAATTCCATCCATGATATAGTACCTTTAGACCGCGACACATGAGAGCCATGTCGGCTGGCGCTGACAGCCCTTGCTATGGGACTTACTGCACAAAAACGAAACTGGGAGCATCATGTACCTACGTCTGGGGCTCACTCCAAAAGTTTCAAGTCTGAAGCTTCGCCGATTTGTCAACGACCCATTCATCCGCCATCCAACAAGCTATAGATTGTCAAAATCCATCCAAATGATAAGGTACACTTTAGACCGCGACACATGAGAGCTATGTCGGCTGGCGCTGACAGCCACTTGCTGTGGGACTTACTGCACAAAAACGAAACTACAGGGCATCGTAGTACCTACGTCTGGGGCTCACTCCAAAGTTTCAAGTCTCAAGACATGCCGATTTGTCCGGTTGTTTCCCCATTCATCCGCCATCCAACAAGCTATAGTTTGTCAAAATCCATCCATGATAAGGTACCTTTGGAGCCGCGACACATGAGAGCCATGTCGGCTGTCGCTGACAGCCATTGCTATGGGACTTACTGCACAAAAACGAAACTGGGGGCATCATGTACCTACGTCTGGGGCTCACTCCAAAAGTTACGAGTCTGAAGCCTTGCCGATTTGTCAGCTTGTTGACCCATTTATGCGCAATCCAACAAGCTATAGTTTATAGAAATCCAACCATGATAAGGTACCTTTAGACCGCGACACATGAGAGCCATGTCGGCTGGCGCTGACAGCCCTTGCTATGGGACTTACTGCACAAAAACGAAACTGGGGCCAACATGTTACATACGTCTGGGGCTCACTCCAAAAGTTTCAAGTCTGAAGCCTTGCCGATTTGTCAGCTTGTTGACCCATTCATCCGCCATCCAACAAGCTATAGTTTGTCAAAATCCATCCATGATAAGGTACCAAGTAGACCGCGACACATAGAGAGCCATGTCGGCTGGCGCTGACAGCCCTTGCTATGGGACTTACTGCAAAACAACGAAACTGGGGCATAATGTACATACGTCTGGGGATCACTCACCAAAGTTTTCCTTCAAGTCTGAAGCCTTGCCGATTTGTCAGCTTCTTAACCCATTTATGCACCATCCAACAAGCTATAGTTTGTCAAAATCCATCCATGATAAGGTACCTTTAGACCGCGACACATGAGAGCCATGTCGGCTGGCGCTGACAGCCCTTGCTATGGGACTTACTGCACAAAAACGAAACTGGGGGCATCATGTACCTACATCTGCGGCTCTCTCCAAAAGTTTCGAGTCTGAAGCCTTGCTGATTTGTCAGCTTGTTAACCCATTTATGCACCATCCAACAAGCTATAGTTTGTCAAAATCCATCCATGATAAGGTACCTTTAGACCGCGACACATGAGAGCCATATTGGTTGGCGCTGACAGCCCTTGCTATGGGACTTACTGCACAAAAACGAAACTGTGGGCATCATGTACCTACGTCTGGGGCTCACTCCAAAAGTTTCAAGTCTGAAGCCTTGCCGATTTGTCAGCTTGTTGACCTATTCATCCGCCATCCAACAAGCTATAGTTTGTCAAAATCCATCCATGATAAGGTACCTTTAGACCGCGACACATGAGAGCCATGTCGGCTGGCGCTGACAGCCCTTGCTATGGGACTTACTGCACAAAAACGAAACTGGGGGCATCATGTACCTACGTCTGGGGCTCACTCCAAAAGTTTCAAGTCTGCAGCCTTGGCGATTTGTCAGCTTGTTGGCCTTTTCCTCCGCCATCCAACAAGCTATAGTTTGTCAAAATCCATCATGATAAGGTACCTTTAGACCGCGACACATGAGAGCCATGTCGGCTGGCGCTGACAGCCCTTGCTATGGGACTTACTGCACAAAAACGAAACTGGGGGCATCATGTACCTACGTCTGGGGCTCACTCCAAAAGTTTCAAGTCTGAAGCCTTGCCGATTTGTCAGCTTGTTGACCCATTCATCCGCCATCCAACAAGCTATAGTTTGTCAAAATCCATTCATGATAAGGTACCTTTAGACCGCGACACATGAGAGCCATGTCGGCTGGCGCTGACAGCCCTTGCTATGGGACTTACTGCACAAAAACGAAACTGGGGCATCATGTACCTACGTCTGAAGCTCAGACCAAAAGTTTCAAGTCTGAAGCCTTGCCGATTTGTCAGCTTGTTGACCCATTCATTCGCCATCCAACAAGCTATAGTTTGTCAAAATCCATCCATGATAAGGTACCTTTAGACCGCGACACATGAGAGCCATGTCGGCTGGCGCTGACAGCCCTTGCTATGGGACTTACTGCACAAAAACGAAACTGGGGGCATCATGTACCTACGTCTGGAGCTCACTCCAAAGTTTCAAGTCTGAAGCCTTGCCGATTTGTCAGCTTGTTGACCCATTCATCTGCCATCCAACAAGCTATAGTTTGTCAAAATCCATCCATGATAAGGTACCTTTAGACCGCGACACATGAGAGCCATGTCGGCTGGCGCTGACAGCCCTTGCTATGGGACTTACTGCACAAAAACGAAACTGGGGGCATCATGTACCTACGTCTGGGGCTCACTCCAAAAGTTTCGAGTCTGAAGCCTTGCCGATTTGTCAGCTTGTTGGCCTATTCATCCGCTATCCAACAAGCTATAGATTGTTAAAATCCATCCATGCTAAGGTACCTTTAGAACCTGACACATGAGAGCCATGTCGGCTGGCGCTGACAGCCCTTGCTATGGGACTTACTGCACAAAAACGAAACTGGGGGCATCATGTACATACGTCTGGGGCTCACTCCAAAAGTTTCAAGTCTGAAGCCTTGCCGATTTGTCAGCTTGTTGACCCATTCATCCGCCATCCAACAAGCTATAGTTTGTCAAAATCCATCCATGATAAGGTACCTTTAGACCGCGACACATGAGAGCCATGTCGGCTGGCGCTGACAGCCCTTGCTATGGGACTTACTGCACAAAAACGAAACTGGGGCATCATGTACATACGTCTGGGGCTCACTCCAAAAGTTTCAAGTCTGAAGCCTTGCCGATTTGTCAGCTTGTTGACCCATTCATCCGCCATCCAACAAGCTATAGTTTGTCAAAATCCATCCATGATAAGGTACCTTTAGACCGCGACACATGAGAGCCATGTCGGCTGGCGCTGACAGCCCTTGCTATGGGACTTACTGCACAAAAACGAAACTGGGGGCATCATGTACCTACGTCTGGGGCTCACTCCAAAAGTTTCAAGTCTGAAGCCTTGCCGATTTGTCAGCTTGTTGACCCATTCATCCGCCATCCAACAAGCTATAGTTTGTCAAAATCCATTCATGATAAGGTACCTTTAGACCGCGACACATGAGAGCCATGTCGGCTGGCGCTGACAGCCCTTGCTATGAGACTTACTGCACAAAAACGAAACTGTGGGCATCATGTACCTACGTCTGAAGCTCACTCCAAAAGTTTCAAGTCTGAAGCCTTGCCGATTTGTCAGCTTGTTGACCCATTCATCCGCCATCCAACAAGCTATAGTTTGTCAAAATCCATCCATGATAAGGTACCTTTAGACCGCGACACATGAGAGCCATGTCGGCTGGCGCTGACAGCCCTTGCTATGGGACTTACTGCACAAAACGAAACTGGGGGCATCATGTACCTACGTCTGGGGCTCACTCCAAAAGTTTCAAGTCTGAAGCCTTGCCGATTTGTCAGCTTGTTGACTTGTTCATCCGCCATCCAACAAGCTATAGTTTGTCAAAATCCATCCATGATAAGGTACCTTTAGACCGCGACACATGAGAGCCATGTCGGCTGGCGCTGACAGCCCTTGCTATGGGACTTACTGCACAAAAACGAAACTGGGGCATCATGTACCTACGTCTGGGGCTCACTCCAAAAGTTTCAAGTCTGAAGCCTTGCCGATTTGTCAGCTTGTTGACCCATTCATCCGCCATCCAACAAGCTATAGATTGTCAAAATCCATCCATGATAAGGTACCTTTAGACCGCGACACATGAGAGCCATGTCGGCTGGCGCTGACAGCCCTTGCTATGGGACTTACTGCACAAAAACGAAACTGGGGCATCATGTACCTACGTCTGGGTCTCACTCCAAAAGTTTCAAGTCTGAAGCCTTGCCGATTTGTCAGCTTGTTAACCCATTCATCCGCCATCCAACAAGCTATAGTTTGTCAAAATCCATCCATGATAAGGTACCTTTAGACCGCGACACATGAGAGCCATGTCGGCTGGCGCTGACAGCCCTTGCTAAGGGACTTACTGCACAAAAACGAAACTGGGGGCATCATGTACATACGTCTGGGGCTCACTCCAAAAGTTTCGAGTCTGAAGCCTTGCCGATTTGTCAGCTTGTTGACCCATTTATTCACCATCCAACAAGCTATAGTTTGTCAAAATCCATCCATGATAAGGTACCTTTAGACCGCGACACATGAGAGCCATGTCGGGTGGCGCTGACAGCCCTTGCTATGGGACTTACTACACAAAAACGAAACTGGGGCATCATGTACCTACGTCTGGGGCTCACTCCAAAAGTTTCAAGTCTGAAGCCTTGCCGATTTGTCAGCTTGTTGACCCATTCATCTGCCATCCAACAAGCTATAGTTTGTCAAAATCCATCCATGATAAGGTACCTTTAGACCGCGACACATGAGAGCCATGTCGGCTGGCGCTGACAGCCCTTGCTGTGGGACTTACTGCACAAAAACGAAACTGGGGGCATCATGTACCTACGTCTGGGGCTCACTCCAAACGTTTCAAGTCTGAAGCCTTGCCGATTTGTCAGCTTGTTGACCCATTCATCCGCCATCCAACAAGCTATAGTTTGTCAAAATCCATCCATGATAAGGTACCTTTAGACCGCGACACATGAGAGCCATGTCGGCTGGCGCTGACAGCCCTTGCTATGGGACTTACTGCACAAAAACGAAACTGGGGCATCATGTACCTACGTCTGGGGCTCACTCCAAAAGTTTCAAGTCTGAAGCCTTGCCGATTTGTCAGCTTGTTGACCCATTCATCCGCCATCCAACAAGCTATAGTTTGTCAAAATCCATCCATGATAAGGTACCTTTAGACCGCGACACATGAGAGCCATGTCGGCTGGCGCTGACAGCCCTTGCTATGGGACTTACTGCACAAAAACGAAACTGGGGGCATCATGTACCTACGTCTGGGGCTCACTCCAAAAGTTTCGAGTCTGAAGCCTTGCCGATTTGTCAGCTTGTTGACCCATTCATCCGCCATCCAACAAGCTATAGTTTGTCAAAATCCATCCATGATAAGGTACCTTTAGACCGCGACACATGAGAGCCATGTCGGCTGGCGCTGACAGCCCTTGCTATGGGACTTACTGCACAAAAACGAAACTGGGGGCATCATGTACCTACGTCTGGAACTCACTCCAAAAGTTGCGAGTCTGAAGCCTTGCCGATTTGTCATCTTGTTGACACTTTCATACGCAATCCAACAAGCTATAGTTTGTCAAAATCCATCCATGATAAGGTACCTTTAGACCGCGACACATGAGAGCCATGTCGGCTGGCGCTGACAGCCATTGCTATGGGACTTACTGCACAAAAACGAAACTGGGGGCATCATGTACCTACGTCTGAAGCTCAGTCCAAAAGTTTTAAGTCTGAAGCCTCGCCGATTTGTCAGCTTGTTGACTTGTTCATTCGCCATCCAACAAGCTATAGTTTGTCAAAATCCATCCATGATAAGGTACCTTTAGACCGCGACACATGAGAGCCATGTCGGCTGGCGCTGACAGCCCTTGCTATGGGACTTACTGCACAAAAACGAAACTGGGGGCATCATGTACCTACGTCTGGGGCTCACTCCAAAAGTTTCAAGTCTGAAGCCTTGCCGATTTGTCAGCTTGTTAACCCATTCATCCGCCATCCAACAAGCTATAGTTTGTCAAAATCCATCCATGATAAGGTACCTTTAGACCGCGACACATGAGAGCCATGTCGGCTGGCGCTGACAGCCCTTGCTATGGGACTTACTGCACAAAAACGAAAATGGGGGCATCATGTACATACGTCTGGGGCTCACTCCAAAAGTTTCGAGTCTGAAGCCTTGCCGATTTGTCAGCTTGTTGACCCATTTATTCACCATCCAACAAGCTATAGTTTGTCAAAATCCATCCATGATAAGGTACCTTTAGACCGCGACACATGAGAGCCATGTCGGCTGGCGCTGACAGCCCTTGCTATGGGACTTACTGCACAAAAACGAAACTGGGGGCATCATGTACCTACGTCTGGGGCTCACTCCAAAAGTTTCAAGTCTGAAGCCTTGCCGATTTGTCAGCTTGTTGACCCATTCATCCGCCATCCAACAAGCTATAGTTTGTCAAAATCCATCCATGATAAGGTACCTTTAGACCGCGACACATGAGAGCCATGTCGGCTGGCGCTGACAGCCCTTGCTATGGGACTTACTGCACAAAAACGAAACTGGGGCATCATGTACCTACGTCTGGGGCTCACTCCAAAAGTTTCAAGTCTGAAGCCTTGCCGATTTGTCAGCTTGTTGACCCATTCATCCGCCATCAAACAAGCTATAGTTTGTCAAAATCCATCCATGATA
This sequence comes from Patiria pectinifera, assembly GCA_029964075.1. Lineage (NCBI taxonomy): Eukaryota > Metazoa > Echinodermata > Asteroidea > Valvatida > Asterinidae > Patiria > Patiria pectinifera. Next base: position 8,463,089 of record CM057143.1, read on the forward strand.
AGGTACCTTTAGACCGCGACACATGAGAGCCATGTCGGCTGGCGCTGACAGCCCTTGCTATGGGACTTACTGCACAAAAACGAAACTGGGGGCATCATGTACCTACGTCTGGGGCTCAATCCAAAAGTTTCAAGTCTGAAGCCTTGCCGATTTGTCAGCTTGTTGACGCATTCATCCAACATCCAACAAGCTATAGTTTGTAAAAATCCATCCATGATAAGGTACCTTTAGACCGCGACACATGAGAGCCATGTCGGCTGGCGCTGAGAGCCCTTGCTATGGGACTTACTGCACAAAAACGAAACTGGGGGCATCATGTACTTACGTCTGGGGCTCACTCCAAAAGTTTCGAGTCTGAAGCCTTGCCGATTTGTCAGCTTGTTGACCCATTCATCCGCCATCCAACAAGCTATAGTTTGTCAAAATCCATTCATGATAAGGTACCTTTAGACCGCGACACATGAGAGCCATGTCGGCTGGCGCTGACAGCCATTGCTATGGGACTTACTGCACAAAAAAAAAACTGGGGGCATCATGTACCTACGTCTGAAGCTCGGTCCAAAAGTTTCAAGTCTGAAGCCTCACCGATTTGTCAGTTTGTTGACTTGTTCATTCGCCATCCAACAAGCTATAGTTTGTCAAAATCCATCCATGATAAGGTACCTTTAGACCGCGACACATGAGAGCCATGTCGGCTGGCGCTGACAGCCCTTGCTAAGGGACTTACTGCACAAAAACGAAACTGGGGGCATCATGTACCTACGTCTGGAGCTCACTCTAAAAGTATCAAGTCTGAAGCCTTGCCGATTTGTCAGCTTGTTGACCCATTCATCTGCCATCCAACAAGCTATAGTTTGTCAAAATCCATCCATGATAAGGTACCTTTAGACCGCGACACATGAGAGCCATGTCGGCTGGCGCTGACAGCCCTTGCTATGGGACTTACTGCACAAAAACGAAACTGGGGGCATCATGTACATACGTCTGGGGCTCACTCCAAAAGTATCAAGTCTGAAGCCTTGCCGATTTGTCAGCTTGTTGACCCATTCATGGGGCATCCAAAAAGCTATAGTTTGTCAAAATCCATCCCCGATAAGGTACCTTTAGACCGCGACACATGAGAGCCATGTCGGCTGGCGCTCACAGCCCTTGCTATGGGACTTACTGCACAAAAACGAAACTGGGGCATCATGTACATACGTCTGGGGCTCACTCCAAAAGTTTCAAGTCTGAAGCCTTGCCGATTTGTCAGCTTGTTGACCCATTCATCCGCCATCCAACAAGCTATAGTTTGTCAAAATCCATCCATGATAAGGTACCTTTAGACCGCGACACATGAGAGCCATGTCGGCTGGCGCTGACAGCCCTTGCTATGGGACTTACTGCACAAAAACGAAACTGGGGGCATCATGTACCTACGTCTGGGGCTCACTCCAAAAGTTTCAAGTCTGAAGCCTTGCCGATTTGTCAGCTTGTTGACCCATTCATCCGCCATCCAACAAGCTATAGTTTGTCAAAATCCATTCATGATAAGGTACCTTTAGACCGCGACACATGAGAGCCATGTCGGCTGGCGCTGACAGCCCTTGCTATGGGACTTACTGCACAAAAACGAAACTGGGGCATCATGTACCTACGTCTGGGGCTCACTCCAAAAGTTTCAAGTCTGAAGCCTTGCCGATTTGTCAGCTTGTTGACCCATTCATCCGCCATCCAACAAGCTATAGTTTGTCAAAATCCATTCATGATAAGGTACCTTTAGACCGCGACACATGAGAGCCATGTCGGCTGGCGCTGACAGCCATTGCTATGGGACTTACTGCACAAAAACGAAACTGGGGGCATCATGTACCTACGTCTGAAGCTCGGTCCAAAAGTTTCAAGTCTGAAGCCTTGCCGATTTGTCAGCTTGTTGACCCATTCATCCGCCATCCAACAAGCTATAGTTTGTCAAAATCCATCCATGATAAGGTACCTTTAGACCGCGACACATGAGAGCCATGTCGGCTGGCGCTGACAGCCCTTGCTATGGGACTTACTGCACAAAAACGAAACTTGGGGCATCATGTACCTACGTCTGAAGCTCACTCCAAAAGTTTCAAGTCTGAAGCCTTGCCGATTTGTCAGCTTGTTGACCCATTCATCCGCCATCCAACAAGCTATAGTTTGTCAAAATCCATCCATGATAAGGTACCTTTAGACCGCGACACATGAGAGCCATGTCGGCTGGCGCTGACAGCCCTTGCTATGGGACTTACTGCACAAAAACGAAACTGGGGGCATCATGTACCTACGTCTGGGGCTCACTCCAAAAGTTTCAAGTCTGAAGCCTTGCCGATTTGTCAGCTTGTTGACCCATTCATCCGCCATCCAACAAGCTATAGTTTGTCAAAATCCATCCATGATAAGGTCCCTTTAGACCGCGACACATGAGCCATGTCGGCTGGCGCTGACAGCCCTTGCTATGGGACTTACTGCACAAAAACGAAACTGGGGGCATCATGTACCTACATCTGGGGCTCACTCCAAAAGTATCAAGTCTGAAGCCTTGCCGATTTGTCAGCTTGTTGACCCATTCATCCGCCATCCAACAAGCTATAGTTTGTCAAAATCCATCCATGATAAGGTACCTTTAGACCGCGACACATGAGAGCCATGTCGGCTGGCGCTGACAGCCCTTGCTATGGGACTTACTGCACAAAAACGAAACTGGGGGCATCATGTACCTACGTCTGGGGCTCACTCCAAAAGTTTCAAGTCTGAAGCCTTGCCGATTTGTCAGCTTGTTGACCCATTCATCCGCCATCCAACAAGCTATAGTTTGTCAAAATCCATCCATGATAAGGTACCTTTAGACCGCGACACATGAGAGCCATGTCGGCTGGCGCTGACAGCCCTTGCTATGGGACTTACTGCACAAAAACGAAACTGGGGCATCATGTACTTACGTCTGGGGCTCACTCCAAAAGTTTCAAGTCTGAAGCCTTGCCGATTTGTCAGCTTGTTGACCCATTCATCCGCCATCCAACAAGCTATAGTTTGTCAAAATCCATTCATGATAAGGTACCTTTAGACCGCGACACATGAGAGCCATGTCGGCTGGCGCTGACAGCCATTGCTATGGGACTTACTGCACACAAAAAAAAACTGGGGGCATCATGTACCTACGTCTGAAGCTCGGTCCAAAAGTTTCAAGTCTGAAGCCTCACCGATTTGTCAGTTTGTTGACTTGTTCATTCGCCATCCAACAAGCTATAGTTTGTCAAAATCCATCCATGATAAGGTACCTTTAGACCGCGACACATGAGAGCCATGTCGGCTGGCGCTGACAGCCCTTGCTAAGGGACTTACTGCACAAAAACGAAACTGGGGGCATCATGTACTTACGTCTGGGGCTCACTCCAAAAGTTTCGAGTCTGAAGCCTTGCCGATTTGTCAGCTTCTTAACCCATTTATGCACCATCCAACAAGCTATAGTTTGTCAAAATCCATCCATGATAAGGTACCTTTAGACCGCGACACATGAGAGCCATGTCGGCTGGCGCTGACAGCCCTTGCTAAGGGACTTACTGCACAAAAACGAAACTGGGGGCATCATGTACTTACGTCTGGGGCTCACTCCAAAAGTTTCGAGTCTGAAGCCTTGCCGATTTGTCAGCTTCTTAACCCATTTATGCACCATCCAACAAGCTATAGTTTGTCAAAATCCATCTATGATAAGGTACCTTTAGACCGCGACACATGAGAGCCATGTCGGTTGGCGCTGACAGCCCTTGCTATGGGACTTACTGAACAAAAACGACACTGGGGGCATCATGTACCTACGTCTGGGGCTCACTCCAAAAGTTTCAAGTCTGAAGCCTTGCCGATTCGTCAGCTTGTTGACCCATTCATCCGCCATCCAACAAGCTATAGTTTGTCAAAATCCATTCATGATAAGGTACCTTTAGACCGCGACACATGAGAGCCATGTCGGCTGGCGCTGACAGCCCTTGCTATGAGACTTACTGCACAAAAACGAAACTGGGGGCATCATGTACCTACATCTGAAGCTCACTCCAAAAGTATCAAGTCTGAAGCCTTGCCGATTTGTCAGCTTGTTGACCCATTCATCCGCCATCCAACAAGCTATAGTTTGTCAAAATCCATCCATGATAAGGTACCTTTAGACCGCGACACATGAGAGCCATGTCGGCTGGCGCTGACAGCCCTTGCTATGGGACTTACTGCACAAAAACGAAACTGGAGGCATCATGTACCTACATCTGAAGCTCACTCCAAAAGTTTCAAGTCTGAAGCCTTGCCGATTTGTCAGCTTGTTGACCCATTCATCCGCCATCCAACAAGCTATAGTTTGTCAAAATCCATCCATGATAAGGTACCTTTAGACCGCGACACATGAGAGCCATGTCGGCTGGCGCTGACAGCCCTTGCTATGGGACTTACTGCACAAAAACGAAACTGGGGGCATCATGTACTTACGTCTGGGGCTCACTCCAAAGTTTCAAGTCTGAAGCCTTGCCGATTTGTCAGCTTGTTGACCCATTCATCCGCCATCCAACAAGCTATAGTTTGTCAAAATCCATCCATGATAAGGTACCTTTAGACCGCGACACATGAGAGCCATGTCGGCTGGCGCTGACAGCCCTTGCTATGGGACTTACTGCACAAAAACGAAACTGGGGGCATCATGTACCTACGTCTGGGACTCACTCCAAAAGTTTCAAGTCTGAAGCCTTGCCGATTTGTCAGCTTGTTGACCCATTCATCCGCCATCCAACAAGCTATAGTTTGTCAAAATCCATCCATGATAAGGTACCTTTAGACCGCGACACATGAGAGCCATGTCGGCTGGCGCTGACAGCCCTTGCTATGGGACTTACTGCACAAAAACGAAACTGGGGGCATCATGTACCTACGTCTGGGGCTCACTCCAAAAGTTTCAAGTCTGAAGCCTTGCCGATTTGTCAGCTTGTTGACTTATTCATTCGCCATCCAACAAGCTATAGTTTGTCAAAATCCATCCATGATAAGGTACCTTTAGACCGCGACACATGAGAGCCATGTCGGCTGGCGCTGACAGCCCTTGCTATGGGACTTACTGCACAAAAACGAAACTGGGGGCATCATGTACTTACGTCTGGGGCTCACTCCAAAAGTTTCAAGTCTGAAGCCTTGCCGATTTGTCAGCTTGTTGACCCATTCATTCGCCATCCAACAAGCTATAGTTTGTCAAAATCCATCCATGATAAGGTACCTTTAGACCGCGACACATGAGAGCCATGTCGGCTGGCGCTGACAGCCCTTGCTATGGGACTTACTGCACAAAAACGAAACTGGGGGCATCATGTACCTACGTCTGGGGCTCAATCCAAAAGTTTCAAGTCTGAAGCCTCGCCGATTTGTCAGCTTGTTGACTTGTTCATTCGACATCCAACAAGCTATAGTTTGTCAAAATCCATCCATGATAAGGTACCTTTAGACCGCGACACATGAGAGCCATGTCGGCTGGCGCTGACAGCCCTTGCTAAGGGACTTACTGCACAAAAACGAAACTGGGGGCATCATGTACTTACGTCTGGGGCTCACTCCAAAAGTTTCGAGTCTGAAGCCTTGCCGATTTGTCAGCTTCTTAACCCATTTATGCACCATCCAACAAGCTATAGTTTGTCAAAATCCATCCATGATAAGGTACCT